>CM014099.1:27448895-28648895 GCA_004119915.2 Collichthys lucidus | reverse complement strand
GGAGGTGGCTTGAGACTGGGACTCAGGTGGAAGAGTGCGTTGTCTAAGAATCGAGGGTCGCTGGTTCAATTCCCAAAGTGCTTTTGAGTGAGTGCTCATGCAGCACTCCTGCAGGCACGGTCATCACTGTGTGAATATGAGTATTGTAGAGCGCTTTGAGTGTTGTGTGTGTGCAAGTACAAGTCCATTTACCATAGAATGCAGGTACATCTGTTCAGTGAGTCATTTTACATGTCTCTTAGTATTCACTTATCAAAAATTATAGAGCTGTGTTATCAACATCAGACAACATGTAGTCTGCATTGAATGTTGTCAGTTTAACCCACCGCACTCTTCGATGAATGGCACCCAGAAAATAGCTTCCATCTCCGTCTGTTTACTGATGGTGATTATGTGATGTGATATGATGAAAACACTTGAGCTCACAATATTTTCATCTCTTTCCGCTCTGCACGGTGGGTCCGGATTTTAACACAATCTGACAGCTTCCAGAAGACTGTAAACACAGGGTCGCTTTGTCGGTGGATGTATATTTGTTGTTTCAGTTACTGATGACAACTTAAAAGATCTACAATATGAAGATCAGGACTTTATTTTCTGTGTTTTAATTCAAAGAAAGATTTGAATGGCTAGGACGGGTGTTGTGAGGTCTTGAAGGTCAGGTCTTGACATTGCACCACATGATCTCATTTCATGAAGGAAGGAAGCTTTCAAAGATTTAGGAGACAAGGAGAACGACTCTTTAATAAACACATGAACAGGGCCGGTCCTAGCTATGGGCAATGTGGGCGGCCGCCCAGGGCGCCGTCTCCGTGGGGGGCGCACGAGCGGCCGAAAATAAAAAAAACCTCGCGAATTTTCGATACCGCTCATTAAGTTACTTTTAATCATCGTTCAGGAAAAATTAGAAAATTAGTTGAACGTTATTATTGAGAGGACACGGTTGCTGTGTCCGTCAATGCACTGCAGCTTTCAACATTGTGGCAGTGTTGTAATACTCAAGATCGGTCTTGGTCTCTAGACCAGTCTCAAGGGTTACGGTTAGGGCCTTGACTTAATGTTGCCCTGCCTTGGTCTTGGTCTTGACTCAGCCTCAACCCCTAAACTCTTGATCTTGGTCATGACTTGGTTTCGGTTAAGTTGGTCTTGACTCCAAGACTGCATTGCAGTGATGCAGATTGAAGTGTATGAGTGGGCTGTACAGTCATTTCCATGCACCTCTTTCGATTCTCTTCAACAGAGCCAAATGCAGTTTGTGTTACCTGACTATCAGTCAACAGACAGCAGAGATGATAGCAGCTTCATACTATATATTTATAGCTCGCCAAGGCAAGGTGACATTAGAAGATTGTTATTGCAGCAGCAGTGAGTCTGTTTCATTGGCGTAGACAATTATTCACTATTCCCCCACAGGGACAGCATTTAAAACAGATCACTATCCCCAAATCTAATATCCCAAAATAAAGCACCCGTACACCAGCCGTATATCATGTGTCTGATTCTTCGGCTATGCATCAAATAATATAACATCAGGCAAATATCTGTTGGAGGTGGTGTCATTTTTTTCTCCTGTGACTGTGATATCATTTGATATGAGCTTTTTAAAGCCTCTCACTTGCTGCCTGTCTAAGAAATACAGTACATGCTCACCTACAGCAACAGTGATGTAAAAAGTGACAAAAAAGTGCTGCATGATTTTGAAAGAAACACATCAGTCAGCTGTCAGTCGCTACATTCCATTGTTTCTCTCAGGCATGAACATAGAGATGGAACCTTTGGAGACACCCATTCAGCTTAATAAGGATGTCTTATGAAGAGTTTTTCCTTTTCCTTTTTATCATTCTTTGTAATTCCAAGACAAGCTACAGCTCCCCTGGAGGATCTATGGCACAGTGAATCTTACTTTGTATTCCACAGAGGGAGATACGGTGGTTTCAGTGATAGAAAGTGCTATAGCAGGCTTTATGAGTTTCCTGTCCACAGCAGAGTGCCGTTATTCAAGCCATGTCAGTGCTGATCTCAGCTCAAACAACACTGTCCGCACTAAACCAGGATCCAAATAAAGGAAATACAGTTTATCAAGTCTGCTAAAGACCTGAGCGAAGGGCCGAGTGCTGCATCTTTCTACAGTATGCAGGGAATTCTTTTTTCCACAAACAGCACATTAAAATGGTGCCACAAAGTGTAAAGGTCATATGAAAATCATTCAATGTGAATGCACTTTTACTAATTCTCTAATGGCTGGCAGAAAATGTGACGCTGTAACTGACCTGGTGGTGCCCTACTGAAAAAAATCTAATTCTCATGCAGAATGCTCTTTTCTCCTCCAGCTTTGTCAAACTTTTTTTAAACGATTGCATACGTCCTATTAACACACATACACATTTCTATTGTCCTTACTGCAAGGCCAGAACCACTTTTATTCTCACACTGCAGGAACAATTCACCACATGTTTCTCAACTGCTGGTTTTGTCCACTGACAATTTTCTCACCTTTTTAAGTTGTTGACAGAGAGACAGACAGAATTACTTCAAAGCCCCCTTGTGAAACCATTGGAGGACCTCTACATCCAGAAGACCAACAGGATCATCAAAGACTCCAATCACCCAGCCTCAAACTGTTCTGTCTGCAGCCATCTGGCAAAAGGTGTCTTGTTGAAGTCTCAAGCTCTATCATATTTTATTTATGCTTTATTACATACAACACATTGCAGCAAAACAAGGGAAAGTGCATATATGCATGTCATGCCACATTTACTACTGCACAGCCTCTCTATATACAGTCTATTTATTGTATCACTGCTGTTCACCAGTCTACCTCAATATTATATCTGATATTTTATTTCTATATTTTAATGTTAGCTCTGTTTTCGGTCTCATGTCTCAGATGTTTGAACATCCTTTAAGGGATCCAGAGAACATCAACTTCACCACACTGACTGCTTCACTGTAGTAGTTGACTTTTGACAAATACAAACTTGAAACTTGAACTTGACAAAAAAGAAAAATGGTGTAATAAAGAAGATGACATTTTTACTTCTGCTGGATTCTCCTTTTTGTCAAACTAATCGATTTTAAGCCAAACAATGTTACAAGAGCGTGATGCTGAATCTGCAGAGTACTCATTTACCATATTCTTGGAATGGTATATTATATTCATCTTGCATCATACTGTACAACTAGCTAAATATTTGTTTCTGCTGTGGGCTTATATCTAAAGTCTAACTCCTGTCCCCAGCTATGTTATAGAGTTTGACTCAGTTGTGCCTTTGCTACAGATCTGCTGTAACAGATGGAATAGTTTTAGGGCAGCCCCTCCAGAAATTTGAAGTCCTCCAATACAGCAGAATGCAAATTTGACCAATCTACATTTTTTACAAGAGCTTGCAATTTGTCCAATCCTTGCAGTGCTTTCACAGAAAATGGTCAGATTGTTCGAATGCTGGCAGATTTAAAATCCGAATCACTGCCAGATTCCTCAAAAATTAATCCAATACAGAGCCACTGTCCCTTCCCTGACCCTCTCCCCCCTAACAGCTAAACATTTGAAAGATCTTTGGCCGTTTCTGGGACTTACAGTGGTAAAGATCATTTTTTCATCATGCTGGCACTGTCTCAAATAGCTTTAAGACTGTTGTGATTAAAACTATACTTAAGAAACCACAGCGAGATCCCAGGACTCATAATTATTGACAAGTCTCTAACCTTATATTCATTTCAAAGATACTATAAAGATCAGTGTCAACAACTTCTGGACGATACATTAAACGGTAGTCTGTCCTTTTCAATCTGCTTTCCGGGCCTGTTACTCCACTGAAACTGCCCTTGTGGTGCTAATGATCTTCTGCTTTGCAGGCAAGTTTGTGATTTGTGATATTAGACTGTATCAATAAAATCGACTTTACATGACCTGTTTAATAAAATAAAACTTCAACCTCAACAAATAAACTACTGAATAGCTGTGGATGCATGAGATGCTTCCCTCCCTTATCAGACGGCGTTTCTTCACAGTCAATACAACCAGTACATACCACTACTTTGGTCAGGAACACTGTCTGAAGGCAGTTTTTAAACATACAGTAGTCTCAGAGGAATGTCCATGGAGGAATACTAAAAAAATATATAATTTAAAAGATAACTGTATAAAAACATTTTTTTTCTAGTGAGCATTTTTACACTGTGAAAAACAAACCATTTTACCGTGATAAATACAGTATAACCTTTTTCTAATGTAATGGTAAAACAATATTAGTACTGTTGATTTCACATTTAAAGTTGCCGTTTTATTCCATATTTATATATATATATATATATATATATATATATATATATATATATATATATATATATATATATATATATATATATATATATATATATATATATATATATATATATATATATAAATTACTACTTTGTTCTGTATAAATTCCCTGAAAATGGTGTACAAATAAATGTTTTGACTATGACAACACAGGAAAACACAGTCATACTTCATGGAATATTTTACGGTCTTTTGCTGTCATGGTTTGGCACCGCAAAATCTACACACATTTTTTACAGCGTAGTCATTAAACACATATATACTTTTTTGCCAGTCATCCCCTCATTATGTCTGGAGCCCTCTGCTCTAGTAATGCAATGACTACTTCCATCAACAGAGCCCTACATTTGCAATGTTACTAACTGAATGCATGTCTCACAAACCCTTTGGCATTATCAATTGCACATTTCCAATTAGTAAAACTGGTTTGTGTGAAGGCTGGACTGGCTTCTTGGTCCAGAGAACAACTCACTGAAAGTTGTAGACAGGACTGGAGAAAGGGCTGACACGTTCTGATGATGCTTGTCGTGGAGCCGCTGGTGGGGGCAAAAATACATTTGAGGAAGCTAAGCCACACCCTTGTGGTGCCAGGTCAGCCTTAGTAGTGTTTCCTGTCACTTCCTCTTTAGCTTTTGGTTAGTTATGACAGGTGTGTAATGATTATCTATGCTGACCTGTTGTCTCAGGAGGGAGCAAATGACAGTGATTAGCTGTACTGTGCCTGTCCTGTGCAGCGCTGCTAGTCTCTCCAAACTCTCTATCTTAATTTGGCTACATAATGTGTATCTCATGTGCTAATATTAGCTGGGAGTTTGTGTGAAATGCTTTTGAATTCTTTAAAAGGTCAGCAAAAATAGGCAGTAAGACCCCCAAACAAATATGAATTACACATCAGTTTGCCTCCCATGAGGTCTCATTAAGTGTAATTGATTTATTGCAGAATAGTTTGCACACGAGCATCAGCATGCCAATCTCAAATAATATCTTTGCATAAATAAAAACTCATACAGAATTTCTCAACCTCAAGTCAGTGAGTCTTTTATTAATCCAGACACAGAGATCAGAGGACGGAGCAAAGCTAACATAACAGTAGGTCCAGGCAGAATTAGCCTCTGTGGTCCTGCCGAGGCTCCTGGGCTCACCCCTGGATCCCAGCTCTCCCCAGCAGTGTGCAACAGAGTGTACTCAGTGGGAGAGGAATTAGTTCCTGTTCACATCAGTGAAACCCTCCCATGTCTTTGCTTCTCACTCTATAGGGAGTTTTTTCATTTTGGCTGTTTGATTTAATATTGAATAAAAAAACAGAGAAGTGTGCATGCGTGTGCGAGTAAGAGCGTGTTATACAGTCGGTTGTAATTACTCCCCGAGGGAGCTCTGCTCCCCATGAGATAGTTGCCTCAGTAGAAAAACAGAGACAACTCTGGATTTCATCTAAATTACACTCAATGCCAATAATGTTAACCATATTAAATGTACTTCTCTCTGTGTCTCATATGGGAGTGTTTTTGTTTTTAATAAAGCCAGTGTTGAAATAAAGTGTGCTCTAATATGTTTGATCTGCAACCTTATTCAAAAGTCTCCAATCTGATAGCAATGTGTAAAAGCTAAATAACTGATTGTGCTGAATGTTGCAGCCTGTAAACTTCCACTCCAACGATGTAGCATCTAGTGTTGTCATGGCAACAGCCCCATCTTAGTTATTTCTGCATGTTTTCCGCCTTTCATCATATCCGTCTGTTCTAACATCTGTCGTTCCCTCTCCACCCATTATCTTCCATTTAAATTTTATGATTCACTCCAATATACCTTATATAGAGTTTCAGCATCAACGACAGATGCCAATTCAGTGAGTGCGCAGCGCCTTGGCCACCCACAGTCACTTGTGAACATCCATATAAAAATGATACTGTCAAATAGGCCACAGCAGAAAATAGGAAATATGGGAACCTTTGTTACATTTATAATTTGTACATACTCTCCATTTATTTCTCTGCTGTCAGCTGTCCAATAGAGCTAAAAACAAAAAAAGGATACATGAATTAATAAATAATACATACAAGTTATGTCCTTCAGTATTTAACTGACAAAAAAAATGTATGGGGCATCCTGGTAGTGTACATCCATGTACAGTCCAGCAGACAGGGTTTGATTCCAGCCAGCAGCCCTTTGCTGCATGTTGTCCCCCATCTCTCCTCACTTTCCTGTATCTCAAGCTGTCCTATCCAGTAAAGGCTAAAAAGCCCAGAAATAATGATACTGATTTTAAAAAAGATAGGTAGTGGAATGCTTTGCATTAAAAATGTACTAAATGTATACCTCATATTGTGGGGCATATATACAAATGTAAATACAATACAAAAGGGTGCCACAATATACTCTACTACGAAACTTCCTTTGTAGATAATTGTAACTTGATAAATAGTCTGAATATGAAAGTCTTTCACACAGCAGACCAGCGCCATGCCAATAATTCCAGTGGTGATCGTCTTTCATCATGGGAGGGTCAGCCCTGTCTGGCGCTGTCACTGACAGTTTTAAGGTTGGTTGCTCCGCTGCTGTTCAGGCGTTTCCTGCAGACTTCTGCCTCAGTGACACTCTTCTGTCACAAACTGCCACTCTGAGTTCAAGCCCCGTGACTGATGCAATGGCTCCCTCTCCCCTCTCAACTCTCTGTGGCATGACGTTCTTTAAGCCCACTTAACAAACCCACACCTTTTTAGTAGGCTTGTCGTGCAGAATGGATTCAAAGTCACTGGATGCTGAGTGCTGTGGAGTGATGGGATATACTGAAGTGCATCATATCATTAGCACATCTGTCCCCATTGACCTGGGTGGACCACTCACTGCAGCAATGAGTAAATGTGACATGGCATTACTAACAAAGTTAAAGGATGTGCAACAGCATGAGCCTGCCAGCTTTTGGGGGACTAAATAATGCTAAACGTTCCATCAAACTCATCAGACCAAGTATCTATTAGGTTTAAGTACACTGAACAGCTAACCATGTCCAAGTCTACATCTAAGTCATATGAGCTTTCAGAAAGATCCCAGGTTTCCAGTCGCCATGTACAATGTGAATGTTGACATGGATGGTATTACTAACTCAGACATGACATGACTTGCTATTGAGGGGCAACACCTTTCACATCACATATATTAACTAAATCAGCCACAGTGCACTGAATGCTCAACCTGCCATCATCCGGTATGTATATTAGATATATCTTTTTCATATATTACCTTACCATGTCAACCAGGTAAATGTACATACAGCAGAGCAAAACAGGCAGCAACAAAGCTAAAGCTGTACAATGTGCTGCATCCAAACCTGCTACTCGTTATACAGTTGGCGTCCATTGAGGCTTAATGTCCACACCATTTTTCTTGACTTACAACATTAGTCCAACATCGCCCTAATCTGTTGGAAGTTAAGTTTGAGGGCCAAAGTAGCAATCTGTGCTTGTTCTTTGACATTGTGTCAATTAGTATGGAGCTGCGTAAATGTTCAGTAACAGTTAAGTTAGGTCTAACAACTATAACACCAGATCACAGGATAGGTTAGCTAAAGGGTTTGCCGTCTTTGTTATGGAACATTTTAGACAGCTGGTAACAAATCTTTTGACATCTGGTTGGAATCACAGCAATATTCTAGCATCCTCCCTCAGCCCGTTGTCATACCATTGCAGGGCCAGTGTGTCATTAGAGCCCTCACTACACTCATTGTGTTCCCTGCTAATAGCCACTAATAGAATTAGCTTCCACCAGAGCATCTCATTAGGTGCTGTGAGGCCCTGTTCTTTACAGATTACAGCAGCAGTGACTCAGTTAGCACATGTACATAAATACTCTGAATGCTTCAATATCAACACCACTAAATCAGATTGCAGTACTGTTTGTGCAAGACACCGGAAAGGAAGCATCACATGTGAACTTGACACTGATCTTCCATTAGTTTGAGATAAACCTCTGATTTAAGTCAAATGATGTATGACAAAGTAATGAAACAGTGCTTAACATGTATTAGCCCTGTGTGATCCTGACCATGGGGGGTTGGGTGGGCTAATGAGGCCAGAGCCCTGTGAAGTCCTGCAGTAAATCAGCAGGAGCACCTCTGCCTTTAAAGCTGACTCAGAGCCAAGCACACTACAGTCTACACTGGTCAGTTCATCCATGAAACACTGCCACTAGATTGTGTATGTATATGTATTTAGACTCAGCTATAATTGATCTTTTTTATACAATGTATCAAATATGAAAACAATATATCAGAGATGACACAGATGAACTTAACTGTTTTTAGTTCAGCTGTTTTCAGAGAAAAAACAACTGTACACTTCACAGTTAGAGGCTGTTACAGTGGATTATGTAGCTGCTGAACAACAGAGCAAAACGTGTGAACATTGGACTGAACACAAACACAACTGAATGCTAATCTGGCTCCAGAACAGTTGGGTGTGTATACTAACTGTGTGTCTTCATCATATCAACTTAAAAGGTGATGAGATGTCAATGTTGTGGTGACAACATGTTTCTGCTGCCCCAAACAACCTTTTGATTCCATTGCATTTATCTGACAGCTTTAGTGACTAGTAACTTTGCCCATTTAGTCACAGGGTGCTGGCCTGACCTGACCCTACTTAGCTTCTGAGATCAGACCGAGATTGGATGTATACAGGGTGGTATGGCTGTAAGGTCTAAATTATTAATGCAAAATCAAATTTATTTTGTATAAATAATTTAAATTGTTTATTATGTGTTCTAGTATAAGCAGTGATATATGGAGTAGTTATAATTAGCTCCACCTTTAGCAGCTGCAAAATTAAAGTAATGCATTCATCGTTTTAATCAAACAATATACATTATGATATACCACATGTGGGCCTTTTTGCATTTGAATCCTCATGTGCTTTTAGACAGGACACAGTATTGCTACTTAAACTTCTATAAATTATCTGAGTATTCTGCCACAGAACTAAGGGATAAATTGCCATTTGACCTGAATAGTTAATGTAGACATACATACTTAATATTATAGAGACATATTAAAAAGTTGAAATAGATTGTTATTATAAGTGTATAACAATACAACCCTCAGAGTAATGAAACTTTTCACTCAATCCACTGTGTGTCAAATCACAAGTGAAGTATAAAAAGATTAAAAGATTTTCAATGTCACGGCTGATTTCAACAATGTGTTGAAATGCTTATTTCCAAATAGATTTCACATGCATGGAATTTGCGGGGATTTTTTGGGGTGGGACGGGATCAGCTGTAATGTTACCTGCTCAGAGTCCTTCCTGAAGAGAGGAAAGGTTGCAGCCAATCACCTCCTCAGCAGACTGAATGACACACTGCATTTGCACTTGTCCTTGGCGGTGGTTTTGCCTTTGGCAGGTTGAACCTCTTCAGCTGCTGCAGGAAGTACATCCCCTGTGCTTTCTTGATGAGGTCCTGGGAGATGATGATTTCCAGGAAGCAGAAAGACTCCACAGTGTTAATTGGAGAGTCACTCAGGGTGATGGAGGCAGGTGAGGCTGGGTTCTTTATAAAATTCACAACCATCTCCACTGTCTGTAGAGTATTGAGCTCCAAGTTGTTCTGGCTGCACCAGGTCACCAGACGGTACCTACCACCTGTAGACAGACTCATTTCATCACAAAATGATGGACTGATGACTGGAGATGCAGCTGTTGGTGTACATGGAGTAGAGTGGACATGGAGACTTTGAACTGGCCATGGTCATGTTTATTTGAGATGGATTACAGATAAGACTACAAATTGAAGAGCAGACGAGGAGAGAGAAGGCCAACAGCTGTGAACCTCGGCCCACAGGAGATTCCACAGACCAGACTGAGTGAAAGGTTCTGAAAATGTTACATTTTTCATTCGCAGACTATTGTCTGAAATTTATAAAACCACTCTGAGTGAGTCAGTGACAAAAGAAAAACTACGTTTAATGGATGTAATTTGACTGTGCATGTTTGCCTACATAGAATATATCTCACTACTGCACCAAATTCCAAACTTTCCCCCATTAGTCTCTTTGACACGACAACAGGAAAATAAGATCTAGGTTGAAAGATGCAGAAGTTGCCCTTTAAGGACAGACAGCCTGAAACACCATCCCAACCCACACACTCTAATTAGCTAATGTTAGCAACCTTCAGATAGATGTTGCTGTGTAACTGACATCCTGAGTCAGTTTTGGTGAATTCTTGGCTCTGCTTTATAAAAATTCTAACAGAACTGAAGACATTGTACCATACCAAAACATGGTACAATGTCAGTTTGTCATTTTTCTGCCATTATCCTGTAATAGGCCCTCACAGCACACCGTTTGACTTGTATTGGCTGTTATATTCAAGTATCCCAATAGACCATGACAGTGTGACAGTGAGCCAGCATTAATTAATACCAGGACCCTGAAACAGAAGCAGCTAAATGGAATTCTGCTATCACTTATGTTACTATTTACACCTGTTCCACAGACATGTGTGCTGTAAAGAAAGTGTTTAACAAAACTTACAAAGTCTCACTTCAAATCTTTTGCAAAGACACATCTCTCTGAATCAAGTGCAAATTGGGTCACTAAGAGCTTATTTTGCAGTCATCCATGAGACAATCAATGGAGACTGAAGGAAGAGTAAACACACACTGATAAAAATGTGAAAATTAGTATTGATTTAGAATGAGACAAATGACAATAACTGCCATTGTTTATTCATCACTGAATAGGATGATTAGCTCCTCGTCCAAAACTAACCTTTGATGTGTCTTTCAAAGCCAGAACAAAATCATATGTCAGTGTTTCCAAGAGGCTCATCACTTGGACAGAGTGGGGGCTGAGCTGGTTAAAGCATGGCTAGATCTCCCGTCCTGAGCCTCTGCCAGCCAGCAGGGCAGCAGCTCAGAGACTGGTTCCCTGCTGGGGGCTTTGAAGGCGAGCGCTGCAGCTTTAAAGTGACCTGCCACCACTGATCCCACTGCTAGGACGTTGTGGTCGCCACCACACAAGCCAAAGGTGTCAGAAACACTGACACTTTCACCTGCTGACGAGAGACTTAGATTTAGTCTCATCAAATTGGCATAAAGGAGGAGCAATGCAGGAACCTGGTGTAAAGCAAAGAGGACCAGAAAACACAAAGTGGTTTAAATGTATTCGATTATAACTGGAGAGAGCTGAGTGGGGAGGAAAAAACTGCTCAGTATAAACTCAAGCTCACAGGGAATTTGTTTCTGTTCAGATTGATTCTAAAAATAAATATGTTGTTTTAAATTGGTGAATTAGCTCTTCAAGGCAGAGACAGCATCCAGACATTGCAGGTTCTGTTCCACCATGTTGAAGCACCATGTCTCTACAGTAGCCCAGAATGGACACACTAAACAATGACTCTACATGGAGACTTGTCATAAGACTATGAAAAACACATCAATAAGCCACGCTGTTGCTCTGTGTCACATGTTCCTTCATTACCATGAACGCACATTGCAGTTTATTTTTACTCACTCCCACACACACTGTCCTGCTGCTACTAATACTCCTGAAAGCACCAAATGTGGATTAATCCAGCGCTGAAAATAGTCCCTATCAAGTGCACTATTTCCTGTTGGATAATGTTAGAGCGGCTGTTTTAGGTAATGACTTCACTTTATCTTTCTTTCTTTCTTTCTTTCTTTCTTTCTTTCTTTCTTTCTTTCTTTCTTTCTTTCTTTCTTTCTTAAAAAACTAAACTAAAACTACATACTTGTGACGTCTTCTGCAGAAACCAGTGGGCAGTTTGAGCTGAAAGCCACAAACAGGGCGTGAAAGTCAGAAAGTATGGATAGATGTACTTACACATTGATGCTTTTGGATGTTTTTAGGAGTAGGAAAAATTCAGACTACAGAATCACTAACTTTTTTAAAAGATATTTTTTGATAGAGACAGCAGAAGAGTGACAGGAATGTGGGGAGAGAGAGATGGGAAGTGACATGCGGGAAAGAGCCACAAGTCAGATTCGAACCCTGGGCTTCCGCAGCAAGGACTGAGCCTTTGTACATGGGGCAGCTGCTCTACCTACTGAGCTAAACACCGCCCCACAATCACTAACTTTGTCTGTTACTGAACCCACTGGGGTCAGCGTAGATGCTCACAATTCCAAAAGTAATCGATAGTACCCCAGAAGAAGTCAACAGTTCACATATCCCTGGCAGTTCATGTGAGTGAGGCGTGCTGCCATATTATGTGACTACATAGCAGTAGCTAGATCTTAGTTATATAAAACTTAACACTAGCATTAACTAACAAGTTAGCTACTTAATACTAATAGACAATCTAGGCTCATTAGCTAGCTGGCAAGCGTTAATACCTCACACATATTTAATCATGCATGTAAGGAGAGTTATCAGGTACCTGTGGAGAGCAGCTACAGACTCCAGGCTGAGGCTGAACTCCAGGCAGCTGTTCTCTCCTCCTGTTCTAATTCATAATTGCAGAGTGCACAGATGTAACACTATGTGATCACATTAAAATCACACCTTCCAATCTAGGTTAAGGGATCACTGAGGCGATTACAGTTCATCCCCAGGGGACCATGAATATCTGCACTTGTAAATTCACGAGAATTCATTCAATCATTGTTGAGATATTATATATTTTATAGAATAAAAACCACCAATCATACCTCATGATTGCACTGAAGGAAAAGTCAGATAACCATAATTTGTTGGAATTATCCTCTGGGTACCATGAATTATTTCATATTGCTATATATAAATGTGGAGCATACAGGACATTAAAATGCTAAATAAAATTTTAAAAATGTAAAAAATAATGAAATAAAAATAAAGAATGAATTAATAATCAATAGGAATTTGTCATGCACACAAATGGTCTCAAATAATATGTATGTTTATCAAATATACAGTACATGTACACAGACTGTAATGAATGCCCTCATCAGTCAGCTGTTTAGATAATTAACGAGTTACCTTACAGACTGTCAGGCAATAGCAGTGTGTGTGTGTGTAAGGGATAAATTAACCAAACTCACCTTGCTCTTATTAAGTATTGTGGAGGGTGTCAGACTATCAGCCCTGAATAATGGTGTGCAGTAGAGGACACAAGGGTAAACAAAGGATCAGGCTCACTTCTGTGCCACTGCAACTGCCAGCCAAATCACTTGGATCATTTACGAGTAAATGAATGCTTAAGCTGCAAAAAGAGTGTACAGATGTTTGTGTCAGAAGAGGGTGTGAATGGATTTGACTTTTTTTAGACAGAGGAAATGACATGAGTCGTCAGGGATTTGATATCTTTGTGAAAATATTCTCTTCATGTGGTGGTACACCAGTAACTCCATGAAGCTTCTGATTATTTTCTGACCAAACAGAGTCTCCTTTTGCTTTTCCCATGCATCTCTTGGATAGTAGTTGTTAATAGTTAGTAATAGTTTCTTATTCACTCTACAAGTCAGAGGTTAAAGACAGGGAGCTGCAATCAAGTGGCAACCACCGTGGCTGGGAAATGAAGAAAATGCCTGAGCCACTGTTTGAGGCTGGCTCCAGAAGTGAATCAGTCTCCAGAAGTCCCCATGTTCAAATGTCCAACTTCACAGCAGAAATAAACATGTTTACAGCCTGGTACAAAAAACAGTTTTGGTCTCTGTAGCTAATTTCCCCGTTCATGACAACTGTACTGAGGGTGAATTTATATACAACTCATCTGTTCAGGTTATATTAAGGCTTAAAGTTATGCAGGATTAAGAGCGAGGATGCTTTGATTGACAGGTGGGTGACATTACAGACAGGGACGGATTGGCAATCTGGCATACCGGGCATTTGCCCGGTGGGCCGACGTGCTATTTGGGCCGATAAATCCAGATATATTTTTTTTTATATTGGTCTGACCGGCCCACAACGAGTAGATCACGCAGCCCAAACACACTGTTAAACAACCACTCTGTACGCTTTGGTCCCGCCTACAGGCACAAAAAAAAAAAAAGGCTGTGCAAGACTTTGTTTCCTTACCACCGGCCCTTACACGCTGACTGACAGGGGACCGGCCCAATCACATCATGAAACACCTCCCCCCTTTGGCTTGATGCGCCGGTGTGCAGTTTATTGATGGGTGAAACGCTATCAGATAAAGATGGAGAGAAAACGCAAAGGTGGCGCAGAAAAACTCCGTGATTAAAAGAAACTTGTTCTTCGGGCAGACGCTGCGAAGTGTGTTAAAATCACTGATATGTTTGCCACAGCAGGGCTTCATCAGCTCCCATCGCTGATGACAGTGGTGCCGGTGGCAGTGGCACTCAACATGTTGTAGAACCTGCGGTAAGCTGGACTACTGTCAGAACATGTATGAAATGCAACGAGTAGGATAAAGCCACCCAACCCCTTAATGAGTATGATAAAACATACTGTGGCGTCCGGCCGGACGCGTCACGAATAACGAGGCGTTATTTAGCAAACTGGCTTTTATTGCCAACAGTCTTGTTACAGAACTTGGTTATTGTAGGCCATAACCAGGCCAAGAACACATAACAGGTCCCACTCTGCAGCCTCACTCGTGCAGTCTCTCTCCACACGCGCTCACATACACGCGCTCTCCCTCACCTGCTCCCCTGCCCCCTTGCTCTCATACAGGTGCATTTATGGACCATGGGAAACCACAGAACTCACATTGTAACACACAACACATTACTGCAGGGTCGCTACAATACATTGTAGGCTACACTGGCTGGAAGAGAAAATAAGCCTAGCTCAGTAGCCTACTTTTTATGTCTTTTATTCTAAATAAAAAATAGTCTTTAATGTGAGAAAACGTGTTCACCATTCACCAACAATAACAATAAGTCTAATTTCTTATTAGACTATTATTGTCTGTGGGGTGAGTACTAGGCTGGCCTATTGGCTAAGTTGCTTTTTTGTCCTGCAGATATAGCAGTTCTTTATGTAGCCTAGGTGGTAGTGACAATGTAGGCTACATAACTGATAGAAAATCTCACTTTTAAAATTATATCATTTTGTCAATGTTATGTGAATGCAGCTGCAGGTATCTGTACATTCCAGTATTTCTAGCCTAGGCATATTTAAAGCCACCACCACTCACCAAAAATGTAAGTGAAAACTGAAGAGTCAGCACTTTCAATTTCTTTGTTCATCTAGTAGTCCTCGGGTAAGCTCTTATTTAGGCCTGGGAAAAAAATGGGCTGTTTTATGTAGCTAGGTGGCTAAATACAATGCAAGTTAGCCAACAAAGAAAGAAAATAGCACTTTTTAAAATGACATAATTTTGTTCATTGCTAGTGTTATGTCAATGCAGCTGTGTGTTTGTTTATATAAATATATTATAAACAGGCTGTATTTCAGTCAGTCATTGCAATTGTACAATATGTTTGTGTTGATTGTCCTGTACACGTGACATCCATTGCACGTCTGTCTGCCCTGGGAGAGGGATCCCTCCTCTGTGGCTCTTCCTGAGGTTTCTTCCACATTTTTTCCTGTTAAAGTTTTTTGTGGGCAAGTTTTTCCTCACTCGAACCGAGGGTCTAAGGACAGAGGGTGTCACTCCCTGTACAGATTGTATAGCCTCAATGGAAAATGGACTTTGTGACTTTGGGCTATACAAATAAAATTGATTTAATATGATTTGATTATTTATGTCCTGTTGAGCTAGGTTGTTTTAAAGACTTGCACAGTTGCACTGAAAAAACTAAAAAAGTGTGTTATCAAATGTTGTGGGCCAGTCTGGTCCAAAATGCCAGGACCGATTTTTTGTCCCAGTCCGTCCCTGATTACAGATGAGCTTGTTTGAGCAACCAGGTGTCATTCAGCCCGTCTGTAATTCCCTCTCGTGAACGAAATGACGAAACCAAGCGGTTCTTTATGTTACAGACTTTAATCACACCATCTGCGTGATTTTCCGCCGTGAGAACTGGTACAAAACATACAAAGGAAAGTACATGAAAATAAATTAGGTACACATAGAAAGACTTAATGGTACAAACATAACGGTATAATACATGACTTAGAAGACTTTACGTTAGATTTACTAAATAAAACAAGTAACAAAACAACAAAACATACCTCATTGGCCGCTTTCACTTTCACAGAGGAAATTAGGAAACTTTAGGCGATGAACTTAATATCCTTTCAACGTCTTAACACTTGTTAATTATCCGCAGCATCAGCACACGTCTGCCTGCTAGCGTGGTCCAAATTGTTCTGATAATGTGCGGCAACTCAAAAAGTAACACCCGTCAACTTAAGACGGCAGAACTTTTGTTCCTACCTAAAAATAACCCTTATGCCCATAAAAAACAAAAATATGAAATGCACTTGACGTTGCTTTTAATATCAAACTATTAATCTTAGAAATGTGTTCATTCATGAACTGTATTTTTAACTCAATATTTATTAAACTATTTATTAACCTATTTATGTATGTATTTATTTATTTATCCTGCCTTCAATGGCAGCTACACTCCCACCAAATCACTTGTGATTTTAATCAAACCTACACATTAGTGCTGGACAATAAGACACATTGCAAGAAAAGATGTGGCTGTATCACTCGGCTTCAATCAGGGTGACCGTCTTATGGATAGGTCTCTCCAGGTAGACTGGCTTTCCAATACGCTTTCCATGTTTATCCAAAGTTGAGTCACTGATCAACAGTTGTAACTTCCTCACACATCCATCTTCTGCAGGATAGACCTTTGTGACCTTTGCCAACTTCCACTCAGTTCATGCGACAGTGTCGTCTTGCACAATCACTATGTCGTTGACATGAGCATTCCTGCGCTTTCGTTGCCATCTTTGGCGCTGTTGCAAGTTCAACAGATATTCTTTGCGCCATCTGGACCAAAACTCGTTGGCTGTTATGCCACGTCCTTGATGATGCACTTGGTTGTGATAATGCTGTATGAGCAATCTTGTAACGTGACCTTTGGCAGGTAGAACAGCTGGATGCTTGATGTGATGGTGCAAATCAGCATTCCTTAGGCGACCTCCCACCCTGAGGGTTCCCTCTCTCTCATCAATGAAGGGGTTCAACTTGTGTAGCTTACTGGACTTGGCAAGCTCCTTCCCATGTTGGAGGCCTTGAATTTCCTCAGCAAAAGCTTCCCTCTGAACAAGATTAACGATGGTCACTTCAGCATTGCTCCTCTCCAACAGACTTGTGGTTTCATTGGTACTTGTTACTAAGCCTTTCTGAAATCTCCTTTTCAGGCATCGAAGGCGATGGTCTGCACACTTCAAGTTGTTGGGCAGACACGGCTTGTTTTCCTTAAATGGCAATGGCATCTCTCGCTGTCCATTTGCATGCGTCTTTATGCCCTCCTCCATTATCGAAATGAAGCGAAGGTCATCTTGAGAGAAATGGGCATCTTCCACATTTCTTTCGCTGAAATCTGATTCGAGCACTTTCAGCACATCTGCAGGAACGATGACTTCCTTCACTTGTGTTCTGCATATGTACTGGACTTGACTTGTTAGGTCACCTGGTGACTGCGGGGTTGGTGTGACTCGCCTCACAACGATTCTGTGGCTGCTGCCAATAGCATCTCCATAATCAATACATGGATTGACACAGCCAACGATGCTCCAGCCCAGATCGGTCTTAACTGCAAATGGCTCCTCATCTTTGCCTGATACAATTTCTCTTGGCAACAGAGCTTGAGAACAATTGTACCCTATAAGGAGACCGACATCACAGTCTATTAAAGGAGCTATCTCATCAGCAAGGTGCTCTAGGTGAGTCCATGCTCTTGCTGTCTTGGGAGTAGGAATGTGGCTTAGGCTAGCCGGAATGAACTCTCGTGAATAAGTCACGGGTAGAAGAATTTTCTTAGAGGAATAAAAGCCCCTGACCTGTAACCCAATTACCTTGTGACTTGGAATTACAGTTTGCTTGGACGCAAGAGTGGAGAGCTTCAACTGCACAGACTGCATCTGTGTATCAAGTGCCTCTGCTCGTTCTCGTAGGATGAACGTGCTGTCGCTCTGACTATCCAAAAGAGCATACACAAGAACTTCAGCCTCTGGATTGCTTGTTGTTGACAGCCAAACTGGCACTATTGTGGAAGCATATGTGCTATTCCCATTGCGCATGACTTGATTAGATGTAGATGTGCTTGTTACTTCACTAGTTGTAGACTTTGTTTCATTATGTTTAGGTTCCTTTGAGCTCTCTCTTTCCTTTGTTTGTTTTCCACTCTCCCTTTGTCTGTCAGCTTGGACACTTTCATCCGCCTTGGTGCGGTCTTCATGTAGACATGTGGGATGCCTCCCCTTGCATGTATTGCAAAAGCTTCTTTTCTCGCAGCTCTTTGAGTGATGTCCTGGCTTTAAGCATGCAAAACACAACTTCTTTGTCTGCACATACTTAATTCGCTCCTTGACAGGTTTCTCCATGAACTTTCGACATGTCTGAATGGCATGATTCGTCTTCTCACAGAACATGCACTCTCTAGCATTGCCCTTTTGTCCTTCAGTATCTGGTTTCTCTTCTGATGCACTTGCTAGCACCTTTGCACCAACATTTCGGACCTTTGACGGCTTTGCTCTTTCACAATCACCACTCTTCAGAGCATGAAGCGAAGTCATCGGATTGCAAGCTATCTTGGCTTCTCCAGAGACAAACTCAACAAAGTTGCTGAAACTTGGAAAGCTTTTGGTGGCTTCTTCAAACTCCACAACCTTTCTGTTCCATCTGGCAGTTAGCCAGTCTGGAAGCTTGCTGAGCAGTTTTTGATTTTCACTGCAGTCGTTCAAAACTGCAAGATTCTTGATGTGATACATTGCTGCTTGACAGCCTCGAAGAAAGTCTGCGAACTCTTGTAGTTCAACACTATCTTTGGGTCCTATCTTCGGCCACGAATTTAGCTTGTCGCGGAAGGCTTTAGCGACAACAAAGGAGTTACCGTATCTTTCTTCCAATATTTCCCATGCTGACTCATAAGCTTTCTCAGTGCCCACTAGGAAATAGCTTTCAATCACCTTTTTGGCAGCTCCTGCGACATACTTGCGGAGATAGTAAATCTTTTCATTTACAGGAATGTTCTTCCGACCTATTAGGGTTTGGAATGACATCTTCCAGTCTTTATATCTCATTGGATCTCCACTAAAGACTGGCGGCTCTGGCACTGGGAGACGGCTTGCATTGATGGACTCAGCTATTGCTTCAGCTAGCATATTGGTACTGCGGTCCTGAGAAGTGGGACGTGGAGCTTCATGGCTTGTGGTGAAGTAGTTATTGCCAGGCTGTAAGGGCATGTTGTACTTTGGAAGGGTATTATGTTTAGGTGAAGGCCTTGATAAGTTATGATCATGAAGAAGATCTGATATCTCTTCATCTGAACCTGCGTCTTGTTCGTAGACTTGCAATCTTGCCTTTGCAGCAGACATTCTTTTAGTTGCTTCTAAACGTTCTAACTGTCTGCGCTTCTTTTCTAATAGCTTCTGTCTCTCAGCATTTTCTGCTTCTTGTTGCGCTAGCTTCATCCTGTTCTCATCTTCAAGCCTCTTGAGCTCCTTTTCTTCCTGTTCCATTTCATCTAGAACTTCCAATGCAGCTTTAGTCGCAGCCAACTCTGCTTGTGCTTCCAGCTTTCTGGTGGAGGACAGGCTTGAGCGTCCTGAACCATGTCCGGAGATTGAGCTACTCAGAAGAGACAACTTGTCTTCTCCAGATGAAAACACTGAGCCAGTGTCACCCCACGGTGCTTGTATTTTAGAGAAATGCTGAGCTGTGTCTTCATGAAGCAGAACATGCAGCCGTTCAATGAGCTGTCTTGATACAGCACCACAGGTGTCTACCCGACGACGGGTGTCTCTATCCGGAACACTATGTCGGCGAATGTCCTCATAACGTTGCCTTACTTCAGCATCAGCAGACTGAACTTTATTCTGGTGCTCTTGTAAAACAGCACCAGAGTGAGGAAGATAGAGTGCCTTCCTAGCCTCTTTGGCAAGATCTTTCCATCTCTCATACTTTCTGTTGAAATTACGTTGAAGTTTTTTCAGGTTTTCATCATGCAGTTCCTGACCCTTTTCGGTAAGTCTTCTTTTTCTCTTTTCTTTCTCAACACTGAGTTCTGAATTCACTTCGCTTTCCTCTGCAGAGCTTGCTTCTAATGGTTTGTCGTGTACAGACTCCTTTTCACCTCCAGGCGCAACATCTGGATCTTGACTCTCACTTGCAATGTCCTTATCAGCCATTTTAGTATGCTAATATAAATCAAATTCTAATATAAAAAAAAAAAGAATTTAGCCGTTTATTTGTAAAATACCTTGTATAAATCTTGTATAAAATACTTGTATAATCACTCCTGACTAAATTGCTTTGCTTAGTTCAACTTACTGTCCTGTATGTTCAAAAGGCTACTTTATGAAATAGAAACGTAATATCTCTAGTGTAGAGTTGTTAGTTGTAGGCCCTATAGTAATAACACAAATAATTATAAACGAGTAATAAGTGCAATAATAATATTAAATCAGAACGCACTAACTTAAATGTCAAGTGATGCCCTAAATGCCTTGTATGACAGTACAGTTATTTCAGGTCAATATTAAATAAAATTACCCCTTTGGAACTTAAAATCACCTTTAAAGCAGGTTTCTGCCTTTGCACTTTAAACTAAATAATCATCAGAAATAGCCGTAACATTAAATCATAAACGCCACTTAACGTAGGCTATATGCATTCAAAACATCAAGTCAACACAATGTAATAATAATAACCAATATTTCACAGTTCAAACTTAGCAAGAATCCCTTGGTGAAATATGCACGTCCTGAAACTTGAGTCCTTATACTGCGTACAATCAGCCCGACTGGATCTTGAAACTTAAACAGTCCTTCAACGTGATGAGGCTACTCCACCGTCCTCACATTTAACTTGGCTTAAACGTGCTTCACGTTGGCGTAACCACACAACATTCTTACGTTACCGACAGGCTGCATACTGTCCTTTGACGAGATGCTCCTGCGAAACCATCTTCACAGCTCCGACGACGACGGAGACGGAATCCACAGCCTTCTTCTTGTTGATCACGCGCTCCCTTCGTGTCGTGGTGGCTGAGTTCTCACTGTAATTCCCTCTCGTGAACGAAATGACGAAACCAAGCGGTTCTTTATGTTACAGACTTTAATCACACCATCTGCGTGATTTTCCGCCGTGAGAACTGGTACAAAACATACAAAGGAAAGTACATGAAAATAAATTAGGTACACATAGAAAGACTTAATGGTACAAACATAACGGTATAATACATGACTTAGAAGACTTTACGTTAGATTTACTAAATAAAACAAGTAACAAAACAACAAAACATACCTCATTGGCCGCTTTCACTTTCACAGAGGAAATTAGGAAACTTTAGGCGATGAACTTAATATCCTTTCAACGTCTTAACACTTGTTAATTATCCGCAGCATCAGCACACGTCTGCCTGCTAGCGTGGTCCAAATTGTTCTGATAATGTGCGGCAACTCAAAAAGTAACACCCGTCAACTTAAGACGGCAGAACTTTTGTTCCTACCTAAAAATAACCCTTATGCCCATAAAAAACAAAAATATGAAATGCACTTGACGTTGCTTTTAATATCAAACTATTAATCTTAGAAATGTGTTCATTCATGAACTGTATTTTTAACTCAATATTTATTAAACTATTTATTAACCTATTTATGTATGTATTTATTTATTTATCCTGCCTTCAATGGCAGCTACACCGTCTCAGGGCCACCGATGATCTGATGTCGAAGTTTTTGCAGGTTTTTAGATTAGCCAGGAGGTGGAAGAGGCAGGACAGCCAACGTGGAGGCAGCCAGTGCAGCATACTCTGAGCTTCAAAGCTGCTCTTCAGAACCCTGTGGGTGACATCACGTATACACAGTCCACTCTTTGTACAGTCAGTGATTGCAATAAGCGACTAAGCCCACACTGTGAAATCACACACTGTTCCTTTTAATTATTATAATTTTTCATTATTATTATTATTATTATTATTATTATTATTATTATTATTATTATTAATTAAGCAACATAACAGAATCAGAATCAGAATGGCTTTATTGGCCAGGTGTGTGTATACACACAAGGAATTTGACTTCTTGGTTCACTTTGCTCTCAGTTGTACATACAGGTATAGATGTAAAATATAAGGGACATGGTGCAGACATGAATATAAAAACATAAAACATAAAAATAACTATATACATATTTAAAAGGTGTGTGTATATATATATATATATATATATATATATATATATATATATATATATATATATATATATATATATATATATATATATATAATATATGGACATGATGTATCTGTAGACAATATGAATTATTATTATTATTATCATTATTATTATTATTGTTATTATTATTATCATTATTATTTTGCACCCTCGTATCAACCTATAACCTGGGTTGGGGGGTCGTTTTAACCTTCAGTATGGTGTTAGATGAGGCTGCTGGTCCTCGGCCCTAGGTCGCCGGGTCCGGTTCAGACTCCGGTCCGTTATGATCCACTCCTTTTTCCCCTACGTCCCGCTTTCTGAATGCAGTGCTGTGATTGGACGCTGGCTGCTTGTCAGGAAGAAAGAGCTGCTGTATTGAGGCCGAAAACTCAGACACAAGCAGGACGTGGACGATACCTGAGTACCGGAGGATGTCGGAGAGTGTTTCCTTTTTTTTTTTTTTTTTTACACTAGCTGAGGTATAAGCGGAGCACCGACCGAGCTCTCCGTGCCCCTGCTGACGAGGCCGCCGCGGTTCTGCTTCTCCCCTCCCGACTCTGGGTCGCTGCTTGCCCGCTGGTCACAGTAATCCAGACCCGCTGCTATTAATGAGACCGAGAGGAGACTGACGCTGCTGTGTGGCGACGCAGCCTCAGACCTGTCTGAGATTTAAGTCTTTATCCAGCCCGGAGGAAACACAACAGCTACGCTGTTGCTGCCTGCTGCTCGCCGGGGCTAACGGCTGAGACTGTCGGAGCGGTGAAACACCCCGGTGAAGCTCTAACTACATGGAACAAGTGAGCGGCGGACCACCGTCTCATTTTGCGCAAGAACTGGTGATGACCGACCTACAGACAGCGGCGTCCCTCTGAAGCAGCACCGGGGGATTTCTCACGGAGGTCTGTCGGATGAAGGCAGTTTAAGCCTCCGCATCAGGTGAGTGCAGTTGTTCACTAGCACGGGCGACCTTAGCTCACCAGCCAGCCCTCGAGCTGCTTTAGACCGCTTCCCCCCGCGATATTTTTGGCACGACTTGTGTGGTTGTCATTTGTTATGCCAACCTTTTAAAAAGTCGTGCTTATATTCACACTAAGGCCTTTATATATGTGTGTGTGTGTGTGTGTGTTTGTTGAACAAGAATGCAGACAGTAACGGCGCAGGTTCAGGCTGTGTGCCGTCCAAACGTACAGAAAGCAGGGCAAAAACGCTGCTTCAACACCCCCCACCGCCCCTCCTCCTCCTCCTCCTGCCCAAACAGAGGGGGGATTAGCGGCACATGGGGTCACATCAGCTCTCCTCTGACTTCCCCGGCTGTCGCATTCTGACTCCAGACCTTATGGAATTGTTGAAAGACAGCGCGGGACACCTCGAAACATTTTTTTAAATGTTTATTATTACTGCCGTCCTTTCAGTCCTCGCGCGTGTTGTTGGGAGCAAGCTGATGCATCGACCAGCAGCCACACGTAACAGCGGCGCGAGCCGATGGCAACAGTTGCACGGGGACAGTTCAAGGAGTTTTGTTTTTTTACAGCACATAAACATGGGATGAAACGAAATTGGTTTCCCCTGGTCCCAGCCAGATATGAAATATAATATATATATTAAAATAAATAAATAAATATGTGTGTATGTATACATATATACATATACATATACATAGATATGTGTGTATATGTGTATATAATTTAAATTTAGAACAAAGTATACAATAAATAGAACAACAGCAGTATAACACCATGATGAGGTAGTGACATTGTGCAAGTGTCCAGGTTGTGCAAACAACTGCATTGTGCAAGTATTGTATTGTAAGTACAGTATTCGGAGTGTAACAGCGGGAAACGCTGAGCGGTGACAGGGCATCGTTGTTAAGCTAACACTTGTCACTTACTGCTCGTTTTAGCAAGTCATTCTACGTAATGTAACATTAAACCGTCAAATATATATCAATAAGAAACCTTCAGTGTCTGTATGGAACTGTACATTCTTGTTATTGTAAGTTATGTGTATCACTAAAGTTTTCTTTCAAAACACAGACGACTTTTTGGCTGAAACCAGACCAAACCAGCTCCAGCTGCATTCTGCAGCCTCTTTAATAACTTATTATTTTTCTTTCGAATAAACTAAACTGTGGCATTACATTTCCTATAGAGTCCAGTGAGTTTTAAACAGTTAGAGGACATATCTGTCAGAACATTTAAGCCTTCACCTTCTCTGAAACATGTAAAGCCATAACATTCTGATACACGTGTATGAAAGCATCAGCATGAGCATCAGACTGAGGCAAAACAACACACCACAGGGCAGCAACTGAACCACCTCATCAGGGATGATTTCTTCAATTAAGACAAATGAAAATGTCCAAAATAATGTGACTGTTTTATTCAGACATCGAACCACACACTGGGGATAATTATTGTCATTACTGATATCATTTTGTCATCCATTGATTAGTCTTCAGGTTGATTGAAAGCTGTTCAGTTTAATAACATGTTGTTAGAAGCTCAAGACTGTCGCGAACGTTCAAAAAAAGACTTGATTCAGACTTGTTCTCTAACATCTGTATGACTGGATTGTTGGACAGACACTCCAGAACACACAGGCCATCAGTTTGTGTTTGTATTGAACATAAAAAAGCAGCATGCAGCGGTCTGCTTCTGCTTATGCTTTGGAGGCTTGTGGGGGAGCCGGGCTCATGTTGGGTAAGAGGCAGGGTACACCCCGAGTATACACACACAGACACGAGGAGAACCTGAACTCCACACAGGAAGGAAGAATCATGATCTAGAGACTGTAGCTGTGATATCTGGTGTTTTGTGACTGATCTGTGACATTTTTCCTTTTCAGTGCTGTCACTGCCATCAAACGTGTATTTGAACAACATTTAAGCTGCTGCCGTTGTCAGATAAAATATCCCAAATGCCAGAGTTTTTAGGAACAAAAACATGGCCACGGTGACATTTCGATAACACATCCTGTTAGAGCCTGACCCATACTGGAGTTTATTAGAGAGAGAATACATTCTCATACCTTTTTTTTTATTTTTTATTGGACAGTATTCCTGTCCAAAATGAAAACTGTAAACTTTACAGGACACTTAAGAATTCTAAAAGACAGATTCTCCATGAGAACAGAAAGTTTTCCTATCATCTGTTAAATTAATAAATGTCCGACTCTAATCATTGATAATTCCTCTTCTCTTTTATAACTTGTGGTTTCTGATGAGTGTTAACGTTCTCCTTCCCCTTCAGCATCAGTGGATATACGTGTCCAGGTGAAGATGGAGCCGGGTTTTGACCTTTAACTTGCTCTGCTCACCTGTGCTGAAGCACGCTCACCTCAGAGAATGAAGCATCCAGGTTTAGACGCTTTCATCTAATGACTCAACAACTTTTAGACAATCCCAAGACAATCGATACCCCCACCTGTCCGGGGATACACGGTGTATCAGTATTATGTGTGTTTGTCTCCATTAATGAGCGTGGAGGCTGACTCTCAGGGGGGATGTATGGTGGAACAGCAAACAAGCCTGTTCTGTCCTCTGCTTCATTGATTTCCCCGTTCAAGCCCGGCGGCATTAAACAGCCACATTTCAGGTGATGCACTCATCACAGTGTAATCACTGGAGAAATTCTGGAAGTTAATGCCCCTCCACTGGAGAGAAGCTCACACTCTGAAACCACTGACCCACGAGCCATGATCCTACAGAACATTTTGACCTCCACAGACCGCCACAGCAGGCATGAAAAATGAAATAATTTGTGCAGTATGTCCTGGCACATGTTGGTGTTTTTGAGCTCCTCTTCCAGGACCGTGTGTGTTCTTCATACTGTATGCTGGTGCAGTGTGACTACACTGTAGAGAAGATGATAAACAAGTCATTTACTGGAGTTAATTGGAACTGCGTGATGGCCTGTCCCTCACTGGATTTCTTGCACCTCACAGATTCCCATCAGACACTCCACTCATTCCATTTCAAACAAGAGGCATGCCATGTTATTGCTGCTGCATCCTGATTATCTAACTGATGCCTGTGTGCAGGTTTTCAGTGCTTCAAACTGACCTGAATGCTGAAGTATGAAAACAGCTGCAGATTGTTTGATTATTCATGTCATGTATTGGCCTCAGTCCTTTCTGAAAAACTCTAAATGAGAGGTTTCAAACAGCTGCTCTTGTTACAGAGATCATTTTTTGTCACCAAGTACTGATGAGTGTCTTTGTGCCGGACAATATGAATCCTACGTGCTGTCATAATTGGCAGTTTCATGTCTTTCATTAGCTCAAAATCAACTTTTACAATAATGAAGAGGCTTGAAATTGTGACATGACAAGACATGTTCATAAAGTGTCGGTCATTATGTGATGAGCTTTCGTTGGCCAGATGATGTGCCGGCTCACGCTGGAGTTTGACGTTGTACATTTGACTTTATTATTTGAGACTTTGATCCTGGGATTATCTGTCCTCCATATCACACACCGCAAACCACGTAAGGAATGGAAAGTCAAATGAAATGTGTCAGAACTGTGAATTATGCTCAGTTTGTTTTTTGTTTTTTCTAGGTCATGAAAAAGCAAAAAAGAAATCAAACGGTCAACTTTCAAAGATTTGATGAAGCTGAGGAGTTCATAAGATCATCAGCTGTTGTTTTGGCTGGGTGTGTAAAGTTGTTGGATGTTGCAGGGATTGGCCTATGGTGCTGGACTGGTGTAGCTGCTCAATGTTTTGCAGTGTTAAGCTGAAAGGTAACGTTAAATGAAATGTGTACACACACTGGTGGACTTGATTATGTCAGGCATTGTATCTCATTGAGCACTGAGCTTGTAAACAGAGAAAACGGTTACATTTTAGTGATTGAGTTCATGAAGGCGTCAGATGGCTAGAAGACAGCCAGCAGAATGAAAGCATGCGATTGCGATGCACAAAGGCGGTGTGGAGACTGCTGCTGGAATAACCTCTGACATTCAGGCTGAATGGAACGGACCTTTTCTTCCCGGCCTCCCTCTGCAGTGGGTGCTCATGTGGGAGTAATTCAGAGGCTGGTTATGTGGCTGCTGCTTAGCACCATTTCTGTTTTGTATAACAGCATGTTGAGAGGCTGAGCTTGGAGCGGTCTATGATAATGTGCTCTCGTTGAGAAGGTGAAGGTTTTCTTGTTCATACTTACCAACAGCAAACTGTATGGTTAATATTTCTGTTCACCGTCTGTGTGGTCACTGTCACTGAATGAATGTGTACAGAGTCTTCCGGCTGTCGCTGACCACTGCTAAATTACAGGATGGTTTTCCTCTCCGAATGTGACACACCCATAAATGAGAGATAAAATCACGTCTTTAACAATATGCAGTGTTTCCACAAGTTGTGGTTGGTGCCATGCAATGTTGATGGCAGACAGACAAAGGTGCAGTCCAACTCGCAAGTTAAACTAACATGTGTAACGTTAAAGCATTAAGTGCTGCTTTCTTTTTTTTAGGCATCCAGCACACAAACTGCCCAGTGTGGTGTTTTTATTACTGGGTTAGGATAAAATGCTGTAAGCCGAGCTCAGACTTCAAGTGCAGAAATCTGGTCTGGGATGATGTCGGTACTGATGTTCAGTTCAGTTGATCTGGTAACGTGGGGGCTTTGCAGATCCAGTCTGAGAAATTCTTCAGGGTCGGAAGGTCACTGCAGTGTCTTACAAAATGGTGCAGGTAGTATCAGTGGATGACTACTGTCACAACTCTTTGTGTTAGATTTCCACTATAAGAATAACCACCACACCACCTGCGGCCCAGTCTGTAAACCCTTCTTCTTCCTGGTGGTCCAAACACTAACACAAACTAACGATGCTCTGAGCTCACAATTCGGACAGCCAGGTTAACAAACTGAGCTAACATTAGCTAACAGCAGCTACAGTTGTCAGCAGTTTACTTCACTGTCCATCATAAACTCTGTAAATCACAGAGAGTTGAGGCGGAGCAGCCGGAGGACATCAGACTGAAAACCAGAAAACATTTTCTCCATAAAATATGATTCAGTATTATTACATGGTGTGAGAACAGAGGCCCCATTCACCTGATTACAAGTAGGGTTGCAAAGGGGTGGAAGGTTTCTGGCAAATTTCCAGAAACTTTATGGAAATGTTCCAGAGGAAGATAAGCTGAGGAATTCTGGAAATATTTCATGTTGGAAACTCCATGGGAATTATGGAAATTCATGGGAATTAACTGTAAATTGGGGGTAATTTAAACAAAATCATATCCAAACTTAAATCTAAACATTGTGTTTTGTCATAAGCAGACATGCAAAATAAAACAATTAAAACATTTAAACAGATTTATTTGTAAGTAGAACTTTATCAAGTTTGAATTATTTTATTTATTATTATTTAGTCCATGAGCTCAAATGTGTGTCTTCAATAGTCTCTGTGTGCTCTGGGCTCTAAAGTGTGGTCCAGGTACAGAAATCACCTGTGCAGGTAGGGGGCGTGGCCTCAATAACCCTGCAGTAAGCAATGTGCTGTGTGCATGTGACTGAGGAACAGCAGATATTCAAGAAGACCTGCATGAAATCTGGTTGTTTTAGTCAATATTGTGTTAAAATATATTTTCCACAACTAAAGTTAAATTCCCTGTTAAAGGCTAACCTTCAATTTTGTAAATTCCTGGTTGTTTAGTCCCATAAATTCCCATGGGATGTTTCCATTCCCATGGAAGGTTATCAGCATGATTTGTAATCTGTTATTTTATGGTAGAAAAGTTATGCAGTGTTGCTTTAAATAAACATGGAAGTATTACACGCATGTCCTCAAGGAGAACTATTGAATCCGTTATCATACACAAATTTTCATGTATCTTTATTAGAATTTTGTAAATGACAGAAAACAGAGGCAGAATAGAAACAAAAACAAACAAGGCATATTTAAAAAGAATAATTCTGTACAGTACTGCATCACTAACACTAGAATCTTAGCACAAGTACTAAACAATGAAAGGTAGATGGCACTCTATGAACTCCTTTGCTCGTGTCATATTTATCAAGGTGAGCCAGAAAAGGCCGCCGTATATCTGAAAATTGGTTAAGATTGTCAATTATGTGGTATAGAATTTTCCCATAACCAGGTCCTAAACTGAGGCACAGTATCTGACTTCCACCGTTTTTGCAATACCATTCCATACATGAATGTACTTTGCACTGAAACATACTGTCTGAGTATAGGAGAAACCCAGAATAAGTTGTTATAGAGTTTCTGCACAGATCAGATCAGTATCTGCACAGATCAGATCAGTATCTAGATGAACCAAAACCTAAATATCAAACTGAACATGGACGGTAATCCGGACTGAACAGTCTTAGCAGCAGAATGTATCCATCAAAAATAACTTGAGATCACTCTATTTTAAACTAGAATAAGAGTGATCCACTGTTCATGGCCTCTCATGGTCTGCTTACAGTACAGTCCACCTGCAGTTGAGCCGCTGGTCACTCTCAGGTTTGACTGTAATAATCACATGTGCATCCTCATCAGAGGTCAGCAATAAAATGGTAGAGCACTGCAAGCACCTGTCTTGACAGCTCGCTCAGCCAAAGCATTGATCACACTGGACAGCAGTGGAGGAGGCCAGGTCTGGATCTGGTTCATGAGGAGCTAATTAGACCTCAGGACATTTAGCCGAGGGCAGCCAGCAGAAACAAGAGGAAAGAACCGGGCCTCATTTGGTGCTGTGATGTTCTGACACGGTGCCCATTTCCTTAAGCCTTCTACACACTTCCAGGTGATTATGGGTGATCATAAGATATACGTTTCCTGTGTTTCGGTGTTCAATAAGACAGCCCTGGTGGATATTATTACTTTTCAGCTCCCATCTGATCTCCAGCAGTGCCAATCCTCCCGCTTGCACACCAAATGCCGAATATGGTGCTATTTGAGTGCTAGAACGTCTCTGTAACTGCATTAACTTGTGAGCACGTTACAGTCCTCTGCATGTGTTGACATTGACAGATGACATTTGTGTATCACTGCTCTCTTATTAACGTTCTGTATCCAGCAGTGGAGAGCCGCCTCTGTGCTGAAGGCTGGGACCCTTGAAACCACCGCTGATCCTCCACACTCGTACAGAGGCAGAGCTTTTTGAAATCTAACCGTCTGTGGACCCAATTCTCAACTGGTATCGGCTGGAAGTTCTGTGAAGTGCTGCAGTGTGTGCTGGTTGATTGGCTTATTTGGAGTCCAGTGCTCCACTCTGCTCTTTAGTCTCCGGGTGATACTGACACAATACTTCACCTCCATTAAAGAACGGAGGCTCCACTCTCTTTACTAACTTGAGTTTGTGTGTCACTCACTAAGATGAGACCCCCGGCTTTGGCTTGAGCTTGGTGAATCCTCCATCAGCCCCAGAGACCTCCACCAGTTTTCACCTACCGTGATCATTTAATCATGCGGCTCTTCCAGACTTTCCACATGTTAACGGACTAAATAGATCAAATTTGGATAGAGACATTAGTATCTTTATGAATTCTCTTCTTGTGTTTCAGACACATGGGTCAGACCCTCCACAGTAAGTGTCCTCCTATTAATGAGCACAGCCTCTGAGAACAACAGGGCATAACGTTCCACTACCCAGGTGATGTGTGGCTTTTCCTAAATGATTGCTAAGTAGCGAGCTCGGTCAGCCGTGTATCTAACTGAACTGACTCAGCCAGCAAGAAAACCAGCTCACCAGGCTCCTGTGTCGCCTGTCAGACTGGACAGTGCTGGTTTCAGAGGTTGTGTGCACTGACACCAGCTCATAGTGTCAGTTTTTACAGGAAACTGAATAAAAAATGAAGCAAACAGCACCCTGCTTCCTCTGTCATGAGGACATCATGTATTTCTAACCGTCTGCAAAAGAAACATGTTTGTGTGAGGCACCAGTGTGCGAGACTGTTCAGGACCGAGATGAAAGAATCTCATTAAATGACAAAGACAAATGGAAATGTTGGAATGGCCTGTGGCTGAAGTCGACTCCCAGGTGCCTCAGTGTTGTCTTCTGGGTTTAAATGATTAAAAACAGACATTTTTATAGCGACGAGTGGTGATGAATGTGATTAAAAGCAGTGTAGTTTGAATGCAAATGTCTGAGGAAAGGCCCGTCGGGCACGCAGACACACCTGGACCAGAGGATAGCAAGCCAAGTGTCGGCTAAGCGAATAGCGAAAGTTGGACAGAAGGCTAATGGAAGGAAAGCCACAGCTTCAGATCAGCTGTGGTGAAGCTGCAGCCAGGTAACAAGGCTAAGGTGCATGTCCCATGATGCTCTGCCTGGCCTCATTTCTTTCACACTTGTTTTGACTGCAGGCTGCATATTAAACGTGGTGCCAGCTGAAGGGCGTCTTCATTTGTCTCTGTTTTTAAAAAGACGCGCATGCATTCAAACCTCAAAGCCGTGTAATTTTCAGTGGTTTTCTCTGTCATTTCCTGTCAGTTAAATGAGAATGAATGAATGAATGAATGAATGAATGAATGAAACATTAAAAATGCCTTGAAAACATCATTTATTATTAATTGCAGGCAGAGTTCTCACCTGAACCGCAGCACAAACGGCTAGATCAAGTTTCTCCAAAAAACGTGTGTTTCTGTATACAGTTATTTTCTTATTATATCAGCATTATACAATGATCATCGGCATCTAAGAGAGACCAGAATATTGCATATGAATCAAATGACAGACATTGTCCATGCAGTGCATGGATTTTGTGATAATCACCTGCTTTTGTGCCATTAAACTGCAGCAATACGACACAGGTGGTGTTTGCTCCTGGATGAAAAGTAAAAATCAATGGATCTTTTAGATTGCATGAATTTGGCACGTGTTATAGACGTTACAGACTGAAGTCAGTCATGAACTTGACGAGCTAAAAAGGTAACTGGAAAGTTAAGTATCGGTTTACCAATATAAATAGGGTATAACTTTTTCTAATACGGTGAAAAGATATTATTGATGTTGGTTTCACATTTTAGGTTGCCATTCTATTACGAATTTAACCTTATGAATACGGTAGAATAAAGAGACTTTAATGATCCCACTCTGGGGAAAACTTGTCATAGTAGGTCATATATACACGAAAATATAATTGAGAAGAAAATACCATATGACGTATGAAATAAAGGTTTTGCCATGAAATATGACACCTTATGTGTTTTACAAAAAACAAACAGTTTTCACAGTAAAATTAAAAAAAAAAAAAAACTGTCTGATTACCAGAGCAGTTACAGACATTCTGTTATTATATTAATAGGATATTAGTACTGTTGTAATGCTGAAGGTTGGCATTTTCTTTCATATTTTACCGTATGATTACAAGTTTGTTTTTTTGTCATATGAAAGTAAAAATACCATATGAATGCTGTTTTGCCACCGGTAAATATTAGTGTTTTACTGCGCAATTAAGTCTCTTATATAAACTACTGCTTCATTTTGTATACATTCCCTTAATAATGCCATAATAAATGTTTCCCATGAATTCTATATGAAATATGTGTTTTATCGGCTGATGATTTCAGCACTGTACACACACAGAACTTGCTACCTCGTGCACTGTGTGCTGGAGCACGGTTTTATGGCTGTCCATGCACTATTTGTCCCTGATAGCTGGTGCTGTAATTAGCTCAGAGTCTGCTCCTAAAATGTCACTAAACTAATATTTCTTCATCACAACTTGTTGATGTATCGAGTAAACAAAAGAATGTTTCAGTGGCTTGTCTGCTGATTGGAGTATGTAATTGGTTATTCATTATTTCCCATTGATTGACTTTGATTCATTCTAATTCCATCCTGAGTGTGCCGTGTTGTCGCCATGCTGCCTTCTCAATTTCTCTGTGTCGCTGTAATCAGCAGATATTAGATAAAGGCTATAACATCGTCTCTGTCAGCAGCCACTGTGAAAACTGCCCCAATGTGGCTGCTGGTTGCTTTCCCCAAAACATGAGTTTCTTCATTCTGTCCATACATATTCCCAGCTGCTTGTATCATGTAGATAATGTGTGCACCTGACAGAGATGCAGAAGTTATTATCCATATATCAAAGTCTTGTGCAGCTACATGTGACATCAGAAATATTTCCTGTTCATCTCAGGTATCTCCCACAGATCCTCTGCTGCTTCGGTGTGAAGGTTGTCACTGCCAAGGGCATGCGCTATTGATTTGTGCAGAGGAGACTCCATATTGACCCAATGGGATGTCTAGAGAAAAGCACTGCGCCCAGCTGCCACTCAGCTGTAAGCCTCCAGAGCTGCCTGCCTCTTTCTGATGGGCTTGTTCCACCATTTAAGTTTTCCATTGTGCTTGTGTGCCACTGACGCACTGTGTTTTACCTTTCCGTTAGCTCACAGTACAGATATCTGTGCTGTCCTGTTAAAGGCCTCAAACCCTTGTAGTCCTGGCAGGGAGGCAGGACTCTCTGAAGGCATTAGATCCCTGATTTCACAAAAATACCCTTAAAAATGCTGGACAGCATATAACCTATGAGTTACTGTAAATACACCAGTGTCTCTGTGTACGCACACACATCTATTTGTACATCAGTTTGTGTCCACTCATTAAACCCTTCAATGAGAAGAACAAGTGCAGGTTAAGGAATGTGTTGCATTGGTGAGGTTCTCCAGCAGCACTAACACTGCTGTAGCTATTCCTAGCAGCCCGGCCACTAAACCATGACACGTCCCTGTAGAGTAAAGCATCAGTGCAGTGATATGTAAGTCATGATGATGATCAGGGAGTTATTTCTAGAGCTCATATTGAAATAGAGTTTTTACAAGATCCAACTGTTTGCTTCAGTGGGAATAAAACAACAGAATTTATTCAAACTTTCACCTTATACAGTGTGTAACTTTTAGACCAGGGCTCTTCAACCAGTGGTCCATGACCCTAAGGGGGTCTGCAAAGGTACTGCAGGGGTTCCACCAATTTTTGTCCTAACAATTTTCACTGAAATAATGGTGAATGTGAGCTGTTCAAAGACACACAGCTCGTGGCATTTAATAACATAATTATGCATGAAGTTTTTTATCAATCATAAATGTATATAGTATATAGATAGGTTAATGAGGTGGAAAAAAAGTCGGTAAATGTCCAATATTTTAAAAAATGAATTCCTGTTCTGTTTGTGTCTCGTCCTTCAACATATGGTGCATGTCCATGGGTCCATGCACTGCCATGTTTCAGAGCTCGTAGCAGAAAAAGAAGTGTTTGCTAGTGATTATTGTTTGGTTAGAAGTTCCAGAAGTGTGTGGTGTGTGGTGTGTGCGTGCATGCGATCCTAGCAAAACTTCTGCTATCTGACCTGAACCCGATGGCCCGTTTTGTTGCATAAAGCTTCACGCTCACATCAGGTTGGTTTCTTTTTAAAATGTGCTTTTCTCTCTCTGATCTCAGTACACGCAGTGGCCAGTGGGAAGAGTGCAAGAAGTCAGTTTGTTGAATGAGCTCAGACTTGGCAGACTGTGATTCAGGTTCTGTCACGGCAGGTTTAAGCCCAGCCTGAGCTGAGATGCATGTGAAGAGGATTGTGACCTCTTTAAATGGTGAATTTTGTGTCTGAAGTGTGATGAGCTCTGTCCATTCTGAAACATGTTTAAACATCCGGGATGAGGAGCAGAGCCCTCTGCAGACAAAATAAATCAAAGGCCACGCCATGCTGTGAGCACCACAAACACAGAAACTCATTCACCTCTGCTGTATTAGGGTGATGGCAGCGCTCTCAAGAGGTACACCCGGTCCGGCCCAGCTGGATATCATGAACAGCAGCTCTGCTCGAAGTCTGCTCACCTCGCAATGTTTTATTTATTGTGTTGATTCAGCGCCTGGTATTTGTGCATACTGTGGTACATTGTGTTGTTGGACAATAATTGGATTTCCAGAGTGGACAGCATAATGGTGGAAAAGGACAATAATATGGCGAGGGTAATTATGATTCATATTTTAATTGAACAGAGCTTGTTTGGATGTGCTTGTTGTCTTTATCTTTGTTTTGAATGTTTGTAACAAACCACAGTGCTCGGCTGTATCTCCAGGGAGCAGAGATACCAACAGGATTTATTTGCCTTGATAAAACAATTTGTGTTTTGAGGAGGTGGAAAGGCTTTACAAACACACAGGATGACCCGTCTGTGTTTGCTAAAGTTGCTTTTACATTACATTACATTGCATTTAGCAGACGCTTTTATCCAAAGCGACTTACAGAGGAGGACATAAGCTGAGAAAGGTGTAAAGGAGCTCAGAGTAGTTGTTAGTTTTGTTAGGCAGGGAAGCATTCTCGAAACAGAAAGGTTTTTAGAAGTTTTTTAAAGGTCGAAAGGGATGGCATATTGGGTCAGGTACCGTCTGATTTTTCTAATATTATACAATGCATAGCGACATGACCTCGCTACGGAGGAAATGTGTTCAGAGAGAGAAAGACGATCATCTAGTACCACCCCCAGGTTTTTAGCAGCATGGTTAGGGGTAATAGTGACAGTACCAATTTTCAGGTTGAAGTCATGGCAGATTGACTCATGGGCAGGGATGACCAGGAGTTCGGTTTTTGACAGATTAAGCTGGAGATGGTGGTCTTTCATCCAAGTTGACAGATCAGAGAGGCAGGCGGAGATGCGTGCGGAGACCGTGGTGTCGTCCGGCTGGAACGACAGGTATAGCTGTGTGTCATCGGCATAGCGGTGGTAGGAGAAGCCGTGTGAGCGGATAACATGGGACAGCGAGGTGGTGTAGATGGCAAACAGAAGGGGGCCCAGCACAGACCCCTGCGGCACCCCCGTGGAGAGGGTATGAGTCGATGACAGACAACCTTGCCAAGACACATTAAAGAAGCGTCCAGCGAGGTAGGACTCGAGCCAGAAGTGGGCAGAGCCTGTAATGCCCATGTTAACGAGTGTGGTTAGGAGTATGTCGTGATTGACTGTATCGAATCAGCCGATAAGTCGAGAAGGATTAGTACCGATGATTGCCCTCGTGCTCTGGCTGTTTTTAAGGCTTCTGAGACAGATAGTAAGGCTGTTTCGGTGGAGTGGCCACTTCTGAAACCTGATTGTTTTGTTTTGTAACACATAGCTTGATACTATCCGACAGAGCTGATAAGGGACTGTGGTGATACTTGTATCGAAGGCAAGAAACCGCTTGACCCCGAGTTGACGTTGTTTAATCTTTGAGACATGCCACAGCTTTATTTGTTCATTACGTCCATTTCTACACTTCAATTGATTCACTTAACGCTCTGTGTAAATCTGACCTAGTGGTTTACTTTCTCACCTTGCTGCAGTAATGTACGGACCCTGAGACATCCCTGTTGGGTGTGGTTACAGGTGCAGCAAAGCACACTTCTGACTAAATTTTCAGTACATTTCCAGAAATTTCTTGGAAAATTTGTGAATTAATGGAAATGTATGTGTATTAGGTGTAAATTGGGCGTGATTGAAACAAAGTGCATTATATCCAAACATAAATCTAAACATTTAGTTTTGTCATAAGCAGACATGCAAAATAAAACAATTCAAAGCATTTCAACAGATCTATTTGTAAGTAGAACTTTATCAAGTTTGAATTATTTTATTGAACAATATTATGTAGTCCACCAGCTCATATGTGTGTCTTCAATAGTCTGTGTGCTCTGGGCTCTAAAGTGTGGTCCAGGTACAGAAATCACCTGTGCAGGTAGGGGGCGTGGCCTCAATAACCCTGCAGTAAGCAGTGTGCTGTGTGCATGTGACTGAGGAACAGCAGATTTTCAAGTGGACCTGCATGAAATCTGGTTGTTTTAGTCAATATTGTGTTAAAATATATTTTCCACAACTAAAGTTAAGTTCCCTGTTAAAGGCTAACCTTCAATTTTGTAAATTCCTGGGTGTTTATTCCCATAAATTCCTGTTAGTTCCGGAAATTGCCGGAATTTTGCAACCCTACTTCTGACCACACCCAGGCTGAGTACACACACCAGCTGCAGAGAGATCTTTAACCAGACAACACACAAGTTTATTTTTGTGGTGTCATCAAGTTGCTCATGAAATAATCATCAATCGGTGACAGCTGATATGACCTGCTGCCACTGTGTGTGTGTGTTTGAAGCTGTTATGTGGATGTTTTGTACACTGAGAAATGGTTCAACTGTTTGCCCTGTGCACTCTGTAACTGAGAGGAATGACACGTGTGTTTTTAATGTGGTCTATCAGTGTGTAGTTCACGACAAAGTTCAGCATTGATCTTTTATGTCACTGCTTATTAGAATCTGCTGTAAGTGTCACCCTGACAGGCCTCAGGTTCCACACCATTTCTGTTTTTAGTGCCATGCCCTACTTTTCTCCTCATGGCATGTGTTTTGAGGTGTATTGGTGCTTGGGGTGGGGGTGGTGGGTGCAGTAAATGGACACTTAAATCGTCTCCGAGTCATGCTCTGCATGTGGTGATCGGTTATTAAAATCATTTTCACAAAGAAACCAAACTGGTTCAATGATAATATTAATTCTGAATATCAAAGACAATGATTCATATGTGTCCAATGTCTGTTCATGTTCATTATACAGTTTGGACAGTTTTTCTAACCCCAAACCCCATCAGGCATGTCTCGGTCACGTCGTGGCAGTGACACTGTTTTGGTCTGTCCTGACTTCAAACCCCACTGGGAGTAGTCCATTGACTAGAACGCGTCCATGTGCAGTGGAATTTGGTAAATGAAGGCTTTTTTTTATTCAGGATACAATCCTACAATCCTGGCCTACTTGTGTTAAGACAATATTTCTCATTTCTTTCATGAAGACATCATTCCCCCAAATCAAGCATCATCAGCATGAGTATTAAAATATTTCTGATACTTTGGACACTTAGTTCCAATAAAGGACAATCTTAATGCTGCAGTGTGCTTCTATCTTTGTTGCTTCCTTAGTCATTAATGCTCTTTTGTCTGAATGGGTTCAAATCTCAGTAAGGTTCAAAAATCTAGTGGATAGTCTGAAAACTGACTAGAATGGCTGTGGTGACCACGGCGCGTAGTAGTCTTTGCTGTATTTTCCTGCTTTTTTAAATTGAGACGATGAGATGCATCTACACTAGGGCTGCTTGATTATGGAAAAAATCAATATCACAATTATTTTGGTCAATATTGAAATCATGATTAATTTTGAGTTTCGCAATGCATTTATTCAGCATTTCTCTCTCTCTCTCTCTCTCTCTCTCTCTCTCTCTCTCTCTCTCTCTCTCTCTCTCTCTCTCTCTCTCTCTCTCTCTCTCTCTCTCTCTCTCTCTCTCTCTCTCTCTCTCTCTCTCTCTCACAAAACGCTGCATAAGCATCAATAAGCAATAAGCATCTTCTTGAAACCCTCACCTTGACTTTATTAATGGGTTGCATATCTTTAGCTAAGAAATATCTAATGGCAGCTGTTAGACCCTGTTTACACGTACACAGGTATTTTAAAAAACTGAGACATTTCCCTTCGTTTGTATCTTTTACACGCAAACGGTGAATTCACCTCTGAAAACGAATCGAGTTTTAGGCAGCTGATGCGCCAAACATGCGACCAATGTTTACCTTTCGCTATTACGATGATCATGGAAGCAAACCGCCCATAGGCTTGGCGTAGTTATGATGGCACTCTATGGCGTATTTATGCGGGTTGATGTAAACGAAAACTTTTTTGAAAACGATGCTATGTGCACAATGTTATTTTGGAAAATGGAGTGAGGGAAATATTCGTTTCTCAACATACCCAGCTATGTGTAAACGTAGCCTAATGTCTTGTGCCTCTCAGAACTTGTCAGATATGGAGTCGCATTAAACAATGTGTCTGTGATCGATGAGTTTGTGTTGAGGTCTTGCTGGGTGTGGCACTGGCTTTGTCTTTTTGTTTCTTTATTAATTCGTCGTGAGTGACTTTGTGCTTTTGTTTGAGATGGTTGAATAAATTTGTAGTGTTACCAAGAGGAGCAGCTATTACCTTGTAGCAAATCTTGCACATTATGTGCTGCTGCTTCTCGTCGGATTCTTCTCATTCGCTTTCAATCTCACTCACTGTTTTTGAACACCAAACGACACACCTCCTCACTCTTCAGCTGCGTGGGGGAGTATGGGCTATCCTGTTAGTCAGCAGGGCCGCGTGAAATGGATGGATGTATTGCGCATGCGCGTCTCTCAGAAATTGTGTAATGAAAAGTGGAAAATTATTCGTTTAAACTCCATTATATGATTTTTGAGATCGTTTGACAACAAAATAAAAATTGTGATCAAAATTTGATTAATTGCACAGCCCTAGTCTACACACTGCTACACCACAGGGACGTTCAGCAGCACTCCTCCTGTGAGATGGCAGATGACATGTTATGTCCAGAACACACCTATGATTAATGAAGAGCCTACATACAACCCCTTTACGCTTTACACCTTACTTTGCACACAGATTATGTGGCATTAAACTTACAGTGGTGGAGTTGGACACGTCACATTTGCACTACAGACCACAATCTGAAAGTCCTTCCCTGTCCTAACGGTGCAGCTTGGCTTTTGACAACACCAAAGAACTTGCCAGAGATGAGGAGGGAAAAGTCCCCAGGAAGATGAATGTTTCAGTGGGAAGGCTTCTTTTTTAATTCTTTCTGCTTGGCCTCCAGCACAGAGTTGGACATGAATAATTGCTTCATCTGGGCCACTAAAGGTCTGTGTCCCTCCCAACTAAACAGTATTTAATCTGGGAGCTGTAGTATAAACGTATAGTGCTGCTTTATATGAAAAGAAGCTAAAATGCCAATGTAACTGGGAGATGTCTGTCTGAGTGATAACCAACCTCTCGACTCGGAGAATTGCCTGTCACAACTATAAGTGAGGTTTAACGGCAAACGTTTTCTGAGATTTAAGCTGGATGTGGAGGATCGGCCGAGTTCAAAGTGTTCACAAACCATTTCTTTTTGAGTGCACTCAGAGAATAGATTGTAGGTCTCCATGGTGACAGAAACTCTGCATCCCAAATTCAACCTTGAAAAGTGGGGATGTGGTGAGAGATTTAAAGGGTAATTGTGGTTTATCTCGACTGTCTCATGAGTCTTCTTCTCGTACTATTGTCCATTTCTATCGGATAGAAAATGCCAAATGACTCCTTGAAGTTTTAATGCACAGAAATGTTTTTCCCTCCTAAATAACTATATATATTGTCCAATGCTGTCTCTAACCTTGTGTATTGTTTATGGGTGGAACTAATATTATTTATTTTCTTTAATTAAATGGCTAATTGTTTCATCTTTAACATCTTAAACAGTCCAAAATTTAAAGAGATTCATGATGTAGAGCAGAGAAAAGCAGCGATGTATTAATGCCTGGATAACTGCTCTAACTCGTTTGTATTTGTGTTGAATATATTGAATTTCGTATGTTTATTTTTTTTTCGTTTTTTTTTTCTTTAGACATAAAGTAAATCGCATTTTCAACAGCCCATATCCCCTCAAATCACGAATATTTGCCTACCCCCCCCCATGTCAGGTGTAAAATTACGTATTTTCGGGGTCTCACACATGGACGTACGCATATGCCTCCACAGCGCCACCTAGGTGTGCGTTTTTGGAGGTGCCCCTCGCCACGGTTTGCCCACGTGTACGACACTTGGTGGGGCACAAAAAAAAGTCTCTTGGTGCCCTGGGCTACAGTGAACCGTACAGCGTCCAATTTTTGTCAAATTTAGACTTTTTGGGTGTTCCTCAAGGCCTCGACAATGAAAAGTTATCAAAATCACAACTTTTTATCAGAGGGCGTGGCCGTGACGGTGCGTCAAAGTCGACGCTGCCGATTTTTCCACAAAAAACAAGACTCCATTTACTTTTTTGCTGGTTTTCGGGCAAAACTGTGCGGCTATCATATACTTTGTCAGAGCTCTCTGAAACTTGTTGTGTTTGTTAAGAGCAATATTATGCACAATTCGGCTGCATAATTAATGAGGGGGCGGGGCAAAAGCGCTTTATAGCGCTCCCTGGAATTTTTCTTTTAAACAGCCCCGCCACAGTTTTGGACACAGAATTATGAAACTCAGCTACTTTGTACAACATGGCAGGGCCTACAAAAAAGGCCTGGTTGACAAGGGGTCATGTTTGAACAAACTCCTCCTAGGGGTTGTATTCAATTCACTTCAAACTTGGTAGGTGTGTTTGTAACCCTTCTGAAGCAGAAAAGTATTAGTAATGATAATAATAACTTGAACTAATGGCCAGAATAAGAAACAGAAGATTTAAATTCAGCTACGGAGCCCAGGTGTAACCAACCAATGAACGACACGACACTGTGGCTCTTTTTGTTAATGAGAACAATGCTCCCCTATTTTAATATGAAGCGGGGGAGAATAATAAAACACATGAAATACATACAACAGGGTAGGTATAGAAAATAACAAACAAAATAAAATTTTCTCAGCTGCGTGTGGTTTTTCTTATTGTTCTGTTCACTTCACAATATTTGCACCCTTTAAGTGTCAGTCCAGCCACACGGTTGTGTGGGTGTGTGTGTATGTGTAAAAGTGAGCAAAAGGATTGCGGTGTACGTCTACGATTCTCCAGGGTCCGGCTCGCCATCAGTGTCTCTCTCTGGCTCCATCCTCTAGACAGGCTCAATCGAAATCCAAGGGTTCCTCAAAAACCTGACCTACAATAAGTAGGATCAGAACATATTTCTTCAATTTCTCAGATCTTAAACTATGAATTATTGTACATAAATCACTTTAAATTGTCTCTATATTCTGTAGAGAATAAGTGCTTTAACTAAACTTGTATTGCAAAATAAGATCACATTTTCTCAGTAGCAAAAGGTAAATAATTCAAAGTATATTATGATACCAAATGATTATTTTTCTAACAGCGCCATCACATATATATGCTATTTACATAGCAATTAACATATCAATTATCACAAATACCCAAAATGTAAACTCTTGTAATGTTCACAGAAACCATAACTTAATGTGCTTAAAATAAACAAATATGGTCACAGTCACACACATAGCACACCATAACTCAAGTAAAAGCTAGACAAAATTGTTACATCAGAGCTTATTCGTCAGTACTTGGTGTGACTAGCCGTGCTGATTAGCCCCGGAGCTAGCGCTCCGATATTAGCATTTAGGCTAGTGGTTAGCTCACGGAGTTAGCCCTTTAGCTTGTATAATTAGCGTTTTAGCATTTAGCATTAGCACAGCAGGATGATGTCTCACCGCTGCGATTCTCCACCCGAGCGAATCCTCCAACTGCACTCCTGCAGGTCGTGCTCGTCCGGGGAGATTCCTCCTTTGGTTTTGTCCGAGTTTTTAATCACTTTTTTTCAGTTAATCCATTTTTCTGTTTTCTCCGTCCTGACATTAAGACCGTGTCCGGAACATGCTTCCTCTTGCCAGCGCCGGTCCTGGCCACATTTGCGCCCTGGGCGCCCCCCACGGAGACGGCGCCCTGGGCGGCCGCCCACATTGCCCATAGCTAGGACCGGCCCTGCCTCTTGCTCCTTCTAGAGGCTTCGGCGAAAAGTGAACGTGAGTCAGGTGGGATTACAGACTGCGGCTGTGTCCGAAATCACTCACTCATTCCCTACTCCCTACTCCCTACATAGGGAACTAAATGTAGTGGACTATATAGTGAGCTTAACAGAAGGAATGTTCGGACACTTCTCTTGGCACCGGTAATTACGTCATTGCTATCGCATAATTAAAACGTACCACATTAATGTCGTCTCACGTAATACTTGTCCATTTACTACTGCATTGTTATTAAATTACAGTCTTTTGATTACTGTCCTGTACGTTTTATTTTTGTGTTTTGTTTTCTATATTTGCATATTTTTATATTTTGGCTCTTTAGTAACAGAAAGTTACAGTGTAATCTACTGCAATGTTTAATTATATGCTGTTCGTTTTACACTTTTTTTAAATGAACGTAGAAAGCAATTTTGCCTAGTTTTGAAATGTTTAATAAAATAGACAATATAAAATAAAATAAAATAGTTTGTGTTTTATCAATAATTAAATTATTGATGATCAGGAGGAGAACTAGAATAGTGAGAGGGAGAGAGAAAGGAGAAGATGCAATGCTCTTCTAAGACTAGCAAGACGTCGTCAAATTAGCGCCTTTTTAATTAGAGTAGATATAATTTTCTTTAATTAATTTAATAAACCATCCTCCGTCAAACTACACCCCCTGCTGACTCCCGTCCATCTGCCATATTTATGTTCCTTTCCGCGCCCAGAGAACTTCTGGCAATGCATGATGGGATATCTTGCTTTGGTTAGGGACCATCGGATGTTCACTACATTTCGCGGTGAATTGTGGGATACATTCAGTGCACTATATAGTGGACACTAAACATTCGGACACCACTACAAAATGGCGTGGTCACTGTATAGTGCACTACATAGTGGTTAGGGAGTGATTTCGGACACAGCCCAAGTCTGCTCCTCCGACTGTATGACAGACCGGGACCACAACTCATCCCTTTCAAATTAAAGTTCCCTTAGTTTTTCCACATGAATAACCACAAATAGTCTTTTCTTTGTGAATTTAACAGTCTTTTAACTCACATATTCTCTCTTTTTTTAGATATGAAATTAATACATTTTTAACAAATTTTTTAGCTTAATTATCTGTCTGTTTTTAATGCACAATGAAATATAACTTTTTAATGCACATGTTTTTTAATCTGGGTTACATGTTCACATAGACTTCCTGAGTAAAAGTTATCAAAATGATGAATTTTGGGGAAACTATGTGGGCGTGGCGATCCATAAAAAGTAGTAATGGTAATCGGCAGGAAGCACATTCACAGAGCTGTCCCAAACTTCTTGCGGTTATCAAGGTTATGTCATGCACGTTTCAACGTGCGCACATTTCGACGTGCGCATATGTGCGCGGGCCCGGCCATCGCTGCTTGCAGTTTTAATTTGGATTGGGTCTCTCTTTTAAAAAAAATAACGGCTCAATGCGTCGCTCCTGGATTGTGTCACGTCAGACGTAGTACTAGAGAAATGATTTGTTGTTACGTTGAAGGAATCTAATGATCGCTGAGACTTACGGCATTGCCAGCTGTCCGACAGGGCAAAACATGAACTGAATGATTTTGTTCCAGTCCAGAAGAAAAGATGCAGGTTTACCTGAACCGTGCTGAGTTTGGCTGTCCTCTCATAGTGTTGCTTCACCAGTTCCCCTGTCCATCGAACTGTGCACTGACCTTACCATTTGTTTCAGTTCATTTGGTTTGACATAGAAACTCGGACTAAACTTAATTCAGTGAGGGAAGACTATTATTGGACTAGAACAGTTGAATGGTTCTTTCTGCGTGTGTTACCCAGTCTGACTCTGTGCTGTGATGTACTTGCTTCCTCATGACTACCATCTTAATATTACTAAAAGGAAGAATGGTGTAAATAAGACTGGAGTTCCAACAATGCAGAGTTATCCTTTAATTCCTGACGCTGTGAAACAGTTTGCGGTAAACCGTGACGCGGCGGGTTGAGCTCGGATTCCAGATTTGGTTTCCTCCTAAATGATTCCACAAATCTTCATGACTCAGGGTGTCTTTTTGTGTTAGGTTTAGGGTAATGTAAAATCTTGTCACTGCATCAGGAACAGCTCCCAGGTGGACCTCCTCGGCACAGTAAGCTGATTTCCATGAAATGCAGCTGGAGCCCGATGTGCTCCTCCACCATGCTGGAGGATTTGTGTGAATTCTCTCCTCTTTAATGGCTTTATGTGCTTCTAAAGCTCCATTGACATACATACTGCACACCCTTCTTTCCATTGCAGTGCACACATCTCCCCCTACAATAACAGAATACTGATGAGTGTACAGCTAAGGTAACATAATGAAACTCCCCCCTGCACGATCAATATATCCCCCCCCCGTAGGTAAGACAGGAGCCGTTTAGTCCACAGTACTTCTCTTCTGACCTCTGGACACTCTTGATTATCATGTCAAGAGGAGGTCTCGCCTCTATCATCTCCGTGTGGCTGTGATATGCAGTTCTTTTTCATCTATCCAGCTCTGAACACTAATGGAAGGTTGCTTCAATTCTCTTCTTCTCAGCTGGTCCATGTGCACATTCTGCCTCCAGTGTCAATACTTATGAGTTCTAGCAGTGTGAATTCCTGGTAAGAATGTTTACTTTAGTTTTTGTGTGTATATAATGTACAAAAAATGCTCGTAGTGTCACTGCAAACTTGGCTTGTATTGATCACCGAGTTTTACTTTAAAATATGCAAAATATGCTTGTTTTATGCTTGTTTGACAAATGCACTGATGTTTGCCCTCTGACTTGGAATGGTGAAGCTAGCACAAATATAGCAAAGAAGTAGCAGGAGCAGACATGATCTGGAACAAAGGAAATATATACCTAAGATGGAATAGTGACAAGCTTTGAAAACTATAAAAACAGCATCAAACCAAATAGAACTTACAACAGTATGCCATGGTTACAAGGTTAAGAGATAAGCCAGCACAAATCCTCTTCATTCCTACTATGCTATAGCTTTCTGTTTGCAGATATTGATAGTACTGACCTATTGGGAGCTGCACACACCTCTCGCCGCACTGTCTCAATTGTGACTGGACAAACAAGTTGCCACGTAGCTGTAGATGAGTCCAATCGTAATCAGCTGGCAAGTCTTACTACAGCTGAAAAAAAACTGACTGCAATTTTGGAATCAGCATGCCAATTTCAGTTTTAATCAGCATAAAAATCGAACTCAACAGAAGTTGTTTTTTTGTTTTTTTTTCAAATTGTTCCCCAGTATACGATATTGATTATATAAAGCTATTTTATTCATAATCCTCCCACATCATCTTCTTTAACATATTATATAACCCTGTCCACTTATTAATTTACATAATCCATAATTGTTTTAAGGTGAGCAGCTTTAATACATCTTCTGATTATTTCCCTGCTGGAAAGCTCTCCTTTTTGTGAGATTACTTTCCTGGCAAGACGGAGCGGATTAAAGTAAATATGTATTTTGGAGTGATTCAAGACTATGTTTAGAAAATGTTTTTCACATCCTCAAACACAGTGTGTCAGACATGACAAGGGTTCAAAGACAACCCTTCAAATGTTGATTTTTAGGTGGGAATTACATAGATTTAAATGTCTGAACCTGTCTGTAGACAAAGGGTGTTATGGGTAAGCACTCTACTGGCTGTCAGTTAAATGTACTCATGGATCCAAATTAGGTCATTGAATAATGAACCGATTCTCTCACTGTTCCAGGTAAATTATCTGTATCCAACTTTCAGCCAACTTCTTGAGCTTGTGGAGTCAAACATTGTCTGTCTAGAATGGCTGTGATCTCTGGCGGCCACGGCACAGCCGGAACTAGGGGTGGAGCGATTCGTCGACGTCATCGATTACGTCGATTATGTAAATACGTCGACTAGTAAAACGTGCACCGATGCGTCGTGGTCGCATGGCAGCGGGCGTATATGCGGAAGTAAGATGGCTGCTCGCGGTAAAAACAATGGAGGTAGGGGTGAGCGATATATCGAGTGTACTCTGTTCATGTAAATGTTTTAAGCCGTCAGCATTTAATTCTCCGGAGTTTCGCCTGTCACTCACTCCTGGTGCTGCTCACAGCACACTGCCCCGCCCACCCAGAAAAATCCCCTGTGCGCATGCGTACTTTTTGTATCAAGTGAGGAGAGAAGTGGAGAGCGAGTTAATTGAAGATGGAGACGGACGACTTGGTTCCGAAGGAAAACAACTGCGGTCACGCCAGCCGTCTTTCTTTTTCACGTGGTCACATCAGCTGCTCCAATATTTTCACATGCGCCCTTATTGCCGACTTTATGTCAAATACTTTGATAAAACCGGGAAAGTCGGCCCTAGCTTACTGCAGCGTGTGAACACTTCCGGTTTTCAAAATAAGACGTGGGTGTTAAATGTATTAAACGTTTATTTATAAAATATGAAGAATGGTTAAAATGATTTAAAAAAAGTGTCTCATAAGCCAAGTATGATCCTGCACTGCTTCAATGCTCATATGTACATTATGAAATATATTAAAAATTCATAAAAAATAGTGTTAAAATGCTCTAAACATTTTAAGTGTTAAAATGCTATAAAGAGTGTGTGTTGTGAAGGTGCATACATTTCATCTTGTTACTTTTGAAACAAAGGTTTTGTTTTTCAAGAGATATGTTTGAATAAAATCTTGAAATATTAAGAAGACATGCTTTTGCTTTTTTAGGTAAATTCATTGTCATTAATCAAGTAATTAAAAATCATTGTTAGAATAATTGATAAAAAATAGTCGTTAGATTAATCGACTAATCGAAAAAAATAATCGTTAGATTAATCGATAGAAAAATGATCGTTAGATGCAGCCCTAGCCGGAACACATCGCAGCAGTTCCTGGTGGAATTTAGGAGCCAGACACACATATCTGAAAACCTGGACACATAAAACCAAATTATTACCATGGATAGTGTGCCAGAAAAAATCAGCATTTTGTCATTTGGGAGAATCCACCGTTAACATGAAAAAACCTGATTCACCGCCATGTGTCCTCATTAATGTAGATTATGACAAAGGGTTATTATTGAAGTGTAGGAAATAGCCGGTCTGCTTGGCACACTGCTTCACTGTTTCTGCCTTACCGTTTCTGCCTCACCGTTTCTGCCTCACCGTTTCTGCCTCACCGTTTCTGTCTCACCGTTTCTGCCTCACCGTTTCTGCCTCATCGTTTCTGTCTCACCGTTTCTGCCTCACCGTTTCTGCCTCACCGTTTCTGCCTCACCGTTTCTGCCTCACCGTTTCTGCCTCACCGTTTCTGCCTCACTGTTTCTGCCTCACCGTTTCTGTCTCACCGTTTCTGCCTCATTGTTTCTGTCTCACCTCTGGAAGTCGAGCATCCTTTCCCAGCAACACTGCAGCGCTGTTCTCACAGAACAATTCAATCAGACTCTCTCAGTATGTTTCCCCATTGCCTTTTTCAACCAATAAACCACTGCTCCCGTAATCATCGCTCATCACTTTTAGTGTCAACACACAGCAATTTACTATTGAGCTGTGGATATAAAATTCAATTTTCTATTAACTTACTCTTGAGGCATGAGGGAAGGCTCACCATTGACATCTCTAGCAATGACTATAAATTTGAGTCCAGGCTATGGATATCACATTACTTTTTGTACCAGGCAAGATTAGAAAACATTTGATGTGATTCATAGCTTATCTCCGTCTCACATAATAAATGGTTGTGAGTTTTAGGGAGGATTGGGGCTTTTATGGTATACACTAGGTTTGACCAAGAAATAAAATGAAGTAGTGATATAGACCTTGTGTTGATGCCTCATTCAATTGTTAGAGTTCATGGACTGTTTGTCTTTGAAGAACGTGACTAGTGGAGGATGCAGCAGCTGAGGAAGAATTATATAGACTATTTGTGCTTGAGAAGCCAACACAGTAATGATTGCCTCTCAAGCAGAAAAGCATCTATAGAATTCTCACTTCTAAACTCATGGAACATGACAGGAGCTTTAATCCTGCACACATCGAGCTTGAGTGCGGTATTGGCATATCCTTACTAACTGAAAAACATCCTTCACAAAAATACTGTATGTCCAATATTTCTTCGATGGTGCGTGATATCTAATAATGACGCAAGAAATTATGGTGGAACAAAATGTTATTCCCCCCTCCCTCCATCTCATTAAATGTTCTCTCAGAAAAGACATCTTGAAATGAACACTGAAAAAAAATCATACTTGAGCTACATGGCTAAGTGGCGGTTGTGTCTCAGAGGCAGAGCGGGTCGTCCACTAATCAGATGGTTCGATCCACGGCTCCTCCAGTCTGATGTCCTCGGGCAGGTTACTGCTCCTCAAATTGGTGTGTGAATGTGTATGAATGGTTAGCTCCTCAAACTGATGAGCATTTGGCACCTTGCATGGCAGCTAATGCCATCAATGTATGAATGAGATTCCTACTGTAAAAGCGTTTAAGGGGTCGGAAGACTAGAAAGGCTCTGTATAAGTACAGTCAATTTACTATCTAAGTGTAAACTGGTGAAACGTCTGCTTTCACACAAAACTCTAGTTTCAGGAAAAACCTACACATGCTCTGTCTGTGTGACCCTGAACTTCACAGGAGGGTCCATTCTGAACCGGTTCATTCACTAAATGTGTTTGTCTTTTTTACCGGGGGAGGCATGGGATCTCAATGGGGAGACAGCAGGTCAACAGTAGATATCACAAATAAATGGTGGATGGCCGTCCACCAATGGGCTCGAGGTTGGATTCCGCTGGATTCTTCACATGATCTGTGTTCATTTCTAACGAAGGGGATCATATAATGGGTTAAATGTATGAATGAGTGTTTTGTCATTGTCTCTATGTTGCCACCCTGTTATAATATATAGAGTTATAAAGCTGTGTCATACCGTGTCATATCTTAATTATGCTGATAGCTGATAACGGGCCAAAAATATCCTTCAGTCTGAGCTCTGCAACCTGCGTCGTATCCTAATGCATCCCTGCATGACTGGATCTGCTTACTCAGTGCTCTGACACCTCACTTGAATATGGTAATAAAAGTCTCCAGTGTAGCATTTGCAATGTAAATCACAGTATCCAGTAGAGAGCTAATATCACACAGGGGTCAAAGGCTAAGGAGCCTCTGAAATGAGTCATAGTCCTCCTATCAAAACAGGGCTTGTCACACTTCAGAGACTCGTTCAATCTCCTTTAGCCTTATTTAACCCCGTCTAACACACACACACACACACACACACACACACACACAAAAACCCTGGATATTCAGTGAGTGCCGGGACCAGTGCTGGAATACTTTTTACTGGTTGACACGATGATAATTGGCATCCTGGCTTGTATTTGTGCGAGCCTCCGCAGTGCCGGCCAGAGGTATTATGTTTCATCCCTGGGCAGTCTCTGGTGAAGATTAAAAATCAAATGAGGTCAACTGGCTAATTGGACAAATGTGGTTGTAACAGAAAGAGGATTTCCACTAATATCGTGTAATGAGACTTCTATAGGCTACTCTGTGCCCTAAATTGACAAATTAGTTTAGGTCATCAAAGTCAGATTAATATGTGACTGCATGATTTATGCAACATGTATTAGAGTCTCTTAACTTGGTTGGCAGATTAAAAAAGGTTGAACGGCCGTGGTTTCTGGAGGGTCTCATTCATATTCTATATGAATTATTGAATGAGCTAGATAAGTTGGATCCACGCAGAGGCTCTGTTATTTGACTGCACATTTCTAATTTCACCATTGTTTGTAATCTGTGTTGAAGGCACCAGCAATTATTGAACCATAATATTTTATTTGTTCTCATCAAATAACTCAAATCAATAGAAGTGCTCAGGCTGTACCAGAGACTGACAAAACATGTATTGAGCCCAGAAACCGAACATTATTGTATTATTTAAAATGTTATCAGACCAATCAAAATGAGTAACTAAATATTAATGTGCATTAATGAATAATAACCGTCGGTTAAATGTTGAATGTAGAGAGACAATTCTGATCTGGTTAAAAAAAAAATTCAGGTTTTCCTTCTAAGGTGATCAAACATATTAAATGTAATTGAAGTCTTAAACACTGCTGGATAAACACATCGAGCAGCAGCAATGCATGGAGCTGCTTCACTGAAGCTAATGAAGTGATCAAAATACACAACTCAGATCTGAGGACAATCTAAGGCTGCTTTTTTGTTTCAACTCAGATTTTATTCATTTTCGGCATAAAACAAAGAACAAGAGTATCAGTGGGATACGCTTCTATAATATTTAAATGTCTGCAGTATTGTGTCCATTTTTCACATTTCTTCTTGAATTTTGCTTGTTGGTGTCTCATTATGTACGCAAGTCTTTCCGTGTTGCGTACCTCCTTGACTGTGTTCAGAGTGGGAGTCCTCTCTATACCATTTCCTGGTGATTGCCTTCTTGGTCACAGTCAGCAGAATATCTGTCGTCTTATTGTTCATTTTTCGCTTGTCAGATTACACAGATATATCTCCCATGTCTTTGGTAGTAGTATTTTTATTTCAACACACACATCATTCCAATCAGTTCTCATTTTAGTACATTCCCAAAAAAGTGTGACCTGCATTCTGCTCTCCACACCATCTCCAGCATGTTTGTTGTGTAGATGAAAATTGTATTGTATTAAATTGTATTATTGTAACAACATTATTTTGCTCTTCTTGGGCTCATGCTGCCATGCAGACCATGTCAGTGAACAGTCTTTGAACAAACATCAGGTGCAGTGTAGAAGGGTGTCACCCCTGCTCATGCATACAGATGAACACATGTTCAAACACCTGTACGATCCCTGTATCAGAACACTCTGGCATGTCCATTGTGCTGAGAGTTGCACTGCAGCTCTCCTGCCTGCATTTGTAGTTCTTCATGTCTTTCCTGTTCCAGTGTTGAGTAACTTATTCTTAATGCGTCTTCAGTCTCAGGAGGTTGAGCTGTACTCGTTTCTAACAGGACGTCAAATGTCTGCTCCTCCTCTGACCTCCTTTTTCCTCCTTTCTATCTCTCCCAGTGCCATGAATCAGCCTGGACAACAGCTGCTACCCACATAGAGGTCACTTTACCTCTCTTTCCATTCATTTTGGTCCAGAGGATGCTGGGAATGTGTCGCGGGCGCAGGAAGTTCCTGGCGGCCTCCCTCGCCCTGCTCTTTATCCCAGCACTCACCTGGCTTTACCTGGCAGTTGGGAGCTTTCAAGGTAAGAACATACACAGCACACAAGAATCATCTGCTTGTTGATTTGTACCTTAACTGTGTTGATGTTATTATGACCTATGGACAGATTTCTCCATGATCTGACTAAAACTATGCGTACCACTTTTCTCACCTATTAACTGGCATTTTTAAAAGAAGAACCTCACATATACTTCATGTTGTGGAGAAATTGCTGAAGTCAAAGGTCAATGGTGAGGTCAGGAAAGAAGGAAAGTGTTCAGGAGGCAGGATGTGTGTACTTCTCAATTTTTAAGCATGCCTAAATATCAAACATCCAAAACTGTCCCAGAAAGTGTGGGGAGACAAATTTCCTGCAGACAAAGTCACCCTTCCCTCGTCTTTTTCTTCTGGAGGTGGTATATTAATGAATTACTGAGGCCTGTCCAAAATTGATTACTTCCTGCAGACAATATAGTCCAGGGGTTCTTGGAGCAATTTCAATGACTTTGACTTGCAGGATTGAAATGCTGCAGTTGTGCCATTATTAATTATGATTAAATTGACAATTTTGACTTGGGGTCACAGTCACTGGAGACTGTATGTGTGCACTCCTATAATGCAGTAGTCACAAGGTCTGCAAAGTGATTATTAGATTTGGCAGTAAATTCCTGGCTGTGGGGAGTAGTTTCGGCGACCGTGATAAGTTGTGAAAGGACCTGGCTTCAGGGAGCATCAGCTGTAGGTGAAGCCTGAATGTGTGAGACAGGAACAATGTGGTTCCACTGGCTCCGACTCTCCCTCTCACACTTCTCTGCCCCCCCCCCACCTCTCTCTCTCTCTGTCTCTCTCTCCGTGTCTCACCTCCTTTCATTGCTCTGTCTCCATCTTTTCCCCTCTTTCTGCACTATCTGCTGTGTTTATCTGTGTGACAGAGGGAGAGAGGGATGGCGAGTCTCTGGGGTCTTAAGTGCTTTGTCTGGATGAGCTGCCACAAACCTACAGAGAGATTAAGGTGTTATCAATGGAAAAATGCACTACAGGCCTAAAACAGTGGCCACACTCAACACATATTTTTGTGTACTTTAGTCTGTTTTCATGCTTTGACTTATGAACTTTTAAATAACTTTAAAAAGACTTGTTGTGTTTACTGCCTTTGTGTGTGTTGTTAAGTGCTGTAATCATAGAGCTAAAGAATTACTGTGCTGTGACTGTGAATCAAAAATCTTCAAACAGAAGAATGAGGTCTCAGGTTCACAGGTCAAACTGCATTCCTGAATATTTGTTAGGAAAACACAAAAAACCACTTAAGCGTTTAAAATATTCAGCAGCGTGGCTCGGTTTTGAAGCCTTGGTGGATACCGTGCAATGTCTAGCAGTGCAGAATAAAAGTGATCAAACTAAAAACATGAAACTGTGAGTGACACAAAAATATAGATTGTCTAATGCAGAACATTATTATGCTGCCATAACATCTCCGTGAGGAGGTTAGACATACAAAGTGTCTGACTTTGATTCCACTTACTCACTTTATCTGCTCTCCTCATCCCCTAGTGTGAATCATTACCTCATCTCCTGTTGTCTTGTGCCTCAACAGAACCGAGCATCAACCAAAGTTGGCACATTTCTGCTCATCGGGTTTAGCATGACACTTTATTCCTGATTAGCGGGAACAATTGTTTTTGATTTAAAAACTCTTTCCTCACTGTCCACAGTGACCTCTAGAGCTCGGGCTTTGAGCATGACCTCATTTCTTTAGATTTCCCTTTCAGCCTCATGACATCTGAACAAACACCACTTGCTGTGGTTGAAAGCTCGAGAAAAGGCTGTTCAAGGAAACCTCCAGTTCTACTCTCCCAATGATTGCTTCACACCAGAGGTTTTATACATTGAGGGGCCTCTCCAGGGGGGAGGAGGAGAGATCAGCGAGACCCTTCTGATCACTGGATTTGCCACAGCAGCTTGACATCGAAAAAGAGAACCCCTGCGGCCCCTGCCACTGCAGCCTACACTGACTGTCCCATCAAATAAATGGGAAGTCTGGCATTCTCGTCTGGCCTGATTTGAATGAGCAGTCCTCCTCCACACCGTTGTTACATATCTCTATTTGGAAGAGCACAGGACATTTTCATGATGTTAAAGGTTGACTAGCTTTATTCTAATAAAAGCACTAAAATCCATCGTGATGTGGCCCCAAGTGATTACCTGAAACCTTTTCTCTACTGTGAAGACATCACGGTGAAATGTCACCTGTTCAGTCAGCTACCAATTACAATATAGCAGCTCACGGTGGCCGTGCATCTCACCCCCAGCAAAGGTGGAATTGGTATGAACCAATTGTTGAGTGGTAGCAGAATAAAAAATATCTGGAATTTTAATGCTGTAGTCTTTACGAATGCAAAATACAAACTAGAGCAGGTTATTCAATTTGCCCCCTTCCCTTACACTGTTGTTTCATAAATATTCTGAAAGTCAGTTTTCTTCAGCTCAGGGCTAAAACCAGTGTTAAGCCTTGCCTTGCTTCTCAAATGAGAAACAGGTTATCCATGCCTCCATCTCATCATGTCTGGATTATTGTTGGGCTTGTCGGAGTTGGAGGATTTTCTCCCTGGTGGAAGTTCTCCCAGAACACTGCCAAATGCCGAGGTTTCTAACTTTTAAACAGCTTTCCTCAGGTTACAATGAACAAATGCTTTGTCACTGAATTTTGACGTCCCAGTCACTTTTGAACACTGTATGTCCTTTAGACATTCCCATGCCTCTAATGACCACCCCAGGACAGACAATGCAACAAGGAATGAATTAGTGAATGAATAATCCAGTGAACGAATAAATGAGTATTACTGAATTACTTCGGTGCATCGTAGAAAACAAATCACATTTGGCCCCGGAAAACCAGATTAGTGAATCCCATATTTCATTCAAATTGGCAGTAATGGGCTCTGATGAAAATGCAGGATTTATTTTACATCCCCAGTGAAATGAAGCCACTAAACTGAGCGTGCAAACATTGTCTCTGCACCAATAATTACATCACCTGTTCATTACTTCATTACTTTGACCTTGAGGCTCCTTCAAGTTCAATTTCATATTCACAAGAACAGATTCCCACTCCAGGGATTCCAGTTATGGAAAACATTTCTCTGGTAGCTCAGAAGTGGAAATGAATGTTCCTGTGTCCCCGGCGTGACTTAGACGTTTTTACAGACCACACACACACGCACGGCCGTGAGACGGTTGTATTGTTCCTGGAACCACTTACTCGGCTCATTTGTGCAGCAGTCTTCTCTGAAAGGCCCCGAGGGGAGAACACATGTCGACAAAGGAGCTTTGCTGCCCCAGAGTAACCTTCATAACCAACGTCAACAGAGTCCACACAGGCTGGAATTTGATGTATGTGTTGTGTTGCAGCTGCAGAATTTGCGTGTATGTGATTTGGCAGCTGTTGCTGTCGATGTCATGGAGGAATGAGAAAATGTGACTGAGATGGTGGCGAGGTCTCTGTCATTCACAGCTGTTGGGGGAAAAACTTGAACATAAGCCCAGAGTTAATGTCTTGTTTAAGATGAGAAGTGTGGAGAAAGAGGCAGCAGAGAAAGATGAAATAAAGAAGAAAATCTATTGGTTGGATTATGTTTTATTCATTCAAAGTGCCACATAAATATTTGTTTTAGACAGCAACAACCTAGCTTCAGTATGACTTTGAGTTTGCTTCTTTCTATTTCAGTCATTTTCTAATTCCATCAGACCTTGTACTTGTCCCAGTTCTCCCATAATTTAATCACCATCTTTGAAGGTGTAGCACACTCCACAGCACTGTAATTTGAGTCACACAGAACATGACAGTTTCAGGTCTCTGAGCCTGTTGATGCAGAGCTAAATCAAGTTACAGAGAAGACATAAAGCTCTCTGCCTTACCCTGAGGCTTCAGCTTCTCTTTCCGTTGGCTGGAGGAGCGGGGGTAAGGTGAAGGGATGCCAATTATTGCAGAATGGGAGTTGGTGTCTTCAGTGCGTTGCCTCTGCCACATTGGGTATTTTAAAAATTATGAGCGGTGCTGCACTTCAGCTTCTGGTCTATACAGGTTTGTTTCATTCAGGGGAAGCTGGACCGAACCCTGGAGTCAGATCAAGCCCAAGCGTCTCTGTGCATGCTTTGAACACGGAAAAGAGCAAATATGTTTGGAATGATCCTTTATGAGCTTCATCTTTTACATAAGTTAATTTTTGGAAATGAATTAGAATGGTTAGAGATTGATTATCTTCGGTTATACTATATATACTATATACTATATATCCAGCTGATCACAAAATGTTTCATGGTGACGGAGGGGAATATAAGTACTAGGGCTGCATCTAACGATTATTTTTTCGATTAGTCGATTAATTTAAGGACTATTTTTTTATCAATTATTCTAACAATGATTTTTAATTACTTGATTAATGACAATGAATTTACCTAAATAAAATGCAAAAGCAAGTCTTAATATTTCAAGATTTTATTCAAACACATCTCTTGAAAAACAAAACCTTTGTTTCAAAAGTAACAAGATTAAATGTATGCACCAAAAATATGCACCAAAAAATAGCTCCCTTCACAACACACACTCTTTATAGCATTTTAACACTTGTCATATTTTTTATGAATTTTTCATAATGTACATATGAGCATTGAAGCAGTGCAGGATCATACTTGGCTTATGAGACACTTTTTTAAATCAAATTTTAACCATTCTTTATACGTTTATAAATAAACATTTAATACATTTAACACCCACGTCTTATTTTGAAAACCGGAAATGTCCACACGCTGCAGTAAGCTAGCGCTGACTTTCCCAGTTTTCTCAAAGTATTTGACATAAAGTCGGCAATTAACTCGCTTGGGCTCTTCACCTTCACCTCTCCTCACTTGATACAGATAGTACGCATGCGAGCAGGGGATTTTTCTGGGTGGACGGGGCAGTGTGCTGCGTGCTGTGAGCAGCACCAGGAGTGAGTGACAGGCAAAACTCAGGAGAATTAAATGCAGACGGCTTAAAACATTTACATGAACAGAGTACACTCGATATATCGCTCACCCCTACCTCCATTGTTTTTACCGCAAGCAGCCATCTTACTTCCGCATATACTCCGGCTGACATGCGACCGCGACGCATCGGTGCACGTTTTACGCGTCGCCGTATTTACGTAATCGAAGTATTTACGTAATCAACGTAATCGCTGATGTCGACGAACCGCTCCACCCCTAATAAGTACAACTGAAGATTCAGTTATTTCTCTAAAGCGTAAAATGTTTCTAGAACTTTGCACTTATTGGGCCATGGTTATTATGTTCTAGCACATCCTGCTGCTGCTAGTGTTGGTCTGGGTCTGCTTTGGTTTACGTGTTTTTCTGCTATTTTTTTTTGCCCTTGTAATTGGGAACTTTGCCACCGGCAGTAGTGGGAGCATTGTTTACACCCACGAGCAGCTGATTGTGCTGTGTAAACCCGTGCTGCTGTCGGGACACAGGCCTGTGGTCCCGCAGGAGTTACGGAGGAGTCGCCGGGGTTGCAGGTCTGGAGCCAAACGGAGGGGGAAAAAGAAGACACAAACCAGCAGTCCTGGCGATCATAACGGGAAACGTGAGGTCTCTGGGGAATAAAACGAACTGGCAGCGCTAGTGAAGACCCAGAGGGAATACCGTGAGTGCAGCATCTTTTGCTTCAGTGAGACACGGCTGCACTCGCACATCCGACTTTTCCAAAAGTCAGAAGAAGAAGACTCTCAGGTATGTCCCTCTGGTGAGAAGACAATCTAAACACACCAGGACAGTGAGGAAGTGGACACATGAGGCCACCGAAGCACTGCAGGACTGCTTTAAGACGGACTGGGATGTACTCTGTGAGCCACATGGGGAGGACATTGATTACATGACTGACTGCATCACTGAGTACATCAGATTCTGTGAGGACACCACCATGCCAACCCAGACACCGTACGCTGCCTCTCCAACAACAAGCTCTGGATCACCAGCGACCTGAAGGCACTTCTGAACGAGAAGAAAAGGGCTCCCCCCCCCCGATGCTGTGGAAGACGTCCTGCCTGGTTCCAGTCCCCAAGAAGTCGGGGCCATCCAAACCAGCGGACTACAGACCAATCGCCCTCACATCCCATGTGATGAAAGTCCTGGAGAGACTGGTCCTAGCCCAGCTGAGGCCACAGGTGAGGACGTTTCTGGACCCCCAGCAGTTTGCCCCATTTAGGAGTCGATGACGCCATCATTTACCTGCTGCAACGAGCCCATATACATCTGGATAGTGGGGAAGGCACTGTGAGAATCACATTCTTTGATTTCTCCAGTGCATTCAACACCATTCAGCCTCTGCTTCTGGGTGAGAAGCTGCAGGTGATGGGTGTTGACGACACAGTGATCTCCTGGATTACTGACTACTTGACAGGCCGGCCACAGTTTGTCCGTCTGGGCAGTGGCTGTCTGATGTGGTGGTCAGTGATATAGGAGCTCCACAGGGGACTGTGCAATCTCCACCGACTTTAAGTACAACTCTGAGTCATGTCACCTGCAGAAGTTCTTTGATGACTCAGCTGTTGTCGGGTGTATAGGAGATGGAGAGGAGGGCGAGTACAGGACACTGATAGACAGATTTGTAGACTGGTCCGAACAGAACCACCTGAGGCTAAACATCAACATGACCAGAGAGATGGTGATCGACTTCAGGAGGAAGAAGACGCCTTTACAGCCACTAAGGATCAGAGGGGAGGTGGTGGAGGAGGTGGAGGACTACAAATACCTCGGAGTGGTGATCGACAACAGACTGGACTGGAAATCTAACACAGAGGCTGTGTACAAGAAGGGGATGAGCAGACTCTACTTCCTGAGGAAGCTGAGATCCTTCAACGTGTGCAGCAAGATGTTGGAGATCTTCTACCAGTCTGTTGTTGCCAGTGCAATCTTCTTTGCTGTTGTTGGGGCAGCAGCATCAGAGCCAGCGACACCAACAGACTTGAGAAGATCATCAAGAAGGCTGGCTCTCTTCTTGGACTGAGACTGGAGTCTCTGGAGACTGGTGGAGAGGAGAACGCTGAATAAACTGTTATCCATCATGGACAATGAACAGCACCCTCTCCACCACACAGTGGACAGACAGCGGAGCAGCTTCTCCCACAGGCTGCTACAGCGCCGCTGTCGAAGGAACAGATACAGGAAATCTTTCCTGCCACATGCTATTACACTGTATAACAACAGCTAGGTCATAATCTACAATCTACAGCCACCTCACATTTCTCCCCACTTTGTACATATCAACACTGCTAACTTTCTCTGTACAATATATTTAAATTTAACGTATTTACTATTGCTTTTTTGATATTTTATTATGTATAGTTTGCTTTATAGCATATTTTATTTTATTTTATTCTTATGTTGATCACTTGTCACTTTGTGTAATGCTGCTGCTGCACTATAATTTGCCATTATAATTTTCCTGGGATAAAAAAAATCTATCCATCTATTCATCTAGTTTTAGATTGGGTCTAATTATCCTCCGGTCTATTCAGGTCAGTTCTGGCTGTGCTTGGGTCCCCTTTGGATCAAGACTCTATTTTTAAAAATGAATTTATGCTCATGAGATCCAGGTAGATGTTCTGATCCAAAGTGTAGGGTACTTGCAGATACATCAAGCATTAACTGTCTCGCTTATTCTTTAGAGAGTCATGGAGCTGGTCCCAGCTGACAGTGGGCGAAAGGCACGGTACAACCTGGGCATCGCCAGGCAATCACTGGGCTCACGCTCACATTCACACCTACTGCAGTTAGAAGTCAATTAATCTGCATGGTTTGGACAGTGGGATGAATCTGAAGAACCCGTAGAGAACCCCCTGCAGGCACAAAGAACACGCAGTCCACACAGGAATGTGCAGCCAGCTAGCCATTTTTGACCATGATCAGAGAAAACCATTCGAGAAACCTGCCTCATTTAATGTTGGTGAATTGACTGTCAACTTTGACTGAATGCATTACATCTGTGCATTACCATAACCACCAGTGTCAGAGCTGTGAATACCCTTTTAATGTCAAAATCATAAGTACAAATGTGAATCTCTCATACTATACTACAATGTTTATGCGACTGACACATTTAGAAGCAAGGTGTCAAATGAAAGCTCAAATTTAACATCTCTTCCTTCCAGCAGTTCTGAAAATATAACACCTCTGTCAAGTTTGAATGAATTCTGCTTTTAATTGAAGCCCAAAGGACATGAAATGAGCACGATGTGTGAATGAAAGATAGACAGTCTAGGCTAAATATGCTGGCTCAGGAGGTGACCGGCCAAACTCACAATTCAGTCGATGCACAAAGGAAAATATTGACCCTTTTCCAATAATTGTGATGATTGTGTTTCTATAAACTTTGTTCTGTCAGTGTAGAAACGCTGCCTGTAGACTTTAATGCAAATTTCCACCCACATGTTGCCCCAGATCACAGCAGGAGAGGGTTCAGAGTTCTAGAAGAACCCTCAAAGTGGATAGGGCTTATATACATGACATGCTCTCTTAGATCAGTCAAATAGTGAGTTATTTTTTTGCTTAATTCCCCAAAATCCCCCCAAAAGTTTGTTTGACATTGCCTACTAAAGCACGCCTTGCTCTTACCATCTGCCAACCTTCCTGAATGCTGAGCTCAGGGTCTTTATTTGCTTCCAATGTGTGTCTTGGTGTTGATCCACAGGTTCCCATCTAACCTGTGCCGCACTAACGTGCGTGACCACTGTTGCATAGAAGAGATGTCCCGCGTCCCGTTACAGTGTATTTTTATCTGGATTCCGCTTAGGAAACGAGAGCAGTCTAACGTTACATGCACTGACATTAGATAACACATGAGCATAATGAAAAACCCTAATGTTATTATGTTAGTACACAATGTATAATCATGTTACTGTGCACGTGCAAGTCAAGCGCTGAAGGCTTTTATACAGTTGCGCTAGGGGGCGGAGGTGCTCACCTCGATGCATCATGCGGTCTTGTTTTAGGACTATATATATATTCCAACATACCATATATTTATCGTGTTTTGAAAGAAAACATGGAATTGAAAACATTGTCTTTACGTAGACTTTAAAATACTTAATTGATGAGGTGATGATCCTACGGCAACATTTTGGGTGGCTATTGTACAAGACATATTCATCAATGTCCTGATGCAGTACAGTAGATCTGCCTGTAATCCAAGAAAACACGCCAGTATCTACAGTAAAGCCAAAATTAACTGATTACATATAACGGGACACAAAGGGGTGAAAATTACCAGAAATTTGGGAAGTTATGCTGGGGAATTTTGGTAATATTCCAAATCGCACATTCAAAATGCTAAAATATATTTTCCCCAACTATAGTTAAGTTCCCTGTCAAGGGCCAGCCTTCACTTTAGTAAATTCCTGCTTTATTTCCATTAATTCCCATGAAAAAGATTTCCAACTTTGGAAATTCCTGGAATTTTGCAACCCTAATTATATATGATCCATTGTGATTTAATATACAACCAATAAGTGTTAGCAGCTGTCAGTCAATCCACTCATCCAGAAACAACTACATTTAATGTCTCTGACTCAGCCGGCCACTTCACTCTGCATGATGACATCTGGATCATACTATCACTGTTAATGCATACTCCATCTGTCCTGACACACACACACTTCATTGATCCCCACAGGCACATATGTTTGCAGTTTGTTGGTTAAATTTGCATTTGACCTCTTCTGTATACGTGGAGCTGCTCTGTACCAGCCAGTGCTTTTTTAAGGGCCACACTTTACTCCACACACGCTTCAGAAGTAAACTTTATTTAAGGGGTAATTGATTTCCTCTGACACACGAGCAGTCAGATCTGTCAAAGAAAATAACAATGCTGCCTGCTTCAACCTCGCCTCTTTTGTGACCTTAGCACTCTGTGTGTTAGTCCATGATGTGGTCACAGTGTCCCCTACTTAAACCTCTGGAGGAAAATCCAACATTATTTAGCTGTTCTCCAGCAGCAGCAGATTGTATCTTCAGAGGTATATTTGTGATCTCAGATATGTCGTACCTGCACAGAAGGATAAAATGTTTGCAAGGCCAATGTTTAAATCCAATATTTCCACAGCAGGCTGTGTCGGCCCTGCCCCGGCCTGCCTGACTTAATGTTTGTTTTAGCCTAACCATTTTATCATTCTGGGCCAACGGTAAACATCCGTGTGATCATAGGAATGCCTGAAGATACAACCTGGATAATGTTTCAGTTCTAAATGTGATGTGATCAGATCGGTTTGCTCAACTTTGATCTACCAGTGCAGCAGTGAGTTTTCCTTTACAATGAGGGATTAATAAGAAGATTTAGTGTTTGCTAACCTTCAGTTTGACCTCTAAATAACATGGTAATATATAAAGAAATACCCCAAAAAATAAAGTACAAAGTAAAAACATTTAAAATACTGACCATGGAATGTAAAGGCATAATAATATGTGCAATGATAATTATCCAAAAGCGTCCAGTATAACACAGAGACAGATGTGAGGACTTTTCATAAATCTATGATGTTTTATTGTTGCTCATTTCAAAAAAGACTAAGTGTGCGTTCAGACATGGACAGGCAAACCGGACGCTAGCAACATTTTTCAATTCATTTCAGTGAGGGTCGTATGTTTCTGCACCGGCAGCCCGCAACGCAGACATTGCAGCAAAAAAACGTTGCCGGCGTTGGGGAGAGAAGTTGAACCAGATTCAACTTTTGGGAAAACGGAGCCCCATGTTGGCTGCGGCTGCCAATCAGACACTGAGATCGGTCAAACCTCCACAGACAGCCTGAAATGTCTCTGAAGCAGAGACTGTCCAGGTGGATTCACAGAATAAACTCTGATCACCACAAGAGAGACAGAAAAACAGAGACAGAGAGACTTTATTTTTCATTTAGGACTGTTTGCCGTGCACAGCAGAATGTCTCCATGAATGTTAAGGTGCTTAATTAGTCCTAAAAACATGCAGAACTCTTTGAGAGAAAGCAGTGAGTGTGTGTGTTCTTCTGTGAGTGTGAGCATTCAGCCATACACATTGGTGTACCTGTACATGTGGAAAAATATCATACACACTTGTTTTCAAGCATGTTGAACCCCTACAACATTCCCAAACAGTCCTTGAAGTCTTAAGTTTGCCTTTTCAGGATTGGTATTTTTCACTTTGTTGACATTATAGTATTTTAATGTATATTATTGGCAGGATTGCATACTAATGTCTCTCCCTGGCTCTGTCTTCATTGATTCTGCTGTTTAAATAAAGAATTTAGACTTTTGTAGACAGCGTTCTGTGATTACATGAATATTTAAAATGTGATTGCCTTCGATTCATTTTTAGTGTTTTTCTCTCAAGTAGTGTTCGGTAGGACGTGTTAGGATGAATGGAGAACAGTATTTCTAGATGTCGCTTACTCCACATACCTCATCCAAGCCATGAGACAAAATGGCGGCTGGCTGCTGTCCCCGTGAGGAGGTGTTTTTAAGCTGTGTGCCAGGTGTACAGGTGCCATCACATGATGGATGTGTTGCCATCGCCCAGCAGATATCTGCCTGAGAACACAGGGAAGAGGATGCAGCTTTGCAGCCGATGACAATTAAATCTGACATACACGAGGGCACGGCGTCCAAACAGCCATGAATCACTCTGCAGGTGCTACAAGTGTCTGTTTTAGCTGGATGAGAGGTCAGCTCGTCAGATATAGAAGCTTCCATATACGTGCTGTGCTGACTGTTTTTGTTTCACTCCATTAAATTGATCTATAAAGGAATCATGTTTTTTCTTTTTTTAATTCCTCTGGAGGAATTACTGCCTTTTGTAATCATTGGCTTTGTAACAGCAGATATTCTCACTTCAAATCCAGACTTTAAATATGAAGCAAGTCTTATATAACATGGGCAGAATTGAATGGAACACAAGCTGGATGAAAAGCACAGAGTGCGATATGACATTATATAAATGATATGATGTGACATTGATTCACTTTGTGAATTTGTGTCCATCTCCACAGCACTAACTCCATTGGAACAAGAAAATCCCATCACACTCAGCACAAGAGCATTTTCCTTCTCTATTCCAAGATACTGCTGATAAGACTCGATGCTTCCTGTGTGTATGTTTCAGATTAAAAGCATGCCCGAAAAGGGATGAACAATGCTGGAAGGATTTAATATTAACTATGTTTAAAGGAATTGGACTTGTTAATGTGGGAGCTGTTTCAGCAGGTGGTGAGTGTCACACGAATTTGTTAAACTGATATAATTGACTTAGGTGAACATGTGTCAAACAAGTGTTTGATTAAGAAAAGCTAAAATAGCTCAATAAAATGGATCGGATCAGATGGCGGCTTCATGGAAGAAGCCCTGACAGTAATCTTAGGTTCCGCAGCCACTAATAAAGGCTCTAATAAAGGCTTATGTTACCTCATAACCGTTACACTCCTCCAGTGAACAACGTCTGGCTCTGCCACCTGTTCACTCAGGGCAATCCAGACTTTTTGGTGAAACGTCCAACAAGTTCCTACCAGATCAGATCTAGCTCTTCAGAGAGGACCTCCTCTGCAACACTTGCAACAACTGGACGTGATAAATCTATCCCCCTCTACAAATGGACCTTGATTCTATATGAATAGTACGTATTGCTGCACTAACATGTTCTTGTCACACTGTGAACTGCTGATTGGGGAGGTTTCATTCCTGTAAAGCTTTAAATTCAGGCTATTGTCAGTATTATTCCATCAAATGATTTGGATCTTTCTTCTGACATGAAGCGCATCTGCAGATGGACTAGATAAAGTCCAATTAACAATTCCATTTTAAAACATTCAACAGCTGTAAGCTGAGCGTGGTCCGTGTTAAAACAAACAACCTTCTGGTGGCTGTCTCCAGATGTAAATGACTGAGCATTGTACCCTGCTGGTGTATTATTTTTCTCCCCTCATGGGAGAATGGAATTCATGAGGCCTTTGTTTGCTCGTAGACGACGAGTTTCATGACAAATACCTAAAAGCCAAATGAATTGGCTCGTCTGCATAAAAGACCATGTGCATCTGCTGCCCTGAAAACGCCATATGTAATCTCTGAGCAGCACAAACAAATGGTCATTCAGTCCAGTTCAGGAGGATTAGGCCCAGCAAATCCACTCTGCAAATTAATTACAGCTTGGACGAAACGGCGTCCAGAAGGTGCTTTGGTCCTGCAGGAGGGAGATGGCTTATAGCATGGTTGAAAAGACCTGTGTATACACTGACTGCCTTCATATGGGATGGCCATAAGGGATAATAAAACTAAAGGATAAATAAAAATGTTTCACTTCATTAACACACTTGGTTAGAGAACAAACCGAGCCAAGACAAATGAGAAGTTTTGTAGCGTGACTTCAGTTCATTCCAGACAATATTTATTGCTCTTAAAACATAGACCAAAAACACAATGAGAAAAATGATTTTTATTTTTCCGTGTGCTGGATTTTATTGGCATTTTCCCTGTAAGCCTTTTCAGTACAGGGATGTTTATTTGGCAGCCGGCGTCAAAAAGGGGGACCAAGACTCTCCCAGATGGGTTAAAGCAATAGCTTGTTGACTGAAATGACAGATGGTATCACGCTGGAAAGCCATCTATTTCCCAACACCGATCGATACATGTAATTTGAGCTGTAACTGCCATTCTGCCATACTGTAATGTGTGGAGTTCTCCAAAGCCGGTCCTCCACTGAGACTCTAATTGGAGAACCAATTGTGGTCTTTAATGATCTTCAGCCGAGGCCTCCCACTGCCCCCTGGGAGCTGAGGTTTCTGATGTGTGCTGCAGAGGAAGATTCATGTGTCTGCCTCTCGACAGGATTCAGGTCTGCCTGTTCACGTCTGAAGCAGGCAGAGCAGAGCAGAGGAGACTGCTCCTGACTTGCGGGCCGTCCTGCTGTTAGCACTGACAGCATTGATTGAATGATATTGGTGTACTCTGCGTCTTGAGATGCATCAACACTTTGATGTAAACCCCCGCACACTCATTGAGATTCTCATTGTGTTTCTCTATTAAATCCAACAATGAATCACTTCAAGCATAAAAACTGCTGATTGCTGGGGAAGAAGTTTGTGGCGGCAGTGACTCGGTCCACAGGGACTTTGCTTGGGAACCGGAAGGAGGCTGGTTCAAGTCTAGCATGGACCACAGTACAGAATATGGACCTTCTTTTGCTATCGAAGGAACAATAATGTTCACGAGACATTCAAGTTTTAAGTTCTAGAGTTAAACAGGCCTGTGATCTGGTCCGGTGAGCAGCAGGGACACTGAGGCTGCTTCTCAGAGACCTCTTTAAATATAAATGGAAGAGCAAAGAGCGGCCTTAGTTTTGATACAGTATTCCATCTATAATATATGATCTGTAACGTGCAAAGCACAGTGGTGTGAATCGTGTCTGTGCTCGACTGTTCTCATGCTGCTCACTGCACCTGTGAACAACTTGATGTGTTTTTACTGTACAGTCCTGCTCCTGTCCTCAAGACGCAAACCTGCTCCATTCACATACGTCAAACCTGTTCTTCAGTTTCTGACTCAGTTCCTCCAGAAATGATCGCTTATCTCATGACACCTGTAGAGACCCATCGATTCCCACCATGAGGAAAGGAAAGCCCTCCTTCATAAACTGTTAATAAAGAATAACACAATTTTACAGACATTTCTCTTTGTGTCCAAATGTTCTTTGTGTGTTAGAGTTGCATTGTGTTCAGTATCATGTTACATCTCTTTCCCTTTCTTTCCCCACAGTGAAGCCTCTCCCTCTGTCTCCATTGGAAGCCCAGTCATCAGCGCCAGTGGGTGGAGCCGGCGAGCGGCAGGCCTTAGAGCTGCGGGTCCGGGCGGTGGAGGAAGAGAACCGAGCGCTGCGGCGGGAGCTCAGCCGCCCACCCAGGAGTCCGTCTGCACGCCTGCCCAGTGGTGGTCACCGTGGCAACCAAAGCCGAACCCATTCAGAGGAGGGCACTGGTGACAATGAGGGCCAGAAAGCTGCTGCAGTGGGAAACAGCTCAGACTGTGTGCAGCAGCCGGCGGTAGATAAGTGCGAGGTGAGATGTGTTTAATCTGAAAAACAGTTTCTGTTGTAACTATAAAATGTTCCATCGGTGACACACTCACAGCCTTTGTGTTCAGTAATGCAGCATGACCTTGAAGATGTTTTCCACAGGCAGGCTGCCATTAGCACATTGAAAGCATATTATAAGTTTGCTTTATCCTTCTGTTGGCCTAATCCCCAGCAGTGATGGTGTTTGTCTGCTGTTGGGATGCGGCTCAGCGATAATGTGAGAGCTTTAACAGCCACGCTGTGATCCTCACACTGATTGTACCTCACAGCAGCACGTCACCTTTCAGCTCAGTGGGAGTTTGTCTGGGTGACTGGAAGAGCTGATAGTTACAGGCAGTCCATTGTTCTGGTACACATTCAGGATACCGGCCCAAACTGCACGGAATGCGATAAGATTTGCTTTCAGACCTTCATGCCCCACCTATGGTACCTGCTAAACATCAGCACGTTAGCATTGTCATCATCAGTATGCTAGTATGACGTTAGCATTCAGCTCAAACCATCTCTGTGCCTACGTTTAGCTTCAGAGCTACTAGCATCCCTGCAGACCCACAGTTTGATTGAAGAATACTAATATTATACAAATATTAATATGCACACAAAGAGGAAAGTACTATAGGCCGATAACACTGGCCTTTTTCTGTATTTTTTTCTGATATTATTGCATCAATTTTCATTTTTTTTTACATAAGGAGCTCTTAAATTTACACTTTACAGTGTGAAAATCAACTCATCAGTGCTCTCTAGTGGACAAACTATGCAATTGGTACATTGTTTCTACAAGACCTCACATATATTTGGACACATTAATTTCTTCAGGCATATCTACATATTTACCAATACTGTATACATACACATACATATAGATATAAACCAACAGGCTAATATGGGCAGGATTTATCATTTAATGTGTATAGGTACAGGTAATGAAAATAAATCTATATACTCTGATGAAATCAGGTATAAACAGCACCATCTTATCGAACAAGTATGTTTTCTTATTGTTCCAGATCTCATGCGCAGACCCAAACCAACAATAAATGTGTCCTTCATAACATGTACTGTATGTGAGGACATGTGTGACACAGAGTGACACAGAGCCACACTGTGGAAGTTTTGAGACATGTTCTGACACACTGCTGGTTTTGATCTTTACATGATAATAAGATAAATCTTAAATAAAATCAGAGCTATGCTTTGATACTTTTCCAGAACACACACACACACACACACACACACACACACACACACACCCTGTGCTCTCTCACTGGCAGGTGTGTGATTTGTGAGCAGTGCTCGGAGAAAAGATATGCCCTCTCCTGGTTTCTTATCACCGTCTTCTACCTGCCTCACACGTCATCCGTCACTCACGCTCGGCTGTTCAAAAAGGCCTGTGATTGCCTGGCGGAGCAGAGCTCCTTCAGGGTCGGAAGAGGAGAAATCAAGAGAGGCGAGGTCTGACTGTAGAACCCCTCCAGCAGCGGTCCAACATGACCTATTACTATTTAGAGGGTTAGTCCAGCTGCCCCGACCCCAGCAGGGAGATTACTGTAGAAACTGCACATGGAGTTCTGACATGTCAAGCTGGCATCAGGGACTTTTGGAGCTAAAATTGGAGCCATAACCCAGAGCTTTGAGGGAAGTCCAACAGAGTGTTCACATACTGTTAAAAATCAGCTGGAGGGGTGCTTTGCAAACTTTTCTGGCATGCACCCCTTCAGAGGCTGACAGAAGTTCAAGATTGAGGAAGCAACTGAAAAAAGGATCCAAGTTGAATTTTTGTAAAATAAAGGTGAGATGGTCTTCCATGTCCGCCCTTATATAATAATAATAATAATAACTACTCTGCTAAATTAAAGTGGTACCTCTATAATCATCATTTCAGCTGAGAAACACAGTACTGCAACAAGACATGTCATAGAAATGAGTCATACTGTGAAAGTTATGAAACCACCAATTGAAGTAGAAATAGAAATGTCAAGTTGAGGGAACCAAAAAAAATCAAATTCCAGTACTCACGGATATAGGTTTGCTTGTAGAAATGGGCAACACAATGTTGTTGTCCTTTCATATTTGGATCTTCACCCTGTGGACGCAGATGTCTCAGTTCTCTGTGCACTCACTGTCCTTGGTCAAGGTTAACGTCTCAGACTGATGTGCATACCAATGAAAGAATATCCAGAGGGAGGATCTTTTTCTTCTCGTGTCAATGAAGAGAAAGCCGAGTGGAGATGGATTAGCACAATCCAACGTAGCAGTTAAAGTTTACAGCGTGGAGAAAATAATCCTGAAGAATGTGGCTGCAGGGAAACACCGTACGCACTGACTCCACGTTACTATGCTTGATTAATTATTCCCTCCATGCTTTGATCTGAGGTAATGTTCCACTGTATGACTTGTTATAAACGCTGTTCTCTTCTCTCAGTCAAACAGTACTTGTGTTTTCATGTGTAAATTTCTTTTTTTCTTTTTTTATTCCTGCTCCATAAATTCAAATCTGTCAATATTTTCTCCTCATGATGTGCAGAAAGAATTTCTGCAGACTTTTTCTATGCATGTCTTATAATCCTCTAATCCTCCTGCTCTGCTCTCCTCATTATCTCCACAGACCATCCACGTGGCTATCGTATGTGCAGGTTACAACGCCAGTCGAGACGTGGTGACGCTGGTTAAATCTGTCCTGTTCCACAGGTACAGCAAAGCTCTTTACTTCTAACCCTAGAAATGACATTTGTGTTGTAGAAAATGTAAAGCTGGGCGGATCATGTAGTAGCCAGAGGTAAAAATGTTGATACTGAATGTTTCAGTAAAATGTAAAAACACAATCTGTTTTTTCATGTTGATGCATGAGTGAGGTTGTAGATTTGACTTAAGAACCTGCGACCCGGGGTCGGTAAAGCAGCAGCTTGTCCTTCTCTCCTACGACATGTTCCAGCTCCTTCTCACCTCAGCTGGATCATTCTGACTTGAAGGAGCAGCAGCTGTCCGAGCTCCTTACCTTATCTCTAAGCCTAAGCCCAGCCAGCCGACAGAGAAAACTCATTTGGCCTGCTTTGTATCGCTGATCTCGTTCTTTCGGCTCGTGACCACAGGTGATGTTTGGAACGGCTTGCTGCTCCGCTCCCTCTTCCCTGCTACTGCAGATGCTGTACCAACCTGCCTGTCAATCTTGTGCTCCATCTTCTTAACAAGAGTGAACAAGACCTCGAGATACTTGAACTCCTTTGCTTAGGGCAGTAACTCACCCCCAACCAGGTAGCAGCATTTCACCATGGTTTGAAAACGTACCAAAAACCGGATGGAAACACATCAGTAACTAAACAAACACACTAGCAAAGGTAAACCGTCCTGTGCTTAGCCATGTTAAACTATGTGAAGTTATATGCCAAGTGTGTTACTGATCCATACAGAAGAGAGTTGCGTTGGTTTGCTGTTTGTTAGCTGGGAAAACCGTTGGTCCAATCAAGTGTCCATACTCTGCAGTGTACCTCGTCGAAGGAAGCCGGTCACTGTGTCTGTTCTCTTTATGTTAACGGCTTGGCCGGTCCATTTAGAGCTGAGGTGAGAGCGGAAAGAGAGACAACAACGGGGGACCTGGGGTTTTTATTGACTAGGTCAGGGGATTGGGTTACTGTAACAGGAAGTATTTCACAATAAAAGTCCATTTAGTTCACACAATAAATGAAATTCATACGTGGACTCTCAACAGTATCTGTTAGGACTCTTAACCCGATCTTAACCTGAGCTCAAACTCGTCTTGGCCATGACTCATATCTTGAACTTGTTAAGCAGATTTCAGTGAGGCTCTCATGTCAGCTGAGTAAAAGAAGCCTCTTAAGTGTTCTGAATCATTTCCTTCTGTAATGGAAGAGTGGCCTCCCTGGCATCACTTTCAGCACTTAAAGCAATGTCTATTGTCAACAAGGCAGAGCTGCTCTGAGCCAATTAGAAAAGCTGCTCAGTGTGATCAAATAAATCTGCTGTTAGACCTGAAGGATTAAAAAAACCAAGCCAGCTCTCCCATAAATTGACATATGAGCACTTACCTGTTAAACAGCGTGAAACATCACTTGATGTTTGGTATGTGCCATTAGTCTTATGTAAACAGGAGTAATGAATGGTTTATTTAGTGCTGGAGGTGAAGGATACATTAGTAATCGGTGTGCATTCAGCTTCAGAGATTCTAACAGCACTTCTTCACTTCACTTCTTAATTAGCTCTGGAGTTTCAGGTGAATTAATCATAAGTGCAGTGATAATTCCATTTTATACGACTAGAAACTCAGCTTTGACTCCTGCTGGCACGCACACCTTCAGACTGTGTCATTTATTTTCTCATTTATGACCACAGAGACAAAGCAGCACATTCCCTTTGTATTCTTTAATGACGGCTGAAGAAATAAGATTTCTATCAGGTTAAAAATATTCACCCTGATGGCACCATGGGGCTTTATGAGAGAGTCTAAGCACTGCTGTGTTTATTATGTCTGCCAAGGAGGTAATAAACACGCTACAGACACCTCAAACATCACTGAAGAAACAAAAGACCTTGGCTGTGGTCTGCGCTCTCTCTGTGCAGGAGGTGAGACCAAGTCATTGTTTTGAAAGTCATAAGTAAGTCTTTGCACTCGGTCACACAGTCCAAGTGCTAATCTTTGAGTTATCCAATGCACTGATTCTTGGAAGACTTTTAAAGAACACACTTTTTAATCTTTGGGGGGAACTTATCGAGTATTATCAAGTCCAAACAGATACAGAGGAAATCAACTGAGATTATTTTGTCATCCTTTCAAGTTCCTCAAACAGAAATCCTTGTACATGAAGATATTCTAGTCTCTACTCTATGATCTAGTCTATTCATGCATGTACTGTAACAAAACAAGACTAATAGTCCAGATTTGAATGAATGACATGATATTATGCACTGTTTGTCTTGGTTCGATTTAGTTTTGTTCATTTCTAACATAATCTAATCTAACTCTTAACATTCATGACTAACAAAATATATATGAATAACAGAAACAATGATCAGGAAATAGCTTTTGTTGTGTTTGGTATGGTACTAACAAACAAAATAAGGTACTGTAAGAGACTACAGAGCTCAACATCATTGCCTCCAGGATCGCCCCCACAACACTGTGTGAAGCAGTCTAAAGAGTGAAGTATGATGCCGACCTCAAGAATAAATCATGCAGCAGGTTAGTCCCCCCGATTCATCAGCTGACCGTGATGACTTGAACAGAAATGGCCTTTGTTGTTGAGGACAGGTCACCAGCAGCGTAGCTAATGTGCTAACCTCTGCATCTCCTGTTCAATCAGAGGGAATGTTTAAATGTTGACTCACTGTTGTTCTGCTGCTGAGTGACAAATATGTGAGTGGACAGACGAACGGACAGAGAGGTCAGCCTGTTGGGAGAGTCGTCTGATAGTGTGGGGCAGTCTGCTGAATGAGCGAAAGGATGGGATGGGACAGTGATTGTCAGACAGTGCCTGACCCGGCGATAAACTGTCCTATGCCTTTTATCAAGTAGCTCTATTTCTTTCCTGTATTGTGAATTTGTGATGAAATATTGATAATGCTATAAATTCCTCCTGAAACAAGATTTAATTGATACTTGCATCAGTTGCTGTACTATGTTGTCAGTTAATTTTCAGCAGCAGTATGTTGTTCAGTCGACACTGTAAATCAGATATTTGCCACCAGTTCATCTCGTGCCTCAGTGATGGAGAGCACTGTAGAAGTGCTCTCACTGTGCGAATGATGCTGTCCCAGCTGAAAGATGGCCTCTTTCTGCTGTATTCAGTCAGACAGTGGGGTGTCTCATCATTCTGATCCGTCTGTATGCGTCCTGTCTGGATAATCCGAGACCATCCACACCAGCAATATAACAGCATCAGTCATCTGTTTGAAAGCTTTAAATGACTTATGTATTCCTCATAAGTGACCTCTTGAGACTGTATGAATGAGAACCGTACTTTAAGAAGATCAGCAATGGATTCACAAACTGGACCACTAAAAGGTCATCGCTGAGAGCTGCTTCTTGTTTCTTTCATATCTGCCAGAAGTGTTCATGATGACTAATGGCGGTTCAGTTGGTTTGCACAAAATCAGATCAGTTTGAACCCATAGTCCAGACTGGACTGGCAGAGCCTGAAACCGATCCAACCCCAGCACCAAAACAGACAACGTCATATGGGTCGTGTTTCAAATGGCAAAGACAGGACGGCAAATAAGAATTAGAAAATTAGCTGCCCCAATGAGCCATCAACTGTGTGTGATCTGCAACATTCTGCATATACATTAGAGAAAGAGATGCTTTTTAATGATGCTGCTATGTGGAATGACTTGAATAATATATACGATTGTCAGCTTATACAAACATGACCACGCATTTTCTCCCTTCAAGTGGTCCACCGTAGCATTGTCACATTTTGCCTTGCAGTTTAACACATTCTTATTTTTGGTAAAGTAGACAATAACAAGTAAGTAAGATTCATTTGCACTTTTAAAATAAAGCTACAAGAAAACCCTTGGTTGGTATACTGGCCTTTTGGTTTTACATGGACATGGACAGCAGTATCATGGGTGAAAGACCTGTTCCAATCTTCCAAAGCTTCCTGTAACTACTGCTGATATTAACTCATCATTTTTGGCACATACTTCACAAGAAATGCATTAGACGAATGCTGACATTGCTTTTCAGAGATAACCAACACCAACCAACATTGATAACCAACAAACTGACTCAATACAGTTTTTACTAAACTAGATTGAGATGTTTGTTGTCCTGTCTGTCTGGAGGTCACTTTGAAAAAGTGTATGGATGAAATGTTCATAACATATGTTCAATAAAGCACAATAAAAGAGAATTGCTCTGAAAAAAAAGGACTGGCAGTGTGTCTAAACAACAACATTCTGGAAGCATGCGATTAAGACCCTTATCTCTGGATTTTGTAAAGACTGAGATTGATGTATTATAACTACATAATATCACAAGATTATTAGAGTAATGGGCAGTACCCTGACTTTGGGTATTACAATCAGTGTTTGGAGAGAAAAAAACTCATTACATGAGGGTAAAAGTTCCGGATAACCCTTCACCCCTCTGGGCAGAGGGGAGCACAATGAATCTACTGTATCTGTGTCTTCTCTGAAAGTCTTTGTTGGGACAAGATAATAGTATTGTATTATGAAGAGTGAATGATTGGATTAGCTTGGGCACAACTCTGATAATCAGGATGTACTTGACATATTTGCTTCCTTATTGGTATAATCCCAGGCACTCAGTGAAAGACTTGTTGCTGTTTGTCCAGAGGATGCAAAAACCTTTCCATCTGCGCTGCTGTCAGCTTGTATGGAACCAGAGTTCTGATACATTTTGACAGCTTCCAGCCCCCAGTACTTATTGAGCAAGTGCAGCTGACACATTCATTCCAAAAGTCATTCAGCACAAAACACCCCAGGGTGCTCACATTCTCATCTTAGTGTCACTATCTCTTGACCTGATTTAGGAGTCCTAAATACCTATTTTGCACACACACACATTTTTCATGTGTTTGAGCTGATGTGAGATGCAGAGTCTACAGGCTTCTTATGATGAAGCTTTGGTCATCCAGTCTGGTGAAAAAGCTCCTTCAATGTGTTGTTTCTGCTTTAACATCCTCAGAGCTCCATCCACACATTCCCAAACCACAAACTGAAAATTGTACTCAAGATCTAGTTTCTCTCTTGAGCTTTCAGCTGCGTCACATGGTCTTCATATGCAGATGGAACCGTAGATGTAAAGTTCCTGTGAAAACAGTGTACATCGTATATATTCACTGAGAACAGGGTCTCACAAATCAAAGAAAATGGACACCAAAAGTTTGGGCATTGTTTAAATAGTATTACAACTATGGATGAAAAGATACCTTAGTCTGGGAACTGATACAAAATATTAAACCTGTCACGGGTACTGATACTGGCAAGGAGAACCCAAAAGCACAACACTGAAGCAGACAAGTTCGAGGGAAGATCAGTTTACTAAGTCCAGAAACAGGCAGGGTCAAAACCAGGAGATCAAAAAAAACAGGCAAACAAATCTGACGGGGGGCAGGCAGGAATCCAAAACAGGATCAGAACAGGTAGTCAGAAAACAGGGATTGCTGGAAAAAAGTGGACTTTCCAAAACAGGTTTGACCTTGGAAACATGGAATGTAGGGTTAATCCTCATGGATGAAGGAAGACGAACAGCAACGGGATTGATCACTTTAGAGATCGGGAATGGGCCCACAAAACGGGGAGCCAACTTCTTAGAGTCCACTCTGAGGGGAAGATCCCGTGTCGACAACCAGACACGTTGCCCTGGGGAGTAACGGGGTGCAAGATTGCGACGTCTATTGGCGGATCGTTGGTAGCGGTCGGAAGAGCGCAGCAATGTGGAGCGGGCCTGCATCCAAGTGCGCCGTCACCGTCTGATGTATGCCTGAACTGAGGGAACACTGGCTTCCCGTTCCTGTTCTGGGAAGAGTGGTGGCTGGTACCCTTGGGAGCATTGAAAGGGTGAAAGACCGGTGGCTGAACTGGGCAGCGTATTATGAGCGTACTCAAGCCAAAGGAGCTGCTCAGACCAGGAGGAGGAATTGCGGGAGGCTAGGCAGCGCAGAGCCGTTTCCATCTCTTGATTCATCCGCTCTGCTTGACCATTGGACTGTGGGTGGAAACCAGATGACAGACTGACGGTGGCCCCCAACAGCCTGCAAAACTCGGACCAAAAGTGAGAGGTGAATTGAGGTCCCCGGTCAGAGACCACATCAGATGGGAGACCATGCAGGCGAAAAACATGTTGCAATAAAATCTCAGCCATCTCCTTGGCTGTGGGTAATGGGATGAGTATGGCTGTTTTGGAAAAGCGATCAACAACAGTGAGTATGACTGTGTTACCGTTTGAAGGTGGTAGCCCGGTGACAAAGTCCAAAGAAATGTGAGACCAGGGACGGCGAGGGATGGGCAGGGGATGAAGGAGACCAGATGGGGCTTGATTAGAGCTCTTATGTTGAGAGCAGACGCGGCAAAGCAACAACGAACTCCCGGGTGTCCCTTTACATGGAAGGCCACCAGAAACGCTGCTGAAGCAGGGCTAAAGTGCGTCTCACCCCAGGGTGGCAAGCCAGACGAAAAGGGTGCCCCCACTGGAGGACCTCAGAGCGGAGACTGTCTGGGACAAACAATGGATTGTCTGGACAAGCACTAGGAGCAGGGTGTTCAGTGTGGGAGCGTTTTACCTTATCCTCCACCCTTCAGGTTACTGCCCCAATGATGCATGCAGGTGAGAGAATACCCTCAGGCTGGGATGGGGAATCCTCTGACTGGAACTGGCGGGACAGCGCATCGGGCTTGACATTTCTTGAGCCTGGTCTATATGAGAGAGAGAAAATGAAACGGTTGAAGAAAAGGGCCCACCTAGCTTGACGAGAGTTCAGCCTCTTGGCTGACCGGATGTATTCAAGGTTTTTGTGGTCTGTCCAGACCACAAATGGTTGCTCTGCCCCCTCCAGCCAGTGCCTCCATTCCTCCAGCGCGAGCTTGACTGCTAACAGCTCCCGGTTTCCGATGTCATAATTCTTCTCGGCTGGGGTCAGTTTCCGAGAGAAGAAAGCACATGGGTGGACCTTTTGGTCCTCAGCTGACCGCTGAGAAAGCACTGCTCCAACACCGGTGTCTGAGGCATCAACCTCCACGATAAACTGGCGAGCAGGATCTGGGAAGACGAGAATAGGAGCAGAGGTGAAACGTGACTTTAACTCACCAAAGGCTGCTTCAGCCATGGAGGTCCACTGGAAGGAGGTGAGAGCAGTGAGTGAAGCTGCCACTGAACTGTAGTTTCTGATGAACCTACGGTAGAAGTTGGCAAATCCCAGGAAACGTTGAAGCTCCTTACGTGTGGAAGGAGTTGGCCAGTCAGTAACTGCCTTGGTCTTTGCTGGGTCCATCCGGATGTTGCCAGCGTTGATGATGAAACCCAGGAAGGACACTTCTGAGACGTGAAACTCACATTTTTCTGCTTTCACAAAGAGCTGGTTCTCCAAGAGCCTCTGAGGACTTGCCGTACATGCTCCTGCTTAGACTTAGGAAAAATGAGAATGTCGTCCAGGTAGACAAAGACGGACACATTGAGCAGATCCCGCAGAACATCATTGACCAAACTCTGGAAGACTGCAGGAGCATTAATGAGGCCAAATGGCATGATTAAATATTCGTAATGACCACTAGGAGTATTGAACGCTGTCTTCCACTCATCACCCTCCTTGATTCTCACCAAATGGTAAGCATTACGAAGGTCGAGTTTGGAGAAAATAATAGCCCCCTGTAGCAGCTCAAAAGCAGAGGAGATTAATGGAAGAGGGTACCTGTTCTTGATGGTAATGTTGTTAAGTCCTCTGTAGTCAATGCAAGGGCACAGGGTCTTGTCCTTCTTATCAACAAAAAAAAATCCTGCTCCAGCGGGAGACGATGATGGTCGTATTATACCTGCTGCCAAGGAGTCATTGATGTATTTCTCCATTGTCTTGGTCTCAGGAGCTGATAAAGAGAAAAGTCGTCCTCTAGGGGGGGGATGTACCTGGGAGGAGGTCAATGGCACAATCATAAGGGCGATGCGGCGGCAAAGAGGTGGCCCGGGCTTTATTAAACACCTCTTTCAGATCCAGGTATTCCCTAGGAACTTCTGACAGGTCTGGAAACTCAGAGGGAACAGTCAAACCAGAGGCAGAAGACAGGGCAGACTTCAAACAGGCAGCATGACATCGAGTATTCCACTGCAGTATGGTTCCTGTAGACCAGTCAATGTGTGGGTTGTGTCTCTTAAACCAGGGAAAACCCAAAATGAGCGGTTGTTGTGGTGCACTGATCAGGTGAAAAGAAAGTGTCTCGGTGTGATTACCTGAGATGGTCATTTGAAGTAGATCGATGTGTAACCCGGAAGAGAAGACGACCATCCAAGGCTGAGGCATCGATAGGTTCTTCCAGAACCACCTGACCAAGACCCAGCTGAGAAGCAAGAGTCATGTCCAAAAAGTTCTCATCTGCACCTGAGTCAACAAGGGCTGAGACAGTTAAATAACTTCCACAGCAGAACAGTTGAGCCGGGATCAGGGACCGGGAGGGCTTTTCAGATTTCATTGTCCGGCTCACCAGCGCCCTCTGGAAGACTGGTGAGCCATGTCCTTTACTGGACACGATGAGGCAAAATGGCCGCCCTGACCACAGTACAGACACTTGTTCTCCTTAATGCGGCGCTGTCTCTCAGCTGTAGACAGGCGTGTCCTGCCCAGCTGCATAGGCTCTGGAGCGTCACGAGGAACATTGGGGTGCAACTCAGAAGGACGACCCGGCGAATGAGAGGGCTGGTTAGCCTGCAACGACAAAGCAGTGGACCCAACTCTCTCTTTTTGCCGCTCCCGCAGACGACCATCTATGCGGATCGAGAGGGACCAGCGCATCCAGATCAGCAGGAAGGTCCCGAGCCGCCAGCTCGGCCTTTATATCGTCTGAGAGACCATTGTAGAAGGCATCAAAGAGCGAGGCGGCGTTCCAGTTGCTCTCAGCAGCAACCGTACAGAACTCAATAGAGTAATCTGATACAGACCTGCCTCCCTGCGTCAGGTTAAACAAACCCCGAGCGACCTCTCTTCCGGGTGTGACATGGTCGAAGACCTTCCGCAGCTCATTGGAGAACAGCTTGACAGACGAGCAAATGGCGGATTGCTTCTCCCACTCAGCAGTTCCCCAATCTCTGGCTCTGCCAGCAAGCAGAGATATGATGTACGCCACCCGAGACCTTTCGGTGGGAAAGGCGGACGGCTGGAGTTCAAAGGCGAGGGAACACTGAACAAGGAAAGGCCGGCAGGAACCTGGAGTACCGGAATAACGTTCTGGGGGAGGCAAACGAGCATCCGACACCACAGGAGTTTTGGCAGGAGGGCTGATGGACGGTGTGGAGTCCGGATCATGAGCTGACAGGGAGAGCCTTTGAAGGAGTTCCTGACTGCTGCCCAAGCTCCTCTCATGGCGAGCCGCCATTTCCTGCAAACCGCTGGAAATGGAGGTAAGTTGTTCCTCATGGTGCTGGAGGGCGCTGGCCTGGGCTCTCAACTCATTGCAAGTCGAGTCAGAGTCGGCTGGGTTCATGTTGGCCAGAGTGTTCTGTCATGGGTACTGATACTGGCAAGGAGAACCCAAAAGCACAACACTGAAGCAGACAAGTTCGAGGGAAGATCAGTTTACTAAGTCCAGAAACAGGCAGGGTCAAAACCAGAAGATCAAAAAACAGGCAAACAAATCCGACGGGGGGCAGGCAGGAATCCAAAACAGGCAAAAACAGGTAGTCAGAAAACAGGGATTGCTGGAGAGCTTGGCGAAACAATACAAGACACTCTGGCAGGGGTGAAATGAAAATGGACTGGTATATATACACTGAGGGGCTAATGAGAAAATGGGCTGCAGGTGTGGAGATGGGCGGGGAAAACCAGGTGAGGGGAATGAGCTGATCAAGGAAGATGGAACCTGAAATGACAGGAGAGTAGTTAAAGAGACAGGGGACCGAATAAAGAAAGACAGGGTGTGACTATGTTACAAAACCACACTTTGGGGAATGGAAGTGTTCTTCCACAAGACTGTTTATCTTTCAACAAAGGTAGAAGATAGTTCTGAATTGTTCCATTTTGTCAGAACACAAGGCGATATCAGAACTGTGCCCAAATAAAATTCTGATCTGAATCAGCTTTCCGTTCAAACATTGAGTGAATGAAACTGCAAATCTGACATTCAGGCATTTAATGCAACCTTTTGGTACATGACAGTTTTTCACAGGTTTGATACCCTCACACACTAAGGCTTAATGTCCAGCCTTGGAAATAAACTCTGACTACTGACCAACAGAGAAAACAGTGAAATCAGTTGTATTATGTCATCTGAGGCTGTGGGGGAGCTTTGGCAATCTATCATATGCCTTCTGTTAAACACCTACTATAAGAGAAATGGGGACTACGTGTCAGGATATCTAAATGTTGCTGCATGAGTTTTCCTATTATTATTATTATTATTATTATTGTTATTATTATTATCAGCAACTCACAATACTAAATAACTGCAGTACTCTCTGAAATGAAAAGGCTGAAACTATTCTATATATTTATTATTGTCACAAAATCTCATTTGCAAACCAAACAATGTGTTAGAGCATATGTCAATACTTTCTGACTTTTTTGTCTGTGGCTCTCAGCTACAAACCCATTAATTTCCACTGAACATCTAATTCTTTATAAAGATCATATGAGCTTTATTTTATAAAAAAATAAAATAAAATTGTAATTTCTTCAAACAGCTGCTCACTGTAGTTTGAATCAAACGTTACTCAAACGAGAGGAAATGGAGTGGAGTGCTGGAGAGTATTTTCAGCAGTGGATTAATCCACATTTGGTGCTCTAGTGAATATTTTTGGCAGCAGGTCAGTGTGTGAGTCAAAATAAGCTTGTGTGTGTGTGTTCATGGTAATGAAGGAACATGTCAGCCAGTGCAACAGTGTGGCTCTCTGATGTGTTTGAATAGTTTTTGGACAACAATGGAGCTCTATGGCACAGAGGACGAAGACAGATCAGGCTTTGGATAGAGACACGGTACTTGTTAGTTGTGCCTGAAATGGGATTTGTCAATAATAAAATGTGAATTATGCTGTATCCCTTTTAAAGTTTGTGTAAAGGCAATTCAAAGATTTCTTTCAAAACACATTAAATATGTTGATAATATTTGCTAAAAACACATAAAGAGACTTTGAAGGATATATTACTGAAATGTGGAGTTAAACTGTTTTTCACCAGTTTTCAGTCCAGGATTTTGTGGGCGCTCCTTAAAGGGTGGCTTGATGACACGCTGAGGCCACCCTGAGCATACCCCTGCACCCCTAGCAGAGAGATAGAGATGAATTCACTCACTCAGAGTGTTTCAAAGTTAGTCATGTCATTTTCTGAACTCATCTGATACGTTTTAGTCGCTTCAAAATGGCTGCTTGACTGCCCCCAAGAGTGGGCGTGGCTTCAGCACATTCAGAGGACACGCCCCACAGTTCTGGAGCTGAAAATTCATTTTTACCTGATTTTGACACCTAATTTCATAAACTACATAATTCATAAACTATTTTTGTTGATTTTTTTTAATCATTCAAATTTGGCTGGATGGTTAATAACACTTTCTTTTTTGGTCTAACAAACTCATATTTATTCATTATTTAACGAACACATATTTATTCTTACTTGACATGGACTTATTCGCTCTCTTCTGTGTTCTTGTCTCCCTCTATCCTGTTCAATCTAATGATGTTCAGGGTTTTAATTATATGTCTTAACAAATATAATGAATGCATAAATCCTCATGTGCAGTGTAAACACTCATAATGGTCTGGTCATTTAATATGGCATCTGCTTGAAACCCAGATATTTCAGTAACATTCAGTGATACAAAGTTGAACAGGTAGTGGATGATTTTATGAGAATTCCTGCCTTGATAGTTATTTTATTCATTTAACAGTGCTAATAATAATCTGTTACCATCAGTATGATGTAAATATGTTGGATTAAGCAAAAAGACTAATAGTCCCTGTGCAGTTTGGTGTTGTTTCTTTCCTCTCCACTGAATCCAGACATCATCTGTAGACTTTTCTGTAGAAAGACAGATTGGGCCTTATAGTATAATTGTAGCAACAAATTCTCAATGTGAACTTGTTGAAGTTTAGTATATTTGAAGCAGGATGTTGCTGTGAACTTATTGGTGTATGTGTGTGTCCACAGGCGGAACCCTCTACATTTCCATTTCATCACAGACTCCATTGCTCAGCAGATCCTGTCCTCTCTGTTCCATACCTGGATGGTTCCTGCAGTCAGGGTCGACTTCTATGACGCAGATGAACTGAAGGTGAAGAACACAACTCCTCTTCACCTCACTAACTCCCAGCTTCCCCCAGAAATCCTCCGAGCTGCACTCAGCTGCACTTCACTGCTATCATATAGTGCTTAATGGTCTGACTGCCACCTTCTTTAATTCTATGGAGAAGTTATGATTTCTGTAAACTGTTTGGATGCTCTTATATAAACAACACATTTTGAAAATCCAGTCAATTGAACAGTTAATGATCCCAGCCCTGCTCTGGTGTTTTCAGTCTGAGGTGTCATGGATCCCCAACAAACATTACTCTGGAATCTACGGCCTCATGAAGCTTGTGCTCACCAAGACGCTGCCGTCTGACCTGCAGAGAGTCATCGTCCTGGACACGGACATCACGTTTGCCACTGACATCGCTGAACTCTGGGCCGTCTTCCACAAGTTCAAAGGTAAGGTTCAAACTGGGTACATGAATATTTGACCAGTACGGCTTTGTAAAGCCAGTCACAGATTTTATAGACCACTCACTGATTCTGCTCTCTGAAATCTGAGCAATGGAATAATCAGTATTATTGTTAGTTGCAGGCCTTTAGTATGAATGATCTCCCCAATCATTGCCCAGTGACGGCAGCACCGAGTCAGAGTAAAAATCTGTCACAGCACATTCCTGTCCAGAGGCGGGCCTGTCGGTCTTCCATAATCTTTTCTCTTCCCACATGTTCTCCAACAGTGCCCGATTCATTACTCATGTAGAGAAAATTACCACCATGACTCATCATGTAGGATCCTTCTTGTTGAATGGATGGTGTTTGGATCAGCTGGATAAGACGCTGTGTTCAACACAGGTGGTGGTCCTGCGATGAGCCCGAGGAGTAGTTCTCCATCTTTTCATAAACTGCAGCAGAAATGTTCAAACACACGCCTGCAGCTGTTAATTACTGCCGTTTTAGTTGAGACTGCAGATATTTAATAAAAATCGTTTATTTGAAAATGTCCAAATGTGTTTTAAGGATAATAAACTGAGCAATTGAATAACTGAAGAAATATTTTGACATGTAAGGTAACAAAATTAAAATATAGAAACATGGTTTCAGCAATGTTACTCTTTAAAAACATTGACCTGTGTATTTTAATGAACCGTTCTGTCTCTTTTTAAACGAATCAGAACCTTCTTATAAATGTACTGTGCTCATAAATAATCTTAAACAATCAAAAGACAAATGTCAGCATTTATCATGAACGTGCAATCTTTATGATCCGTCCCCAGATGAGATATGAAGTGCCAAGGAGTTATGGAGTGTGACAGAGAGTGCAGGGGAGATGGAAAGGTCTCTCTAAAGGCTTTCAGTGTTCTAGACTGTGTGACGTGTCATGTTTTTGTAGTCGTGACAGGATGAATGAGCATGATAGAAATGAGGATTAGGTCCCTCTACAAAAGCAAAAAAGTAGTTGTGTGAAAATCAAGAGCGAAGAGCAGACTCTGGCTAGTTTCACACATCTTCACACCTGGTTAATGCACAAACAACTATAGAACCGTTACACAACCGTTACGTAACTATTTGTGACACTTCTGAATAGCTGTGAACAACTGAGTAAAACTTGTTGAATTCCTTCCAGGAGAGACAGAAATGTGTGACATGATGTCTCACCCCTCTCTGTTACAGCCGGTGTGTCACTCTGTCACTCTCAGCCTTCCACTGAAGCTGATGGAAACCACCATGAACCCTTTTGTCTTAACCTGATTCTTACAAATGCGTCATTTCTGATTCTGCCTTTTAAAAAGGCTTTCAGACACTGTTGGACAAACATTCTTCTGAGCACAGTCAGACAGGCTGGTGTGGAGATAGGACACAGAGTCCTGTGAGTATTTTTATTGATGAAGAGCGAAGAGAGCGTAAAGACTGAGGAAGGCACGTAGGCAGGAGCAGAGAAGGAGGTAGAGGTGAGTCACTTCAAAGATTTATGGGTATTGCTGTCCTATAGTGCAGTGCAGCTAGCAGGGGTTTGGATCAATCTTAATTAGAAGTTGACTCCAATGCAGCACCTCTGCCACCCACTCCCTTTGCTGTCCAGTCTGGCTGAACTGTTTAGCCCCATTATGTTTAAAGTATTACAACAGTCCACTAAGGCACACTCAATAACTGTTACTCTCAGGCTTTAAGCTTTCTTCAAATTACCAGTTAATATGCAAGCTTATAATGATGGTTAAGAGAGCTGATACAGCGCCGTGATTTAGCCAGCACAGCTACTATTTTATCTGCTCGTTAACTTTATCGAGCCCCACGCATACGAGGGGTGATAAAAATGTTTATTCGTACAGATCAATTTACTCGAAGCATGCATTGATACATGCAATCAAGTCTTTCACATACAGTAACTATGTTCTATTCTAAATATATGCTCAGCTGTAGAAATGACTGTAAATTCTCAAATCAAATAATAAAAAAAATAAATTAAATGATTTAAATAATGACCTAGTCTCAAATAATAGTGACCAGCACTGACATATAAAAGTTTCTTTTTAATGAAGACAGGTGATGGACAGTGAATAACTCAACAACATTGTGATCCACTCTCTGATCTTAACACTGAACAAAACAACTGTCGAATGAAAGCTACCTATGAATTTCTTAGCGTATTCATTAGTGAGGCCAAGCCTTTAAATTTAGGTGGATACCATTTGTGCAGCTTCCTACTGAAGGTGGTGGTCGTGGGGCGGTGCTTTAAAAGATACTCCAACAGAAATGTTGTAGCTGAATCAGCAGCAGATGCTGCCAACGTTTACTGTCACGTCATCACAAAGTGACAGAATCCATCTGACTTTACAAGAGCGCTCCGGACGAAACAATTCTGTTCTCTCTCTCGTTTCTCTGCCGTGTCAGCTCATACACTTCTCTGTTCCTGCCATCAGCTCTCTGTAACTGAGGATGAATTTATAGAGTCGTAACAATAACAGCAGTGTGAACACATGAAGAATTCTGTGTGTTTTCTATGATGCACTGAGATCCAAATATTCTCCATCCTGCAGCCTGGCTTGATCTGTGCTGCTCAGTTAACAGTGCTGCTTTTACAGCCTCCTGCTGCTTTTTCTTTCATGTACCATGAATGTTGTCATGTTCAACTTTTCATCATCCTTTGTTGCTATCATCCCACTCTCAAACTTTCTTTCTTAATTATATTTAAACTCTGTTAACTTTTAAGCACCTTCTAGAGTTTGTGGTTGGAAGCGCCACATTCATTTTTAGGTGCGTGCGTGCGACCTCTGCTTTATTCTGTCACAACGCTTCTCAATTTATAAGAACACATTGAAAGTCCAAATGTCTCTTTTCAATTAGTTTAACAAGTTAATTGACATAATTTCATGACACAAGTTCATTCTTGATGGTTAAGAAAGAACTTAACTTGTCTTAGTCTTGAAGATATCAATCTTTATCATAGTAAAGTTGTCATGTAAATAGTTCAGTTATCACAAGTTGTTACACATGTGAGGAGACCATCGAGGCAAAGCAATGCAATGAGTGTTCTTTTTGTTGTCATCCACAGAAATGCTCATGGACATGAGCATCTGATGAAATGTATATCACACAGACCTCTGTGGCTACACAGATGGTGAAAAGTATAATTTAGCTTTTTACAGCTCTTAAACTGAGAGTAATGTGCATTCCATGGTCTTATCATAAATTATGTCATTCTTACAATTTCAGGCAGTCGAATTCATCGAAGTTCTCTCAGTTAGACCATATAAACTGCCTTCACTTCAGTTATTGATCACTCCATTACCATCTGACCAGCTGCTATCAACCCTCAGTCTGTAAGAGTGTCTGGAATCTAAAAGCCAGCTGAGGTACAGTGTAACTGAGGTATCATACCCTTAATTTGCTCTTCCATTACATTTGCCATCTATGGACTGTGGTTAATTTTTTGTTGGTGAACCTTACCCCTTCTTGCAGACATTTAAAATTAAAAGTCTAGGGGAAAAGAATAGGGATTATGCTCTTTGAATGCTGAAAGACCTGCAATGTGACAGTTTCACACAAGAGCAGCCAAAGAAACAGTACATTTAAATTGGTATGGTAAAATACACTTTTAATACAGGGCTTGAAAAAAGGCCTAACCCTAACATTGGGAATCAATGTATTACATTGTATTTCTTAAGTATTCTACTTAATTCATTTATTTTTGGCATTTTCATTTCATTTTAATCTGACATGCCTATATTGACTGCCACTACTCTTGGTATGTTGAATGTCATCCTACTGAATTCTTCAAAGGCCAGTTGGTCCAATCTAATGTTATCATTGGAGGATGGACCCCATATTTCACAGCTGTTCACATTGTCCTAATTGCTAGGTATATTTTTGTTAGGATTATTTTTCCTGCTTGCCTCAAGGCCCTTTCTTTCAGCCTCTCTCCTGTGTTCTCCATATGACCCTGGCAGCACTCAGGAAGGTGAAATGTTGAACGTGTGCCACTTTTCCTCCCTCAACGCTGATTGTATGTTCTTGCTGATGGGCTTCACGGCCATTCTGAGATGGTGACGTACACCATTTATCCATCCATTGTCAGAAATCAGTGGTGCCTGCCTGGAATTTATTAGAGTTAACCTTCCAATTCTAATCAGCAGATATTCTGGTTAGGTGTGGAGCCCTGGGGAAATTAAAGCTTAGCTCAAGACCTCATATTTCATTTTAGTACTATTCCCATATACTATGCCCTACAGGGAGTACAATCCACGACCCTTGCCACTTTGACAAATTTGAGGCCTGTGAGGGTGTGTACCAAGTAGAAGAGGGCATGCAGGTTGAGGTCAGGTGTTTCATGTAGAGATAGGGAGGAGATTGAACACTGTGTTGTACTGCATTTGAACTAATTTATTTTTTAACCTCTCTCAGGGCTTGTGTGTTGAGCCTGGGTCAATTTCTATTTCTGTACAGATATGTAGTACATTACATGTTTCTTGAATGTGTCCACTCGCAGTGCTGTGCACTTTTCAGTATACTGCCTCATAAAAGTTGCCTCTCTGACTACATCCTGAATCCATAGCAACGTTGTACTTACTGTGCACATTCCCCAACTAACAGAAACCTTAGTTCCCAAACTTGTTCCAGGGCATGAATAATTTGGAAGGTGCTGTTTCTGCTGACAGGGAAGTTGGCTCAGAGAGCACTCATATGGGTCGTTTCTGAAGCCAACAAATAATAATATACAATATTTTGATGTTTAGTTTTAAACATTATCGTCTTTATTGGCTGTGTAGCAGAACTGCCGTTGGCCTGAATAATGCAAGAATGGAGAAAAATGTAATCACATAGAATCCGGATCAGCCCACCCTCCTTTTTATTTGGAAATATAAAAATGTTGGTTTGTTCTACACAGTAACTTTATACAGTTTTTGCTATTTAGGCGTTTTTCGCTTTCTCTTGACTGACTTTTGTTTTGTTTTGCTCAACAATGCTGTTTTTCTGGAATGCACACACAGTTAAACCTGGAACCTGCCCAGTACAACCAGTTTGTACAGTTCTCTACAGTCAGAACACCACAGTCTTTTCTGTTGGCCACTGACCAGCTCCATTCGAGTTGGGGGAAGTGAGGGGCAGTATGGTTCAATCAAAGTAGGTCATACAACATGCTGTTTGGTCACATCTATAGACAAATATTCTGCTCTCATAGCCTCCTCGTTGCTGCATCCCACTGCAAGAATTCTGTCTCTGTTGTGCGTTTGTTCCCTATGTGGTGTTACCTACATCTCTACTATAGGCATTCAACATGTAGGGAGTAGCAAGCCAATCAGCAGCAAAAGACTGTAGTGGATTGGAGTCCTGGATGTAGGATGGAGCTGATTTATTCGTAGCATAGTGGGCAAGTATGGGTGTCTTGAATTGAATTCAGACACTGGTATTCAGTTCAGGGGCAGAGGTAGGTTGGAGTTCAGAAGTCAGATTCCACATGCAGCCAGAACAGCACCACTTCTTGGGTGAGGAAGGGACATATCCGTCTGATGTTTTGTATTGTGCGTCTTTGAAACGAGGATTTCGCCCCCTGAAGGAAAAGGAAGGGTCTGTTGAGGCTGAGCTCCTGGTGGTGTACAGACATCCAATAATGTAAATCAGACATGCAGTGATTCATGTTGCCACCTGTGTTTCATCTCCTTAGCTCTGATAGGAAAGTCCATGTGACTGAAAAACAGAGCCAAGTGACTTAGTATAAAGAGAACAGACAAGGGGACCCAGAACAGAACCCTGTGGGACCCCAAGTAGCGAGGCTACAAAGTTCAGACACAGATTATGTGGTCACTGAGGTAAGTTGTGAACAAGGAGATTACAGAGCCTGACACCTCAGGTCCAGAAGGATGACGACAGAGCAGAGGGAGGCTGTTGTGAGTTTAGTAGATAAGTAGGTAGACAGTCTTGGTTGAAAGCAGACCAGTGTGGGTCAAGAGGGTTGTTCTGTTGGAGATAGAGAGAGAGAACTAGACACTTAAGTGTTTGAAGAGAGAAATGGAAGAGGAGAGACAAATATGTAACTGACATTACAGGGGCAGACTGTGTGTTCACGCCATCTGCTTTTAGAGTGTTAGGAGAAACACCACTTGTCAAACAGGTATTGATGAATGATGCGCCAAACGCTGCTCGTTAACTTTCACCCAGTCAACGTTCCAAATTGAGGTCAGCTTAGACATCTGAGCTATCTAAGTGACGAATGAGCTAACTCCATCCACTGGTACAGGCTGAGATGTGGTTTAGAAGGTGCTTTCCTGCTTCACGAAAGAATAAGAAGATCCTGTACACAGTAAAATCACTGTCTGCAATCAGCTGCATGTGACTTTGACTGAAAGAAAAAGCATTAAAAGTCGACTTATGTGGCGGCAGATTTGTTCGTTTGCACTGCCTAAATAAATTCTCTATATATTCTATTCCATTCTATCCTATATGCATAATAAACACTGGACTCAATGTAGGGTGTTCAAGTGCATGGAATGTTTTAATTTAAGAAGGAAGTGTAGAACCAACCAAGACTTGTGAATAGGATATCTCATGCAAACACATGCTACAGTGGTGGTCAAAAGTTTACATACACTTGTAAAGAACATAATGTCATGGCTGTCTTGAGTTTCCAGTTATTTCTACAACTCTGATTTTTCTCTGATATAGTGATTGGAACAGATCCTTCTTTGTCACAAAAAACATTCATGAAGCTTGGTTCTTTTATGACTTTATTATGGGTAAACTGAAAATGTGACCAAATCAGCTGGGTCAAAAATATACATACAGCAATGCTAATATTTGGTTACATGTCCCTTGGCCATTTTTATTTCAATTAGGCGCTTTTGGTAGCCATCCACAAGCTTCTGGCAAGTTTCTGGTTGAATCTTTGACCACTCCTCCTGACAGAATTGGTGCAGTTCAGTTAAATTTGTTGGCTTTCTGGCATGGACTTGTTTCTTCAGCATTATCCACATGTTCTCAATGGGGTTTAAGTCAGGACTTTGGGAAGGCCATTCTAAAACCTTAATTCTAGCCTGATTTAGCCATTCCATTACCACTTTTGATGTGTGTTTGGGGTCATTGTCCTGTTGGAACACCCAACTGCGCCCAAGACGCAACCTTCGGGCTGATGACTTTAGGTTTTCTTGAAGAATTTGAAGGTAATCCTCCTTCTTCATTGTCCCATTGACTCTCTGTAAAGCACCAGTTCCATTGGCAGCAAAACAGGCCCACAGCATAATACTACCACCACCGTGCTTGACGGTAGGCATGGTGTTCTTGGGGTTAAAGGCCTCACCTTTTCTCCTCCAAACATATTGCTGAGCATTGTGGCCAAACAGCTCCATTTTTGTTTCATCTGACCACAGAACTTTCCTCCAGAAGGTCTTATCTTTGTCCATGTGATCAGCAGCAAACTTTAGTCGAGCCTTAAGGTGCCGCTTTTGGAGCAAGGGCTTCCTTCTTGCACGGCAGCCTCTCAGTCCATGGCGATGCAAAACACGCTTGACTGTGGACACTGACACCTGTGTTCCAGCAGCGTCTAATTCTTGGCAGATCTGCTTTTTGGTGCTCCTGGGTTGACTCTTCACCCTCCTGACCAGTTTTCTCTCAGCAGCAGGTGACAGCTTGCGTTTTCTTCCTGATCGTGGCAGTGACAAAACAGTGCCATGCACTTTATACTTACAAACAATTGTTTGCACGGTTGCTCTTGGAACCTGCAGCTGCTTTGAAATGGCTCCAAGTGACTTTCCTGACTTGTTCAAGTCAATGATTCTCTTTTTCAGATCTGTGCTGAGCTCCTTTGACTTTCCCATTGTAGCGTTTGTGGGTGTTTTTATCCAATGAGCCCTTTTTAAATGGCCTCAGAGAAGTCACCAGCTGTAGTCACTCATAATCACTCACAGGAAGTTAAGAGGTCATGCTATGAAGCTCATGTCATTGACACAACTTTCTAAGTCTCCAAAATTGCTCATTCATGTTGCTGTATGTATATTTTTGACCCAGCAGATTTGGTCACATTTTCAGTTTACCCATCATAAAGTCATAAAAGAACCAAGCTTCATGAATGTTTTTTGTGACAAAGAAGGATCTGTTCCAATCACTATATCAGAGAAAAATCAGAGTTGTAGAAATAACTGGAAACTCAAGACAGCCATGACATTATGTTCTTTACAAGTGTATGTAAACTTTTGACCACCACTGTACATCTTCTGTGTTTCTGTCACCCTCTACATTTACTTTACAAACTAATGAATAAAAACACCTAACACACACCTGTGAGTGCTTAGTGCTTTCCTTTGCCACGTTCCATACACTTTCATCCAGTTTCACAGAAAGTAACTTTGTATAACGAGCTCTACACACACGTCACCACAAATGCATCACAACTTTTCACTTCCTTTATTTCACTGCATTTTGTTAATCAGTGTTATATATATCCTGGCTGAGGAATACTATTACACCTGCCGTCTTCATAAATATGCTGAGGGTGACCTATTTTGTCACCTCCACTCAACACCATATGTGACAGGCTTTCTACCACCCAGAGCAACATGCAAACATAAAGCACCGAAAGATGTGCTGAGTGTGGTTTTAAAGGCTGATGTTAATGCAGAATTAGCATGCAGATTTCCATGTGATTTCTCTACTGAGTAAGATGGAGCCAGTAGCAGTGTTGGGTGGTTCTAAAGAGATCCTGGCATTAAAGACACGACAGATGGAACCACTATATTTGACTAAGGGTTAAAAGGTGTATATTTATTAAAGACCCACAGTTTAGTAATGTGCAGCAGCACATTATGGTCATGGGTCATGATGATAGGGAATACTACCATTGAAGATTGTTCTCTGTGGCTCTGCAGGAGCTTTTTTAAGCACTGAATCTTTCAAAGCTTCATTCATAACCTTGACATTCAAATTCTGAATTAACATTCAGATGCTGCACAGGTTAGGACTCATAGCGACCAGGTTACATCGTTGTCGCTGTCTCTCTTCTGTGCTCTCTGTCTGTATAGAGAGCTGCCGTTATGTGTGTTTGTCAGACTAAGGTCAGGACTGAACTTCGCCCACACAGAGCAAAGAGCAGCAGACAGGATGGATTTTCAGCTGCATTCACACAAAAATGTTTGCTTTAGAGGATAATCGCTGTGAAACAATCAGAAAATAACTTTACATTTGTCTAATTCACAGCCTAGTTCTCACTAACATACTGTAACTCCTATTCTCCATACTCCTTCATTCACTCTCTAGCTCGGTCAACATATATATATATATATATATATATATATATATATATATATATATATATATTCGAATTGAGTGCATCATAAAATATCATTCAAAGCTTCATTTGAAAACTTAAATAGAAGCCTTTGAATATGTACAAAAATGACAGTACAGCCCTGATAAAAAGAACCCTGATAATGTCATCACAGTTATGGAGGCTGCAAATTCTTCTAGAGGTCCATCATACAAGGGCTCTAGAAAGAGAGTATCTTAAGTGTTACTTACAAGAACTTCAGTTTTGTCTGGATTTAACTTCCGTAAATTGTAGGTCATCCAACTTTTTATATCCTTAAGGCATGCTTGGAGTTTAGTTAACTGATTGACAAATATAATTGTGTGTGTCGTCAGCATAACAATGAAAATTAATGGAGTTATTCCTAATAATGTTCCCTAAAGGAAGCATATATAAACTAAATAGAAGTGGTCCAAGTACAGAACCTTATGGGACTCCATGACAAACTTTGGTATGCATGGAGGATTCATCATTGACGTGAACAAACTGAGAACGATCTAAGAAATACGATTTAAACCAGCTTAGGGCGGATCCTTTGATGCCAATTTGATGTTCCAGTCTCTGTAAAAGAATTTGATGGTCAATGGTGTCAAATGCAGCACTAAGATCTAACAGGACAAGTACAGAGATGAGTCCTTTGTCTGATGCCATTAGGAGGTCATTTGTAACTTTGACTAATGCGGTCTATGATGCACTCTAAATCCTGACTGAAAATCCTCAAATAGACTATTGTTATGTAGAAAGTCACACAGCTGATTAGCTACAGCTTTTTCAAGTATCTTAGAGAGAAAGGGAAGGTTCGATTCTGTAATTGGCTTGAACTTATGGATCTAGAGTGGGCTTTTTAAGAAGAGGTTTAATTACAGCTACTTTAAAGGACTGTGGTACATATCCTGATAATAAAGTCAGATTAATCATATCCAATAAAGAAGGGCTAAGAGGTAGACTAGAGGTAAAATATCCTTGAGCAGCCTGGTTAGGATGGGGTCTAAGAGACAGGTTGATGGCTTAGATGAAGAAATTATTGTTATTTTAAGGATGATGGGAGAAAACTGTTACTGAATATCATCACTGTTGAATCTATACTGCATATATGGACCCACAGAGTTTATGAAGGTGCACAAAACTCTGTGGTCTTATGAAGTAAACCACTTTCTTAGCCAAGTATGTGGACACATACAAGGATTTTCACTCAGTGTTTTTTCATTGAACGAAAATGAAAAGACGGTTTTAGATCCATCTATGGTTGATTTCAGGTTATATCAGAGCAGATCAAAGTTGAAACTGACAAATCCACTTTTAGAGCCGTTGAGGACTAAAATATGCACTATGCACATTTTTCATGAAGAAACAATGGCTGAGACTTATGCAGACCGATCTAATCATGTATACAAAGTTACAATGGGAAGAAAGCCCTTATCTAAAAATGGGAATCTGCATCAGCATGTTGTGGGTAATTAAATTTAACCTCAGTTTGAAATCTAGTCCTTGGTCTCGGCAGTGTCAGTTCAGTCCCTACTGCTGCCATGGTGATTGCTGCTGCTTCTCACTAAAATGAAAGCCACTTCTGTTTCTCATATCTTCTGGTGTGATCACAGTTAAATATCACCCTTTAGGAGCTGATGACACTTTGACAATTGCGTCAAAGAAACCCATTTTACAGCTTATCTTACAGCTTCATTGTTTTTTCTTTTGTAATCTACCATTTACCCTCAGTAATCTGCGTTGATGTGAGAGACAACAGAAATTGAGGCAGAGAGAGCGGAGTTATAGGCAGGCGATAGGAAATAAAACCTTATCTGTGAACAGGGAATTGGCTTGATATCATTTTGATTGACGTAAGCAATAATTGCCCATCACTGGTGTGATGAAGTCTTTCCACAAAGCTGGTGAGCTGGAACGTGCCCCGTACACTGACACTGGGAGTGTAACCCATCTTGCATCCTGCAGCCTCGGGCCCAACACTCCTGCAAACGGGAGCTTTTCTTTCACAGTTGTCTTCCCTGTGAGGCAAAACTCACTGGAGAGTGGTCACTTAGATATAGTACTGTACCCCACCATCTGCTAAATAAGCTGTCAGTCCCACTGCACAGTTTTAACTGACGATTTACTTCACACAATATTCTTGTTCAAGGAGATGTCATATATTCTGCTGCTACACTATATAATTTATCTAACCAGGGCTAGGTGTTGTCTTAGATTATCAGCAGTTTCAAAACTCCTGCAACACTTGCAGTATAAAGTTGTAGTACAGAGAACAACTTGACTGTTGACATCATCGAACTTTCTGAGAGGGAAAGTTTGAAATTAAGCTAATGATGAAATGAAAAGACAAGACTCCACGTATCAAAGCAAGAGCCAAAAGTCTAATTCATTGTGGTCTACTTTTATCTTTGAAATGTTAAGAGCTAATTCATCAATTTCAACAGATCCACTTTGCTAAAATGCAATTTCACAAGAGAATTTAATTTGTTGAAACCTTCCTTGTCCTGTGGAGTTGGATAGGGCCAAGATTTCACAGTTTATCACTTAAAGGCTGTGTTGGAATTTCCAAATCCTCTTCTTCTTTCTCTTCTCTTCGAAGCTAATTGAACTGAGCTGACTGATGTCAGTTAGTTACACTGCTATAATATTAAAATGCTATGAGCTTAAAATCAAATGGTACTCTTGCCTAGTGGTGGGTAGGGCTACAGTTACTGTTAGTAGTACAGTTACTGGCAAGATAGTCACGCTATAGAGCCAGTGGTATTCTTTACAGCATACGTGAGTGCATGTGACTAGGGCAGATTCTAAACATGGAGCATCTGCGCTAAAACTGGGATGGCAAACTTTTCAGTTCTTAGTTCAAAACAAGCTGTGTGTTTCTGTGTGATATGCCACAAAAAAATATAGTATGGCAGTGAGATATCTCAGCTTCAGTGACTTATCCAAAACCCACTTTTTATACAAAGCTTTAAAAAAACATTTGCTCCTGGTCACCTCTGGCTTTTTAAATGTTAAAAGCCCCTGAGCAGCATGATAAGGAGAAAAGGGAAAGGAAATTGTGTGATTGCGTAGGTAAGGTGAGTGATGATGGTAGGCTTAGATGAGAGTTAGCTCTGTAGATTGTCTCCAGGGTATCAGTGGGGCCTTAACAGTATAAAAAGTGTTGAATTATGAAAATTGTGTCCCTCAGCTCCTTCCCCACGAAACTTAATCCTTCGATCTTGTAGATATCAAAAGGTGGTCATACATTCTTTCGATTTGATCTAAGTTTGCTCTCTAAATTCTGCTGGAAGAATTTCCAGATAACAAATGTTATATAAAGTATGGTGCTTCAGGATAGTATTCTTAACAAATAGAAAATAAACCCAGTTCAAACCTGATTTGCTCCTTCAGATGGTGCAAAAAAGCATTCACTCTAATGACAGGAGTGCATTGCCATGACAACGCCCTGCACTACATTATGACATCGTGCCTGCCCTCAATCCCTCACTTTCTGCAATGAACAGAACTGATGGCAGATGATGCTTTGGCAGTGTAACCTACCAGCTACATGTCCTTGAATTAAGAACATTTAAGTGTATTGCAGTTTTCTAAGTGCATAATACATCATTTCTCTTTTTTCAGCAGTTCAAACCTCATGTGACAGAAATGCTTTTTAGCTGATCACTTGGCATTCAAGGACATTGAAACAGAGATTGTGACTTGCCTCATCATGCTAGCTTTCACTAACTAGCCTCTTGTTTTACCTATTGTTCTTTTTAGGGCGGTTTGTTCTTTTACAAAACTTAATAGTCCTCTTTGTCACAGCAGACATTTCAACACGTCACTGTACTGCATCAAATAGTGACTGAATCAAATTTTCATATTGTGGTCCATTCCGTGAGTGGGCGTGGCTTCGGCACATTGAGTGGACACGCCCCCACAGTCCTGGAGCTGAGAATTAATTTTTACCTGATTTTGACATCTGATTTCATAAACTTGTCGTTATTTTTGATCATTCAAATTTGGCTGCATGGTTAATAACACTTTCTTCTTTAGTCTGACAAACCCAGAACACAAATTTATTTTGACTTTACACAGACTTTAAGCTGTCAGGGCCCTCAAGAAAAATTGTCGCCAAAAGGGAGAAGTGTGTCTTTTGACTTTATATGATATGTACATGTTTCAATCACAGCTGGGAGATGTAGGTGTCTGGGCACCTGGCATTGGTGGGTTTGATGATAGTCATGAGCCCTGGGCTGAGCAGGTCCCTGAGGAGAAGAAGGATCTAATTGTTGTTCATGTTTATGCAGTAAACAACAATGAAGAGTGCCTGGCTCTCTTGGAGTCACTGGCACAGCACTGGGTCTGAAAGCAAACCCTGGTGGGGCTAGGCCTTCTCTTCTGGACTTTCCCAGAGCTTTGACTGTTGTTTGTCCAGCAGTTTAGTGTATCCAGCCTTCCTAAAGTCTCTGGTTGGGAATAGTTCTGCTGGGAGACTTCATTTGAGTGTTAACATTATTAATTTCGATTTGGAGGGACGGCTTGTCTGGCTGAAACAAACAGTGCTTTGTTGTCGGACTACGGACTACTTGCTACTCATCAATACTCATACTCATGCAATAGTGTGGGAGGCTGCCAGAGGTCCTTCTCCACAAGGTCTTCAACTTCAACCTCTGAAGGAATTTCCTGTGTCTTGATTGTGGAAGCAGCCTCTGCAAGTTGTGTTCAGAAAGTCATTGGTATCTGTCAAGTTTAGGTAGGAGTCCTTTCGGGCTTGGTTAGGCTAGAGTCTCTTGAAGCAGCAGATGCAACTGTGAGGTAAGAAGTGCTGCATCTTCTATCATCACCAAAGCAAACACACCTTTTAAGTGTTGCGCTTAGGTCTGGAACAGTGCCTGTGGAGGGGCAGACTGGCGTACCGGGTGGGTGCTCCACTAATCAGGGTATCAAACTGCTTAGCCTCCATGGGACAATTTATTCCACGATGCTCGATGGGAATTTCTCTCCTTTGTAGCAGTAAAACACATTGTCCAAGCAACAGAAATTACTGTAGGTTAATGACATTGACAGAAACTTGCTTGCTTAGCAAAACCAACAGGGTTGAATTCAACACTTTGGGAATAAGTCAGTGTTACACTGGTACTGTCTATTCCAATAAATTATTTGATGTTACAAATGGATAAATATCTAGTCTATAATGTAGAATATAGTAAACCCCCCAATTTTCAAACATAATTTTCAGCAATACATACACATCATATATACATTATATATTTGGCCAATAGTGCAATATCAGTTGTGTAATATATAACACTGAGCAAACAGCTTTTTTTACGTCAGTGCATTTACATGGAGCAAAAATACTTCATGTCTTTAAAACAAACTTTGAATCATTCATTTAGGCAAACATTTGTTGTATTGTTATTAGGGATGTAACGATACACCCCTACACACATGCGCAGTAGTGGTAATCGGCGTCAGGCCTGACTGTACCGTAAATGATACCATAACACAGACCCTCCAGGAATTCACGATGTTTGCAACTTCAACGCAACTTCAGTGAATCCCCGTGAATTCAGGGCGGTGTTGCAATTTTAACCAATCACCGCAACTTCTCCGCAACTTCCGCGCAGTCTGCCCGGGGGATTAAACTTGGGTCAGGGACGGCCGCACGGTGCGGGAGGTTCCCCTTGTGGGACCTCTCCCCGGCGCTGGCTGGCCCCCGCCGGGCGTATTTCCTCCGAGGCGGTGCGCCGCGACCGGCTCTGCGTTTACAGCGCCCGGACCTCGCCGTTTCCCGGCGCCGTGGACTCTCATTAAAGGGTTAATGAGCTATCATCTTAATTGTTTTTATTTTCAGGTAGCTCATACTTCAAGCTGAAAGGTAATGGTCAGATGAGCTGCTTGCTGGTGAGGTGTCTACACATAGATAGTCACACACTAAGGCTGATATTATTATATACAAGACATATAGTTTACATCAAGATACTTAGTTTATCTTAAGGCCAACTAGACTTTGAGAGAAAACTAGTTTGTGGTGGTGTCTCCTGTTCTTTTCTTCTAGAAGAAGAGATCAGATCAATAGATCAAAAGAGCCATTTGGTGGAGTAGCCTGGGAAGGAAGTCTCCCCCTCTTTCCCTGTCCTTTTCACGGTTAAGTGTTATCTTTTTCCGGGGTAGAAGAAGAGATCAGGTAAACAGATCAAAAGGACCATTTGGTGGGGTACCCTGAGAAAGAAGTCTCCCCCTCTTTCCCTGCCGTTTTTATGACACAAGTGTTATAAATGTTGTTGATTTGAAATGCATGTTCAGGAAGCACATCATGGTATATAAGGGCTTGCCCTGTTTAGTTCGGGAGGGTTTTTTCATTTTTTGGCCAGAAGCTCTCCAGGTACTTTGTACTTGTTTCGACACTGCGCTTGTTGTAATAAACTTGTTATACGACTAAGACGGTGTCGGCGGATTTTCTCTTCAAACATCTTCATCTGCATCACCACCGGAGATACCACACTGGCAGCCCTTATAAGAACACAAACAGTTTGAGAATTTCTGTAAAGAGACATTTTTTTCCTACAAATAAAAAAATAATTTTATTTGGTCAGAGTTTGTCTGTAGCTCATTTTGATTTTAAAAAATCGTGAAAAAATCGTATCATGAACAAAAAATCGTGACTCGAATCGAGTTGTGAGTTGAGTGTATCGTTACATCCCTAATTGTTATTGACTGCTAGTGTTTGGGCCTTTGTATGAACCATGTCAGCATTGTAAAGGAAAAAAAACATTACATGTTACATTGTTGTTACACAACATTTCTCAGTAGTCATTTGTTGAATATATCACCTGAATGTATTAATCAATGCTCCATGTGAGGTGCAGTAGGAGGATGAAATGGTGGAGTGAAGAGTGTATGTTGGGCCAGCTGACCTTGGCATTCATCTTTACTTGTATCAGCACCACTGACTCAGCAGTAAAAACTCCCACTGATCTCTTGGTACCTCTCCACAGCTAATTTAAGAACTGCTCACTCTCCCCTCAGCTCCCTGCATGCTGGGAAATGGATTGTGGATGGCCTGAGGTTTGCTGTGTGAGGACTTTGCTATGTAGGACATGCATACACACTATTATGTCTAACTGTCTAAGACATTCTAAACAGACTGTAATCACTAAATAGTAGGTATTGGCGTTAATGCTTCAGGAGCTCACAGCCCAGATAGCCAGTCGGTAAATAACAAGATCAATAGCATAAACGGCTTAATGTGAATTAATCTGTTTTGAAGATTAAAAAGTGATGCTGTCGCTATGGCTGACAGCTTTGTTTGAGCGGTGTCAATAATCATCTTGTTTTGACGAGATATTTTCTATGACATGATAGTCTAAACTCAGAGTTCCCCCTGTCTTTTCTCTCTTTTTTTTTTAAAAACGGAGTGAAGCTGCATTGATTTAGTTTCCTTTTTCTTTCCTGTCATGGCTCCCTGGCTTGGAAAGTCAGTATTTGATTTGGTTTGAGAAAACCAATGGTTGATGCTCCATGGTCAGTTGTTATCATTGTAAGTCTTTGGTTTACTCAAAGTTATTTGTAAAAAAAAAAAAAAAAAAAAAAGACCATGTGCTAATCTGCTAATTTTGAATACAAATAATGACATTGATATTTATGGAAAAGGAAAACGGTTAACTGTTAAACGTCAGCCAAAAAAAACTGTAATGTAATGTGAAAGATGTTGCTTATAGTGAGAAAGGGTAACTCGCTTAAACATACTTTTCAGCAGCAGCAGGAAGCTGATTTCAGTGGAAAAAGCTCTGATAAACACTGCACACCATCTGTCCAGCTCCAAACAACAGACAGATAAAGTTACCAACTAGCTTGTGAACATAGTGCTGCATTTAGCAACTACAACAGTATTCTATCAGGAGTTGGTGGAGACCCAAAACGGCGCTAAAAAGAGTGTGAACATTTGGTATTTTGGAACATCAGGTGGACACAAACACCACCCTTAATGTATGATGATGTTGCTCTAAGCCTAATGGATGTATAAATAGGCTACACCTTTATAAGGTCAGACGATGTGTATTGCGTTGGTTTCTCTGTTAGTGTTCTTTTAGATTAATACTGGGTTCAATAAGGAGCGTATTTAAAGCTTATAAAGAAAGCAGCATCAGTACAGACCAGCAGGTGTCAGCATAGTTTTCGGGTGAGCGATGCTACAGAATTCATGGCATCAAAAGAGTGAGCAGAGCCCTGACAACTTAAGTACACCACCATAAAGAAACGGGTGCTTTGAATGCACAGTATGTGTGTTTCAATGAGTGTGTCATCTGCTGTATAGTGGCATGCTGAAGTCATTTGCATGCTTGGTATCATCTGTAATAACCGTATCATACTTACTAAAATAGTTTCCAATAGACAGTTTTAAAGAAAGGCTCAAGATCAATTCACCAGATAGTCTCTCTTTTAGTGGAGCCTGTAGCCTAAAGCAGAGGAGTGAGCTACAAAGGTCCCTGGTCCTACCCTGACTGATGCTGACTTCACACAGCTCCATTTTTCACATATGTAGTAACATGAAACACTAGCAGTCAAATAAATCTGGAATACTGTACATCCATTACAGTTTAAAGAATCCATGTCCTGATTCAAGTTTGACCTACTCCATTTGATGTAGTTATGTAGATAGTTTTCCTGTGAAATAAAGGATTATTATCAACTTTACACGTGTGACATTTTTAGCTTGTCCTCCAAATAAAGTGATTTAGTCAGTCTGGACAAACTGTTGGTGTCAAGGACTTTAACATAAAATCAGATAATCCTTTACTGATCCCCAGAGAGGAAACTCTGGAATACAGCCACAGATTTAATGATACAGTATTAAAATTGACTATGATTCCTTGGCCCAAGGGATTCTGATACCAAGTATACTTATGAATCACTCTATGCTCACAAGGTCCGATCCATGTTGGGTACAGAAGACCAATAACAAAGCACCACTGAAGTTCAGATTGGGCTGGCTATTCCTCCAATCATCCCCAGCTAGGGTTCTTATTTATGTGAGCACTGGAGTCACCCAGCAGAACTATTCCCACGTCCTTGAGCAGACCCCCCCCCCCATAGAGACTCTAAGAACGCTGGATACTCTGACCTGCTGTTCAGTGCATAAGGTCAGTCAGAGCCCTGAGAAACAGCAGAAAGGGAGAGAGCCTAGCCCATCAACAGGAATTTGGTTCCGGACCCAGTGCTTTGTTTAGAGGTGAGCCCAACTATAGCTAGTAGGGCTCTACCATCTGCAATAGCTCTAATTCCTTCCTTGTCCAAGAGCTGACGCTTCTTAAACCAGTTTACAATGTTGGTGATCAGCCTGCTTAGGTCCCCACCTCTGCCTACTTCCCCAGTGACCTTGTACTTCACACCTAGAGTAGCAGCTCCATGTAATTCTTTCAGGCTTTGCCTCAGTGAGCCCTGTGGGTCAGGGGCTTGGTGGTGGGGAAAAAAACCTTTCCTATAATTTTGAATGTTATGCTGCTATTAAATAGTTGTGTACTCAACACAGTACCTAGTGTGTTTTTCAGGGACATCCAGCATGATTAAAATGTAATTAACCTAATTAATCACACAGGTTTATTTCTTAATTGCAATCAAAGCTGTTTAAGTTTAACAGTGTGGAGTAGAATATACATGAAGGCATTTGCAGTAGTAATGTCTCCCCATCACTGTGTGATTCTTTGTTTTGCAGCCTCTCTAAAGTGGCTGCCTGCTCTCTGCTGCCTGCGCCAATAAGGACTCATTAATCTTCCTTACAGCCTTCATTAAAGCTGCCACCGCTACACCCATGCCCGCACTCCATGCTCCTATCTGCTTCCTAATGCCTATCTCCTTGACCTTTATCTCTGCCCAGCTTGCCTTTCATAATCTCTCGCCCTAAAGCCCACATATCTCCCCTCCCCTCACACCTCTTTATCTCCTGGATCTCTCCTCTTTATTTCATTCCACCACCTTTTCTGTCCTCTTCATACTTTTGACACCTAATTTGCTGAACTACATAATTCATACATTTTTTTTGTTGATATTTTTAATTATTCGAACATGGATGGAGGGTTAATAACACTTTCTTCTTTAGTCTGGCAAACTTCCTCCAGTGGCTCAGAAGGTGTATTAGTTGTATTTTCTGAATTTGTAGGACTGATACTAACAAAAAATCAGATAATGATATATAAGCCAATATTTATTTTCATTTATAAAACCATAACTAACGTTAAGCTCGGAGTTTTAATTCCAAAATATGGTGTAAGTGTGACAAAAATAAATGGTTAGTTGTAGCATTTAGAATGTCTATGATGAACAAACGCTCATAGTGATATATATGTGATACGTTTATGACAGCTAGTAAAACTATTTCCCTTCAAAGATGACAAAGTGGTGAGAATGACAGAATGTTGTTGTTGTACAGATGGACTTTCTGCTGTGTGAATGTACATGATGCTGTTCTGCTCTTTTCTAGGATCAAACTTTTTGTCGAGGTTGACACAACTCTTGTATATATTTTGAAGTCCACTCCTTTTCTGGGTTTCAGATGTGTTTGAGAGAATGTAAAAGAAAAAACAAACAAAGAAAATAACCATCTGATGTGAGATCAGGCCAAGTGCACAGCAAAAGAAGTAAATTACAATGTTTCATTGTGGAATAACTCCTGGGATGCCTTGAACATCACATACTAAATGCATCATTGAAAGAAAAATCAAATGTTGTTTTCTGAAAAGCAACTATTACTTCAGCCAAAACCCAGAGGACAAAATACGTAACTGCAAAACAATAAATACAAGAAAGTGGATAATGAAATCAAGTCCACCATGAATTGTAGTTAAATAAATGAAAGCTGCAGAGTAAAGAAGTGGATTTAGAGATTGCAAACAAGGAGTAATGTTGTTGTGTTTGCTGTGGTCAGGTCAGCAGGTGCTGGGTTTGGTGGAGAACCAGAGTGACTGGTACCTGGGGAACCTGTGGAAGAACCATCGACCTTGGCCGGCTCTGGGAAGAGGCTTCAACACTGGTGGGTACAGGGTGGGGGGTGTCAGTCACACGCACATAGCACACTGCTTACTGCAGGGCTATTGAGGCCATGCCCTCTACCTGCACAGGTGATTTCTGGACCACACTTTAGAGCCCAGGTTCAATCCCCGGCTCCTCCAGTCTGCATGTTGAAGTTTCCTTGGGAAAGATACTGAACCCCAAACTGCTCCCTTTAAGTCGCTTTGGATAAAAGCGTCAGCTAAATGTAAATGTATTAACATTTTCTCAATTGATTTTCCAGATAATGCAATAAATAAAAAGCCATCTACAAATGAAAGCTCTAAATTACATCTACACTACTGCACAATTCTCTCTACATTGCCCACACCTATTGTGACACCTCGCACACAGCACATACTGTATAGCTGTCCCTGTAATTATAATTCGGTAATTTTCATTTACCATCTGTAATGAGAAATCGTTTAATTGTCCAAGTGTTCTTATTTCTATTTGTTTCTTTGGTGAACTTGAGTCTGCAGTATGTCACAGCCAGAGGAAAAACAATGGGTGCAAACAAACATGAGGCAGCTCATTTTCTTGCAAGCATGTAGTGGAGCTGCATGGGCATTGATGAAATATGTGGACATTCAGCGGATTTGTTAAAAGTTGTACAGAGGAATATTGGTGTGGGGTATAATTTCACTGAGCCTCAGAGCAGCTGGTACTGGAATTGATTGGATTCTATTACACCTTGTGATTATTTCCCCTCGCCTATATTCTTTTCCTTAATCAAGTCTTTTCCTTCCAGAGACTTCCAGCTCTCTGTGTGCTGTTTGGAGCAGAAGGATAATCGTTCTGTTGACTATAAACAAACAGCACGACCCACTGCAGCGGCTCTGTGACACATTTCAGTGGGAAAAGTGTAAAAAAACTGCTCTGGACATGTCTCTGCTGTAAGGGTTCAGTGTGCTATCCTTAAACTTGCTGTCAGTGTGACTGAACAGCACATCTCACAAAAAAAAGGCATGTATTACATTTCTACACAACAGCAATTTGATGAAAAAACAAAAAACCTCCAGTTCAAGCTGCGGTTGGTCGGCTTTGTGGTGGTGGCCGTGGCAACAGATGGAGCACAGCGGGGTGTGAAAGATGGTTTGTTTGTTCCAGTCCAGAAAAAAATATTCACGATGTCTTCTCCCTCTGAAAACTGGCTGATTGATTTTATTTGTAGCAGCCAGGAATATTTCTTTTATTGGCCGGGGAACTGAGAAGGAGCTTGTTGTTTTTGATTTTCCTCCTGTTTGCTGGTGGAGGAAGTTAGCAGAGAGAAAAAAGGATATGAGCTTCTAAGAATGATTTGTGTTTCCAGGAGGATTTTAACATGCCTTTTCCATCCAGCATTGTTCTGTCTTTAAGCTCAAGGTCTACAGCTTTATCTCTGAAAACACAAGGCTGTGATTTAGAACCTCATGATGGGACTTTATCACCTTTACCAGGCCGCAAGATACTAATCTCTGTTTCTAAAGCTACCGTGTGTGTGTGTGTGTGCGTGCGTGCGTGCGTGCGTGTGTGTGTGTGTGTGTATGTGTGTGTGTGTTTTCCAGGAGTGATTTTGCTTCTCCTGGATCGTCTGCGGAAACTGAGATGGGAGCAGATGTGGAGGTTGACTGCAGAGAGGGAACTAATGAGCATGCTGTCCACCTCCCTGGCAGACCAGGTAACACACACGCGCACACACACATCTTCACACATTCTCACACCTCAGACGTGGAAACTTGCCAGCAAATAGACAAAATTCATCATTTCAGATGGTGAAAATCCTAGAAACACCTGTATTATACCATTTCAGAGCAGGCTATGAACTGTGGCAAGCCCTTTCTGTCTCTGTCACTGCTGAAAGTTTGCTGTTGAGCCGAGCGACAATAAAGAAGCAAACGACTCGATGACGACTGTTCTCTGACAGTTTCACTTTAATTCTATATTTTGTCATTTTTTCATTGTCTGGTCTCTGTCCTGGTCTTCAGATTGGTGAGGTTATGTTTGTTGTTCTGTTTTAGGTCAAACCTTACAAGTATGTACAGAATCAAAATGAACTTATGTTATATATCAAACAAAGACACAAAACATACAGAATTTCACTGAATAACCTCAAATTAGCCAAGCTCCACTGGCTATGGAGCTACCCCCCTTGATTCTACGTGAGTAACTAACATGTCCTTGTCCCACTCTACTTTGATTGTTCCCCTTATTGGGAAAGTCGCTTTGGATAAAACTGTCAACTAAATGAATAAATGTAAATTCCAAAAAAGAAACACTTCACCTCAGAATTTCAGTTTTCCAAAAGAAGAAACAAATCACGTTCAGTTCCATTTGAAGGTCGACCAAGTTCAGTTCATGTCATTTTACTTCATACCAAAAACACTCTGTTCTGAATGGCCATATGAGAGGAAGCCTCCCTGATCTTTCCAAGAACTCTGTCTCTTGTGTGTCCTTTCCCCATGAATCATACAAATGGTGAGAACAGTGCGTCCTTTAAGACTGTCTCTACTCAAAGGCCTTCATAGTCTTACACTCACTTGTTCACATGAAACCTAACTGAGATGTGTGAAGAATGAAGAAGACAAATTCAAACCCTGAATACTGTCTAACAAACCACACTTAAATGGGAGTGTGCTTGTGGGATTGTTTGTTTAGGTCAAAACTGTCAGAAGTGCCTCACAGCATTACACCCACTGGATCAGCACAAACCCGCTGTGCTACTTTGAGTTTCTCAAGTCTATCACAGACAAGACAGCTAACCCTAACCCTAAGCCCATGTAGGAATTAGATAGGACTGTGTCAGACCTTTCATAAACCTCCAATCCAACATTCACAGTCCAGCTGTGCGGGGCTGAGAGAGTAATCAGGGTTTAAACGTCTTCTTTTTCATTCATTACTCTCTCTATGATGATTAACCTTCATTTATGTCAAAGCTGGTCCAGCTATGGCCCATTTTCCTCTCACTTGAATGTCCATGTATCCTGAAGGTCATAAAAAGGTGTTATCTTAAACCATGCAGTGTTTTACATCTTCTATAGAAAGGGCAGACACTGAGACCTTGGTGGAGGGTCTCTCCATTATCTCTGAGCTATTCAGAGCTCATCTAGATGTGAGGTGCGTTTATGAGATTTTAATTAAACCATCATTAAGTAAAGTCCCGTAAGGTACGCAGTTTGGAAAATGAACAGGGCTTTGGAAATCGTTTGAGCATTCCATCTGCCTTCTGCTGCATGAGCTCCGATCCAATGTCAGCCCTCTTTATCGCAGCATCCATTATGTGCTGTAGAGTTTTTATGTGTCCCATTAGGAAACTCCAGTCTGTCACCAAGACTCCCGTCTCGTGAACCCATGACGAGCTCAAAGTCAAAAAAGACCAAAGTGCAATTCCTCAGAGCAGTTAGCAGTCTTCAGCTTTATGAGTGTGATTACACATACATTAATGAACCTGAACATCTGGACACATAGTAAACACTAACGAGACAGACGCGTCAGGGCTGATATACTGCCCCCGTGGCAGTAACATCTGCAGAGGGCGAAGTTACAGTCATCTTCCCACCTCTGCAGCTCATGGTGATGAGGCCACTTACAGAGATAAGTCAATCTGATCTAATCTTATAGTATTAAAATATAGATAATCATTTTTAATTAATTCATCATCATTGTATCTATGACAACAACGGTGCTTCTGTGTTTCCCTGTTCAAACCTTCAGTCATGGTTTAGTCCGTCCCCTTCTGTTTATTGTCATTTGTATTCCACCTCGACAAAACTTTCTCTGGGAGATAGTTTGATGTACTCCCTGATACATTTGGGCCAATAAAGGATTTCTAATCATAACCTGAATTATTTAATCATAAATTGACAAAAACAGAATGTCAGTCAGTAGAACTCACTCACTGACATTTTAAAATGAGCGTTTCTCCCAGTAGAAAAGGTTCATGTTTGTAATGCAGTGTACAGTGTGTCTTCATGGTATATGTGCATTGTGCAAATACAAAAACTGACAGCTGATCCAGCTGCCGTCATCAGGAATGGATGTCCATCACTTCCTAACACTGTCCTAACATTTCCTCCATTCCTCTCTCCTCACTTATTGTCTCTTCATTTGGGGGAACACGAACGGAAAAACACAAGTGAAATATCCACTGTTTCCCTCCCAAAAGTGTTCATGTCAGAGGAGTCAGACTTGTGTGTCAGTCTCCTCCTGTACCTGCCATCATCAACAAGCCAAAAGACTTTCCCTCTGTACAGCACCTGACTGAAACAATATGTGCCACACAGTCACTATATGAACATGTTTTTTTTTGTTTCACTTCAGAGTATCACATCAAAACGTGTCAGTAACTCGACCACTGACCAATCAAAGCACAGAAGAGTTTACAATAATGTGAGGAGCAGATATGTTCATGTACTTTTAATGTTCAGCACAATTCAAACAGTACTCACTCATATTAAAGACCATTTTAAAATGATATCTAGTTTCTCTGAAGCTTCTCATGTTATGGTTATGTGATTGTATGTAGTGTTCTTTAGTTTAAATGGATGCAGTAAGATTGAATGCAGCTTTGTGTGGTCTTTGAATAAACAGGTAGCAGGTCAGATCAGACCGTGTGGAGCAGGTATTTAAATGATGAGACATATGGCGAGGCATAAGGCTTAGTGTGTGTGTGTGTGTGTCTGTCTGTCTGCAGGACATCTTCAACGCTGTGATCAAACAGAACCCATTCCTGGTTCACCAGCTGCCCTGCTTCTGGAATGTCCAGCTGTCCGACCACACCCGCTCTGAGAAGTGCTACAAAGACGTGTCAGACCTCAAGGTGAGACCCTGCTGTCCCTGCCATGCTCACACTCAATTCACAGTCACTTTGGACATGCAAGACGTGACCCGCATTAATCAACAGTCTCAAAGCAGCCTCCGCTCAAAATGACGTTTGTGCAACTCAGGTAGAGTAAAAGACGTTGTTCACCTTGAAGAAGCATTATGTCTTTTCCAGGTTTCAGGAGACGTGCAAAGTTGTCCGAGCTTGTTACAACGCGTATATAACGTGTGGACACACAGAATGTAGAACAAAAACATAGCTGATTATGCTTTGTGCATATTCACAGAACACAAACTTCTAGTCTGTCCTACGAGGAAAGTGTCAGTGGTGAGAAGTTTGCTCTTTTTACACATTGTAGCTCCAACAGCAATAATGTCTGTACGTGTGTTTAGTTTAAATTTAGGATCCATTTTACATAAGGGGGGAAATATGAACAGCTAACCCAGATAGCATGGCAATATTGATTCAATGTTCCATCAGAATCATTGGTTTTGTTGAGGTTGAATATTTTAGGCTTCATAAAATTGAATCAATGTTGATTCAACGTTGATTCAATTTTGGTCTGCTATCTGAGGATTGGTTTAAATGTTTCAAAGTTGGTTCATTGATAAAACAGTGATAGATTTGAAGTTGAACTAACAGTCTTGATTTTTTTTCCCTTCATTGAAATAACTTTTATTAGTTCAGGGTGCAAACCTGTTGAAAAATCAATGTTATATTTAAATATTGATATTTCAGTTAGGGCTGCACGATATGGCCTATAACCAATATCTCGATATTTTTAAGCTATATCGCGATACACGATATATATCACGATATTTTTATTTCTCTTGTAAATCACAATGAATGTTAAATTCAACCCTTTGATGCAAAAAATAACATCAGTATGATGATTCAAGTAGACCCTTCTATTAGAGTTTTTGTTAATTTGCATGCAAAAGTGGAAAATCACAATCAAATTAATTAAGTTCGCGAGACCCGCGATAAACTGTGTATAAAGAAAACAACAAACAGCTGACTTTGCTTCTCCGACATGGAAGAGAATATAAAAAGCATCTGTTGTGTCATAAATGATTGTGTTTTTTTCTTTTTTTTATACACTTTATTAATCCCACGAACGGGGATATTCTTTTTACACTATTTTTTTTTCTTTACATGCATTTTAACCCAGATACACACACATGCAGCACAAGGCATAGACATGCAATTTTTGGAGAGAGATAGTGGAGTGATGGGTAGCCCCCGTGAGAAGCGCCCAGCGACCAGTAGGGGAGGATTTTTGATTGATTGCTCACCTGGTGCCACCGGTCATGACGTAACGTTGATGTGAAGTTGTGATAAGCTAGATGAACCGCGTATTGTGTTTTATTTTGAAAGGGGGCAAAAGTTTATTACGTTGATTCTGTGTCGGATTTCCTGTCTGGTGCGCAGTGCTCTGTTGAAATTTACGAGGTTTAGCAGCGGCTCGCATCAAAAATAGAAATGCTGGCGCCGTGGCGCGGAGAGCTGCTCCGCGGCGCGCCCTGTGTGGGTGATCTCATTGACTAGACTGGCAGCGATCTGCTCCGGTGACCGCGGCGCAGCCGTAACACGGCGCATACGGCTCAGATGTGAGTGGGCCTGTCTCTCCTCACTTGATACAGAAAGTACGCATGCGCGCAGGGGATTTTCCTGGGTGGGCGGGGCAGTGTGCTGCGAGCTGTGAGCAGCGCCAGGAGTGAGTGACACAGGCAAAACTCCGGAGAATAAATGCCGACGGCTTTTACGTGACAAGTACTCGATGGTCGCGATATAGTCATTTCATACATCGCACGGAGAACAAGCCGCGATATATCGAGTATATTCGATATATCGCCCACCCCTAATTTCAGTGTTAGAAAGTTGTTACTGTTGTTGTCAAATGAGCAGGCGGACAAACATTTACATTCTCTCTCATCTCATAAAGAAAAAATACTTGACGTCAGAGGACAATAAAGACGAGATAAAGCAATAGATTTACATCAACTGTAATTCTGTGTTATTAAAGATTATATTACAGTATTATTCTGTGTCTTGAGCTTGCTACACTGAGACATGACAATACATTTAGTTATTAAGTGGGGATTAAAACACAGAGATTTTCTATAAAACAGACATAACTCCATAACTCCATTTTCTGAAGAAACCCCATGTGCACTGACTCCTGCTGAAAAACAGCAATTGACACGTCTGAAAGGAATCTTATGTGAGTCTGCAGCATGAAATGTGTTTTTGTGGGAGTGATGGCTGTCAGGTTAAAGTGGCAGTTCAGGTGTCTGTAGTAAAAAAAAGTTCAAGTGGTGGTTGAGTTAAACTTTGTGAGTGTACGAATTGAAGCAGCTGAACATGACTGAGGTGTGCTCAAAGCGTCTCCCCATGAACGCTGCGTTACAGTAGAATTATGTGAGCATGACAGTAAGCGCTCTACTCTCTGTGCTTATTCCTGATCAGGTCATCCACTGGAATTCTCCGAAGAAGCTGCGAGTGAAGAACAAGCATGTGGAGTTTTTTCGGAACCTCTATCTAACCTTTCTGGAGTACGATGGTAACCTGCTGCGACGAGAGCTGTTTGGCTGTCCCAGCGAGGCCGACCACAACAGTGAGAACGTAGGTGGAACAGCCTCTGCAGCTCTGCTCGCTGTGTCTGTTTAATACTGAAGATTTCAGTGTTTAGTTTCCTAGTCGCTAGTTAATGACCCGAAGAATCTGACCAAGAAACTGAAGCCTCATGAATCTCTCCAGCTTCCATACCTGTTTAAACACAAGCTCCTAGATTTCAAATGAACCATGGATCTGCAGCTGCACTCCATACATATTTCTGTTAACCTCATCTATCAAAATACAGATTTGATGTGTGTGGCTTCATTTACAAAGTATTGAATTAGTTAATATGAACTAAACTGTACAAAAAGACTGTAGTATTTACCTGGAGGTAGCAGAGAGGTAATATAGACACACACACACACACACACACACACACACGGAGTATGATGCTTCATTTACATCTTGGTGGGAGGAACATATTGAAGAGAGGGGTTAATGAGCTGAACTATGGACCCTGCTAATCCACTTTGTCCATCAAACTCAGTCTGTGAGAGACAGAGGACAGAAGGAAGAGACACACACACACACATACACAGTGTGAACATTTGACAGGATCCCTGATCTCACCCAGACATGAGCTCATACTTTGCAATCTACATCAAAATTGCAAAGCAATATAAAAATGGCTCTGTCATGCTGTTGCCTTTTATAGCCACTGTCAAACCATCAGATTGTGTTTTGTTTCCATTTTCTGCTGAGAAACATGGTTGAGACTATTCCTGACAAAACCAGGCTGTTACTGCTCTCTGCCTCAGCTGTTACTGCTCTGCTGTGTCACCTTTGACTCTAACAGTGATTGCCTATTTTGAGTTCCAGTATATCTGTACAGTGCAGGCGAAGCCATTGTCAGCGTCCCCCCTGTCTGTACTGTGTCTGACTGTGTCTGTCTCTCATAGAAGCATCTCTGTGGATTTCTTCCCTGTTTTGTGTTGCATGTGAACTACATCTATAATGATCCTACGAGGCCTCCAGTGTTTCTATGAGCGCTCCAGTTTTACAGCCAGCAGAACAAAACGATGAATAAGTAACAAGGCTGAAGGATGTTTATAGCTGTGTGTTTAGGAGACATGGCTACACTGTGCTGACATGGCCATTTACATCATTTACAATTTGACTTATAGAGACACAGTTGTGATTGGTCAGCTTGGCTTGTTCATGTTTCTGATACTGGTGGAGATTATTATTATTAAAGATCCAGCCCTGAACTACAAATCTTACACTGTAGATAGCTATAGCCAGGCTGCTGTATCAAGCATAAACTCAGTTTTAGCTGAGGCTAATTGGAATGCCATTAGTTCTGCAGATCATACAGAAATACACTATATGGACAAAAGTATTCGGACGCCTGAACATTATACCAGCAGGGACATTGTATCCAAATACATAACTTTAATATGGAGTTGGCCCCCTTTTGCTGCTATAACAGCTTCCACTCTTCTTGGAAGTGTTTCTGTGGGAATTGGTGTCCATTCATTCTGTAGAGCATTCATGAGGTCAGGCACTGATGCTGGAGGGCCTGGCTTGCAATCTCGGTTCCAGTTCATCCCAAAGGTGCTCGATGGGTTTGAGGTCAGGGTTCTATGCAGGCCAGTCTAGTTCTTCCACACCAAACTCATCAAACCATGTCTATATGGACCTTTGCTTTGTGTGCTGTCATGTTGGAACAGAAAAGTCCTGCCACAAATTTGGAAGGTTTAGTTGTCCAAAATGTCTTGGTATGCTGAAGCATAAACATAGCCTTTCACTGGAGAAAAGGGGCTTAGCCCAAACCCTGAAGAACAGCCCCATACCATTATCCTTCCTCCACCAAATTCAACAGTTGGCACAATGCAGTCAGGCAGGTAATATTCCCCCAGCACCGGACAAACCCAGACTCAACCAGCTCACTCCACAGTCTAGTTCCAGTTCCAGTTCCATTCCATGAAGCTCACAGTGCACAGTTTTTGTGCTCACATTAATGCCAGTGGAGGTTCGGATCTCTTCAGCTTATCAGCAGAGCGTTGACGACTTCTATGCACCATGCACCTTAGCAGTCGTTGACCCCACTCTATGACTTGACGTGTTCTTCTGCTTCGTGGCTGAGATGCTGTTGTTCCTAAATGCTTTCACTTCCTAATAATATCACTTACAGTTGACTGTGGAATGTCCAGCAGGGATGAAATTTCACTAGCCACGCTTAAAGTCACTCAGCTCTTCAGAATGACCCGTTTTGTATCACAAACGTTTGTAAATGGAGGCTGCGTGGTTAGGTGCTTCACTTTATACAACTGTGGCAAGGGGTCTGATTGAAACACCTGAATTCAATAATTAACAGGTGTGGCCAAATAAATTTGTCAATATAGTGTATTTGACCACCAAATTTTGGGACTATGATTGTTTGTTCTATATTCCATGACACAGTCACAGTATTTCAGTCTGGATTTAAGTGGTCAACCAGTCGAGAGCAGCATTGCCATTCCTCAATCCACCACAGCAACAGTGTGACTAAAAAGAAGTCTGTTTCGTTTTGAGTATTGAACTTTTGTATCAGTCAGCCCGATGAAGAGTTTGTCTGCCTCTTCTTCTTTGAACTCCCTGGGAGCTGTGCTGCCGAAAGAACAGCTGCTTCTGAGGACACTGACAGTCCTGACGGTGTCAGTCAGAGCTGCTGTGGACTGAACAGATGGATGCTTCAGTATGTCGCATCTTGTGTACAAGTGAGAACAAAACCATGAATGTCTTTGAGTAGAGAGCATCCTGAAGTGAGCTGCATCGTCCCCGTTTCTAGCATTAATCGTGGCGAGGCTGCAAAGATGCACAAAACCATAGAATCACTAGATAAAAATGAGCAGACAGCAGGCTTTTCAGACACTTTCCACTGTGTTCATTCAGTACGCATTGACTTTGACTCTGTTGGACCACATGTTGTATGACCTGCTTCATTTGAAGCCTGACACACCTCTTTAGGTGTCCAGCAGACTGTATAGACTCTCTGCTGGTGTTTTATCATTCACACTGCTGATGCTTTACACCTGCTCAGCTCCTAACCTGCTAAAGGTCACCAGGAGTTTTTACAGGAGCAGCCAGCTCTGTGGTCAGTTAATCACATTCTAATTTTCCATCACGGTGTGCCAGAGCTTTTTTTTGCCAACACTCAATTCTAATGTGTCCTTAACTCAGGAAAGAGTTTGCTCACTCAATTTTTCAGAGTTTGAGCAGCGATTTAAATCCCATTAAAATGATGATTAGACTAATGAAGTCACTGAGGGGTTGGCTCCAGCAGCACATTGCAGACCAGGCTTCTTCAGGGCCACAGGGCCACTGCAGCACAGTCACACTGTTCAAAGCAGAGCAACTCCACACACCAAGTCCTGCGCTGACAGCCCTTCAGCTCCGACCTTCTGCTGTTTCCCAAAGCAAAATGACTGACTGACGATTCCAGTACATGGAGCTCATCTTCTTTTTAACTGAACTCAAGTTACCCAGACACCATGCTAACCATTCATACTTTGGTTAATGTGTATATATTAGTGCTGTCAAAATGAACGCGTTAATTTTGTTGATTAATTTTAAACAATTAACGCGTTAAAAAAAATGAACGCGGTTTTGTTTACTTCCGGTGGCGGCTGACCCATAACCTTCTTGAGCGCTGAATCGTACGTCGACGTCGACGCCATTTTGGAGTTGGCAAAGTAGAGCTTTGTTTCCCAGATATATTAGTGTGTGTGTGTGTGTGTGTGTGTGTGTGTGTGTGTGTGTGTGTGTGTGTGTGTGTGTGAATGGGTGTATAGGAGGCATTAACTTAAAGCCCTCACGGAGACTGCGCCCTGGGCGGATGCCCACATTGCCCATGACTAAAAACGGCCCTGCTTGTATTAGTTTACGGGCAGATCTGCCACATCCAATATGGCGGACGTGTTAACGTATCGCAGCAACGGACCAACCTGCTCAATGCGGCGTCTATGTATATGTCTATGATCTATCCTAACTAAAGGAGAGTCTATGGCAGAAAGATAGATAAGGACAGACTTTTAGGGGGAACATTTCATTTTAAAAAGTTTCCCGACGGCTCGTTGGATAAAAACAAGGCAATTTGCACAGTTTGCAAAGCCGAATTTAAATTCCACAGAAGTAACAGGACTTTAACATATCACCTCAAAGCAAAACACCCTGCTGAAACTACCTCCACGGGACCTCGCCAGTCTACACTACAGGAGTGTGGCACTCGTCAGTATATTTCCTCATTCTGGCTTTTTTCTATTTGCACTGTGCATATGTGCACCTTAAGCCAATGAAATGAATGAATTTAATGAATGAATTTAAATACCTTCTCTGTGTTTATTCTACATTAATTTGATCATTTTACATAAATACATATTTATTATAAGCTTCAGTCTCAGAAAAATGCAATTAATTTATTGATACATTTATTGATAAATTAATCGCAATTAATTACAGGATTTTTTGCGATTAATTAGTTAATTTTTTTTTATTGACAGCCCTAGTATATATACGTACCTATATGTTCGAATAATCCTTCACCTAGACAGATAAAGGGATATCTTTTCTATACTTTGCCCCCATGGGGATATTTGACTGAAACCCTACACTGTCCTTAAACATGACACTGAACCCCAAACTGCTCCTGATGGTTAGACGCTTGCCTTGCATGGTCGCTCGCTTCCATCTGTGTGAGTCTGAATAGGTGAAAGAGATAAAAGCACCGTATGAATGCAGGTTTGTGTGGTATTGATCATGGTGCAGAAGGACATTTTCTCTGACAGAAAGTCACTGCAGCTCCACAGACTTACTGTCAGTATCCCTCTCCTCTCTGCCTGCAGCTCCAGAAGACTCTGTCAGAGCTGGACGAAGATGATCCGTGCTACGAGTTTCGCCGAGAGCGATTCACCGTCCACCGAACACACCTCTACTTCCTGCACTACGAATATGAACCCAGCTCTGACAACACAGACGTCACTCTAGTCGCCCAGCTCTCTATGGACAGGTACAGTACCAAAGCTCAGCCAAACAGGTAGTCCGTTATAAAAATGTGTCAACATTTCACATTCGAAATGTGCCAAAACCTGCCAGCATGTTTTCAGTTGTCCATTCTTTATACTGTCGACGTGTAGATAAAACTGAGGCCATATGTGATTGAAACATCCAATCACAGAGCTTAATCACAGAGAATTGTTTCGATTGCAAAGGGTGAGCTGAAGTGAAAGATTACACTTGGTAATTTGAATTCAATAACGACATTGTGGAATTTGGTCAGACTTATGAATTTTATTCATATCATGGTTATCCATTGTACCAAAGAGAAAGAAAAACCCGATTTCTCCAAAGCAATCTAAAACTATAACAGTTCAATTATCTAGTGAACTCCTCCGGTGTCTCCGCGTTGAGAAACACTGAAGATATCATTGAAATAAAACTTTGAAGTGGGGAAAGCAGTGGCTTCTCTGAATTCTCATCTCTATTCTGGCATTCATGACATAGATACTTCATCACTTTGAAGGTGGTGAAGTAGGTGAACCACTCACCATAAATAGCTTCAAGGAGAAATTGTCAAAGTGCATGCCTTTATCCCCAAATGTAAGACTCATCACATTGCTATTATTGGGGAGCCTGTGGAGTGTAGAGAGGAAGAGGTGCAGCTGAATTGGAACCAATTTTCTCTTCATGGTGCTGCTGTAACCGGCCATGTTGAATGTTTTCTCTGCATCTCCCCACTGATACTTTTCCCACCCACTGAGAATCCTACACGGGCAACTAATCAGGTTTTAGATGTCATGTGACAGCCAGGGCCATTCACAAGCCATGAAGCAGAATGGTTGTCGGTGTTCTGCTAACACCATGCTGAGAGGCAATAGGCCGTATTGACAGATCTGCAGTATCTGATGAGCTATACAACATTCAGCTTTTGCTGGATTTGAAACACCCCACTGTCAGATTTAATAAAGAGAATTATGTTAGTTGTGGAGATACAAACTAAATCCAGGGATTTTACCATCAAACATCATCAATCTGCTATGTATATGCTAATTTTTCTGTTTGTTTGGTTTTTAGCTGTGAGCCATAGGATCAGAAACAAATCCAACCTCCAATTCCTCCAAAATTCTAAGAAGTCCATTTTCTGTTTACATATTTCTAGTTACATGAATCTGTCACTTTTTCTACTCATAATTGGAATGGTTTGAAAGTTATTCAAGGTTAAAACTGGACTGAATAATGACTTGATTAATGTCCTCCAATGTCCGCATGGCTTAAGACAAGTCCCAAGCAGGGAGGACATTAAAATTTTTTACTACTTTACTACACTTCTACAGATTTCTTTAAGTGTAGTGCTCCATCACAGCAGAATGTGGGAAAGCATGTGCATGTGAAGCAGAAAGCTGGTACCACAGTGACTTTTTTTACTCATGGTGGGACAAGTACAAGTACAGATGTACTCTGAGCAAAAATATAATGAAAATATCAAAGTAAATATATTTGTTCTGCAGAGAAATGTTCTCTGTGACTAACACGATTCTATCTGATATTGTTTTAATGCGTCATCGCTGTGTAGGCTGCAGTGTGTTACAGCTGCTCACGGTGACGTATCTACAGTTAGTTTAGTCACAAATAATCATCCTGGTGGATAGACTTTGTTAAAATGACAAACAAATACTACACGCCCAGAATTAGTCAAAGAGAATGTTTTTATTAATGCAGGTGTTATTTTTCAGCATATTCTAGTCTGGGACACAGATGTCTGCCGCAGACTGGAACATCAACAGCAAGCTATCTATTATGTCTATGAAGGCAGCAACAGGCCTCTTCGACCCTGGCCACCACAGTGTTGAGATAAACTGGCACCTACAGTTCCCAACCAAAGCCAAACAACTAATACTGCCGAGGACCTTAAGACCCACACATGACCTTGTGTAACAGATAAGAAAAAAGATAGAAAATTCCATAACAGTAACCAAAGTCAAAGTTTTTACATCTATGAGTGAATCCACAAAGTTCAACAATTCAATGAATGAATTCCAGTCTGACATTTTGCATCCTAACACCAACTCAAATGAAGACAGCTGTTCCTGTGGATCAGCACTCATGCTAGACGCGCCTTCCAACATCAGAATTGGGGGTCTGTGTTCACCGAATCTGTAACTTAAGTCACAAACACAACAGCTGATTTTGACTAGAGGTACATGCACGTGACGGCTAATATGCACATGTGTCTAAATGTGTGGAATAAAATCGTACTTTTCTCAAAACTCTAAACTGGGTGAAAACAGTGATGCATTGTGGAACAAATCTAAAGTTTTGAGGGCGGCTCTTCATATTGAGGAGATGACATGCAGAAGTCGTGGATCAGAATGCAGGGAGGTCATTGTTTCCAGTGAGGCATGTCTTCGTACAGGATGTTGGCGACCATTCTCACCACTGTTCAAGATCTTCGGTTGTCTGTTAACGTGAAACAGATTGAGTGATAGACTAAGCACGTTTTCTATAGTCCAGCTGCTGACTCGCTCCAAGCTGCAAAAAGCATCTTAAACATGAGAGGCTTAACTGATTATAATGCATCATGTTTGAGACGGTGTTTGTCCAGATGTCCAACCTGTCTGTCTTTAACCAGCAGCTGTCAGTGTTTGTTTTTACCTCCACAGGTTGATGGTGGGTTACTTTCTGCTTTAGGGATAAAAGCTGCCAGGCAGCATAAAGTGTGTGTGTGTGTGTGTGTGTGTGTGTGTGTGTGTGTGTGTGTGTGTGTGTGTGTGTGTGTGTGTGTGTGTGTGTGTGTGTGTGTGTGTGTGTGTGTGTGTGTGTGTGTGTGTGTATATGTATGTATGTATATAAATATATATATATATATATGTATGTATATGTATGTATGTATGTATATATGTATATATATATATGTATGTATATATGTATGTATGTATATATGTGTGTGTATATGTGTGTGTGTGTGTGCGTGCGTGCGTGCGTGCGTGCGTGCGTGCGTGCGTGCGTGCGTGTGTGTGTTTATCCTTCCTATCCCACAACAGTATAATGCATCCACAAGCATCATACAGCCCAACCATATCATTATTGTCTGCAACCGTCCTACCATCATATGTGGAGTAAATACATAGTGTTGGTTCATTCACTCAGTCTGTGAAAACTGCTGGAAGCAGACTGATGTAAATATAGTGATCTCTGTCCGTCTCCAAACATTTGGTCCTCTACAGACAACTGAATGTGGAGAGTGTTTTTAAAATGTCCACTACTTCAGCTCACCAACCTGTTTAAAAACTTTATTCAGCAGCAAAACGAGAATTTTGAATTAAGATCAATATTAAAGACTCGGCAGAATAGTCCCTGCTGTGGTGCCTCGAATGCTGTTTTCTGACTAAACAAATAACTTTGTTTTAAGTTTGGTTCATAAGGTGAAGGACTTTAGAGTCTGAAAATGTCCCCTGCCTGTCCTCTACTTGATCTCCTTGAGTTCCTGCTGGCTCAAGGATGGTGAAGGGGACCGACAAGACTGGCAGGAGGCTGATTGTTTAGTAAAGTTGGACAGTAGGATGATGAAAAAAACCAACAACAACCTGTTGATACCACTGGAAGACAAAAACAGACTGATGGACTACTGAGATCTTCAGAGAGAGATTGATGATAGGTCGGCTGTATCTCAGTCAGTGCTAGTCATTATAACACCACAGTACATTCATAGACTTATTGATGTATTTCAATGGAAAATAATTCCAATAACGTCTTAAACACATAACCGCTGCATAACCTGGCTGTGGGGGGGTCACTGTCCAGCCCCCACACAGAGAAACCCCCAATGACGCTCCCATGCCTGTGAGCAAGCAAGCTGCTTACCACTCGCACTTTTCTTTTTGCTGCCGTTACATTGTATTTTCTTTCTTAAGGACAGGAAAGTGGCTAAAGGCAGTTGAGCCCGCTGTCCTTACATGGTTCAAACATGTGTTTACGTGTCCTAATTGCAAATGTCCTGTCACACGTATAAATTTAAGATTAAACATAATTCCATACATGCTTAGTAAGAACAGATTTGGCTGTCAGCACACGTTTCATGAATCCCACGTAGGAGTTTATTTTCTTCTTACTGCTTTGAACAAATGGAAGAGAAAAATAAGAACACATTCATGCATGAGACCCATTGTTCCCCTAAATATGTTTATTATGGTAAGTAAGCTGTAAATCTTCAGCTTCACTGTCTTTTTTTTCTTTTCCTATTATGCCACGAGTGTTTCATTCAGTGTTTTTGCCGCAGCCGTGTCTCCCCCGTGGGGATCATTGAACTCCCACATTATTTAAGGTAATGTAGAAAACAAGCTGCAATGAGATGGGTATGTGACAGAGACATTAGCTGCTAATAGTGCGGGAGAATCAGTCCATCTGTCCACACACTGAGATATAAGTTCATAATGATTTCATAATAATTGTAACGACGCTCCCTGAACCTTCCTGCTATCATCAGATTAATGTGAAATAAAGTATTTCACCACAGGCAAGGTAAACCATATAAGATTATTATGTATGAACGTATCAGAGTCCCAGAGGAATTAGCTTTGAATTAAATGGCCTCATGGTACATTAAGTCACTGGGCAGTAACACTGTATTAGTAACAGTGGCTTTAATAAACATGGCTGCCTCTATGGGCTGCTAGCTGTTCAGTTTAAATAGCACACAGAGGCTCTGTGGAGGGAAACATTGGCCTATTCCACATCCAAAACACTGTCTCTGCAAACAACACAAGCTCACCTTCACACAGAATAACAAATGAAGTCTGAAGTTACTGTAGTGGTGAGCCTGCAGAGGAAGTGAGAGGCAGAGAAGGAAAGGAGACACAGAGTTTACAAATCAAAGCACAGAGGCAGCAGAATTTCAAAAATATAGCCAACCCAAAAAATGACAAAATACAGCAGTCTCAGTCAGTAGCTCAGTCTGTAGGGTCTGTGTTTGGGACCCAGAGGGTGGCCGGTTCAAGTCCAGTCTGCACTAGAGACCTGGAGAGGTGCCAGTTCACCTCCTGAGCACTGCCCTTGAGCAAGACACAGAACTCCACCATCTCTCTTTACATTTGCATGTCTATGAGCCCTTTGTGTGTGTGTGGTTGGTTGGTTGGTTGTATTTGGTTAAAAAAGCACATCATGTTAAATCAATAAATCTATTCTATTCTATTGCTTCATGTAACAAATCAATAACAGATATCAGCAACACTTTACAGGTTGTAAAAGTAACTCTTTACTTCATGTCATCTCAAAAAGAATCTAAAGCTGTGGGCAGTGATGGTAATGTAAGGGTTGTGTTGTGTCATAAAGAAACAGCTGGAAACAGCTGCAGGGCTTCATGTGAAAAATCCTTCAAATTGTTTCCTGATAACTACATATCAGCCAAGCATCACATCTTAGAAGGACTCTCTACCCTCTTATTTTTCTATTTCTGTCAGTCATGTGACCTACATTACACAGCATGTGCATTCAAAGGCTGAACCAATATTAGAATGTGTATGTGCAGCTGTTAGTGAGGGCTGAGTGTCCAACCTCAGTGAACCTCTAGTGCAGGACTGTCAGCGTGGAACACAAGTTATTCTCATGTTCCCACAGTCGTCATCTCATTAAGTTTGTATTCTGAATTCTGATTGAATTCTGATGCTTTTATTGACAAAAACTGATCTCAGAAAGTATATTATGAAGTGCTTCAAGTGCTACAGTTAGAAATACTGTAGGAGAGGCAGTTTTGACTCCACCCTTAGACATAATACATAGACATATATACACAGACATATATACGTAGACATATATACACAGACATATATACATAGACATATACATACATACATACATACATACATACATACATACATACATACATACATACATACATACATACATACATACATACATACATACATACATACATACATACATACATACATACATACACACACATATACACACACATGATGAACATATATACACGGGGGGCACTGATGAACATACATATCTATACATACAGCTATACAATTGCAGTCTGTGTGTGTGTTTCCAAGTTAAAAACCTTGGAAAAGAATACTCTTGCACAGCTTTTTCTGTTTGTTGCCACTCTGCAACGTAAGGGTTACGCTCCACTTTGCCACATCCAAAATGGCATCGACGTATGAATCAGCGCTCAGTGCGGGGTCTACGTATATATATGTCTATGGTTCCACTATTGTGGAGTCTCGCTGAGCGGTAGCTGAGCTTCCATTATGGTCAAGACAGCAGGAGCATGTTATTATCTTGTTTACTGATGTTCTGGTTTTGTTTGCATGAGTTATTATGATTTAATACTCCATCGTGATGTCGCCTGTCCCTGTGTCCGGCCCTCTGCAGGCTCCAGATGTTGGAGGCCATCTGTAAGCACTGGGAAGGCCCCATCAGCCTGGCCCTGTACCTGTCAGACGCCGAGGCGCAGCAGTTCCTGCGCTACGCTCAGGGCTCCGAGGTGCTGATGAGCCGTGGAAATGTGGGTTACCACATCGTCTACAAGGAGGGACAGTTCTACCCAGTCAACCTGCTGCGAAATGTGGCCATGCGGCAGGTCAACACACCTTACATGTTCCTGTCAGACATTGACTTCCTGCCCATGTACGGCCTCTATGAGTACCTCAGGTGAGAAGAAGAATCAGATGGAAACCAGCTAAGTTGGCAATGTTTCTGCCACCTTTATGCAGTTCCATGCAAGTTTTTAATTATTTTTTTATGGGCTATTGCACATGTGCTGTTATATTATACGGTATGTAATCTAATCTACCGTGTGTTTGTTTGCAGGAAGTCGGTGGTGCAGCTGGACATGGCCAACACCAAGAAAGCTCTGGTGGTTCCAGCTTTTGAGACACTGCGGTATCGCCTGTCCTACCCGAAGTCCAAGGCTGAGCTGCTCTCTCAGCTTGACATGGGCACGCTCTTCACCTTCAGGTGACCCACCCCACTGTATCTGCAGCCTGCAGGTTTAACATTCTTCAGCTTTTCATCCAACAAAACGCAACAGCAGCTCTCTTCATTCCCCCGTCTGAAGTAGAAGTTGTGTAAATCGATAATATTGATTTATCTATTTTTTCACTCATTAACTCAGATCTTTATTTAATCCTCAGGAGCACACTGAGTGAGACTCACTTGCACTTGTGCTGAGGAAGCAATACCTTAACCCAAAAATCAAATAAAACTGAGAAAAGATAGGACGCAATTAAAATAATAGACAGCTGCACTGTTATATGTAGTTAGATTGTCTGTGTGCTACTGAAATCCTTACTTTAGCATTAAAATTACACAAATCTATAAATGATTTCATATCATGTTTACATGATTACATATACTTCATACACACGTCTCATCAAAACACTGCGACAGAGACCAAGATGAATATGTGAAGAGAGAGAAGGTTTGATATCGGTCTGTAGTTGGCTCTGGGTCTAGAGTGGGCTTTTTAAGAAGAGGTTTAATTACAGCTACCTTAAAGGACTGTGGTACATATCCTGATGATATTTGATGAAGGTCGATGGGAGAAAAACATGTCTAAATACATATCAGGTTTTACAGCTGTTTCCAAACTTGCTGTATCAGAATGCAGATCAATGCCTTTTGAGGGTAAGAGGTGATGGATTTTGTCTCTAATAGTTATAATCTTATCATTAAAGAAGCTCATGAAGTCATTGTTACTTAGACCTAAAGGAATTGATGGTTCAGTAGAGCTGTGATTCTCTGTTAACCAATGACAGTGAAGATAAGAAACAACATGTTATGACTGAGGGGTCACCTAATGATGATGATCAAGATGAGTCATTTTAAATTTGATCAACGTGTTGCGTCTGTTTAAAATTTTTATTCTGGCCCAATAAGAATCTCCCATAAACGTTGGATTTCCTCTCTACCATCGACATGATTAATGCCTCTAAACTCATGGCTGAAACTGAGGTTAAAATTAAAAGTCTCTTTAGTTCAGATAAGATATGAGCTGTGAGATGGGAGAGGACACAGCCATGAGTTTAGGAACTGCTTTTGTAATAAGAAGATAAAAATGTTCCTATTTTTAAAACTTAAGACCAGAAAAACACTTTCTGATTAAGTTTATGATTTCTAATCAATCTACACATTCATGTAAACACTAGAGCTAGAGCAGGTCGTCCACTAATCAGATGACCGGTGGTTCAATCCCCGGCTCCTCCAGTCTGCATGTGGAAGGGTCCTTGAGCAAGATACTGAACCCAAACTGCTTCTTCGTCCTGACTGACAGGACACAGACACATCATTTCATCATTTCAAATGGGATGAGTCAATAAGCATTCTAACTGTATGTCTCAGTTGCTGCTGTATGTGAGTTCATCACAGTAACAGTGAACAGAGTCAGACCTTCCCACACTCTGTGAGGCAGGAGCATTAGTCGTAAAGTTTTTCTGTACGATTGGAGAAGAGGGGTGTTGTTTTTTTTTTCCAGGCCGTCACGCCTCCTTCAGTCACACTCACTTTGCTTCGCCCGCCTGGATTTTTGCAGTCAGTAAATACCTCTTTTATTGTTGTGTTATGATTGCACAGACAGAAAAAGAGACTGATTTTGTCTGCAGTGTGAGGTAAACAAACACTCCATAGATAAAGAGCTTCTGTGATACAAAGGTTTGTAATCTAGATGCCACCTAATATTTTCTTGACTCTAAATCTTTCTTCCTTTCACAAAGCCAAGAGCATAATTCACACCCTCCAACAAGAGTTTGATCTCTGTTCTTTCCTCTCCTGCCAGGTACCATGTGTGGACTAAAGGCCACGCACCAACTAACTTTGCCAAATGGCGGACAGCCACCACGCCCTACAGGGTGCAGTGGGAGGCTGACTTTGAGCCCTACGTCATGGTGAGGAGGGACAGTCCTGAGTACGACCGCCGCTTTGTGGGCTTCGGCTGGAACAAGGTGGCTCACATCATGGAGCTGGATGCACAGGTAACTCACTTACCTCCATTCACCAACTGGTACCTTTACTTATATCTACCATGAGTACTTATACTACCTCCATACGTTACTGGAGTTCATGAAAGCATCTTAAAATACCAAATATGTAAAAGCTATAAACACTCGCTATGTATCTAATTTAGACTAGGCTTTATTATAAAGGCTTCATTAGGGGTCAGGTTTGGATGAACCTCTTAATACCCGTCTTTGCAATCACTGTGTGATTGAAGTCTTGGTTCCTGATTTCTGGTTCTGATAAAGATAATGAAAATGATTTTATTATATTAACGTTCTGGTTGACAGGTGACATGCGTTGATTAACCCACAGAAAATGTTTTCCTCAGCTCTGCCAGGGTTTTTAGCATCTTTCAGCCTGTTGTTTTGGTTTTCTCTGCGGTCAAAGTCTCAAAGCCTCTGAAACTCCCTGTCCAACACAAAACAGCAGCTCAGCTCAGCTTAGTTTAGCAGCAATGTACTTTAATCTAAGCTTAACAAAGAAGTGACCATAACCTAATAAGAGAAAGCAGAGGATCATCAAAGTCAGTATGATGAGGTCTGTAAACTCTGGATATCAGTAGGAATGTATTCTGTCTCCCACCAAAGGCAGCTAGATATTTCAGTGAAATGTCATCCTCGTGGTGGCTCGAGACAAAAAGTCAGCAGGATTCAGTCTGGGCTCCAAATCCCTTTACAAAATCTCATGACAATGCATCTAGTCTGGACCAAGTAAACCAACATACCTGGAGCCATAGTGCTCCCATGTGTAGAGTCAGGTTGGACTATAAAAGTTAACTCAAGTGTGGAGTTTAGATGAGTTCAGATTCCCAGAGAAGCTGAACTATACAGCCATGGACATGCATCTTTTTATTCTGAATTGAATTGATTGAATATAGGCTGATGATACATGTAGCACACAGCATGATGACAGTAACAGTGGAAATGAACCATGACAGACAGTTCCAGTCTTCACTGGAGCAACTGATTTCCCATTTCATATCGTGTTGTGCTGCTTTTTATTGATTTATTTTCATTTCAAATGATTTTTGGCTTCACAATCAATAAAAAAAAACTTGTCAAAATAATAAATGTTATCCTGAGATAACAGGATCATTTTCTTAAGATCTCAAGACCACGAAAAATAGTTTTTCAGCCATTGCAGAATACATTAATCAGTGTAGCAATGTCAGAGGAAGAGGAGAATGTTGCAACTGCAATGATTTCATTTTACTGTCCTTTGGTCTTCTCCAGATCTCAGATACATTTGTTGTTTTGACATAAATGATTTGAGAAAACAAATGAAATAAACTTGTTCTAAATAAAACGGAGGAAATAAAATCAACACGTTTCTGTCATTTTCCATCCAGAACCCCAAACAGAATTTTTCCAGATGTAAATTCAAAATAGATCCTGAGCGGTCTTAAATTTTGAATATTAAGACACAGATTGAAACCATGTGGACAGTAAATGCTCCTCTTCATCACAAAATCTACAAACATTCAGCTGTGTTCAGGTTCTTCCTTCAGGAGCAGGGATTTTATAAAACAGGATTTGAAAGTTTCTAGAGGAGAACACGGTGAGTGCTACCACAGAAGCATTCAGTGATTGTTGTGATATTACAGACAGACAGATACATGGAATCATGTTACCTGGTTCATACGATACTTTCTGTGGCAGCAGGATTAAACTTTTTCCCTCGTTAACGTTCTCAGGTACAGCAGGTTAATGTCTTTACACTCTATCATAAATTCGCTATGTACAACTTTACAAAACTCTGAGCTTAATGTGAAACACAGGAGTTCTAATGTAACAATTAGTGCTCACTCCACAGTCTAAACTTCCAGTTGTTGTGCTGGCTGCTGAAGCAGGTTGACACAATAATGAGTCCAAATGAAGGATGATGTAGCTGAGGGTGTGCTGATGTGTAGATAATATACTGTCAGACTGGTATGATAAAGAAGCGAGGTGGTTCTAGTACTCTTCCTGTCATCTCTCTCTCTGCAGGAGTACGAGTTTGTGGTTCTGCCCAACGCCTACATGATCCACATGCCTCACGCGCCAAGCTTCGACATCACCAAGTTCCGCTCCAACAAGCAGTACCGGGTCTGCCTCAAGACCCTGAAGGAGGAGTTCCAGCAGAACATGTCGCGACGCTACGGCTTCGCCGCCCTCAAATACATGACGGCCGAGAACAACAGCTAGCCACCACTGCAGACCCTCACACCCCCGGCCCTGGACTACTGACGCATTCGGCGGGCTGGGGAAGAGGGGGGGGGCACAGGAAACAGGCAGCCACGTGTGACGCCATGGGGGGTTACTTTGAGACTTGAGTCCCTCAGACTTTGTTCGAACGTTTGACCCCTCGTGTGGGACCGCAAGGGTCTTTATGTCCATTCTTTGTCCTCTGCTGTGAACGTTCTGTATGCGCCTTCCAAGTGCCAACAAAGAGCAGCGGCGGTCTGACTGACAGCACACCCCGACTCAAATGCAAATCACCGAGCAGGCGGCGAGATAAGACAAAGCGGTAAACATGTCTACACAGATTTTGGGAATCTCGTCATGACGAGTGACACACATGCTCAGATAGGAGGCGAGCAGCCGGCCCGGCCGACCATCTGCCGCTGCTTACTTTGTCTGATAGCTGATACAGATCGGAATAAATCCTCCTCACATGACACGGGAATTTAAGTGCAAGGATGGCTGGAGGTCGTCAGTGTGGGTGATATCCAGGGTATCTCCACATCAGCCACATCGTGCTGCAAGAGTTTCCAGAGCCTGATAGCAGCTGGCTTCGGCGTGCTCAAACACCTGCACAAAGTCCTGACAGTTCACCAAGGATTAGCAACCAATCACTGAGCTCACTGTTTACTTTCCCTTCCAACAAACAGTATTATTTATCCGTGGGTTTACAGTCCTGACGGGTGGAGCAGGGGGGGGAGGTGCACACCGTCAGAAGGGTCTGAAGAGGACAGGAAGGAGAGTTCAAACTCTGAAACTGTGAAAATCAAACACTTCAGTCAGGAGAGTCACTCTGTCTGTCTGTCTCTCACTCTGTCTGTCTGTCTCTCACTCTGTCTCTCTCTCACTCTAGTTTGACGACATGGTGTCCACTGATGCCCATCGGCTGGGTGTGGTCATCCTGATGTGTCACAGCAGACGTGTTATCAGTTCCGAGCTGCAAACAGGACACACAGACCGAGAGTCTCATCATAATGTGCTGATATCATACAATGAGAATATCAGAAAGTCTCTTCTAATGTTGATGTTTGAAACCCAACCCGTCCTGGTCTTCTCAGCTGACATGCAGAACCGGGTCGTTTCTGCTCTGGTCCATGTGTGTTAGCAGTTCCAACAGTAACACTTTAGTCATTAAACTAACACAAAGCCACTGAGCTTCATTCATGCACCACGAGCAAGTCAGAATGTCAACATCTTTATGAGCTCTCTCAGTCAGCATGTCGTGCACACAGATCACGCTGTGGGTAAACTGATCAGGGATCAGCTCTCCTGATGATCTGCATGATCGTTTGTGTCAGGACAAAAGTCTTCAGGAGAGTTCACCTTCACCAACAAACAGCTTCAGGATTTCAGTTTTTATTTCTTTTGTTCCAAATCACATAAGAAGTTATCTCATGATACTTTCCATACAGGACAGGTCTAGACTGTAGTCTATATAATATTATTTACAGACACCATGAGCAAGCACTTAGCGGTGACGGTGCTGAGGAAAAACCTCGAACACATCAGGTCACAGTGCAGTTCATTCTTTGACTTGTTTTGTCAGATGAGCTTCATGTTCAGGAGGTTTTGAGAGTGAGCAGACTTTTCCTGTCCAGGCACAGTACACACACACGCTGTTTGAGTGCTTTGATGAGTTTTGCAGTATCATATTAGAAGCTTCAGGCGGGAAAACAAATTCAGTCTCACGACAAAGTCTGAGCTGGAAAATGAGTTAAAGCTCCTTCCTCACATTAATGTATGACACAAACACAAACTCTTTGTTTCTCACCATGTGAGCTTCTGTGAACGCTCTTTGAATGATGTCATCTTCTTGTTTATCAGTCATCTCGTCAACCAGCTCCTGATTCTTTGGATGAAGTGTGGAGGATCATGACATCAGCACATTTCAGTCTGGTTGTTCAGGCAGTGACACACTGTCGTCAAACTACAAGTCTGTCACTCTCACTCACTCTCTCATTCACTCTCTCACTGCTATGACAGCAGTCTCTCTCACTGTACAGGGCTCAGTGCAGTCATGTGTGTGTTTGACTCTGTAGTGTGTGTGTGTGTGTGTGTGTGTGTGTGTGTGTGTGTGTGTGTGTGTGTGTGTGTGTGTGGCTTTGCAGGGCTGGAGGAGCTGCAGTGTGTAACTAGGACAGTGCTGACTGATGCTGCTACCTGAATAAAGCAAAGAGTCAAGAGAACAGTACTGTTGCTTTGTTTCATCTTTTCATTTCTGCCTTGATGGATATCAGTTTAGCTTTGTGAACCCAAAGCAAGCAGGGACACACACACACACACACACACACACACACACACACACACACACACACACACACACAATAGAGAATGGTACACTTGAGTATATCTCTACTTTTAAGAGCTCCCAAGAGTTTAAAGGAAGTTTCCTCATCAAGGAGAGTGCTACTGAGCCAATAAAGACCGTCTGAGGAAAATAACTTGATGATGTCATAGTGATGGAGTAACAAAAACATGGGCAGTGATGTGTGTACTCCATGACGTCACCCACAGTTTTGTAAAGAGCCATCATGGAGCTGGTTGTGGGAGCTCTGGTCATCGTCATCTTTGTAGTCCTGTGTGGACGGGGGCGTGGTGCATCAGCTGCAGGAGAGAGGTGTGGGGAGGGCTCAGGAGAGCAGCGCCAGGTGAGCGTGATTGGCACACCTGTTTCGAACTGGCTAATCACTCTCGCCCTCTTTTCCACTCAGTAGCGTGCTGGGCCAGAGAGGACAAAAAGACAAGCACGCGGCAGACGGCAGCGAGGACGCCTGCGAACGGCTGCAGCGTGACACTGTGCGATTTGAATAAAAGAATCTATTATAAATCAGCTTTGGTCTACGACTGGTCTGTGCTGGAACCCACAGTGGCAGTGAGCGTGTCACATTTTGGCGCCCAACCAGCTCAGCACAGAGGCGATGTCGGAGCCGCAGCAAGTTCAGCCGGTGACGGCGCTGGCCCAAATGGTGGCGGAGGTCGCCGCGATGAGCCGGGACCAGGCAGTGGCCAGCAGGCAACAGCTCGCGGCGCTGCGGCAGCAGACAGAGAGGCAGACGCAGCTGTTGGAGGCGATGTTGGTCCGGGCAGGGGCAACGTTACCGGGTCCCTCGCTCTCCGGCATGACCCTGCACAGGATGACTGGGAATGATGACGCACAGTCGTACCTGGAGATGTTTGAGGCGACGGCGGCGGCGTGCGGCTGGCCGGAGGCGGAGTGGGCCGTGCGGCTGCTACCACTCCTGTCCGGAGACTCACAGACAGCGGCGCTCGGCCTGCCTGCCTCCTCTCGGGGGCGGTACCAGGACGTGAAGAAGGCTGTCCTGGACCGGCTGGGTTATTCGGCCGAGGACCACCGCCGGAAGCTTCGGGGGACCAAGCTGGGCCCCTCGGACCGCCCGTTCACCTACGCCCAGCAGCTGAGGGACGCCGCTTACCGATGGCTTCAACCGGGGGATACCACAGGCGAGAGACGGTTGGTGGAAAAGCTCGTGCTGGAGCAGTTCGTGGAGGGGCTGCCGGCTGGCACCCTCGAGTGGGTGCGCTGTCACCGCCCCGACGACCTGGCGGCCGCCGTCGCCCTTGCGGAGGACCATCTGGCCGTCCACTCCCGGGGCCAGGCATCAGAGGCGCGGCCAGCGCCCTCCGACCGTCCCAGCCCGGCACCTCGCAGGAGACCCGCGCCGGCACCCGGTCCCCCCGCAACGCACATCCGCCCCTCCCCTGCTCCTCGTAATAATATCCCCTCTCTCTCTCTTCCGCCACAGGGTCCAGCCGCTACGGGCGCTGCTCTTAGCCCACAGAGGGTCCCTCAGGCGGCAGGGCAGGAGTGCTGGAGGTGCGGGCAGCCCGGACACTTCCGCCGCGAGTGTCCGCTGATGGAGGTCGGGCAGGTGATCCGGGTTGTCGGTCCTCCGGCGCCCTCCCCCGGTCCAGGAGAGACGTACAGCGTTCCGGTAAGGATTCAGGGGGGTACACATCAGGCTATGGTGGACTCGGGCTGCATGCAGTCTATAGTTCACCAGAACCTGATTCGACCCGGGGCATTGTTAGAGGCAGGATGGGTGGATATCAGGTGTGTGCATGGGGATATTCACAGATATCCTGTGGTGCCAGTGGAAATTCGTTACAGGGGCAAAAAGCATAGTGTAAAGGCTGCGGTTAGTTCCCGCCTGGCGCATCCTCTGATCTTGGGCACAGATTGGCCTGGGTTTGATAGGTTAGTGGGCAGCGGCGGTCCTGGCCACATTTGCGCCCTGGGCGAACCTGGGCGAAACCGCCCCGGGCGGCTGCCCTGTCCGCCCGTACCTAAAACCGCTACTGTTAGTGGGGCAGTGTGTGGGGGTGCGCTCACGACCGACAGGGACATGGGATATGTGCGCTGTGCTCAGCGGTGACGCGAGGTTGTCCGACACTGCAGACGGGGAGGGGGAGCCTGCGGTGCCTTCTCAGGAGGCGCCGCCGGTTCCCGTGTTTGACTCCATGGAAGATTTTCCACTCGAACAGTCTCGTGACGATACTCTACGCTTTGCCTTTGACCAAGTGATACAAATTGATGGTCACATGGTGCGCCCTGACGCAGCGCTAACGTATCCACATTTTTCATTGACCAGGGACAGGTTATATAGAGTGAGTCGTGACACTCAAGCAGATGACATAATAACCCAGTTGTTGGTCCCGAAAAGCCGTCGGGAAATGATTTTCCAGGCGGCTCATTATAACCCTATGGCTGGTCACATGGGATATGATAAAACACTAAACCGGATAATGGCTCGATTCTATTGGCCAGGCATTCGGGCAGACGTGCGCCGCTGGTGTGCGTCTTGTCCCGAATGCCAGTTAGTTAACCAGCCGGCCATTCCGAGAGCGCCGTTGCGCCCATTACCGCTGATCGAGGTCCCATTCGAACGCATTGGGATGGACCTCATCGGGCCATTTCACCGGAGCGCACGTGGATATCGCTTTGTGTTAGTCCTTGTGGATTATGCAACGCGATATCCAGAGGCAGTGCCGCTGCGCACCATCTCTGCAAAGAGTGTGGCGCAGGCACTGTTTCAAGTTATCTCCCGAGTTGGGATCCCGAAAGAGATCCTGACTGACCAAGACACCCAATTTATGTCACGAACACTGAGAGAGCTGTACGGATTACTGGGCATCAAGTCTATTCGGACCAGTATCTACCATCCTCAAACTGACGGCCTCGTTGAGCGCCTGAATAAGACTTTGAAGTCCATGATCCGTAAGTTTGTGCACGATGATAGTCGTAATTGGGATAAATGGCTACATCCTCTGTTGTTTGCAGTGCGCGAGGTACCCCAGGCCTCCACGGGATTTTCTCCCTTTGAGCTGCTGTTTGGCAGAAAACCACGTGGGGTTTTGGACCTGGTTAAGGAAAGCTGGGAGGAAGGTCCGAGCCCAAGTAAGAACGAAGTTCAGTACGTCCTGGACCTGAGAGCAAAACTCCACACACTGGGGCAGTTATCACGTGAGAATTTGCTCCGGGCCCAGGAACGTCAGCAGCGGCTGTACAACAGAGGATCCAAGCTAAGACAATTTTCACCGGGAGATAAAGTGCTTGTATTGCTCCCATCTTCCAACTCCAAGTTACTCGCCAAGTGGCAAGGTCCCTTTGTGGTCACACGACGAGTGGGTGACGTTGACTATGAGCTTGTGCGATCTGACAGGGGAGGGGCGACACAGATTTATCACCTCAACCTCCTTAAAGCTTGGAGAGAGGCTGAGTCTGTCTCCCTGGTGTCGGCAATTGCAGAGAGAGATGAGTTGGGGCCGGAGGTACCAAAATCGGCCGATCCTGCCTCGCTCGTTTGTGAAAACCATCTCTCACCGTCCCAGAGAGCAGACATTGCCAGGTTGCAGCAGCGTTTTGCTGATGTGTTCTCCCCCCTACCAGGCCGCACAAGCCTTATTCAACACCATGTTGAGTCTCACCCGGGCGTGACAGTGCGTTCACGGCCCTATCGGCTACCTGAACACAAGAGAAAGGTGATTCAGGCTGAATTGGAAGCCATGTTGAAGATGGGCGTAATAGAAGAGTCCCACAGTGCCTGGTGTAGCCCCATCGTTCTTGTAGTCAAGAAAGATGGGTCTATCCGGTTCTGTGTGGACTATCGCAAGGTGAATGATGTTTCACAGTTTGACGCCTATCCGATGCCCCGGGTCGACGAACTCCTGGATCGCCTGGGCACTGCTCGCTTTTTCACGACGCTGGATCTGACCAAGGGCTACTGGCAGATTCCCCTGTCTCCAGAGTCCAAGGAGAAAACGGCCTTCTCCACTCCGTACGGTTTGTACCAATTTGTCACACTTCCGTTCGGGTTGTTCGGGGCCCCAGCCACATTTCAACGCCTCATGGACCGGGTGCTGCGGACGCATGCTGCATATGCTGCCGCCTACCTGGATGATGTCATCATCCACAGCAACACCTGGTCGGAGCATGTGCAGCAGGTGGCCGCGGTGCTCGAGTCACTGAGGCAGGCGGGGCTCACGGCCAACCCGAAGAAGTGTGCAGTTGGACGGAGGGAGGTACGGTATCTGGGGTACCACTTGGGCGGCGGGCAGGTGCGTCCGCAGGTAGATAAGACAGCAGCGATTGCAGCCTGCCCAAGGCCCAAGACAAAAAAGGAGGTGCGGCGGTTTTTGGGGCTGGCCGGCTATTACCGGCGGTTTATCCCCAACTTCGCGGAGCTGACCAGCCCCTTAACCGACCTCACCCGAAAGGGTGCCTCAGATCCGGTCCAGTGGACGGAGCAGTGCCAGGTGTCGCTTGAGAGGGTAAAGCAGGCCCTCTGTGGGGAGCCCCTTCTCCACACACCTAACTTCTCTCTCCCTTTTGTCCTGCAGACTGATGCGTCGGGCAGAGGGCTGGGGGCCGTTCTGTCCCAGCAGGTGCGGGGCGTCGACCGCCCAGTGCTGTACATCAGCCGCAAGCTGTCCGAGAGGGAGGCCAGGTACAGCACGGTGGAGAGGGAGTGCCTGGCCATCCGGTGGGCGGTCGGTGCTCTGCGGTACTACCTGCTGGGGCGCCCATTCACCCTCTGCTCGGACCACGCTCCCCTCCAGTGGCTCCACCGCATGAAGGATGCCAACGCCCGGATCACACGGTGGTATCTGGCCTTGCAGCCATTTAAGTTCACTGTGGTCCATAGGCCGGGGGCACAGATGGCTGTGGCCGACTTCCTTTCTCGCTCCCTTGGGGAGGCGGGGGGGGGAGTGGGTTAGGCCGGACGGCTCCCCGGCCTAAGTCGGGCGGTGGAGGCATGTGGACGGGGGCGTGGTGCATCAGCTGCAGGAGAGAGGTGTGGGGAGGGCTCAGGAGAGCAGCGCCAGGTGAGCGTGATTGGCACACCTGTTTCGAACTGGCTAATCACTCTCGCCCTCTTTTCCACTCAGTAACGTGCTGGGCCAGAGAGGACAAAAAGACAAGCACGCGGCAGACGGCAGCGAGGACGCCTGCGAACGGCTGCAGCGTGACACTGTGCGATTTGAATAAAAGAATCTATTATAAATCAGCTTTGGTCTACGACTGGTCTGTGCTGGAACCCACAGTGGCAGTGAGCGTGTCACATCCTGCTCCCGGCTAATCTGAAAAAGGCCGAAGAGGTGGAGTGTGAGTGGAGCTGAGGCGGTGCTGAATAAAGCGTGGGTGCTCAAACACACCACCTGTGACAGCATCTAGCTGTTAAAGTGACAATACTGTTCATTCTGCATTTAAAAGCCTTAATAACAGGTGAGTTCTGAGAAATTCAAATCAATAAAATCTTATTAGGTTTGGTTGAGACAGGTCCATTTTTATGAGTATTTTTTTTGTTGCATTGCATATGTAAATCAGCCGGGTTAAAGGTTATTCATCATGTTCAGTGATCAGATCTGTAGTGTCAGTTTGGACAAAAGAGTCTGCCGAATGAATGAATGTGATCGAATCAAAGTGATGACCGACTTAAAAGAAGTCTGTCCTCATTGAAAGTGAGCTTTTGCTTTTTGATGTGTTTTTTATTTATTTACCATTTTTGAACACAGGGTTATTAGTGCCGCTGTGGGTGAAATGAAGCGGGAGCAGGGAGAGCCGGGCACCTGTTTTATCAGCTCCCTGGAGACTGACTGTCCCCAGTGGAGCCGTCCCATAACCTCCCTTTAATGAAGGTCCCACGACACCATTTCTCTTATCGGGATAGCTATTAAAAGTTTTATTGGAGCCACTCATTAATTTAGTTTCAAATTGAATGCATGAATTTCAGCTGACTTTATATAATAAATTCAGAGGACGGCTCTGCCTCACACTGATTCACTGTGGCCTTTGATAGATGGACAGATTGTTAGGGCTGCACCTACAGCTGAGTCTGTTCAGCAGGGCTAGGTTACCCTGACGATGCCCTTTGTGTCAACATACTGAGATTTTACTCCAGTCTGTGCGATCTGACTAAGCACCAACAATGTGTCCTTGTGCTTTGGTGTAATTCACTAAGATGTTTATCAGTTCATTTTATTCCCAGAGCTGGATTAGCAGCACAGTAATGCAGCTTTCACACACATATGAAGTCATCCTGTAAACCAGAGTGGACCCATTGGTGGACCAGTTCTTGCCCATGGGCCGTATGATAAGCCTGCCTTACAGACGTGGAAGAGGAGGCTAAGGCGAGGGGTATTCAGTTGGTTGCAGCCTTACTGTTAAGATACAACTAAATGCTACAAAGTGGTCTTTTAAGTACAGAGCTGCAGTAGGGACGTGGTTAGCCTAGCTTAGCACAGAGACTGTCAGTCATGTAACACATAATACATTCTTTAATGTGTACATGAACAAATGCTGAAACTCCAATTTATGCTTTTAGGTTGAGTCGCATGACGGAACTATTTCTTGCCCAACAGCAGTTTATCCTTCCACTCAGCACTGTGCGGCATGGTGCTGGTCTTTGTATGAGCATGATGGCATCAAATGTCAAATCCTTTACTCAACGGATGATGTCCACCAATGAGCTTGGGTCTGCCCGAGGTTTCTGCCTGTTAAAAGGAAGTTTTTTTTCTCGCCACCATCACCAAGTGCTTGCTCATGGTGGAACTGTTGGTCTCTGTAAATAATATTATAAAGAGCACGGTCTAGACCTGCTCTGTATGAAAAGTGTCATGAGATAACTTTTGTTATGATATGGCGCTATATAAATAAAACTGAATTGAATTGAACTAAATCAAACACAACAACCTCACTTCAACGACAAGACTTTATGAAGCTGTTCAAGTTCAAGTGAAATTAATTTTGACATGTAATCATACAGGTAGAATCATGGTGAAATGGATTAATAAGAATAGAAAATATTGTGAGTAAATAAAAAGCCTTCTTCATGGAGCTAAATAAATAAATAAATACTGCTTATGATAATCATAATGATGATAAGTAAATAAGTGAGTCAGGGAAGTGTTCTTGAGGTTCAGTCCTAGGCAGTGTCCTTATTTAGATTCCTCGTGGTGAGGTAAAAGCTCTTCCTGAGTCTCAGTGCTGTTCCATCTTCCTGATTGCAACAGGAATTCTCCTCACTTTATTTTTTGTCATTTATTATCTGGCTTCATGAACACTGCCCTTCTTTCCATTGTCAACCAGTCGACACCATCAGTCTTAACTAATATCCCCCCTGTAACAGTATATTCATCAGGTACATTTCTTTAGAAAAGAGACAAACCCGGGCTGTGGCATGTCTGATGTAGTGGCCTCAGCTCAGCTCAGCCTCAGTCCAGCCATGGACAGACAGACTCTGACATGAGAAACACACTAAGAGGAGTAAATATAATGACTGAGGGACACTGATGAGGACATGTAGTCTGTCTCGATGTTCTCTCGGGGTTCTTTGGTCTTATGACGAATCGTGGTTCCATACTGACATCTAGTGTTCATCTTGTAGTCCTCACTACACACCGAAAACGCTGGGTTAAAATGAATAATGCAACAATGACACAACAACACTAATGTGTTTTTCCTAGTAAGGATTAAAAAAAAAGAAACAGCAAACAGAAGGATTGATTTATCCACTAATGTAAAAATCATGTTACACCAGAGACCACCACGCCGAGGTCACCATTTTAGTCCACATACTACATGACCATCTGCTGTCACTAGGGTTGCAGAGGGGCGGAAAGTGTCTGGTAAATTTCCAGAAACTTAGAAGAAATATTCCAAATTGGAAACTCCATCGGAATTATGGAATTTTATGGGAACTGTATCATATCCAAACATAAATCTAAACATTTAGTTTTGTCATAAGCAGACATGCTAAATAAAACAATTAAAACATTTTTTGTAAGTAGAACTTTATCAAGTTTGAATTATCTTATTGAACAATATTATGTAGTCCACCAGCTCATATGTGTGTCTTCAATAGTCTCTGTGTGCTCTGGGCTCTAAAGTGTGGTCCAGGTACAGAAATCACCTGTGCAGGCAGGGGGCGTGGCCTCAATAACCCTGCAGTAAGCAGTGTGCCATGTGCATGTGATTGAGGAACAGCAGATAAATTCCCGTTAATTCCCATGGAAAGTTTCCAACTTTGAAAATTCCTGGAATTTTGCAACCCTACCTGTCACCAAATGAAAAGGCCATACTTAGATCATGTGACCATCCCCATGTGTCCACTGATGAAGACTGTAAGATGTTTCTCACATGTATTATCTTTTTCAAAGGCTTTCAGCTACATGTTAAGATCCTCCCTCAGAGGATGCAATTTATTCATATATTTATTAATCATTATTTGTTTAAATTAGACTTTTTACCATTATTTCCAAGGTCAAAAATAAACTTTAACTCTTAATTAAGTTTAGATTATTTTGTCAAAGAAAGTAGGTGTGGAAACAAAAACATTTGAACCAAAATGGAATGGAACCTCAGTTTCAAGAGAAGGATACTGAGGCAGAGCAGCTCTGCAGCAGCTCTGCAGCTGAGGGTTCAGCACCAGCAGTCACCACCTCTCACTTGACGAATATTTACAGATGGCCCATGGCCGTGACAGAGGCAGGTAGTTGGATGGCGGTGTGATGCTGGGTGCTGTCTCCCAGAGATCTAAGCGCAGTCTCCTCACGTAGAAGCATGATGGAGATCGTCTGGAGCGGATCGATTGAGGCAATAAATCACCGTGTGCAGGCCTTCCCTCATGGACAGCACAGCCTAGCAGCAACATGCACACAGTTTATTACCAAAGCTAAGATGTTCCTCCTACATCACATCCTACAGGAGTACAGGATCAGCACTGCCTGCTGAAGCACTTTTGCAATTGGTGAAGTTAAAAAAGGAATTGCTTTGATATGTAATGAACAGCTTGCTGCGTCATTATGAAGGAGAATTCTTCGTTTCTGCTGCTCGTGGAGCACAGGACTGAGTGATGGAAGTGAAAAGATGTAGCATCACAGCAACACGCAAGCATCACCAACAAGCAACATCACTTACATCTGGTTCATGATATTCAGTAAACTGTATTTAAACTATAAAATATATTTGTACTGTTCTGAGTCAAGGGGACGCAGGATTGGACCCAAACGCAGACAATGTTGGATACAGTAAAAAGGTAAACGTGGAAGGAGCAGCTACAAGAAAAAGTTTATGTGTCTGATGCTTTCATTTTGTGTCATTTGTGAGGAAAAAGCGTCAGATCAGGCAGCCAGCTCCTTGGATCTTGCAACCTCTCAAGCACTTACTAGGTGATAGGGCTCAGGTGTTAGGGTGGATGCTTGAACTGGGCCAGTGAGATGGTGATGGTGGAAGTCAGAGGACATGTGGTGGACAGGTAGAGATAGCAATGAATGTGGCTGAAGGCAGAATGTGACGGTGTGAGTAGGTGCTGAGGTCCTGCACACACTGAGACAGGATCATCTCGTTAGCAGTGTAGCTTCTATTAGCCACCTTCATCTCCCTTGTTAATGTGTTGGCCTGATCGTACAGGATTCTGTCCCCACTCCTGCTCCTTTCCATCTATGTATGTGCAGAATGTTTTTGTCTAAACACACACGTCCTCATAAAAGCTGATAACCGACGTCACACTGTCAGGTATGTAGCACACTCGGTGCACTCAAAGCAGGCCTGTAATTCAAGCCTTGCCTCGTCTTGACAACAGGCTGAGCAGATTTGAGCTCTGCCTGTACGTCAGGAGAAGATGAACCACATAGAGACTTTGACATGGTGTAGAAATGCTCCTGTGTCTTTATTATCATGTCTGTGTTTTGGCAGTTCATTGCTGAGGTTTGTTCCGCTGAAAACAGAGAGTTACGGCCTCTGCTGATAAAACGTTTTGTCTTTTGAAAAGTGATGACAAAGTCTAACTGGTGAATTGTTCCTCGCTGCTGGATGTGATCAGAGAAGGAGAAGCTGAACAAATAAACCAAAACAGAAAAAGTACCAGAGGCTGAAGCATTTTGTGATTCATGTTTAACTCTCCTGATCACCCTGACCTCAGAATTCAACCATTCACCATCATTTCAACCTCTGAATGTTGTGCTGAAACTATTGCTACTGCTTTCAATAAATACTTCTATTGGTCTGGTTCAACATAACATGTTTATTATTATTAAATATTCTTAAGATACTTTGTCATTGAAACTGGTGAGTCAAACAATGAGTCTGCAGTAATATTCAATATCACATGCAGCACATTTCTTTACATATATACGACAATGGCAGAGTTTAGTGTTACACTGTGTGCTCTGCAGAATGGCTTTGCTGTTGAGGTCTGAGAGGTTGGGCTTTGGGAGACCAATCATTTTGTTTCTAAAAAAGTGAGAAGGTGCATAACAGAAAGTTTTCAGTGGCTCACACTGTCGTCTCCCCTGAGGATACAAAGGTCGGTGTTCAAGTCCTCCTCAGACTGTGCATTGTGCTCAGACCCCATCACACGTCCTGCTGACAGACTTCACTCATGGAAATACTACCGCTTGTGTTTTCTTCTAGGAAATCTATTTCATTCATGTCATGAATTATTCATTCAAAATAACTTCCATAATTGCACATGTTGTGTTGCTGAAGCTGCTCTTATTACTCTCACACACACACACACACAAATAAATAGAACCTAAAACGTGTTCACTGAATAGTTTCTGTTCATGTTTTGGCTCTGAATCTGTATCTTTATCTTGGAAGTCATTTTAAAACTCAGACAAGTATTACAGAGGAGGGTGAAATGTTGTAGTCAGACTCGAGCGGCCCCTCGAGGGATTATGATTTTTGAACATTTAGGGCAGCACAGAAACACCACCATCTTGTTTCTGTGTGGAGTTCTCCATGTGTCCGCCTGGGTTTTCTCCTGGTGCTCAGGTTTCCCCACAAAGATGTTAAATGTCCAACCGAAACTTCAAAAAATCAAATATAACTTCACTTATATTGCTGCATTGTGTCTTAATAAAGACATTTGTTGGAAATACAACTGAAAGACAGTAAGGTGGCTAAGCTCTGCTGCTACCTGTCATAAAATATCACTTTTTTTTTTACACATTTCTGCATAAACATGTCCACACATATGTTTTATATTTGATGAGTTGTGTACTTGTATGCAGACAAAAATATGAATATGTTGAAAGACTGGCCTTGAAAAACGCACTCTGTGTAATTTGTGAGGAGCTGTAGAATGTAAACTCTTCAGGTAGTAAACCCCTCCAAACTCTCTGAAAGACTGAAGTGTTAAGCACCTAAGCTTTGCTGTACTTCCATCCCTTCCAACTAAAGCTCAGTATATCCAAGTAAAGGTAAACTGAGTCCTATTTCACTTCTATGTCCTGTTCAGGTAACGCCTGAACGACTGTGGTCCTGCAATACTGAGAAGTATGAACATTCATTATCACTTGGGTTAAGGCCTTCTCAACACTTACTTCTGTAGAGAAAAAAGATATGTACTCAAGATTCACATCCCTGGTGTGAGGCAGTCCTTAACATTAACTGCAATCAGTGGTTTTATGAAGAGTTTTATGAATTCATTTTGTGCTCATGAACCTCAGCTCAACTCAGACTTCCTCATCATTGCAAAAAAAAAAAAAAAAAAACTTCTTCCTGTCAGGACAGTGCAAATATCCATTTGAAATCAAAATGATATCACTGACATTCTTGTTTTTATAGTGTATGGATAAAACAGAAAAAGCAAACTTGAGTATCAGTGGTTTATTTCAGATATTAAAGAGAGGCTTTTAGGGGAGAAATGTTCAAACATATTGCAACAATATTGCTCATTAATGCTCATCAAATACACAACAGTAACATCCTGTTAACCATCTTGAAATCACAGAAATAACAATTAATCAAATTTCTCTGTGACTGAAGTGTTGCAGTGTTCAGGCTTCATCAGACGCCTCGGAGACAGAGTGGTGCTCAAACCTAAAGCAGGTAAACTTGCAGAAGGTTTCTATTTCAGTACAGCACAGTGAAGTGAGTAAACCCTATCATTAGTGTGAGTGTATTCTGCCCTGTGCAGAATACACTCACACATTTTTAAATAATGTACATTCTTTTTCTCTCCAGGATGCAGCTCAGATCCAGTTGGGCCCTGTTGGCTTCATCCTTTGGCAGTTGAGTGAGTGCTGCAAGTGACTCAGCGTTTGTGGATTGATAACAAAGTCCTATCTCACTGTAAAGGAGCACAGAGGAGCCTGACTGTTATCACGCTGTCTGAAGTCACAACCAAACACTGCTGCCTGAACAAAGAGGACATGTTGAATATTGACGTGCTGCTGGCGTTTTGCAGCTTTTGATATGATGCTAACAGTCACACACGACAGGTTTTTGGAATGCGTTGCTTCACTTTGTGCTTATAATCCTACATGGGATTTTCTTCAGTTTTTCTATTGACGAGGCAGACTTTATGTGAAGGAATATTGCATGTAAAACAGAACGAACATGACAGAATGCAATGCAATGATTTACACAGAATGATGTTTGGAGCATAAGAGCGAGAATATATACAGCTGCGCATGCTTTATGAAATACACATACTTGTTAACATTACATACAAGTATGTTACTTAGTTAACATACTTGTATGGAGACATACTGTTGTTGTGATACACAGAAATACACACACAGTAACCACTGTGCGTGACACAAAAGAAGATTTGATGAATTTGATTGTGACGACTAAAACAATCAAACTAAATGGATAGATACATGGATAAATAAGTGTTGCAGTTCTGGCAATGGGTGTGTCGGTAGGTTCATGGGGCTCTGCTGGCAGTAGCAAGTGTCACAGTAGCACTTATGCTTCTCCATACAGTAGCAATGTAAGTGTGAGCCAGGCACTCCCTGCAGAGGCATTGTGGGACAGTTTGGAGGTGGGTAGGTCCCCCCCCCTCCCCACCTGGACAAAATGCTGGGTGAGTCTTCTGGGTCAGATGTCAGGGGTCAGGGGTCAGGGGGGACTGAGGAAGCCATACAGGAGGCACTCATGGTGGGCTTCTGCTGGGTGATCCAAGAAGGTCGACACACTGCTGCGGAGAATATAGAGCAGGGAGCAGAGACCATGACTGAGCTACAATATGAAATATAGGTGTCCAGTCCTTTATATAGCCCATAATGCCTAGCAGCTACCTGCCAAGTAGCGTTTTATAACATATTCTTTTGTGAACATTAATGAAAATATCATGTTCCTTTGAAGTAATTACCTTACAGGCCCACACAATATCCATGTCATGTGTCTAATATGACCCATTGTTACCCGTCTGTGTTAATGATTAGCCTGAACACTTGAACAGTCAGGGTGTGCGTAGGCACAGTGAAGCTTGGAGATATACAGTATGTTTAAATTCCACTGCTCTACTGCTTCTGCTAATGCTAAGAATAATGTTAACCATGTTCACCACTTTGTGTGTTAGCACAATAACAGGTAACATAGCAGGTATTTGCATGATGAACCCAACTGAAATTTTCCTTTGATGATGGCACTAAATTAAATATCCAAAGTCAGTTCATTCTGTGGGAAACATGAATGTCTAAGTTTCAAGGTCCAATGGAGCACAAATGTGAGGCTCATGGTGGTGCTAGTCGAAAAAATCAGTGAGCTCACCAAAGTCAGTAGGACTTTCATGGCAATCCAATCCAATAGCTGTTGAGATATTTCAGTCTCAACTAAAGTGGTGGACCGACCAACCGACATACTGACAGACCTGCATCATGACTATAGCTGTGTTACCATATGCATTGTGAAGTATTGCATTCAAATCACATCACATCACATTCGCGCTTCCTGGTGCTCTCTTAATTATGTCATATTATTGCACCTCCCTCCTCTGATTTTCTGACTGGTGCCACATACTGCTCATCTCCTTAACCAACTCCCAATACTTACAACATGGTTTTTGGTTGGAAACAAACATTCATTTGTATTTTCTTTTGCTGAGTTACTCCAAATTCAGTTGAAATACATTAAGCACATTATACATTTACGATACATTAGGATGTAAACATGGCTTATGATTGATAAGACCGACTTGTGGTGTAAAAGGGTGTCTCTTGAGTCTGCTGGTAGTGTGACTGTGATGTTGCTTTTACCCGTGAAAGGAGCTGAGGAGGTCCTCAGCTCTGGGGAGGGTATGAGGAATGGCACTGTGGCAGAAGGCTGCTGACAATCTGCAAGAGACTGACACTGTTAGAGAGGCACACAGCACAGATACACACTGTAATAGTTCATATTTAAACATGAAAGATAATAAATGCTTGTTCAAAGGGGAAAAAAAAGGACTCAGCACTTACCTACACGTCAGTAATGTTATGGTTGGGTTGGATTCAGTATGTTCAAGGAACGTTCTTCCTGTCTTTTTTGAGTTTTGTCATGTGAGGGATTTAACTGCCTGGTATAATATATGAATTGTATAACTAGTAATTATATTCTAGTATTATATAGAGGAGAATGATGATCAATCAACTAGAGACAAAATATGACACACAATGTAGTAATTCATAGGTATTTACAGTATATATTAACATAACACTGTACAGTTAAAGCTTTAAAATACTTGGTATGTACACGTGCATTTAAAGTGGTCAGACAGCAAACAGGCATCAGACACATTTAATGAAATGACATTTAACAGTCTGGATGTTTGCACAGCAGGGCGTTAGCTTGGAGGTGCTGCTTACAGTATGCTGGGCCAGAACTCCCAGCGAGAAAGGTTTGATCAGAGTTAAACAAGACTGTAAACCCATAGTGTGGCGTGATGACGTGGGAGAAGATTGGAGTTAGAGCTAGACAGACATTTCATAAAAATGATTTGATTTTAAATCTAGGTGTTGGGGCCAAAAACACACTTTGTCTGTCTAAGCAAAGATCAGACTGAAGACCAAAAAAGACGCAAGGCAAAAAGGAAGAAAACTACAGTACATGCAGTGTTAGCCCTACAGAGGAACCCAAATGCATTAGTTTTCCTTTAGCATGTGGGGCTCCTCATAGTTGGTCCATTATTGTCATCATGGATGTATTTAACAGTTCTTATTCAGACATGCTAACTGATTGTGGAGCTCATCTCTGAATAGCAACAGTTTACATTTGGTGTTTCTTAAACCCAAAAGATGTTTCTGTTCCTCACCAATGCTGACGTCACCTCGCTGCTTCTTTTGTAGCTTCTATAACTCAATACAATCTTTTGAAAACTATATGTCATCATAACTGTTGGTTTCTCATCTACGCCTACACCATGCTGGCCTCCCTTTTCTCCTGTTGTTACAGCCTTACATGGACTATCCATAGCCCATTGGCTAGCCTCAACCTACAAAGGTCTTGTAGGGACTTATTTTACACTGAATTTTAACAATGTATAATCTTGGTCTAGACAATGTTGAGCAAGGTTACAGTATGATATATATAGCTGGATTTTCTCTGTACTGTTGCAGCATCACTACTTGTACTTTGCTCATTGTGATGGATTTTGCTTTTGAAGTTATTTTAGTTATTTATTCTTCCTTCCTACTTTTTTATTTTATGTACAGGCCCCAAATTCACCTACATCACAAACCATACTTATTTTCAGTTGACTGTATCAGCAAGATTTGGTCATATATGGCACTTTTTGAGCAAGCAGCTTCAGTTTGTTCCACTGACAGACCAAATTTGAGAGGACCCACACACATAAGATATTTGGTTCTCTGTGTGGCTACTACAATATTGGTGTGCAAAGGTTTCTTGGTTATCTAGATAGTGTAGCTGCCTTTTAAGAATCCTAACCTAGAGCTCTCCCAACATATTCTTAGTCTCAGTCACATACTAAGGAAAAGGAGTATGCCATTTGATTGGTAATAGTTTAACCTATAACACTACCTTTCTCTCTTCAATAAGATGATTTCTTTATGGAAAACTCCTTTCACTGGATTAGAATAAAGTCACTCTCTTGCTTCAAAGCAAAAATGAAATGCTGTTGGACAAAATAATAATAATAAAAAAACTGTGAAATGAATACTTTCACCAATACAATGTAGTACAGTAAGTACCTCAATATCACACTGAACAAATACCCTTTACAGTGTCTTTCTCTCCAAACCAACCTTCAACACTTGGCATATCATTCACTCCAGAGATGGCTGCCAATAGTAGTACACCATCAAACAGCAGGCCAGCTACCTACATACACATACATGAAACTATACAACTAGTTTTCCAACAGGTGTACCATGGGGCAGAAAACGACATTTGACAGACTTTAGCTTGTCATTGTTAAAAAAAATTTCCCTAATCAAATATTATCAATAGTTTGTATGTTGGCGGAGAACAGGGAGAACGTTTGTCTGTGTGTGTGTGTGTGTGTGTGTGTGTGTGTGTGTGTGTGTGTGTGTGTGTGTGTGTGTGTTTGTGTGTGTGTGTGTGTGTGTGTGTGTGTGTGTGTGTGTGTGTGTGTGTGTGTGTGTGTGTGTGTGTGTGTGTGTGTGTGTGTGTGTGTGTGTCAGTGCATGTCATTTGTCTGTTTGGACAGAGCAAGGGTATCACAGAGAGGAGATCACACTGGTTTCCGTCTTTTACCTCAGCCAAAATTTAGATTCCACACACCAAATGTTTCAAGATTCTTCTTCTTCTATTTGAGACCACTTTGGAATCGCCTTGACTAATAGAATCTTAGAAATGTAAATAAAGGTAAATATACTATAATGTAGTAAATATTAGTCTGTCTAAGCAATAAGAACTGCAATATTGCTAACTAGCTGAGACAATGACAGCAGACACTAATATTTACCAAACGCATTTCACCCAGATGGAAAAAACATTTCAAGCTAACATCAGATACATCAGATCTTCCTTTTAATAAAGCATCAATGGTTCCACATGGCTGAGGGTGTATTATTACTGATTATATAGACCTTCATTCAAACTTATCAACATTACTGCTGACAAATTTCAAAATCTGTGTATTACATTTCAATAAGCCATTCTTTCTTTTCACTACTTGAAATTCTTTGCATCATCACACAGCGATGGACAAAAGTGAACACTCACAGTATTTTTTCTACATCACTATCTCCTGCAACGTGGTCATTTCAGCAGCTCGTAACATTTGTAACAGGAGGAGTGTTAAAAAATACAAACTCAGCACATGGCTCTCTAGTGACCTATGAGGCAGCAAAAAAAAACTGTTATGGGAGTATAAGTCACAAACAGAAAAAAACGTGACCTTTTACAAATATGATACTATTCCCAATTTACACTATTGGGATTAGTAGCCATTTTATTCACTGGCTGCTGTACTATATCTTCCAGCCACGTAGTGACAGCACTGAGCACATTGATGCCTTGACATTATTCTTATAGGTAGCTAAAAATATTTCCTGTCATGAATATATTTTTAATAAATTGTATGAGCTGCTCAATAACTGAAATGCCCAAGTTCTTGTAGTTAGAGATGCAGAACATATATAAACGATGTGCTGTTAAATCAGCAAGTTTCAACTAAACAGCATCATTTAGAAAACGGTCAGCAGTAAATGGTGTGATTTGTACTACATGGTGTCCACCAAAGAGAATTATCAATATATGTTCCCGTTATCTGATTCAAATTGCACACTGAGGTCAGGCTTCAAAGAAACTGATTACAGAAAATGTAAAGAAGTCTACTCCTCATGCCTCAATGCTATTTCATCTTTTTTTTTAATTAGATTGTAGAGCTTCATTGGTTAACAATAGGGGGTGGGATAAAGACCAGATGTGGGCCCTTTGGGGCAAAGACATCTTTCAAAAGAGCCAATTAGTATTCTGAAAAAAAAAGTGCTGTCAAATGAGTTTTTGCCCCACGTTGCATATTGAAAAACCTCTGTGTTGTAGTCAAGAGGGTGCAGCCATTTACAGTATTAGACAAAAAACAGGCGTCAACAGACAACAGTGATAGTCTGAATTAATAAGGAAAGAAAGAAGAAAAGTGGTGATTAAAGGTTCCAATGATGCAAATGGGAAGAAGGAAGGTGTACATGGGTTGTATATTTGCAAAGTTCATATTCTGGACAGCACCCAGACAAAAAAAATATCAACTGACAGGTAAGTTTTATATGACTTTGCTGAGTGATTTTCCACCCCACTGAAAGCAATCCAAAACCAAAGAAAACACACAGAAAACCAGCATTTAAGCTTGAGGTGCAGGTGTGGAAATGAAAAATAAAGTAAGCACATTAAAAAGGTTTCCAGACAGGCATAAGGCACACACAGACACAGGGAATACGGTATCATGTGTGCTGAACTGGTAGGATCACAGATATGTTGATGCTATCCTTTCTTAAGAACATTTTGTGGAAGAATGAGAAGATCAACATCCATCTGTGAATCCAGTACAGAGATGTGGATGTACTGGTGACTTCCTCTTTAACCCTGTATGATAGCCAAACAAAATAGTTCCTGTAACTGTAATTATGGGCAGCAGAGTGGGAAAAATACTTTACCCCAGCCTCCTAGTTCTAATTCCGAGTCGAAGGTATCAGGAATCACTGACAGCTTCTTATTGCCTACTTGGCAGAAAGTGTCAACAAGCCTCCAAAATAACTGCTACCATCACTGGCAGTTACAAAATGAATATCTGAAATAAAATCCAGACTCTTTTTCAGTTGACTTAGCTAATTTAAGCTAAGCATAAGTTATAGTAATAGTTTCCCCCTGTTTGAAATCTTTGTGCTACATAAACCCAACCTGTCTCTGTACTGGACACCCAGATGACATTGATATCATTCTTCTCTCATTTCAGAATTCCTTTAACTTTACTAGAACTTTACTCTAACCTTCATTTCTAATCTGGGAGATGCGTTCTCTCAGTCAGGTTTGGTTGTCATTCCAGGTTGAATGACGTGTCACGCTCCCTGAGTTTGGTGCAGTGCTGTGAACAAGCCTTCCACCTGAATACATTCCTTCTGTGTTACTGGACTAACCTCTGCAGATGGCTTCAGAGGCACAAGACGGTGCTACATTGGGTATAACTCTGAAGTCAGCCATGATGGTGAGTCAGAATAGTCTTGAATCTCTTCCTCTTCCTGTCGGTGTGTGGATGTTAAGCTGTGGTTGTACTTTGAAAGTTAGTTGAGTAAGTTCCCCAATTTCACCATTTGGAGAATTTATTTGTTTTGAGAAAAAAGTATTATCTTGACTGACTGATTTAAAGATTTAATCAACAACTGGTTTGGTCTGGTTCTGGGTCCAAAATGAGCAAAGAATGACAAATAAGCTGCTTTGCACAAAGGTTCAGATCTTTTTGTTATATGCAAATATTGTTTTACAATATACTTAAATCAGGTTCAAATGAGAAATGAGGAGAAATCAATGTCAGACTATTAAGACACATCCCAGAGCTTACTCCAAGTCATATTGCTTCTTTTTACAGTGACTAGACTAGACTAGACTATGGGATTCAGCTGATCCTACACTGGTCATATGCCATGTTTTGGAGCACTCCACCTCCCTTCCGCCTTCTGATACTACCACAACCTTCAATACAGCCTGCACCTCAGATCCATTTTTAACATGGAAGGGGAAGGAAGTCTGTAGTATAAGAGCATCCAAATGTGAACATGCATAGCTGTGTACATGGCTATATAAGAAGAAACCACTAGGTGGTGCTAGAGAGGAGCAGACTAATGATGGCCACAACCCTGGACAAGAAATAAAGAAGTATACCCCCCATTGAGGTGTGTTAATATATTCATTTTGGAAAGTGTGACAGAACATATACCAATGACTAGTTCAATCATCAATCGTTGTCCACAGCTGCATCATCATACAATAAGTGTGTGAGAGAGATTAAAGCTGAAACCATGAATGTTATGTTTCAGTGTTCATGTTGGAAGGCCAAGCAGCCCCTTAAACAGTGTATCCTCACAGCCTTCCAATGTTGGAATTCATGGGGTTTTGTAACATTTTGAAACTGACAAGATAACAAGCATGTTCACTTGGCATAGCTGCAGTGACTGGCCTTGTGTGTGTAGGCAGAAAACATACAGGCTCTCTTTTTATCATTTTACTACATTTTACCAAGCTCCTTTAAGGAAAGATCCTCACGTCTCACCCCTCTCTAGGACAACAGGCATCTCACCCCACCATCTGGGTGGCCATCCAAAACAGCTATGAACATTTCATATAACTCATTTGTTTGAATCAACCTTCAGAGAACCCTTAAGCATTATCAACAAAGGAGAATGCTTGCACTGAATGGTATGGTTTACAGTGTTTGTGTATACAGTATATGAGACTCACTACCTTTTAAAACAGAGTGGATATTACATTGAATATAGAGGAGGTTTTTTAATGTGTCGTGGCCCTCGTCCGATCCTATCAAAGTGTCCACCAAGTAGCCAGTCAATGCCTGAATGTCTCTGTGTTTGAATCACTTCATGCATGTGTGGTCTCAACCTGAAGAACCTAAATGCTAAAAACTTTCATTAAAAAGTCTCTATTATCCTCCTCCTGTGGACCAATCAGCAGCCTCAGAATAAAAGGAAGGCCGGGCCGCTTGTGCTCCTTACGTCAAATCCCTGAGCAAAGTCACTGAACATTCAGAACATTGGCCAAAGCTTAGGCACAGGAAAACAGGGAACTGGGAAACAGGAAACCACTCTGTCCTCCTCTCTGTGAGCCCATACTCTCTCAGGTGACAAAAAGAGAAGGATGATGGGAGCTGCAGTTTTACTGTCAATAAGGAGCGTGGTGGAAAAACCTTCAAAAGGCTTACAGTAAAGGGCTTAGAGAAGGGCATCATTGCCGAGGCCGGTAAGAACTGTAATATCTGGGGTAGAGGGGTGTGTAGTGGGTCGAGTGGGTGTAGGAATTAGAGGGGGTAAAAGCAGAAGAGGAGCTGTAGTAAGCAGAGGAATAGCTGTTAGACGAAGAAGGGGAATGGGAGGAGTAAGCGGAGGATGAAGAAGGAGTGTGGAGGACAGAAGAGCGTGTCAGGCTGGACAAGGGACGAGTTCGGGCTGAGGGGCTCCATGTGGAGCGCCTCAGCCCAAGAACAGGGGACCGGTAAGGAGAGGAGGGGGCAGATCCTGGCTGGGTGGGCCTGGTGATGGTGGTGGATGAGGGCGAGGCTTGAGAGTCTGGGGTGTGCCTGGAGAGGCCAGAGCTACGGGAGAGAGCAGGGGAGATGTTGACACTGAAACTGTGGGAGTCAACCACAAACGTCCGCACCCCCAGGGTCCACTGAGAGTGAGCCAGCCTCAGAGGGGTTGAGGGTGAGGTCCGCGTTGAAGGAGACGATGGGGCCTCCAGAGAAGGGGGGTTCTCTGGCACTGGAGGGCCAGCTAATGAGGTGACTGCTGATGATGACGGACTGCGAGGGGGTATGTGTGACGTAGGGGAGGTGAGAACGGAGGCCAGAGCTGCAGCAGCTGCACTGACCACAGACGGGCTAAGGGCCACAGTGGGATCATCAGGAAGAACTGACGTAGGACTAGTAAGGGCTGAAAGGGAGAGGCTAACTGGGGCCAAGGCTGAAGTGGAGGGTTCGTCTAGGTTGGTGGCCGAAGCGGAGGCCGGTGGACTTACTTTGGGGGTGGTGGTCTTCCTGCGTGCTAGCCTGCTCCCGCGGGTGCGGTGGGTCTGCTCTTGATCGAAGGCCAAATCCTCCAGGCGCTGGGTGAGAGCCAGTTTCTGCTGGATGGCCATGCGCAGGAGGGAGTTTAGAGTCTTCTTCTCATCCTCGGCTGCAGCCAGCTGTCTCTGCATCTCGTCCAGCTGGGTCATATACTCGTCACACCTGAAGAGATAAGAAAAAAAAATCAAAATGAAAGAGAAGGACAAGACTATTCTTATGTCTGTTTCTTGAACAAGCATGATGACATTCTGGAGCCTCCAATAACACAGGCTGCCTTTTTACTTAAGGTTTTATATGTCCGAGGGAATGGTACGCAACTAGTTAAGTAACTTTGAGAAGTGATGGTAGGGGGATTCCGTTACCTTTAGACAGAGCCGGCCTAGCTCTTATCCAATTTCCTATCTTTGTGCTAAGCTAAGCTAGCCAGTGGCTGGCATACACAAGAGTCATAGAGTAGAGACACAAGAGTCATAGAGTAGAGACACAAGAATCATGGAGTAGAAAAACAAGAATCATAGAGTAGAGACACAAGAGTCATAGAGTAGAGACACAAGAATCATAGAGTAGAGACACAAGAGTCATAGAGTAGAGACACAAGAATCATGGAGTAGAAAAACAAGAATCATAGAGTAGAGACACAAGAATCATAGAGTAGAGACAACAGAGTCATAGAGTAGAAACACAAGAATCATAGAGTAGAGACACAAGAGTCATAGAGTAGAGACACAAGAGTCATAGAGTAGAAAGAATCATAGAGTAGAGACACAAGAATCATAGAGTAGAAAGAATCATAGAGTATAGACACAAGAATCATAGAGTAGAGACACCGGAATCATAGAGTAGAGACACAAGAGTCATAGAGTAGAAAGAATCATAGAGTAGAGACACAAGAATCATAGAGTAGAGACACAAGAGTCATAGAGTAGAAAGAATCATAGAGACACAAGAATCATAGAGACACAAGAATCATAGAGTAGAGACACAAGAGTCATAGAGTAGAGACACAAGAACCATGGAGTAGAGACACAAGAATCATAGAGTAAAGACACAAGAGTCATAGAGTAGAGACACAAGAATCATGGAGTAGAAAAACAAGAATCATAGAGTAGAGACACAAGAGTCATAGAGTAGAGACACAAGAGTCATAGAGTAGAGACACACGAATCATAGAGTAGAGACACAAGAGTCATAGAGTAGAGACACAAGAATCATAGAGTAGAGACACAAGAATCATAGAGTAGAGACACAAGAGTCATAGAGTAGAGACACAAGAATCATAGAGTAGAGACACAAGAGTCATAGAGTAGAGACACAAGAGTCACAGAGTAGAGACACAAGAATCATAGAGTAGAGACACAATAGTCAAGAGTCCTCCCTCTTCTATAAAAGTGAAAAACTAATGAAAATATGAGTCACTTAATTTGCTATTAAAAATTTCCTATGAACTAAGTTGGCATGTAGCCCTCATCAATCTGAGCTCAGTTCAGAAAACAAGCATTTTAAAAGTTGTTTGCATCTGAGCCTTAGTACATGAGGTGCACCATGGGCACCCCCGAACACAGAGTTTAAAAATCACTGCAAATCTGTTTCAAAGTGCTGCATTTGGTTTCAGCAGTTCATAGTTTCTAGAGGGAATAAACACAAATGATCCTAGTGTGATATTGTAACCTCTTGGCATTTCTGTTAAGAAAGTTTGGAAAGTGTATTACAGTGTAAACAATCTTGAACAGTCATTCTTTAAAACAACATTATTTGATGTTTTGTATATAATCTGTGGCTTCATCACTGTTTATCAATGTTTCAAATTGTGATTGTTAATGTAAAAAAATTGTAGTAGGCTTAAGTATCGTGTGTTTCATTTCTGACCTGGTGGCAAACATGGCTCGCAGAGAGGAGAAAGTGGCAGCGTCCTCCTTTAGGGCCTTCAGCTCGTTCCTCAGCTTCATCATGGTGTCTGTCACCATGGACTTCTCCGCCTCATACTTACTCTTCAGGTTGGCCAGGGCCCCCTCTGCCGTCTGGATGAACACACACAGATCATTAATTCTGTTCACATTCACTTTCCTTAGCACAGGTTATATTTCCCGCTATCACATTTAATCACATGATGGCTACACTGTTTGCATCTGCTGCTATAAAAACAGTGCTTACAGTGCAGCTAATGCAGCCTGAGTCTTTAGTACTCTTACAGGAAGTGACTCGTGAAACTTGTGGAGGCTGAATTATTGTGGCATTAAAATTGTCATTGTCTAGAGTATAGTTTGCACTCCAACTCCAAATCAGATTGGCCAGACATTTTCTCAGTGGATAATGTTAGCTGTAGCATCAATTTACATTGTATCACTGATGCACACATTCATTGAGGAGAAGCCGTATAAAACAGGTAATATAAAGTGTTTGGGACAGCCAACTAAGTCCTTCCCATATTGGTTAATGTGTTTCAGGGAAGTGTAAGCACATAAACAGTTGGACTATAAACTGCTAGACTCATTCCCTAGAGCAGGGGTCGCAAATAAGTGCCAATTAGTGTTCCGACCTGTGTGTTAAGTAAAGAGGCTCCGAGAATGTTCTGGCTGCTGTTTTGTCACGTTACTTATCAGCTACTTTTCAATAAATGTTGGGAAATCTGTGGAATTGTTGTATTTTTGACAGAAAACATGAGGTTTAGAAGATATATTTAAAAATATATATATTTTGTGGGCTGCTAATTGCCAACCCCTGCCCTAGAGGTATTGCTAAACCCAGCACCAGTGGCTTTTTTATATTTTTCTGTCTTTTGTGTGTGGTTAGAGTGTTGTCAGGTTATCAACTGGATGAGTGTATAGTTTAAGCTGATGCCACGTCAGCTTAAACTATACACTCATCCAGGTTATCAACTGGATGAGTGTATAGTTTAAGCTGATGTGGCATCTCAGTGATCATATGATTAGAGAGGAATTTTGGTCCTATGACCCAAACATCATGATGAAGTCATCTGCATGTAAAGACATGCCATATTATTACTCCAAATGAGTTTGAGTCCAAACTATTGTTACACTTGTCGGTATCATTCAGTTGCACTCATGACATGAATACTTCACATAGCTAACCTGCTTGTTAGCCTTGAGCACCAGTCTGAGCGTTGCTATCTGCTCTCTCTTGGTGCTGAGCAGAGACTTGAGCTTCAGAATCTCCTCCATGCAGCTTTCTTTGTCCTTGTCCAGAATAGGGGCCAGTTCCCTGGCTGCAGCTCTCTGTCTAGACAGCTGCAGAGATCTGTCTACTGCCCGCTGGAGGTGCTTCACCTGGGAGAGAAGACGAGAGAGGCAGAGGAGATAGTAGGTAAGGATGAGGAGATAAGGATCCATTTCAAGGTCTTTAAAAGGGAAAGTGAGAGTGAGAAAGGAAGTTATCAAGGAACTGAGGGTGGAGAAGAGTTATAAGTTATAAGGAGGCCAAAAGCAAAAATTTCATGTGTGGGTAACACACAGCTGAAAAAGCAGGAAAAAACGTAGTTGTTGTATCTTAGGCAAGAAATGAAAAGAGGGAATAGGAACAGAAATTCTGTAGCGACAAGGGGAAAGAAAGGAGATAGAGACTGAGAACTGTGCTCTACCTGGTCTCTGATGATGGCGTTGAGGTTGTAGATGTTCATGGGCTCCCTGCGCAGCTCACCAACTGGTTCCAGGGCAGGTGATGATGAGGATGACGATGACGAAGAGGCACTGATGCTGGGCGAGCGGGTCGGAGGTGTGCAGGGCGGCAGGCTCTGCTCAGATGGCACGTGGAGGCTCTCTATGTCCCCCTCCTTCTCCTCCCTTCCACCCTCCCCAGTTAAGGGCTCCTTGGATGGAGACTCTGAAGGGCTCCGTGACTCCCCAGAAGTTGAGGTTGTCGAAGCAACAGCGGCCAGCCGCCTGGCAAGGCGTGGTGTGAGGAGAACTTTGCTGTTGTCTGAAGACATGGCTTTGAGACTGGCACTGAGGCCCCTAAGCCCTCTGCCTTGTCTGGAAAAAACAAAGTGAATATGAACATCGAGTGAGGTAAATGCTCCAACCTGGTGTTATACTGGTAAAAGTACCTTCTTGAATTAACTTATGGTAGATAAAAAGTGCCGTATAGGATGCCCTTCCAGGAGACAATTCTTGCCCTGCCCTTTAGGGTGGTATCCCTATCCCTGACCAAGCTGTTTGACCCAAAATGCATCACAACTGGTGGCTCACTGCACAAACAGCCTGAGTCACCCTGAGCTGCTTGTTGTGGCAAAAATGTTGCTAGTGTCCAAGAACTGGTGGACACAAAAGGTGGAACAACTCTAGAAGGATCTTTGCTAGCCAAAGAGGTCCTACATGCAGCATGCATCACTTTGAGAAATCTCGCTCTAGCTTTTGATGTTACATGTGTCCTACTAATAAAACAACAGTCAGACCTGTAGTAGTCCAGCATGACACGATTGGGTGTCTCGTTGTTGCACAGACAGACGTGGTGGTACAGCTGGGCAAGCTCCTCGCTCAGTGTGACCAACTCATCCTGAGCCACGTTTAACGCCCCCTGACTCTCACTGGCTGCTGACTGAGCTGTTTTCAACTCCAACTCCAAGCTAGAAATCTAAGAGGACAAAGGAAATCCATTATCTCTGTTACGCGTATCTCTCATTCTGTTCAAACAGACACAGTCAGTGTGACATGGTTACCTTCTCCCGTCCCTCCCGGCAGCTCTTCTCCAATGAGGCGACTTGTCTTTCCAGCTTCTGGAGATGAATGCTTCTCCTCGGCTTCTCCTCTGCTGCTCCCTGTACACACTGAGCCAGTCTGTCGTGAAGAGCTCTCACCTCTGCCTTGAGCTCCACCACCTCTGTCACAGCCACACGGTACTTGCACTGCAGGATCTCCAGACCCGGTGTCTGGTATGAAAATACCTGACTTTTGTTCAGTGTCTCATTCTTATCCTCTTCAGTTTTTTCTCCCTCTTCAGCCTCCTCCTCATCCCTGTCTAGCTCCATCAGAACCTCATGGTTGAGATGAGAGGTGGCACTGGAGTGGGCCCTTCGATGCAGGCGTCGGAGGGTAATGACTTTCTGGCTAAGGCGGAGGGCCTTCTCATGCTGCTCGGATAGGGCCCCCTGGGTGTGTTGGAGTTGAGTCTGGGACTCCTGCAGACTGCTTATCAGTGCTACCTTTTCGCGTTCAACCTACAGGGGGCAGCAGCAAGATTAGGGAAACACAAACACGCACAACACATATAAAAATCATGAGTCCAGATTAAATTCTGCAGCTTCATCTTTAATACTGCCCTAAAGTTTAAATCCTCTGAGTGGTATTCTTTGCAAAGGTAGAGTCCAGATAACAGGATGTTACACAGACTTCCTAAACGACTGTTCCCAACTCACCCATCACAATAATCTAAGCTCCAGGGGCCTCATGTACAAAGCTTGCGTACGCACAAAAAAGTGGTGTACGTCCTTTTCCACGCTCACGTTCAGATGTATCAAACGTGAAACAATCGTAGAAATGTGCGTGCCCCACGCCAATTTCATAGCTGGCGTACGCACGTTTCTACAGCTATTGTTCCTTTGGCGACACTTAGAGGTGAAGCTGGAAAACTGTTAATAATGTGAAAACAAGTAGTCATCAGAGTGATGTGCACATCAGAGACACACTTATGAACAATTAACACACCCACATGTTTGCAATTATATAGGTGGTTATAAAAGCATGCGTAATCGGATGAAGAAAATTATATTAACAATGGCAGCGTTAGCGTTGTTAGAGGACCTTGCAAACGTGAGCGATTTAACGAACGCGAGGATTTACTTGCAAACCATGATAATTGGCTCATAAGCCGTTTGCCAAGGCCAGTGTTACTGGAGCTGTGCGCAGAGCTGCGGCCGGCCAGAGAGCGCAACGGGGGCCAGCGAGTAGCTCAGGGTTGTGCTGACTATGCTGGGGTTCCTGGCAACAGGGGCATTCCAGCGGGAGCTGTTTATGTAAGTAGGAAACATTTTTATTCCATCAATGGTCAAATCATATGTGATGCGCAAATGCAGCTAACTAACATCGTGGCAAGATGGTCTGGTTAAACGCACGACTCATTCATTATGACTAACAGCATGGTTGGGAACAGGCTTGGGGCTGGCACGGTGCGCGATGGGTGGCTTCTATTCATTTAATTGCCCTGTATGTAACGCTGGTTTACATACGGGACAATTAAATGAATAAACTCTTTACTTACCCAGAAGCCGTGCCAGTGTGCCAAAGCATATTTGGGCATGTGCGCATTCAAATATCATGTTTTTGGTTTTCTTTATTTCTTTATTTTCCGCTTGTGAAATTAGAGCTGCAGAGCTTTCTAACAAGCCCCTGATTGTCTCCCTGTGTTCAGTATTCCTGTCAGTAAAAGCGGGCGTAAAATGTCGCCGCAGCGCCACACCTGTCCACACCTGTGTGTGCGCTGCTCGGATCCCACGGCATTTATAGCCTCACACACACGCTCCCACTCACTTTTTTTGGTCATATTTATCCCTGTTGACAGGGAACCAAACAGAATCTCCACTTCATTCACTAAAATCTCTAGCTCAGACTCTGTGAAATTCATTTTCTTTCCTTTGTTCGTCGCGTTATCTGATCGGACAAAGAGGTGAATCTCAGGTCCAGGGCCAATTTAAATAGATTTGCATATGTAAATGGGGGCGTGGACAGGGAGGAGTTGCATGTGCGCTCAATTCCACGTTGATTGGGATGTACAAAAGAAACGTGCTTGGATCCATGCGTACGCACACTTTGATACATCTGATTTTTTTTGTGCGTACGACAGTTTCCGGGTTTTGGCGTACGCCAAGTTTTAGTAGGAAATCCACGCAAGTATTCGTACATGAGGCCCCAGGTCTGTATCAAACATCTTATAATGTGAGCTTTTTGTAAATTAACTGGAACCCTCTAAACCTGCTGCATGAGTTATCAGGGGCCTCATGAACACAGGGAGACAATCAGGGGCTTGTTATAAAGCTCTGCAGCTCTAATTTCACAAGTGGAAAACAAAGAAAACCAAAAACATGATATTTGAATGCGCACATGCCCAAATATGCTTTGGCACACTGGCACACTGGCACGGGTTCTGGGTAAGTAAAGAGTTTATTCATTTAATTGTCCCGTATGTAAACCAGCGTTACATACGGGACAATTAAAGGAATAGAAGCCACCCATCACGCACCGTGCCAGCCTCCAGCCTGTTATGGGGTGCCGTTTGTAAAGCGCCTCGCTCTGAAAATAACAGCAACATTTTGTCACATTTAGCTAAAAACGATGTTTAAAAAACTGGTTTGAATTTTTGAGACTTACTTTTTTGCACATTTAGAACAATATTTGTGAACTTAGAGATATTTTAAATATTTAAATCCAAATGTTAAATGTAAGATCTAAATGCTAAATATAAATATAAATGTTAAATATAAATATAAATCTAAATGTTGAAGCTAAATGTTTCGGGTGAAACTAAATATTTAGCTAAAATGCAAATTCAAATGACGGTAACCGGAAGTGCCAAAATAAAAGCTCGAGAAGGTCAGAGCGTCTTTATAGTGGCAAATAACGAATAAAACCCATCTTATCCGGGGAAATGGACTCTTGGACATGGATTATCGTGATAATAACTAACTAACACTTTGACTGATCTGTCATTTTCGCGGTGTAGGATCGTCTACACCCGCCCGCGTTCACCCCTGTTACGTCCCCAGTTGGGCCAGGGGATGAGGGAGTAACATAGAATTAAATAACCGGGAGTCCTGACAGAAAACGATAAACAAGGTAACCAGAAAAATAGGTTTATTTGTAAAATAAAGAAGAGAACGAGATAACTCATGACGGACTCCTCCAAAACTCGGGGAGCCGAATCGCCAGCTTTTTCCGTGGCTTACTCCGAAACCAAGACGCACACACGGCTACGCGGCTCCTGGATCAGATCGCTCGCACTCACAGTTACCACCCGGTCTCTGCCACACAGAGCGACCGCAGGATGAGATAGAGAGAGGGCTCCACCTCCTGCCTATATATGCCCCACCCGCTTAAGTGGCCACAGGTAACCCAGATCAGTCATCAGTGCGCAAAGGAAAAGGGGCAGAACCTAGAGGGGAGGAGGAGAGGAGAAAAAGAATGCGAACACAAACAATAACACAGGCCAGCGGTCGTAACAACCCCGGTAAACTGTACTGTCGGACATACCTCTGCAAACATGTAAATAAATGAGTCCAGTCAAAGTGATCCCCCTTGTGGCTGGCCATAGTGGCTACAGGTTATAAGTCCCGCACCCTTCATAATAGTGACACTAAAAACTCAAAGTACTCTTCAAATAAAGTTTCTCCAAACGTGTTTGTTCATCTAGGTAGTTATTATCACGATTCGTTATTTGCCACTATAAAGACGCTCTGACCTTCTCGAGCTTTTATTTTGGCACCGGTTACCGTCATTTGAATTTGCATTTTAGCTAAATATTTAGTTTCACCCGAAACATTTAGCTTCAACATTTAGATTTAGATTTAACATTTAGATATATATTTAACATTTAGCTTCAACATTTATATTTAAATTTATATTTAACATTTATATTTAGGTTTATATTTAACATTTATATTTATATTTAGCATTTAGATCTTACATTTAACATTTGGATTTAAATATTTAAAATATCTCTGAGTTCACAAATATTGTTCTAAATGTGCAAAAAAGTAACTCTCAAAAATTCAAACCAGTTTTTTAAACATCACTTTTAGCTAAATGTGACAAAATGTTGCTGTTATTTTCAGAGCGAGACGCTTTACAAACAAAAATCATCCCCAAAATCATCTGCTGAAAGGCTGAAATGCCAACAACGTAATGTTCATTGCATGTCTGGCTTCTATCACAGGTCAGAGACACACTGACACACAAACGTCGCTTTCCACCCAACTAAGCACATCTATAACCTGAACCTGAAAGACTTTAAATATACACTGAAACATGAAAACTGTCACAGATCTTCTAAACCTGAGCCTGCTGATTAAAGACAATACTTCAACTTCTATCAGGTATAAAGAAACAACGCTGCAGTACAAAAGTGGATTCATTAAAATTTAAAAAGAGCAGACAGAAGCAGCAATGAAACCCACCCATCAACCAAAGCGTGGTCGATAATGTAGTGCGTCAGCTGAGATATAAATAAACCCTTCCTGCCGCACAGCCTATCAGAGAGCCTGAAGTGAGCAGGTGGATGGATGGGATTACACCTACAGGAACTGAACCAGATACACACACATGGTGTGTATACACACATCATATAAGCTTTGTGGGGATCTGAGCACTAAGTAATTGGCTGTAACGTTTGATAAATGCCCTGAGAGCTTGTAAACATATAAGAGGAAGTTAAACAAGAATGAGTGTGTGTGAGAGGAGGAGACAAAGAGAAGTGAGAGAGTGAGTGAGAGACAGGATGCTTTACGCAGTGGGGATACTGTATGACAGCATGGCTTTACTGTAAATTATTCATTAGCCGTGTGTTTCTAAAGAGGGGTCTGCGGCTGGATTCTGAAAGCAGCAGAAACTGATCACTGCTTTAATGACAGCCTGGTTGGTTTTTCAACTGTTTTGAAGGTCTTGAAGGTGCACATGCTTCACCACATATTATTTTTTTTTTCACAACTTTGTTTATTGAATTTTTAAACACATAAATGACAGCTAAAAAAAAGCAAGTATCAAGTTTCTGATTATCGTTATCACAAAACTCAGATAAAAACAAATAATATACAAGATACTTGTGTGTAAATATAGAAACAAACAAACAAACAACGGCAGGTCACCTATACAAAACGGGGAGTTAGACAGCTACATAGATGGCTGTTGTTAACGGCACATTATAGAGAACAATTACACACAACTGTACGAAGCATGACATCAAAAACAGATCAGACAATGTACAAGAGATTGTTTGTCAGTCCGGAATGTTAGGAAAAGTCAATTTATTTGCATACTCAAAAAATGGTCCCCATGTCCTCCTGAAAGAAGCTGGCGATCCTCTCAGTGTGCAGCGGATCTTCTCCATACTGATAAAGTAAAAAATGTCCTTCATCCACATTTGACAGGTTGGTGGAGTCGGGGATTTCCACTTTATAAGAATGAGACGTCTAGCTAAGAGGGTCACAAAGGCCACCAGGTTTTTCTTATAATTTGGAATAGCAGGAATGAGGGTAACTCCAAATAGGGCAGTAACCGCCGATGGTGTGAAAGAAACAGAGGTGACCTGTGAAATAGTATTGAAAATCTCCAACCAAAAGGAATTCAGGGACGGGCACGCCCAAAACATATGGAAATGAGTAGCCGGGTACTGGCGGCATCTGTCACAAATGGGATCAACATCACTAAATATTTTTGACAGTCTGACCTTAGTTAAATGACAACGGTGAAGAACCTTACACTGTAGCAACCCGTGCCTAGCAGATATGGAGGAGGAATGGACCAGCCGCAGACACTCATTCCAAACATCATCTGTGAGTTCACATTGTAAATCGTTCTCCCATAGCGTCCTAATAGTACGAAGTGAGGCTGGGTTTATAGAGTGAATGAGATTATATAGCACAGAGATCATGCCCCTCGTGGCGGGCAGCGGAGTCAGGAATGGGTCCAGGCCAGTAGGTTCTGGTAAATTAGGAAAGCTAGGGTAAACATTCCTAACAAAGCTACGGATCTGTAAATATCTGAAAAATATATTTTTAGGAAGGGCCAGCTTGTCTGAAAGCTGCTGAAAAGATGAGAATGTGTCGTCATTATACAAGTCCTTGATTGTTTTGATACCCTGCACCCGCCAGGAAGAGAACGCTCCATCAGTCATTGATGGGTGAAATAACAGGTTTGGTGCTAGCGGGGCCAGTCGAGAAGGAGCCTGAAGGCCGAAATATCGCCTAAATTGTCTCCACACCCTCACAGTAGATTTAACTATTATACTATTTGAATAAGGAGATATGGGGTGATTTACAGGAGCATGAACAAGTGCAGACAGAGAGGCTGGTTTGGCAGACATGGATTCCATAACTATCCATGTTGGGGGAGAACCGGAGTCCTCGAAATGGAGCCAGAACTGAATTGCTCTTAGGTTACAGGCCCAGTAATAAAATCTAAAATTTGGCAATGCCAGACCCCCCTGAGACTTTAGTCTCTGAAGCAAGGGTCTGCGTAGTCTCGGGGTCTTCTTGCTCCAGATAAACTCGGATATTAATTTATCAATCTTGGAAAAAAAAGACTGTGGAATAAAGATAGGTAGACACTGGAATAAGTAGGAAAACTTTGGGAGGGTGTTCATTTTGATAGAATTGACGCGGGCTGCGAGGGATAAATTTAATAAAGACCAGCGCTCAAAATCATCTTGCATCTTAACGACCAGTGGAAGAAAGTTAGATTTGAATAAATCCTTAAACTGAGATGTGACCTGAATGCCCAAGTATATGAAACTATCCGACGCAACCTTGAATGGGAAGCTGTGCAATGGGAAATTTCTTGCTGCTTGATTCAAGGGCAAAATCTCACTTTTGGACAAATTAAGTTTATAGCCAGACACACGGCCAAAAGAGGTTAGCGTGTCTAAAGTAGCTGGGATCGAGATCAAGGGGTCCGAAATATACACCAAAAGATCATCCGCGTACAGCGAGACAGTGTGCTCAACGCCATACCTGAGTACACCCCTGATGCGTTGGTGTGACCGAAGGGCCACGGCAAGAGGTTCAATGGCGATAGCGAACAGGAGTGGACTCAGAGGGCAGCCTTGCCGGGTGGAGCGGTGGAGAGGAAAATGTTCTGAAAGGATGTTATTGGTTCTAATAGATGCCGTGGGTGAAGTGTATAACAATCTCACCCAGGAAATAAATTTATTGCCAAAACCGAACTTCTGTAAAGTATAGAAAAGATAATCCCACTCCACTCGGTCGAAGGCCTTCTCTGCATCCAGCGAAATCAAGACCTCTGGCGTGTGTGACGAAGAGGGATTGTACAGGATGTTAAAAAGCCGCCTGAGATTAGAAAAGGAATATCTCCCATGAATAAACCCCGTCTGGTCCGGTGAGATGATGGAGGGAAGAACTGATTCAAGACGCATGGCAAGTAATTTAGACAGAAGTTTTAGGTCCGCAGATAACAAACTTATGGGTCGATAACTTGCAGCCAGTAGAGGGTCCTTATCCCTCTTCAAAATAAGTGAGATTGTAGCCTGCATGAGAGTCGGTGGGAGTTTAGATAACGAAAAAGATTCATTAAACATGTCTATTAAAATTGGAGCTAATTTATCAAAGAATTTTCTATAAAATTCTATTGGAAATCCATCCGGACCTGGACATTTCCCTGTTTGCATAGAAAAAGCTGCCTGCCTAAGTTCAGTAATAGTGATTGGTCCATCCAAAGCATTAACAGACTCAGGGTCAACTTTAGGAATGTTAAGAGAGCTAAAAAAGTGGTCGAAGGCAGAGGAGTCGGCCGAATGTTCCGAAGAATATAAAGACATATAGAATTGTCTGAAGTGATCGTTAATCAATTTGGGATCTGTTGTAACACCTGATGAGGTCCTAATTTGTGGAATTTGGTGAGAGGACGCTGTCTGACGTAAATAGTGAGCAAGTAGTCGGCTTGCTTTATCCCCATGCTCGTAGTACGTGGATCTGGATTTCAGCAGGAGGCCCTCAACCTGAGCAGAAGCGAGAACGTCGTATTCTGCTTTCAGTGAAAGCCGCTCTTTAAAAATATCAGGTGATGGCGAAGTAGCATACACAGTGTCAAGCTGAGCTATTTGTTGCTTCACTTCCGACATTTTTCTCTTCCTAAGCTTGCCTTCATAACTTGAAAACGAGATAATTTCCCCTCGTAGATAGGCCTTCAGAGCCTCCCAAACCACGGACACGGAGACATCAGGAGTTTTATTTAACGATAGAAAGTAGTCTATTTGTTGCGAGATAAAGCTCACAAAATTCTCATTGGATAGCAATCGTGTGTTGAGACGCCAAGGAGGACGCGCACCGTCGTAATCCCCAAATCGGATATCTAAAATAACAGGGGCATGGTCTGAGATTACAATAGTATCATAAGAGCAGGAATGTACTAATGATAAGAGATGGTTATCCAACAGAAAGTAGTCAATCCGTGTAAAGGTATGATGCACGTTAGAAAAAAAGGAGTATGCTCTTCCAGAGGGGTTTAAACGGCGCCAGGGATCTGATATAGAAAATTCGTCCATAAAGGATTGAATGACTCTGGCTGATTTTGACGCTGCTACATTTCTGGTAGAGGAACGGTCCAATGTTGGGTTGATCCAACAGTTAAAGTCACCTCCAAGTATGGGGAAATATGAGGTCCTGTTGGTTAATTTAGAGAATACTAACCGGAAAAAAGCCTCATTGTCCCAATTAGGACCATAAATATTAATGAGCGCGACAGGGGTATTGCATAGTTGACCAGTAACAATCAAATATCTTCCATTAGCGTCAGAGACTATGTCAGAACAAGTAAAATTGATTGACTTTCGAATCAAGATTGCAACCCCTCTACATTTACCCTGGAAAGATGAATGATACATTTGACCAACCCACCTCCCACGCAATCTAGCATGATCTGATACCTTTAAATGGGTCTCCTGAAGATAGACAACATCCCCTCCCAAGTGTTGAAGATGATGGAGTACTTTGCTACGCTTAATCGGATGATTGAGCCCTCTACAATTCCAACTTATAAATTTTAATCTCTTCCCGGACTGACAGAACTGGCTATTCTGAGCCATAGCGCATACTGATCTCAAGGAAAATGTGTGTACAGGTGTAATTGGTGATAAACGGACAGCCATTACATAGGTTAAAGTATGGTGACCTAAAGACATAAGCATTACATAACAACAGAGCAAAACAAGTAACAAGGAACCAAAGAACAACCCCTCCCAGCCCCCCCACCTCCCTTTGCATAAGCGTCTCCCCAAACGAGACGCGCGCTAGACCCATCTTCTTCTACTTAAACTCTCTACTAAACCTAAACTAAGGCTCCGTCAGAGGTATGCGACATACCACTGGGTTATAGCTTATACAAAAGAGCGTTAATATTTGAAAGGAAAACATTGTATATTGTGTCCTTGTTGATACAAATAATAATAATAATAATAATAATAATAATTAAAAAAAACTAAAATAAAATAAATAATAACAATAATAATAACAATAAATTAACGATTAAGCAAAAATGAATAAAACAAAAGTGGCGCTGTACCCTACTCACACCACCTCGTCTGGGGCTACGGACTTCTTAATATTCGCATTGACAAAGTCCATGGCAGAGCCCGGGTCATCAAATGTGTGAGTTGATCCGCCTGGCAGGGTTATCTTTAGGACGGCCGGGAAGATAAGTCCAAACTTTGTTCCAGGGCAGGAGTGGAGCTGCCGCTTCACCCCTGCAAAGGCAGCGCGCTTCTTGGAGACAGACGCGGTGTAGTCAGGAAAGACGAAGACCCTTTTCCCCTCGTAGAGAAGTGGAGAGACCCGAGACATCTCACCGGCACGCCGCAAAATTTCATTACGGACATGGAAGTAATGGATCCTGATGATGAAAGGGCGGGGCGCCTCTCCATCCTTAGGTTTTGCGCGGAGGGTGCGGTGGGCTCGGTCAAGGAGTGGCGTCTCATCCAGCTTCAATATGTCCTTTAGGAGTTGTGCAATAAAGTTGGTCTGTCGAGGGCCCTCCACGCCTTCCGGGACACCAATCAAACGGATGTTATTCCTCCTCGACCTCCCCTCTAGGTCCTCGCACTTGTCGTTTAGTAGTTTCACCTGTGCTTTCAGTGAATTCACCGTTGAGTCCAGCCTGGACAACTCGGTGCTGTTGTCGGTGCATGCGCGCTCCAGCTCGTGCATGGTCTGGTCATGTTCATTTAGCCGCTGTAGCATAGGTTCAACTGTATTTTCCAAATCTTGTTTTACCGACGCGATTTCCGCGCGAAGGTCAAGAGCCAGCGAGTCAATCCTTCCGCATATATCCCCTTTCATGGAGGCGAGCATACGCTCGAGCCGGTCCCAGTCAGGAAAGTTAGCATCTGGCTTTGGCGGAGAGCCCGGGTCAGTCGAGGACGAGGCCTTAGCACGGCCTCCACGTGATGACTCTGTCTTCGGGCGATTAGAGGTCATTGTCGACTCGAGAATACAAAAAGGTATTCCAAAATCAAACCAGGGGAGAATAAATTAAAGGTATCAACAAGTATCTAATAATGAAAAACGCTCAAAATATCGAAAATAGTCACAAACTCAGGGAGCAACGCAGAAACACGTCTTACATGGCGACCGACCGACCTTCACCACATATTATATACATAAAACATATCATCAGATGTGTAACACTGGGACATTATGAAAACGTTGGTGGAAGTAAATTACACAGTTTGGGGCCTAACCCCCCCGTAAGAAGTAGCTGATTAAATAATCTATCAGACTCCCAGGTTGTTACAAGATCTATTACTGTATATACTCTGTGGCCAGCACAAGTGTGCTTTAGTTTTCTTTGGTTAATGTCCATTACATTAAAAGCTGGAAACTCTAAACCAGTTGTGAAAGCAGGAATATGACTTGCAGTTCACGTTTAGAAAAAATCTAAACATTTCTGTTTGATGACGAGGCTGTCTGCATGCTTCTCTTTCTGTCTGTCTGTCTCTGTTTTGTGTGTCGCTGGACGTGACCTCCAGTTTCTCTCTCACCTGCCTGATCACCTCATCACCTGTTCTTCATCATCCAGTCAGTCTGTGCAGTACAAAAGACCAGTTCAACATCCCAGAGTCTACCAGATCTCTCAGTCTGTGGTAATGAAACGCTACAGCCAATTCATGCTTACTTGCTCATCAGAAGGTAAGATTAAAGTCAAATATGACCCCGAGCTTTCAGGCATAGGGAGCTAGGTAACCAAAAGAAAATAAAACTAAATTCTAAAACCTTAAACTGAAATGACTAATTAGAGATAGGCCTATTATTAGCTCAATTGAGCCAAAGGCATGTATAACTGAAAGAAAAGCATCCAGTGACTAATGAACTGTTAGAGAGTAGTGGGACACAGCAGGGGGTCTTCAACCTTTTTCAGCCCAAGGACCCCATGGACAAGAGACAAACAGAACAGAGACCCCCACATGTGTCACATTTTAATCTTGGCCTATAATAACTTTCATATTTACTTCATTCACCTTTTATTTCACCTTATTACCCTATTTATATACTGGGTTAATAACCTATATGTGTGTATGATTGATGCAAAGTTCATGCATAATAGAATCATTTATAAATAATATATAAATAGTAATAGTTTTTGTAGCGTATTATTGCATATTAATGTTTGCAGTTTACTCAATATAATTTTTGTTATATTTTTTTTATTCTCACAAATCATTTTGGTAAAAATTGTCAATTATTATGACAAAAGTTGGCGGACCCCTGCAGAACCCCTAGAGGCTCATGGACCCATGATCTAGAGCACAGCTTGTAGACTTCCATATTCCATATTTCCTTTAGCTTTGCAAAAGAGATGGGTTTAAAAGAAAAATAAAGTGAGATCTTTCTATGGAAATAAGTTCTTTACATGTGGTGGGGCTGCACTGCAGTTCAGATTGAAGATTAATAACACCATATATGACATTGAATAGCACCCTGGGGTTATGGTGGTGGTCTGCAACTAAATTAGCAAAGAAAGGGGTTGAGTACTGCATGTCGGGATGAAATTGCAGACATTCCCAAGAATAGTTCAACAGTCCTTCCTTCTAGGAAGATCAATATCACTTTTATGTCAGTACGTTAAACAAGATATGTGTTACTCAGCGAGCTTTACACTTGTTGCTAAGTGTATTTTTGAACTTTGGACAGACATCTGTGTCTCCTACTTCCAGTCGTGTCTCTCTGAATCAAGCCCTGGATGTCTAAGAACTTTTTTCAGCTTTACAAGCATTGTTCAATCATCTCATCTTTGGAGCTACATTCAGGGTTGAGCCAAAAATGGCGCACCTTTAACAGATCATATCCCCCCTGCTCTGGCCTCTATTCACTAGTCAGTTTATCAGTTTAGTAAGACTTTGCTGAGAACCTTTGAGGCATGGTTTAGCTTGCAGATATATTGCTGAATTGATTCTCCCCTATGGGTCCTGACCGCATCACTGTTGTGCCAATAATGACGTTCAAGCACGCCCTCTCGTGTAACATTGCTTAATTCTGTTCTGCTGACAGTCAGGACAGAAAATCCTCATGTGGGGTATTTTTTAACAACATTTTGTTATTTAGTTTGAGCAACTAAAATTGGTGATTACACTACCTGTTATGTACTGCCATCTTCTAGTTAAATGTAATAATTTCATAACTTCAGGTAAATCATATGTACATAATTTGGCTGATCAGAGAGCAGACTCACCGTCATCAGCTGCTGTTTGAGCTTCTGGATTTCTGTCATATTCATCTCACTGAAGAGGTCTGATGTTGCCGTCACCTCAGTTTTCCGACCTGGCCCTCGGTACTCTCCATTAGCCCTGGACACAGACCCTGCAGCTGTGCCTACTCCAGATATACCCTGAAGGTGGCCGTTACATCTGACAGACAGTACAGTGTAGCATCTTTAAAATCCAAGACATGGCAAGTATAGAAAATTAGACAGAGAGATTTATAACCAGCACAATGAACAGAGTAAAAGAGCACAAACTAACACTCACAAATATAATTAAACCATTAGAAAAGCAGAACACATGAAAATAAATTGGAATTGAATGTGTGTAACATCCACCTCATTGGCTCTTCTGCGTTTGGAGAGAGCAGAGTGGTTGGGGTGGCATTGCCACTGGGCGGGGCGGAGGTGAACGTCAGGTGGGCACTGCCGGTGTAGGCCACATCACACATGCTGAGGTGGTGAACCAGCTCTCTGCGCAGGTGGTTCTTCTGCTCACGCTCACTTTTTAGAGACTCCAGCGCCTCCTCCAGTTGGCCGTCTGAGATGTCCTTCAAACGCAGCGCATCTTGTAACTGGCTGTTCAGGAGCTCTGTCTCCTCCTCCAGGACCTTGATCTCATGCTTCAGGCCTTCATACTCCACCTGAAACAGGGATACATTCTATTCTGTTATGAAATCATGGTTGGGTCCATTCGATTCCGGTATGACTTCACAATTACACACATCCTATTTCGCTGTGACATAACAATTACACGCATTCCATTCCACTATGGCATTGGCATGGCTATTTGGCGCTGACCTTAATTATACGAGGTCAGACGAGGTTAGACAATTATACACATTATATCTGCAGTGACGTCAAGAATATCATGTTATATTACAATGTGACATCTCTATTATATGCGTTCTCTTCCGTTGTGACATCACAGTTGGATGCATTCTATTCCACTGTAACATCACAATTGAACATGTTTCATGCTGCTGTAACATCACAATTACACACATTCTATTCTGCTGTTACACCAAAAATACACATGCATTCTTTTCCGCTGTGACATCCTAATTATATGCTTTCTCTTCTGCTGTGACATCACAATGTCATGCATTCTGTTCCTCTGTGACATAAAAGATAATCATGTTCTTTTCTGCTGTGACATCTCAATGATATGCTTTCTCTTCCGCTGTAACATCACAGTTGGATGCATTCTATTCTGTTGTGATATCACAATTCTATACATTCTATTCCACTATGACATTCCATCACGCACATTTCATGGTGCTCTGACATAACAATGATACACGTTCTAATTCCACGTGACATCACAAATGAATATGTTCTATTTCACTGTGATATTATAATTGTTTAAGGCTGTGACATGGCATTTGGAAACATGTAATAATGTACGCATTTGGGTCAGAGATAACAATCTGCAGTTTAAAGTCAGTCAGACCAGTGTAACTTTCTGTAACACTCTGTCCTGCACTTCTGGAATGTCCATGCATGCATGAGCGTGACTCATCTATACCTGGTTCTGTCTGAGTGTTGACACCAGTTTCTGCAGGGAGATGTTCTCCTCCTCCAGCTCTGTATAGTCCTGGAGGAGTCGTGACTCTCGAAACTTGTACTCCCTGATCTCCTCCCGCATCCGGCTGCGCTGTAGCTCCAACATCTCGTTACTCTGCTGAGACAATTTAGAGAAATAGAGATATAATAATAGAAATAAACCAAGAAGATGACTGGAATCAGCATTGGAAAAAAATGGCTTTTACACAACATAATTGTTGAGAGAGAGTGACAAAGAAAGAAAAAAACATGTGGTGGACTAAAACTTTGATAAAAACTCTTTCCTGTTTGTTTCTCTCAAATCATATTGACAGATTTGTGCCTCCTGTTAGGACCTGCCACGTGGCTGAACAAAGAGAGGCCAACATGCAATAGAAAAACCGCATTATAGCTCCTTGAGTTCCTGTGGAGCTGCCGTGTTGTTGTCAAAAATATAAGATTCGGCCTCTTTTTTTCTAAGAAAGAGATAAATCATTCCCACATCTCTCTTTCCCTTACCGTTTTCCTCCGCTGCCACACGGGGATCACCGCTGATGAAGCGGTATAACAGCCCAGTCATCATTTGGGCCTGAGGAAAACTCTGCCAGACTAATCAGATGGATGCCAAGAGGCTTGTGTCTGGGCATGGACATTAATAATTTTACTTGTGTTTGGGACATTATGAGTTTGTGTTATACTGCTGTATGCACTGAGTGTGAGATTAAGTTTTTCCTGTGCCTCAGTCACTGTGTGGTGGCAGCTGCTCTGCTTTCAGCACTCCCCCAGTGAGGGAGTGAGTCTCTTGTTAGATTATTACAACTGCCACAACGAGATCGGTCTGTGTTTTATTATTTGAGGAAAATAATAAATCTGAGTTTCGGTCTAAAAGAGCTGTTTTGTTGTGGTTGTGTTGGTCTCGGTGACCATGGCATGAAGAACAGTGCACTGAACGTCATTCAAAAAAGATACTTAGATAGTTCAGCAGATATCTGGTTTACTGGGTTGATCTGTGCAACCATATTTAATGAGATTAATTCAGCTGTATTGAATCGGCCTCGGCCGCCGTCTTAAGCACGTTTTGGGTGGTCGACACCAACTTGCACGCCACCCCACCACCCCCCCACCCCCCTAGCTCCACCCATTCATTCACATCTCTAAATCCACACACAGACACACATTTGTTACATGCCTGTTGCATTCTGTTAATGTTTGAGTTGTATAATTAATGTGTTGCTAAAGTTAAGTAAGCTTTATTATATTCTTGAGTGCAGTTGCCTGAGATTATTTGTGCATATTGTAATAACAGCTGGTTTTGATGGTCAGTGCTCCTATTCACTTCCTCACAGCTCACTTAGTAAATGCAAACAGCAAATATTAGCATTTCAAAAGTGACCACCTTTTTGAGACTGTTTTGGTTATTGGTTCTTGATTCCAGGCTGGTGTCCTTTTATTTTTATTTATTAATAATCTATCGATATTAATAAATATCTTTGTTTTGCTAATAACCAAACCTGCCCTAGATGCCCAAGTCAAGATAACCCTTCCACCTGACAGGTGTGGCAGAGCTGACACAGAGCTGGTTCTATAAATGTTTAATAAAAGTCATGTTGTACATGATATGACACGATATCATTTCTGCTGCAGTGCACTGTACCTCTCTCAGCTCCTGCAGCAGTGTGCTCAGGTGTTCGTTGTCCGCCTGAGCGTTGGAGGCGGTGGCCCGACTGTGCTTCAGCTCTGACTGGAGCTCCAGGAGGCGGCCCATATAGTAGGCCTCCTTGGTGGCAGACTCCTGCAGCAGCGTTTCCTCGTTGGTTTCCCCATCTTCTGCCACCTTACGCTGGGTTGAGTAGGCCTGGCCGAATGCCTTTAACAGAAAGGAGATGAGAGGAGGAGTCATCTAGACATGACACGAGATGAACTGTTTAATATTTCTGTTACATCTTATGAAGAGTAAGATCTACACCTGCTCTAGATGAAAGTGACCTGAGGTAACTAATGATTCAGCACTATCTATTTAAATCCATGTGAATAAATTCAATTTATTTAGATGGAATATTCAGTGCTCTGTTCAAATATGATAATCTATTTTTTTCAGTCCTAATGGGGAAATGGTAGAAAAATGAATGTTTGTCACGTGTTTAGAATAGCACACTGAAATCAGTAGCTCAGTAGTGCTGACGATCAGGATGTACAGCTTAAAGCCTGCTGATGACGCCGACTTCTGATATGACTATTAAAATACATGCAGTGTAATCAATGTTTGTTTGCTCAATATGCATTTCAATAAACATGTTGATTTAGGATTTATTCTTAATGTCACTCTCACAAGCCATTTGGTTAAAAGGTATTTAGGATTTGAAAGTGTCTCTCCTCCATCTATGTTAGAAAAACAGTGTTACAGAATCATTGTCCAGACAGTGCAACAACCTGAAAAATCTGATTGTTAGTGAGGATGCAGCTTTGTTAGAGAGACTCCACCGAGCCATGACACTGAGGTCCAACATGTAAAAAAGAGGTGAGTCAGCTTGGGCGGCCTCATGATCACTGAGCTGTTCCACACAAACAGCTCCAATGAGCACTGGAGAGAGAGAGAGAGAGAGAGAGAGAGAGAGAGAGAGAGAGAGAGAGAGAGAGAGAGAGAGAGAGATATCGAACTGAAAATCAATGAGAACGCCCAAGCAAGGCTGAACTTAAAAGAGGGGTAAGAAATGAAAACGTGGGAAACTCTCTCCTTTAAATCCCTCACTCTTCTTTTATGTGTTGGCTCGGAGAAGAGTCCAGTCAATGTGTGATTTTGCTTAGGCATGACTGCAGCGTTTTCCCTAAAGGCGCAGAGTGTAAGTAAGTTTAAGAGAGTCCCCTGGGACCAGCATAGCCTGCACCGTCTTTCAGATCGCACACATGTTGGGCTGCATTTACTCAAGAGATTAATGAACCTTCACTGAAAACACAAACAACAGCACTGTATGGTTTTTAAGCCGACACAACATAGTGTGTTCCCCTACAAATTGTGTTTATATGCAACCAGGGAGGAAGCAGTTTGATGGGTCTGAAGGATGGTTTTTTGTGGGCAAGTTTTTCATCACTCGAACCGAGGGTCTAAGGACAGAGGGTGTCACTCCCTGTACAGACTGTAAAGCCCTCCGAGGCAAATGTACTTTGTGACTTTGGGCTATACAAATAAAATTGATTGATTTGATTTGATTTGATTTGATTTGATTTGATTTGATTTGATTTGATTTGATGGTGAAAAGGTGTGTACGGGTACATTCAGACAGGATGCGGTGCTGTGGCAAAAAAAACGTCCGATGTCAGCGTGACGACGGAGTCAGGCTCAGTCCAGGCACACAGACAGCCAAAAATGTCTCTCAAACTGAGACTGTCCAGGTGGATTCATGGACTAAACTCTGTTACTCAACCTGTTATGTTCTAGCTTTGTTTATTTCATGAACCAGCTTCTCAATCTGTGTCTGCAAAATAGTGACACAAAGAAATGTAATTTGGTTTGTGGCTGTTGGGTCTAATATCTACTAACTTGTCAAGTCGTGAATCTATGATGGTCTACAGCAGGGGTGTGCACACTTCTTCTTCCACTAAAGAGGGACATATTTGACAATGGGGTCAATACTAACATTTAAAAAATGAAAAAAAGTAAGAATAAAAGTTGCACTGTTCTGCAACAATTACATTTTCATTGTCACAGTTTTCTTTTTCTTTTTTTATGACAATGTCACCAGATCTAAGCCAATCAGGCGTGAACAAATCTAAAAAACAGTTCTTCCTTTCTTTCACATCTGGAGTCAGATAACAGAATAAATTATATGGAATACATTAAACTTACATAAAGCTGATACAAATCTGAACCTTGTGTACATTTTAAACATGACTTATTATAAGTAAAGTCTGTTAACATTTAAGTTTAAAACTCATTACTCTGAGAAAGTCATATTTTTTATCTACAGATATATAACACCAGCAGCTATGTTCTTAGAAGTGTTCCACACACTAAATCTTCAGAATGTCACTACATGCTGCACAACAAGGAGCACGATGACAGCAGGCGACGACAGGACGACACACTTTCATTTGTCTTTCTGTCCTGTTGTCTTTCAAGCTGTCATGGCAGCTCCAGACTGTCAGCATACATCACAATTTGTATTCCTCATCTCAGTTGTGAAGGGAAAAAGATGTCATCCGACAGCACCATCAGCATCCAGCTGAAAAACATTTTGAAAGCACAGCAGGCGGCAGAGGAACACATCAGGGACATGATATTGATCTTACCCATGAACTCCTGCTATAACATCCCACAGCTAATAAACGCCGGAGAGCAGTCAGTGGATAAGTACAGTATGACATGCGCAGCCGGCCATCTGTTCACAGCCACTGCTCTGCCATATACGCCATAACTTTGACACAGCGCACACAGAGAAACAATATGTACATGCCAACATGCGGCACACCCATTTAATAAACACAGCAATAACCTCAGGCTGCAATGTGAACACATCACATCAGAGTGAAATATGACTGACACAGACATTCAACTGCCATACATCAGTGTGGAAGAGAAACTGATCCTGGTATCAGACTGAATTATTATGCAGGTGAAATCTCCTCACATCAAACCAGAGACAGACATAAAACACACCACATCATCTCCTGAGAGATTGTACCTTAGTTTAGACTGGAGAAGGACAAGGTACATGGAACAGTACGCTGATTCATATCTCTGACCGGACCGAACCAGACTCCAACAAATCCATAGGAGAGTTCAAAGAGTGAGTGGACAACCAGGGGGGAGAACATTCCCATTAAGGCCTGACAGCAGAGAGCATCTTTTAACAGAGACAGAACAATCACAAAAAACACAATAAAAATTCACAACAAAACTGTTCTGAACATTTAATAGTTTTATCCAGCTCAGAGAGGGTGTCTGCTGTTAATTAAAGAATCCGCACCAAGTGTCATCCCGTCCTCCTACAGGCAGATAAAGGCAGCGCTTCATTGCCTGGAGTGAGTCAGCACTATTGTTAGAAAGCAGAGCTGCTCTCTGATCGACTGCAAACATCGTCCCTGTTGTGACGCTGAGAAAACCAAACCAGACTTAGCACCTAAGAAAACATTTGCATGCTATTAGAAGTCATTGGACTTGAGCCCAGACTGAGGAGGTGTGCTCTCACAGGAGACAGTCACCAGCTCTGCAGTTCTTTGATTATGCACTGGGGCCAGTCTGGATCATCGGGACAGATTGTTCCCGACGTTGTCTAAAGGCGAAGAGACTCACACATGGGCAGAGATTTGTCCAAACATGAAGGATTAGTTTCTGCCTAAATGCCTTGAATGTGAACGTTGTGACAGCTGCGGTGAAACACTTCTACACTGTGCCGCCATCTTTAAAAACAGGGCTGTATTTTGTTTTGTGACTGGTCATTCTAGAACTTTTAGTCTAACAAAACACAGATTTATCATGATTGAGAGTGACAGTTTGATTTACAGCTTTGTTGTACCAATAAGAGATTAGATTTTGGAAACATGGTAGCCTCCAGCCCAGATGAGGATAAGTGGTTACAGATTCGTTTTAGCTGCATTAGCTGCCAGTCAATCTTCTGGAATAGAACTTGAATGGGTCCTACTGACTTGAATTTCATCAAGTCAAGATTAGATTTTGAATTATGACCAAATGAAACTAATCACAAGCCTAAGCTAAGACTGAGCCTGGACTTTGAATTAGCAAATGTAATGCTAAAAGCAAAGGACAAACAAGTCAACTTAGAGAAGAGGTTGGGTTGAAACACAGGACTTTCACATGCTGTGTAGATTCCCGTGTGAAACCAATAGTCAACGTTGACGTTTAACATGGTTTCTTCTTTCTTACGACCCGGGCTGTGGTGGTTGCCCAGCATAGGAGCACTGGTTGGTTGTTTGGGTGTTGTAGGGGACATACGAGCTATTAACTCCCAGACCCTGCATGAGTAAAAGGGCCATGTTTATCTCGTCTGTTAGGTAGTTGGAGGTGTTTAATCTGGCCAGTAGCGATATGTTTATCTGCCGCTTGGCTCCACTGTTGCTCTGAGACGGGTGTCCTACTTAGCTGACACAGTGCCTTACTGCCAACTCTGACTTCATCCTGTCTGAGACTGAAAGACACAAGGACGAGGGCGAAACAGAAACAGAGAGAGAGAGAGAGAAAGAGGACGGTAACAGAAGCACAAGGATGTCCTACTAGCCCACTGTGACAGGACACACTGGCCCTGCAGAAAAGAAATGAGCGATGATAGTGATAAAAGGGATTCATCTTCTTCATTCACGTACACCCACAAGAAACACAATTCATTTTTCCATCTCCCAAACCTTTATCTATTTCACCTCCCTCGATCACTCTCATTCCTCTCGGCCAGTCTCTCCTGTGTCTTCGGTCGGCTGCTCTGTCAGCATACTAATGCACCCCGACTGAAGGTTTTCTCATAAAACTGTCCCTGGCTGAGTGGCGCTGTGCTAAGACATCAAAGTGGGTTTATGCCGCCGCATGGCTGAGAGTCCAGGGTTTAAGACAGAAAGAAAATTCACCATGTGTGAAAAGTGATGCTGCGAAATCTGCACAGGTATTTAGCTGCCACATTTGACAGATACAAAAGACATACTGCCATGCTCAAGCTTAGAAAACAATTTTTATGGAGACTAACATTTAATATGTTTGCTTCACATAAACTTCATTTGTTCAAACAGAGCAGATTGGTGCGTCACGCAGCTCTTCATTTGAATTGAATCTGTGTAATTTGAGTCAGCACAGACACAGTCTGACCCAGAGTCAGACAAAGGTAGCTTTAGTTCATTGGTATTTCTTCCAAATCTTCCCAATTATGTCGTGCACATTCTCGCTCTCTCAGCATTCCTTCAAGCTAAACGGTGTTATCAACCTGCGGACAGACTCTCTATGACATCCAGTCAGCTGAGTACAATTAACATCTTATGTAGGCGTTTGTGTCATATTCTCATCCAGAGTGACTTTAAATGAGCCATGAATTAATATTACCTATCCTCAACAAATACCCTAAAAATACTGTATTGTGTCCTGTTGTCAGGAAACGATTTAAACATGTAAAATGAGCATGTCACAGCATTGGGTTCATATTTTCTTGTATCTCTGCTTTTAAACTGGTCCGCAAATGCATTTTCAATCTCTAGGGTGCAGCTTTGTGCTGGACACACTGAACATGCTCAGTCCCATGTTTACACTGATATCTCCTTTGACAAGCAGCAGGCTGGACACGTATCAAAAACAAGTGCTTCAATTAAGTTATAAGTTGAGTCTGTGACAAACTTTTACAATGTAACAGCTAAAAATAATGAAATGGGACGCTGTAAACTCTGACAGAGCACTGATGGCATCAGTTGATTAGCAGCCATATAAAACCATAACTGTTAGCAGTATTTCATTCACTTGTGATACAAAGCAATGCAGCTTAGCCACATGTTCATAGACTACATAGCCCTGGATACCTATGAGTCACTCTCCTTAAAAGTCAGACCTGCCTTGACCTGTCTGCGTGTGCCTTACTTTAATGATGATGAAGCTCCACTGAAAATGAACACTAAAGTACACACACCTTCTATTCACGTGCTGAGTTATCGTAATGTTAGCTTAAAGGGCCGATTGCAGCCCCTCAACTCACCCTTTCCTACCAAACATGAAGGAGAAACTACTATAGTTACAAAACACGCAAAAAACACTAGAGCCAGTGCTTAATTTGTCTTTCCTGGACTGCTGTAGAAACATGGTGGTTCAACATGGCGGGCTCAGGACCTCAGGACCTGCACTCTGTAGATATAAACGTCTCCTTCTATGGTAACAAAACGTAACTACTCTTATTTTCAGGTGACAACAGACTAATGAACATGTACGTGATAAGAGGACCTATATAAGTGATCTGTGGTCCTGTGTTAGTTAAATCGTTTATACATCTGCCAGTCAGTGAAAAGATGATGCTTTGATAGGAACAGAACGTGTGATCATTTTATATAAATATACATGAGAGCTTGTTTCAGACAAAAGAACATTTATCACATGATGAAACAACATCAACTTGTCCAGGGTGTACCCCACTGTTGTGCAGGTGTTTTGTCCTGCAGTCTGCTGTGAACCTCCCTCCATCAGTCTGCTCACATCGATGGTCAGCACATGCTAAATAAATATCAGTGCCTGGCAGCTGACTTCACTGTGTTGATGCCAGAGTATCTGCATTGTTTGTTTGTGTGTCTGACCCCTGGTGGGTGACTATACACAGACAGGCTGCCAGTATTGTACATCAAGGTCAGTTCACTGCTAGTTATACTGCAATAGATGCAAGAGAAACACACACAAACATTATTTAAAGCCCTTGCCTAAAGTCTGATATGAAAATTTAGGCAGACAGCATGCGTTCTCTGACCCCACAACCTCTTTCTGTCAGCTGAATCCACTGGCAGATTCAGACTACGTCCACCAAACCAACCTCCCTGCACTCTGTCACCTGACATGGATAGGTTACCTTGGAGTAGATGTATACACTAAAGGATACCTTGTGTGAGACACTGAGGCGAATCTTCCACACAAACTTCCAATGAGGCTGAATTCTCCGACTCTCAGTATAGACAGAACCTATGAGGGTTTTCATAAAAGCCTGTTATGGGTCGACAAATACATGATATAAAACCCAAATTATAATTCACGTATTTGTGTGGCTGCAGGTGTTTGCCGTACACTCAGACATCTGTTTCTGGATTATAAGTCCTTAAGTTAAATGACGTGCCGTGTCGCAGGGGGACTGTTTAAAGTTTCAGACTTTGTCCCACAGTTCTGACAATAGCACCCCAAAGTACAAAACCATGACCTTTGAAAATCACTATGCTTCTTGCTGTACCTGGACCAGCTCCCGAGCGTCAATGTGCCAATATACACAACCCTGTTACTCTCTTGCATTTCTCTTTAGATTCTTTGTTGCATCCTGCATAGTGGTAACTGTTTCTAAATTATCAAACTAAAGCCTGTGTGATGAGATTTCTCAGTGAGTGGCTGAAGGATGTGAGCTGAATTATAGCCTTCATTTGTTAGAGAGGATCTTTGTGTCCATTCTCTCTGTCTCTCTCACCACATTAGTTGTTATCTGCATGAACAGCTCCAAGACGCTTGGATCAATAAAAAACCTGCAGCCATGGGAGAGCAGTGTCCTCGTAAATGTGGGACCAAGAAACAAAGACAGACACAGGCAGCAGCCGAGAGGAAAGGAGATCCAAGGAGAAGAGGAAAGACAGGAGGGAAAGGACATCATGAGACTGTAGCTACCAGACAGCACTGGAGATTTCATTCTGTAGAAGAATCTAGAATCTGTGTGAACCCAGGAAGAGCTGAGGTGTGTGATATCCTGCTGTCACTCCTATCTTACTATCTGTGCTGATAACATTTTACTCAACGAGTTCACAAAGAAATACTTAAAAGCCACTTGATTTACCTGTGTCGTACCTACTGTCTAAGCATGTACAGTAAAACAAAAAGAGCTCTGACACTGAACAAAGACTTTTGATCTGATGCTGATATTAGACAGAATCTTTTCATAGACTGTATAAAATGTGGCCGTAGTCCCTGTGACATCACCACCAGGTACATAACAGGTGTTATGTCATGACATTTTCCACATAGAGCAGGTCTAGACTGTAGTCTTTATAACATTATTTACAGAGATTCAACAATTCCCACCAAGCAAGCACTTGGCAACTTCCTTTAACACCATAGACCAGACCTGGGCAAATTACGGCCCGCGGGCCACATCCGGCCCTTTGTACGTCCCTGTCCGGCCCGCGTGAGGCCAATCATAAACACCATAAATTAAACAAATTTTTTTTTTCAACTTTTATTTTGAAATTTTATTTTGAAAAGCGTTACGTTACGTCACTACGAATGCACGTCGTAGACGTAGCGCCTTCACGCGCGTATACAGGTGAGTGAAGGTGATGCTGTTCGCCAGGGTACCCTCAAGATGTCGGCACACCCCAAGAAAAGAAAAGTTGATAACGAATGCCGTATTTTCAACAAGACATGGACTGCCAAATATTTCTTTACAGAAATTAAAGGTAAAGCAGTGTGCTTAGTCTGTGGTACACAGGTTGCTGTGTTTAAAGAATATAATTTGAATCGCCACTACACGACCAAGCATGAAGATAAATACAGAAACCTGTCTGGTGAAGAGCGTGCAAGGGAGTCTGATGCATTGCTTGCAAAACTACAAACCCAACAAGGATTTTTCACTAAACTCCACACTCCCAGAGATGCAGCCGTCAGGACAAGTTATGTCATTTCTCACAAAATCGCCAGAAAAAGTAAGGCGTTTTCCGACGGAGAGTTTATTAAGGAGTGTTTATTGGACTCTGCTGCGCTGATGTACCCAGAGAAAAAGGGCGCGTTTGAGAACGTTTCACTCTCCCGACGCACTGTAACGAGGCGAATTGAGGACATCGCGGGAAACTTAGAACTTCAGCTGAAGAACAGAGCGGCCGACTTTGACTTTTTTTCTCTGGCTTTGGATGAGAGCTGCGACGTACGTGACACCGCCCAGCTGCTCATCTTCTTACGTGGGATAACCGCAGACTTTCAAATCACGGAGGAGTTGGCATCCATGCAGTCAATAAAAGGGACAACCACAGGTAATGACTTGTTCAGAGAAGTGAATGCATGTATGGACATGTTAGGACTGAAATGGGACAAGCTTGCAGGTGTGACAACAGATGGTTGTCCAAATCTGACTGGGAAAAATGTTGGACTTTTAAAGAGAATGCAGGATAAAGTGACAGAAACGAACCCTGATCAGAAATTGACATTTTTGCATTGTATCATACATCAGGAAGTGTTGTGTAAGACAGTGTTAAAAATGAAACATGTTGTTGATGCTGTCACTAAAATAGTTAACTTCATCAGAGCGAGAGCTTTAAATCACAGACAGTTTGTTGCTTTGTTGGAGGAAAATGAGGTTGAACATGGTGACATAAGCTATCACTGCACTGTTAGGTGGCTCAGCCTTGGCAAGGTTCTGAAAAGTATCTGGGACCTGAGAGACCAGATTCAGGAGTTCTGTGTTCAGAAAGGTCATGACGTCCCAGAACTTTCAGATGAAGACTGGTTGGCAGACCTCGGATTCGCTGTGGATGTGACTGCACTAATGAACGAACTTAATGTCAAACTGCAGAGCAAGGGCCTTTTTGTGCATGAGATGTACAGTGCAGTGAAGGCTTTCATGAGAAAACTGCAGCTTCTCTCAAGCCAAGTGAAGGACAACATTCTGACCCACTTGCCAACACTTAAGGAAGCCAAAAGATCTGGTGATCACCTCCAAAAGTACTCAACCATGTTTGAAACATTGCATGCAGAGTTTTCAAGGCGATTTCAAGATTTCAAAACTCTTGAGAGTGAAATGTACATGGTCTCTTCTCCCTTCAACTGCAGTGTGGATGATGCACCAAGAGAAGTTCAGATGGAACTCATTGATCTGCAGTCTGACACACTTCTGGCAGATCACTTCAAGTCAGTCTCACTGCTGGACTTTTACTCCTCCCTCAAAGAGGAGAACTTTCCACACCTGAGGAAGCATGCTCAGAGGATCCTAGTCCTCTTTGGATCTACCTATCATTGTGAACAGACATTCTCAGTTATGAAGTTCAACAAATCCAAACACAGATCCTCTATGACTGATGACCACCTCTCAACTGTCCTTCGCATAGCCACTTCAGACATTCCGCCAGATTTCAATGCCCTTGTTCAAGCCCAGAGCAGACTGGATTATTCTCACTGAAGAGATAACATGAGGAGGAAAACATTACAAATTATTGTTTGTGGAGATTAACAAGTTAAAAATAAATTGCACTGGTTCAATGATTGTTTTTCTTATTTAACCAATACACCACAATTTCACATAACCTAATATAAATATTTACAGAGTGCTTTATTCTTCTGATTATCAGTATCAGCTATTCAAAATATTTAATTTGAGCGTTTTACAATGAAAGAAAGTTGGTGGCCCTCTGACACAATTCAGGTTTCTGAAGAGACATTGTCAAAGTCAGTGTGGGGGCTCTGCTCGTCTCAGTCTTGCCAGTCCTGTCTCCGTCGCCTCCCGGCTAATCCAAAAGTGGTCAAAGAGGTGGATCATGGGTGGAGCTAAGGCAGGCTGGTTGCCCAAACAAGCCACCAATAACCTGTCAATCAAAGCAGTTATTTAGGTAAGGTGAGTTGTATATGTATGAAGTTGGACATTTGAACATGGAGACATATAGAAACTGACTCACTTCTGGAGTCGGCCTCAAGTGGACGTTTGAGGAACTTGCCATTTAGGGAAAAACAAGACAGCAGTCAAAGTAAAACATCATGTTAAACCATGACAGCTCCATCCACTCTTCCTGCTTCAGGTTTTGCATTTTTAGTGAGGTCCAACACTGATGTTGGCTGATCAGGTTTGGCTCTCAGTTGGTGTTCCAGTTCATCCAAAAGGTGTTTGATGTGCACTATTGTCTATTGTAAAACTTGGAACCAAGGGACCAAGGCCGAGCCCGATGCTGAAACAAACAGGCCCCAGACTATTGGTCTTTATACCATCTGATTTTACACTCTGCAGATCAGTCGTTGCTGCCAGATGTCTCCACTTCTTAATACCAGCTCTTCCAGTTGACCAGTGCAAAAGGGCAGGAATTTGACTAACTGATTTATCATTGGATGACAGTGCAAAATTGAAAGTCACTGAGCTCTTCAGGACAATCCATTCTCCTGCAGAGGTTTGCCTGGCTGAATGCTTTTCTGCAGGGGTGGAGTGGGTCTCGTTTTCAGCCCGGGAATTAAATGTTGCAGAGTGGCCCTCTTCAATAAGGAAAAGGTTGCTGAGGTAGCCATATTTAAAACCTACAACCTGACACCGCTCCAAACCAACAACAACACATTTCACTGAAAACTCAGCTAAAAACATACATACATAGCTTACCTCCAAAACAGCATATCACTTTGGACAGAGGTTGCTAATTTTCTCCCCTATTGTAGATTTGGTTCTGTGTTGTGACATGTGTTGCCCAAGAGGCAAACTTTGTGGCTGTGAAGTGAAGCCAACATGACAGTGCCAAAACTGCAGTTCCACAAAGAGGCTGGCTCCAGAAGTGAGTCAGTCTCCACAAGTCCCCATGTTTAAATGTCCAACTTCACAGCAGAAATAAACATGTTTACAGCCTGGTACAAAAAACAGTTTTGGTCTCTATAGCTAATTTACTCGTTCATGACAACTGTACTGAGGGTGAATTTATTTTATTTTTTTTCTATGGAAAATGCTGTGACATAACTTCTGCTATCATTTGGCAGTAAATAAATAAAATTGCACTGAATGTGGAGACAGCCCCAAACTCTACCAGATTCTTCCTCCCAGTTGCCAGCACTCTTTAGTGGAAGTGACAGATTACAAGTGTTGTCCATATATTTTTATATTTCATATACAGCACATGTGTGTGTCTGTCGGAGCCAAAATGCACCTAGTGGTCTGAGAGGGGCTTTTATGCAGAACACAAAAACATGTCCTGATACGAAAAACATGAAGATGCTTCATTATGGTTTCCATAAATCAATATTCACTGCAACGATTCGTACACAACGTGTGTCCAGTGTCATGTCGTGGTGGTGCAGATGAAATGAAATACCATATTCCTCACTGGCTTCCTTCAGTTCACTCTGCACCTCTTTGTTCTCAAGCCTACACAGCTGAGGTGTGTGTGTTTGTGTGTGAGAGAGAGAGAGAGAGAGAGGTGTGGTAGTGTGTGTTAGTGTGCTGCTGGGGAGTGGCAGCTCTTCTCATATCCAGTAAAGATTGTGTAATCCTTGTGGGGAGAGCAGGACAAAGGAAGTGATAGCCATACTGCTGCAGCCACCTCTTCCTCTCTCACTCCGTCATTTCTCATCCCTGTTTTGTTTCCAGATGTGCTCAGCTGTCCTTTTCCCTCCTTTACATTCTGTTCAATTCAAAGACAACACGAAAGCTCTCACCAGAGAGATGAAGGGATGGAGGTAGTAAAAGAAGAGAGGGTGAGGGGGAGGGGAAGAGATAGAAGACATGGAAGGAATAATCACATCTGATACGGCTTCATAGCCTTCCCCTGACACGCGTCCTTTGTTTCACTTTCATCCAGTCTTCGCATCCGTCTGTTCTTTACAACACCACTACCTCACTATGACTCCACCTTTCCTTCCAAGAAATGACAACGTATAGACATCAGAACACAAGCGTTCAATTCATTTCATCAAATAATGTTAATAAACTAAAGCCAATAAACCCAGGGAGCCAATACTAACTAACTAATTATAAAAATGAAAAAATGAAGAATAAAAGTTTCATACAAATGCACTGCAATACATTGTATGTACACGTTAAACATACATGAACTGATACACTAAATGTAAACATTCTCACCCTCAGTTCTAAACATGAGTTATTATGAGTAATGTAGTATGAAAACATAGCACTCTTGAATATCATTCAAAAAAGTCATATTTAGTGTCACATGTACAGATATATAACAGCAGCAGTTATGTCCTGAGGTTCAAATGCTTTGTTATGTCAGCCAAAAAAGACTAATCTTCATAGCCATACATATCTGACAATCCTAGCAGACCAAAAATAGTAAAATATAAAAACCAAACTTGGCTGCATGAAATCTGACCGCGGTAAGATTGGCCCCTGGGACTTTGGACATGCCTGATATATGTCCTGTATGCCCTACATTATATGTTGTATGTAGTAAATAAATAAATAAGAGTTGGAAGTGCCTGCAAAAAACGACAAGGACATGAAGTAAACTGGTAAAACATCTCTTGACTGCTCCTCCAAATGAAAGAAGAAGATCCACATCAAACTGTTCAATCTGTTTTGTGATGCGACACTCTGGTCTGGTTTAGCACAAAAACAACTTGTTTGTGGTTTGGGTTCAAATGACTTTGCTAAGGTTAGGGGAGCTTTGTTGTCATGGTTACAGTAATAAACACATAGTTTAGGTTATAGAACAGTCGTGGTCCGGGTAAGGAAATGAACTTGTGTGTAGAAAGCAGGAAACAGTCAACATCAACCATCAACATCAACTTCGGCCTCCTCCCTACACTGACTTTGACTCTATAATAATGTCTGACTTTCTCCTTTGCTCATTATGATTACAGTTGTTGAAGGTCTCTGTCTCTGACTCAAACGACCTGATGCTGTCCTTTTTGGGAAAACAGTCTCATTACGTCTCAGTGCACAAGAAGCGGCTCAGTGAACCATGATGGATGAAGTCTCTCTCCTGTTCTCTCCTTATCCAACCTATCTGCTACTCTGACTACTAGTGTTTGCTGCCCCATCAGACTTTGATATAATGAGATCTCTCCGATGAACTCATTAAGTAGTTCTTAGTTCATTAGTGAAAGCTGTTAGAATTGCTATAAACAGATATCTGCACATGAATGTAGAGTGTGTACGTGAGGGTAAGGTTTTGGCACATACAAACACTTCAGACATCCTTCTACATCTTTCAGACATCCAGTCTGCTCTTAAGTGCTTCTGAGCATGTGGCTGTGTCACATTCATAATTAACAGAACAGAAGAGAGAGGGGAGACCAAAGATCCAGCACGCCGACAACAGGAAGTGGACAAAATACACTATCTGACTCCAGACTACAGCATCAAAGGTTAAATCAAACATATGTCGTGTTACTTTGTCTTGTTTTTGTTGCTTCTTCTCTGGTATCTACAGAGAAGGCGCATCTGAGAACCTGCTTCATTCTAAACCCCGGCGAGAGAGGCAGAGTGCTGATTGAGTCGGTGTCTGCTGACAACAACAGGAGGAGGGCAGCGTCCCATTGGCTGCGTGACATCACAGAGGAGTAACGAAGCGTCCCTGGGGGGGGTCACTCAGTCCTGCTCTGTTTTTAGCCTCGACGGCTGCACTGATGCACTCACTGTATTTTTCACCAGAGCTCCACTCCTCACCGCTCTCTGCACACTGCATTCATGTTACATCCATGCCTGTGCTGCCCCTGTTGTTGCTCTCTTCCTCTCCTTGTGCTGCAGCACACACCTGAACCTCACCTGGTCATTACTCCTGCTGAAATCCACTGGTTCTCCACTCACTCCTCACCAGACCCTTACAGTTTCCCCCGTGGTAACTAGTCAGACTCCTCTTCCCAGTGATTCCTACTCACAGTGCTTTGTGAGACTCTTAGTGTTTTCTTGGTTCTCCTGTATTTTTTCCCTCCCTCTGTTTCCTGCCGTATTTTTTGACCCTGTGCTTCCTGTGCTTTAGATCACCTACCCCTGCTCAGCAGCTGCCAGCCTGGACCCACTCCTCTCCTGGACCCTCACCGCCGACCTCTCCCCCCTCATGTCTCCCAGCTTTCCCCCCTCATGTCTCCCAGCTTTCCTCCCTACTCACTTCCCACAGACCCAGTCATCAGTACCCCCCAGACCTTCAACCTGAGCCCTTCCCCTGTTTTTTTGGGGAATAAACTCTGTACCACTTGTGAACCCAGCGTCCGCCTCTTTGGTCTGCTTACCACCCATTGTCACAATTCAGTGTTGGTAATTTGGTGCAAACAGTTGGTGCTCATTTGCACTTATTTTTATTTGGCTCTACTTTTATTTTTTTTATTTTATAGCTTCTCTACAATGACTCCCTGTTTATTTAAAAAACTGATTTTAAGATTTTATTGTTTACCTTTAAAGCACGTCTGGGTATGTAACATGTTGGGATGTTGCCACCTTCTGAGCCTTAGATCTTCAGGTGGGGTCCTCCTGGCTGATCCAAATTCGAGGCTTAAATCTTATTTTATATTGTCATGTTTCTTTAATGACTGTTGCTGTAACTGTCCTTATCTTTCTTCGTCTCCCCTTCTCCATGTTCTTTAATATTCATTTTGCCTTTGTCTGGCCAGTGTCTGAGTTTGACTTTATACACTATTTTTTAAAGGTGCTATATAAATGAAGTAATAGGGTGTCATTTAGCTCAGTTGGTAGCATCCGCTCCATGTACAAAGACTCAGTCCTTGCCGCAGCGGCCCAGGGTTCGAAAAATGTATGTGCATACATTTTTGGGGTTAATATTTTTTATGAAATCTAATTCTGTTTATTTGCTCTTCAGTTAAAGAACAGACTGGTTTAGATTTACTCATTAAAGCTGACCTTGCATTTTAAACCTAGTTCTAAAAATAACACAAAACTCAAAACTACTACTAAAGAAAGGACGAGCAAAATGTCTCAGCTAACATAGTAGGGTATTTGTCCTGTTTGGAATCAGTGCAAATTCAACAGGAAAAGGCTAAAATTCAATTCAGTTTTATTTATGTCAGTCTCCATAAATCCCTGTGTTCAAATGTCCAACTTCACAGCAGAAATAAACATGTTTACAGCCTGGTACAAAAAACAGTTTTGGTCTCTATAGCTAATTTCCCCGTTCATGACAACTGTACTGAGGGTGAATTAGAGTCTAAGGTGTCATTTGGCCCACCTTAAGTCTGCCAATGATCCACGTCTTTGCCAGTTTTTAGATAAGCCTCAAGGCAAAACTGGCAGGAGAGCAAAAAAGGCAGCAGCCAGAGCTGCTCTTCAGGAACCTGTGGGTAACTTTATACTGTCAGTTACTACCACCTACTGCACAGCAACAGCACAGGTTAATGGTCAGATTCTGTAGTTTCTCTTTTTATACTTACTTACATTTCACGTTGAAACTTTGCTGCTTTCAGTATCTAAGAATTATTACATTACAAACGTAGAGGAACATTAGAGAGTTCAGATGTCCTCTGTGAAACAAAGAGATGAATGTCCTCTCATGAATGTGTTTGAAGCTCTGATTTAATTCCAGCATGTGGGGTGAATGAATTAAAGACTGTGACACATGACGTGTTGCGTGTTATTATGAGTATCTACAAAAAGACAGCTTAAACCTGAACCTTGTTTATGTAAAATCTGTCACTGAACAGTATTCAAACAGCCACAGTGGAGATGAGCTCAGTGAATGTCAATGTGACGGATTCCTGCTGAGCTAATTTGCAGCGAGCTGTGGTTCGTTTTTTAATGGCCTCGGATGGAGACTCTGCTGGGAAGCCCATGATTATTACATTAATGCAGCCGCTCCATGTCAGCCACTTAAATAGAGTGAAAGCATGTGACCTTTGTGCTTTCTTTACTCCAAAGTAACATTATTTTTAAAGGTGAATGCTGCTACACACTGTCAATTCTATGCTACATTCTGGCATTTCAAATCCTTTGTAGTAAAGTTGGAGGTGAACGGATTGTACAGACAATATGATTGTAAAGTCACATTGTGATTTGTGATTTTGGGCTACATTAATTGACTTGCCTTGACTTGAATATTGAACTTCATAGCTTCACTGTAGTTGTTGTGCAAGAAGTGTGACTTGTCAGGTAGGGCTGCTCATGCTTTGTGTTCTGTTAACCTCTCTTTATCAGTGAATAAACGAACCCTCACAGTGACTGCACAGAAAGACAATAATATGACGAGACAAATTCCACCATTGCCTGTTTCACAAAATGAATGACAGCACAGATGATTGATACTGTGAATGTGCTTAAGTTGCTTGCATGTCCATGAAATAGTAATGTTTGTCGAGCACACGCTTTAGTGTTTAAAGTGTGTTACAGTGAATCATTTATAGAAGAAACTATTTATATAACTTTGGATTGGGACTCTGTGGCCTCACATCAGGCTGTGTTGAGAGACTTCATCACTGATAAAGAGTTCACCCAGCAAGGTACGAAAACAACTGCTTCTGAAAAACACTTTAAAGTTACTTTATCATTTTAAACATGACTTATTATGAGTAATGTCTGGTGACATTTCAGTTGAAAACATACCACTCTTGCTTTTCTTTCTTCTCTTTTACAAGATCATTTAGAAAGTCATATTCAATGTCACATGTACAGATATATAACATCTTCCAGCCATACAGTATATTGATTATATATATCTTTTCTACCATAAACTAACAGATCTAAAATCATGTCAATGCTACACTAAGTGGTAATCACGTGAATGGTGTCTCTGTCATTCATCTGGGTCAGGAGTTGTACGTCACACACCACCAACTGATTCACTGGTTCTTGTGAAACAGGATGATATTTTATGGAGAAAATATTTGCTGGGTGTCCCTCTGATGCCCTCCGGCTGTTCCTAAACTCTTTGTGACTTTTTGTGATTTAGATTAATTTAATGATGATTAATGTAAAGTAAACTGCTGTCACCTGTAGCTGCTGTTAGTTCATGTTAGCTCAATTTGTTAGCCGGGCTGCCCGGACTGTAAGCTCGGAGCAAAAGACACTTTCCATACAGAGCAGGTCTAGACTGTACTCTTTAGAATGTTAACTACAGAGACCAACAATTCCACACACGCATCTTGCAGTTTAGTACACACATTCATGGTTCCCTCAGGAAAGCTTACTTTAGTACTTTTCTGACTTCGTCATCGAATCTGCCCAATAATTTCCCCAGTGTTTACATTTAAGTTTTTACTCAAACACATACTTGTATTCACCAGAAGGCGGCGTTTTAATAAGTAGGCATACTCATAAGCGGGAAAAAAACTGAAGTACTGGTACCCCAGCAGTAATACCAATGGCATGAATTTCCCCATTAAATACTGTCGGCCCAATAAAAGCACTGGCTTCAATGGACAAGGGTTTGCTTTTAATGATTTATCAGATGTCATTTACAATTTCTTTCTCAATGCAGGATGATATGACAGGTATAGACACTGACAATTTACTAAAGTGTCATATACCTCTGAATCCTGGCATTCGTCTTTCAGAGAAACTAGTCATAAGCAAAATAAACCCTTATAATTAGCAAAGTATCAACCCTCTCACATCAGCGTAACCACTTTCCCTAGGCAGTAAGCCTTGTGACAAAGACGATCGATACCAGTCCAATGAGCTCAAATGAGCTGGAATGAGATGAAATGAGAGGTATTGAATGGAGACTAGATGAAGACGTTGTGTGTACAGATGGATGGAGGGCGTGCAAGAAAATGTATAGAAAGCAAAAACAGTGAAGGATAGAGGGGATCTTCTGAAAAAAAAAGCTTTTTTTGCTGTGTCATCCTCAAAATGTCCCCTTGTATTAAACCAAGGTGATCTCAGTCAGGAGAGACAATGTGGAAAGTAAAAACTAGCCGGTGGCTAAAACAAGAGGTCAAATGTTGGTAGCAGGGTGGCGCTTTGGTGAAGTGGAAGGTCTTTAGCAGCATCCAAAATGTTGTTACAGCAGCAACTAAGACACACATTAGAGGGCACGACATTCGTATTTCTAGAGGGATGTTTGGATTTTTTCCATTCATTTCTATACAGACAGCTTACACTGACACATATTGGTGGGTGCAAGAATCTATTACTGAACTGTAGCAGTATATTTTTTGATGTCAAATTAAAGTATGTTGGCATATAAATATAAAATTAAATTTCATTCGAGGTGCCACACAACACTGCTGATACCACCCCAATGCACCTCTCTATTTCACATGCCAGTTGATCAGTCCACCATTTCCTGTCTTCACACTTGGAGGCGCTGACTTCCATCTGCTTTACACTCAACTACAAACCGATCTAATGTGTGTTGGAGGACACTGTCCAATGAAGGTTAACAGAACCACATCATCTGCAAAAAGCCGGATACTGTCGTCACCTCTGCGATCCCAAATGGTAAATGGACTGTACTTACTGCATATACCGCCTTTCTAGTCTTTTGCCCACTCAAGACGCTTGAGTGAACACTACATACCTTATCCAACCATTCATACTCATTCATACACTGATGGCATTGGTGCCAACTGCTCATCAGTTTTAACTCCTGTCTTTGATGTCACAAATGAACAATCAGAGACAATGGGAGTCCTTGGAGTTTAAATTTAATGGGGGATGTGAAGAATAAGAAGTTTCTGAAAACACCTCTTAAGTTTAAAAGCTAGTTTTAATGAATAAGGCGAGAATGTATATACTGGCCCACATGTATGTAATGTTGTTTTATAACAGTCAAGTGGTAGAAAACTGTATTCATCATTAAGAAATACCAACATGACATTTTTCCAGCTTTTCCAAAGTGACTTTGTTCAAACAAACAGTAATTTAAAGACAGCACCTTGGAAGGTGCGTTGGGAATTTTTACGTTATGTACACATTGATCAATAAATAAAGAAATATTACTTGCAGCCCTGAACAAGCCAACTGCTCAGTCAGATTTAAAGCACTTCATTTAGGTAGGAATAGAATACAACAATACCTTTTACACCTTATAGAAAGAAATGATGGCCATAACTCCAGCTAAACGACCAGTGGCCAACAGTGCAGCACTATGGTTGAACTGGGAAGCTTCCAACAATGAGTTTGTTCAAGCTTCTGTTGACTGTTAAAAATAATATCCTGTTGACACATCATATCAACTGGTACTGCTGTCGGCTTCCTCTGAGCCACACACACTGATCTTCAACTGTACAGTCAGCTTTGAATGAGTGTTTCCATACATTAGTGTACATGCTGAAAAATGCTGTTCTCCGATGCATATCGATCAGAAAAATGAGCTGATCAGAAGTGAGGCTGGCGCAGCTCATTAGCTCTGATTGATTATCCGACTCCATGGAGATAAAAAACCTCCCGAGGCCAGAGGTAAAACAAAACATGCAGAATTACATGATTAACGTCATCACATATTGTATATGTTCAGGCTGGGCGTATGTGAATAAACACATAGCCAAGCATTAAAAATGTTGCTTGGCAAAAAAAATCAAGAGTTTCCACGACTGACCTGTGCAAACACGACAAGCAGCTGGTGACCTGATGGTTACTTCAAAAATTCAATGATTCAAATGGGACTATAAGGTTTGATTTTATGGACCTCTGTAAACATGGCTAGTGCTTAAAAAGCTGTGTTGTAGAATCTCATTAATCTAATTTTCTAAAATGCATCGTGATGTTGATGTGGAAGACTGGAATAGACAAAACACAAGCACAAACTAAACACACTGAAGACACACACTGCATGTAAAATCAAGTTAGCTATTTTCAAGCCAATGTCTGCCACTGTAAAGGATACAGTGAGCCTAGCTGATCAGTCGACAAGTGAGGAATTTTGCAGTTTTCCAGAAACTTCACAATCATCAGCCATCAGCTGTTTTCAGTGATAAGCCCACTGCATACAAACTGCTCACTCCTAAAAAGCACACAGTTAGCTGCTGCCAGATATTTCCCTCAGGAGCTGGTGGGGACCAAACAAAAGCTAAAATTAGAGTGAATTAGAGTTACATTCATCAGGTGGACACGAACAAAAGAGCACACATCCTCCTCACTGTCTGGACAAGAGAGGGAGCTGACCACAGTTCAGCATTTAACACCATAGTTCCACGCAGGCTGATGACAAAGCTCAAGGACCTGATACAAAACACCTTAATGTGAATGTGGATCCTTGACATCCTGACGTCCCTCATCCTTAACCACAAACTGACTCTGTGAAGTCAAGCCAGGGGCTGGCAGGGACTGTTTCACCTCAGACACAAATACCAGAAATCCCCTCAAATACTAAGGAATTACTCCTGCACCATTGTGAGCATCCTCACAGGAAACATCACTGTCTGGTACGGAAACAGCACCGAACAACACCACAAGGCCCTGCAGTGGTTAAGCTGAACCTACAATAGGTGGTGCTCTACCCATCCATGTACATCTATGCCCAACGCTGCGATAATAAGGCTAGGAGAATCTTTAAGGATCCCAACAGCCCGGATAACAGCTATTCCCCCTTCTTCTCCTCAATCAGAAAGATGGTTCTCGAAAAAACCCCTCCCCTCTTTAATGCACAAATTGATTCAACTGGATTACATTTCACTGTGATTGTACCTTATTGACCGAGCACTGTAGGTACCACATGAAGCATTATAAGAGTAAGGTTGTAAAGTAGACTAAAGACATGGTTCCTCTTCAAGAAATGGTCATGAGTCATATAATATGAATCTTCATATCGCCTGTCATAGCGAACATTTCTTAATTCAAGTCACAAATAATTTATCAACTAATCACTTCAGCACCAAAGACACAGACAGAGAAGTAAGTGATTACTTTAAATGAATCATGGATAACATTTACTGTGCCAGGAATCCTCTCAAGGAAGGGAAGCCCAGGGAAACAGTTCATCATGCTATCACAAGACCTAAGTCTGATCATTTGAACTTAAACTCACTAATATTATAAACATTATGAGTTATACATTTTTTGTATTAATTATGTCATTTAAAAATAACAAGATACCAAAGGACATGTAGATTAGAGCACAATAAACAATCAGAATAAAGACAGAAAGGCTCTGTGGCTGGTATGGACAGAGCAGCCTGACTAACCTTTAATATGTCTGTGTATTGTCCCTGCAGTCATGTCAGGCTGGGCCTGTCTATTGTTGGCTGTGCAGTAACTACAGGTAGCCCACACAGAGCTGCAGGTGAACAGTATGTATACACACAAGTGTGTATATGTGACGTGTATTAACATTACAAACCATATCTGTGAGGTCATAACATCTCCTGACTATAATAAACTCTTACTGTCAGCACTGACATCACCAAAGTTTGACTTTTTCGAGTAACAAGGCATACCCCTGCTGAGCCCACCTCCTGCAGCTGCTCCAGCTCCAGCCTCAGCGCCTCCTGTTCGGCCTCCAGGTCGGCATACTGCTGCTTCAGGCTCTGGTTCTCCTCCAGGACCACCAGCCCGCACTCCGCCGCCCTGATCTTCTCGCGGTTAGCCTCGGCCAGCTCCCGACTCAGGCGTTCCACCTCGGCCCGACACTGCTCCACCGATTCCCCGCATCCTGCTCCACCTGCCGCCATCGCCCCTCTCTCTCCCTCCCTGTACCCTCTCCTCCCTGCGTCGGATGAGCGGAGAGCCCCGCCGGAGGGAGAAACAGCTGAGGTAGACAACAACCCCCCTACCGCCTCCTCTCCTCTCCTCTCCTCTCCTCTCCTCCGAGGAATCACAGCGCTGCTTCAAATCTCATGTCAAAAAGAAAGACAAAAAGAAGAATAAACACTGATAAAGATCCACAGAGCTCTGTCTTTGTCGCTAGAGAAAGTCATCTTCTGCCTTGTGATGCTCTGAATAATGCAGCTTCTCATCTTTCCTTTCCCCTCCCTCTGCTCTGGTTTTCTGCTTATTCACCGGCACCAGGACGCCATCTCTGCCTGTGGCCGTGAAGCAAGGCACACTCCCCGCTGCGTGTCATGCTGCCTGCTGCAGGCTCGCAGGGTTTGGATCCTCAGTGAGAGGGATCAGCTCTGCCCCACGTGAACAGCTGGATGCGCCCTCTACAGAGCACACTACAGATCCATCAGCACACAGTGATATGAGCAGTTATGTATATATTTACATGATTCTTTTTGCTGTCACTATAAATATACTGCTCACAGTGTTGAAGTGTGGAAGTTCTGATTGAAAACGCAGCAAAAACAACAACAATATGTGTGTGATGATTGATATCATATTGATATCATGTTTATTCTTGATAACGTAATGTTTATTATCTGCACAGCATATATATGCACAGGGCATTATATATTTATATTACTCCTGGATATATAAACGCACATATTATGTACACCTAATATGTCACTATACTGCAACTGTGTTTTCATTAGTATACAATCACTTGAAAAATAACAATAGTAATGTTTATGTTATCTCAGAATTAGCCTTATCTGTAGCCGGAGGGAAGAGGGTCCTCTTCAACAGAGTCTGCCATGTTGACCCACTATGTTTCTACAGCAGCCCAGAAGGGACAAACAAAACACTGGCTCCGCATAGAGACGTTATTTTTACAAGGTCTGCTTCATGCTTAAAATGAAAAGATGAGGTGAGGGATGTTTAGTCGGTTGCAATCTGTAACTCCACCACTAGATGCCACTAAATTATACACACTGGACCTTTAAGGATATCTTTTACAACACAGTCATCTCATCAGGATGACTGTATAATCCTGCTGTGGGACACAATAGACACGGTACTTAGTGAGATACGTTGTACAGGTGTGACATAATAATGACTGCGTTACTAAACTAAAAAACAGCACGAGCTGTGTGCTTTAATTGGCTACAGGGGGCAGAAGAACAGCTGAGGGGCGTGTGTCCTACTCTGAACGAGCACACGAAGAAGCCGTTTCCCAGCCTCCAAAATAAAAGCAGGAAACATTTTAAACGGAATTATTATTACCTCACAAACACTTTCATACTCATATGAGTATTCAACTCGCAGGTTTTTATTGCTTTATATTATACTAGACGCTTGAACACACCACAGTGAGTCAGAAGTCAGTTTGAAGTAGGAGGTGACGCTTTTATTGTGAAAAACAACACAGCGGACGCATTACCTCTGTTGTGGCTAGCGCAGTCGCTACATCATCTCTGCGGAGTGACGCCGCGCTGCACGCTGCTAGTTAGTTGCAATGTTGTAGCTATTAGCACAATAGCCATTCCGTCGCTGGGGGGGAGCCGCCGTTAAGTTTGACAGAGCTGCGTAGTAGTTAGCGTTCGCTCTTCTCAGTCCTGTCCGAGCAGCAGCCGACCGAAAGAAACAGCGAAACACCAGCCGGCTTTTCTGTCTGTTAGCCCCGTTAGCCTATCCGAGCCAGCTAGCCACCAGCCGCTAGCGTTCTCTTGCCTTCTCCCTCAGCGCCCACAGAACCGAACCTGCCCGGCTGGAGGACCATGGCGATGAGACAGACTCCGCTCACCTGCTCCGGTCACACCCGGCCTGTGGTGGACCTGGCCTTTAGTGGAATCACTCCCTACGGCTATTTCCTCATCAGCGCCTGCAAGGGTGAGACCGACTGACGGGCTATGAGTCATACACGGTTTACTACGAGGTGGAGGTCTGAACGTTACCGTTAGCTAGACGTTGGAAGTGGTTCCAAAGACCTGGATACATGCTGATAGCTGAATACGTGTCTGTTAGCGACTTCCAGGGAGCAGGTTGGGTGCAGTATCTTGTTCAAGGACCCTTCCACATGCAGACTGGAGGAGCCGGGGATCGAACCACCGACCATCTGATTAGTGGACGACCCGATCTAGCTCCTCCTTTCACGATGTCTGAGGGGTTCATACTTCTGTCTGCTAACACAGGCTTACATTGAGAGCTGTTAGAATGTTTCATGCAATATTTGCTCTCAGAACAATTTGACTTATTACAACTGAGTGAGAAAATGAGTGAGTGTGTCAGACGCCTGTTGTTTGCAGGATCCACAGGTTTTGTCACAGCTGTCATCTGCTGGTAAGCAGCCCCTCTCCCCAGGTGTAACCTTTGCGTCCTCCCTGCTTTCTTTTGTCAGATGGCAAGCCCATGTTGCGCCAGGGAGACACAGGGGACTGGATAGGAACGTTTCTGGGTCACAAAGGTGCTGTCTGGGGAGCCACTCTGAACACAGACGCCACCAAGGCAGCCACCGCCGCGGCTGACTTCACAGCGTGAGTGGAGAGTTCGAGTCTGTACGGGGGCTGACGGAGAATCCAGTCATCCTGAGTACTTCTCTTTCTCTGGCTGTTTTTTTTTGTCCATGATGGAATGTTGTGAGCTGACAGGGCTGCATTAACTCAGTCTCCCATCCAGTTTACATGTGATGTGATGATGAATCGGCTGTTTTTAAGATGATCTGCCCCCTCTAGATATTCATTTCATCAAACTGCTAACCTGTGGTCCTTCAGGTAACAAAGGGAAAGTTTGTCCTGACAGTTGTCTAATAAAAGACAACCTCTGTGCTTTCCAGAAAGGTGTGGGATGCAGTGAGTGGAGACGAGATCCTCACGTTGGCGCACAAACACATCGTCAAGACTGTCAACTTTACTCAGGTCAGTGCAGTGACGTGTTGAATCTTAGTGTTCCTGTACATATCCTGTATGTGGTGATGAGATGAATGCTTGTGCCTCTCCTCTCAGGACAGCAGCCGCCTGCTGACTGGAGGAAACGACAAGCTGCTGCGAATCTATGATCTTAGCAACCCCGAAGCAGGTAGGTGAATGTGTTTCAAACAGCTTCAAGGTTTTTGTAATCCTTTCCTGTAAATTGTGCTCTGGTCAGATCCTTTAGTCAGTGAGTTATCCCAGTAGAACCCTGACATTTGTGTTGCGTCTTTGTCTCAAGCACCTCAGGAGATCGCAGGTCACACTTCAGCCATCAAAAAAGCCTTGTGGTACAACAACGACAAGCAGATCCTCTCTGCTGCTGAGGACAAAACCATACGGTCAGTGAAGCAGCTTCATTTGTGCTTTAACTCCTCATCCTGATTGTGACTGTGTTGTCACAGAAACTGTCAGCTGACAAGCCGAACACACCAAAGGCCTTTTTAGTTACTGTGTGTGTCTGCGTGTGTGCGCGTGTGTCTGGGTCTGTCCAGACTTTGGGACAGAAGCTCCATGCAGGAGGTGAAGACGCTGACGTTCGACACTTCTGTGAGCAGCATGGAGTACATGCCTGATGGAGACATTCTTGTGATCACGTATGGAAAGACAATCGCTTTCTACAATGCACTGAGGTATGCTGCACTCTCAGTCTACACATCAAATCACATTTTATTTGTATAGCCAAAAGTCACAAAACATTTGCCTCGGAGGGCTTTACAATTTGTACTTTAATGAGTAGGGATGTAACGATACACTCAACTCACGACTCGATTCGAGTCACATTTTTTTGTTCACAATGCGATTTTGTTTTTCACGATTTTTAAAAAAATCAAATGAGTTACATACAAATTATGACCAAATAAAATAATATTTTTATTTGTAGGAAAAAAAATCTCTCTTTACAGAAACTCTCAAACAGTTTGTGTTCTTATAAAAAGTGCAACTTACATCTTAAACAACAAAACACATGACAAATATCTGCTTTCTTTAGAAACAATCTCACAGTTCTTCTCACAAACTGCTGTTAACTGGTGTGATGTACAGTTTTCACTCACGAGGGGGCGTAACCAGGGCTCTAAATTAACTTTTTTTGATCACCAGCCAATGTGGCTGGTAAGTTTCTGAAGTTACCAGCCAATCAGAATTTTCACTAGCCACATTTTTCCCATGCAAAAAAGACAGATTATGAGAGCAACTGAACTCATTCATTCTATTAAATAAAGCTTTAAATTAATCTTACAATGAAGTTGGGAACTTAAGTACATACAAAAATGATCATGAACATTTCATTACTCATTAACCCTTACATACTATTCAGAGTCTAATGTGACCCATTTTTGTACATAACAATAAAATTAAAAAACATTGAAACTTGCGAGCAGCACACGTCAATTTCCACAGAGCACCTGGAGCGGGCGAAAGCCAGACAGAGAAAAAGCAAAGAGAATCCGGTGGATTTTTACAAAATAAAATACCCCGTGCAAACTGCCGGTCGTAAAAACAGACAAAAGCGAAACTAAATAACTATGTGGCATATTTTGCACATGTAGAAGCATGTTTAGAGGTACATAAACCGGGAAAATGTCCAAATCTGAGCAAGTAAAAAAAAGTCTGGTGGGTTAAGCGCTCGCTTCTGAAACACTCCCGGTGGGGTTTGAAGTCGCGTGCAGGAAGGACCAAATACGCCACGCTCATGCAACACGGAAGCCTGTTTGACCAGTGGGAGCACGCGCTGTGCGGGTTCCCATTCGCCAAGAATCGCGATTCATTTTTTCTGTCAACCAATGCGAGTCGTCACGCATTTGTACCGATTTCTAATCGTGTCACGATGCATTGTCACGATGCACCCTATTTAATGAGACATGTACAGTTGAAACCAGAAGTTTACATACACTATATAAAAAGACACATGCTTTTTTTTCTCACTGTCTGACATGAAATCAGACAATCACTTTTCCTGTTTTAGGTCCGTTAGGATTACCAAAATTATTTCTATTTACTAAATGGCAGAATAATGAGTGAAGGAGTTTTTTAGACATTTTTTTATTACTTTCTTCAAAGTCAGAAGTTTAGATACATTTAATTAGTTTTCAGTACCATTGCCTTTAAACTGTATAACCTGGGCCAAACGTTTTAGATATCTATCCACAAGCTTCTCACAATAGTTGGCAGGAACTTTGGCCCATTCCTCCTGACAGAACTGGTGTAACTGAGCCAAGTTTGTAGGCTGCCTTGCTCGCACATGCCTTTTCAGCTCTGCCCATACATTTTCAATAGGATTGAGATCAGGGCTTTGTGATGTCCACTGCAAAACATTGACTTTGATATCCTTAAGCTAGTTTGTAACCAGTTTAGCAGTATGCTTCGGGTCATTGTCCATTTGGAAGACCCATTTGTGCCCAAGCTTTAACTTCCTGGCTGATGTCTTGAGTTGTTGCTTCAGTATTTTCACATACTGTTATTTCCTCATGATGCCATCTATTTTGTGAAGTGCACCAGTCCCTCCTGCAGCAAAACAACCCCACAACATGATGCTGCCACCCCCGTATTTCACAGTTGGGATGGTGTTTTAGGCTTGCAAGCTTCCCCCTTTTCCCTCCAAACGTAACGATGGTCATTATGGCCAAACAGTTCGATTTTAATTTTTTTCAGACCACAGGACATGTCTCCAAAAACATGTCTGGAAACATCTGTGTGGCAAACAACATAAATACATCTTGTCTGAGTTGGCCGAGTTATATTAAAATGATTTTTTTAACGTTCCAGCCTGGATTTGATCAAGTCGGTGGAGGCCCCAGCTCCCATCAACTCAGCCTCCCTCCACCCAGAGAAGGATTTCTTTGTTGCCGGTGGAGACGACTTCAAGCTCTACAAATTTGACTACAGCAACAAGGAAGAGCTAGGTGAGGAGCAGAGTGCTTTGACTCTTTCAGTGTGTGTTGAGAAAATCTGTTTCCTGTCACAGTAACTGGGTAAAAAAAATGCTGTTGCTGTCCCTCCTGTCTGCAGAGTCCTATAAGGGTCACTTTGGTCCAGTGCACTGTGTTCGCTTCAGTCCGGATGGTGAGCTGTATGCCAGCGGCTCCGAGGACGGCACGCTCCGACTGTGGCAGACTGCTGTGGGGAAAACATACGGCCTGTGGAAGTGTGTCCTTCCTGGTAAACTCATTGGACACTCATTTGTGTAGTCACTGTTAGTGCTGTGTAATATGGCCAGGCTCTCATATGCTGGTGTAGTGTCATGTCCACATAATGATACAATATAGCACATTTACTGTAAAGCAGTGTTACTCAAAGTGTGGTCCGCGGACCACTAGTGGTCCGCGAGCGACCTCAAGTGGTCCGTGAGAGGATCTCTTAAAATATTCGAATTTCCCACACAAGTTTGTGGAGTCCTACCTAGGGATACTCGATATATCGCGGCTTGTTCTACGTGAGATGTATGAAATGACTATATCGCGACCATCGAGTACTTGTCACGTAAATGTTTTAAGCCGTCTGCATTTAATTCTCCGGGGATTCGCCTGTCACTCACTCCTGCTGCTCACAGCACGCAGCACACTGCCCCGCCCACCCAGAAACATCCCCTGCGCGCATGCGTACTTTCTGTATCAAGTGAGGAGAGGTGAAGCCAAGAGTCCAAGTGAGGTAATTGAAGATGGAGACGGACGACTTGGTTCTGAAGAAAAACAGCTGCGGTCACGTCTCTCGTTTTCGCGTGGTCACGTCAGCTGCTCCAATATTTTCAAGTGCGCCCTTATTGCCGACTTTATGGCAAACACTTTTAAAAAACTGGAAAGTCAGCGCTAGCTTACTGCAGCGTGTAGACACTTTCGGTTTTCAAAATAAAACGTGGGTGTTAAATGTATTAAACATTTATTTATAAAATATGAAGAATGGTTAAAATTTGATTTAAAAAAGTGTCTCATATGCCAAGTATGATTCTGCACTGCTTCAGTGCTTACATGTACATTATGATATATATTAAAAATTCATAAAAAATATGACAAGTGTTAAAATGCTATAAAAAAGAGTGTGTGTCGTATAGCAGGTGTAGCTCGACTGTTCTACACTGCCAATAGGTCACAGGACCTGGAAGCTATTGAGCTTTAAAGCTCATATTTACATCATGAAATGTATTAAAAATTCATAAAAAATATGACAAGTGTTAAAATGCTATAAAAGAGGTGTGTCTCACAGCAAGTGTAAATCTACTGTTCTACATTGATTCTGAGCAATTACAATGCTATCATGGAAATAATGACAATATATATTAGAAATAAACAATACAAAACAACAACAACAAAAATATCGAAATATATATCGTGTATCGCGATATAGCGAATTTGCTCTCTGAACAAAAATGCAGACAAATATTTTTTTTAAATATGTATAATGGATATATGAAGATAAATCTGAATTAGCAGTGCCCAAATTGTTGCCTAAGCAACCACGGCGTCTCCTATAGACAAAATCATTCCGCTGTCACGTCAGTAAGTAAGGAAAAGAAAGCAAGGAAAAGAGCAGCAAAAGCTGTGAACTTTAACTAAAACAAGGCACGGAGAGGATGGGACAATGATGGATAGGTGGCTGAAGACGGGGTCAGGTGGTCCCTGAAAATTTTTTTTTTGACAAAGTGGTCCTTGGTCTGAAAAAGTTTGAGAAACACTGCTGTAAAGTCAATGAATGAATAGTTTTTATGGAAAGGTTTATTTCTTTTGACATCTATAATTACATACTATTTTACTTTCTTTAACCCCTAAATTCCATGGGGTGCAGACACGCAGCGCTGAGCATGGGGTTTATAACCACCAAACACAGAGCAGCTCCATGTAGCAGCTTCCACCTTTTCCACAAAAAGTTCAACATCTCGGTCAGTTCTATTAAGGTGATATTAAAGTTCTATTCCAGAGCATTGGCGTTGAGCTTCAATGAAGTTGGGAACCCCCCGTGCCTTTCAAACTCTACACCTTCAGTCACCAAGCCCAAGCTGAAGTAACCCTAATGACCTCACTAAGATATAATTATGTTTCATGATGACAAAGCTCCCCCAGTGCCACAGAAGACATTATCAACTATTTCCCCACAATCAATAAAGTGATATTCATGTTTAAAGTCCCCACTTTTTTTAGCCAGCTGTGAGCATTAAAATGTTAGAATGTCTGTTCAGAAACCTCTGGCTGAAAACTGTCTGCAGCTATTTCAGCCTGCTTTGTTCTTTCTTTCTTACATCAGCAGTTTTGTGTGTCAGCTATATTATGTCACATCCAAGTTATCTGTATGATTTTTTTTTCTAATTTTCTTTTGTCTGTTCCTCCTCAGAGGACCTGGGGGCAGAGAACTCTGAGCAGCTGTACACCTCGCCCCCTGAGATCAAAGCCTGAGCAGAGAGCAGTGCTGTTTGGAAACAGGACCAGAAGAGACGAGGAGATGAGTGGAGGGGGTGCTCCAGCGTTCTGTCAGGCCCCAGCAAGGAGCAGAGTCCAGAACATTTCGATCCATCAGAGCCTGATGTGGATATTATGACTGCCCTGTCTGTCATAGACCAACACACACACACACACACACACTGATTTTATGCAGTCATATGGACAGTATGGTCTGCAGAGTAAAGCAGTAGAGCTGTGAGTGTGGGCTCATCGCTGCCTGCTTACTCTCTGATCAGTCCACTTCTGTCTGTCTGCTTAAACTTAGCTTAACTAATCTAAAGCCTTGAACCCCAAACCCCGCCAAACCACATGATGCTAACATTGGTTCTGGTTTCATAGTTACCGTATTTAATGAGCTGGACCATGGCTTCTGTTTTCAGTTCAGTTCCAAGAATACTAGCGGTTGTTGCACAGTTTGTGCTAAAGTTAAATGCCATTTTATTTCTTCAGAAACATTGCTTTGAGTATCTGCTGTTGTACTGGTTGAGTATATAAAGTTAAGTGTCCAAATAAAAGAGAATATTGTTTTGTGACGACATGGAAAGGGAAGAAACTTTATTTTTTTCCATTTTAGTTTTGTCCTCATTTGTGTCCAATGGTGAACAAATAAACAAACGCATTACTGTTTTATTTCTAAGTAATGCACCAAGAGCAAACTAGGTTTGATGTTTTTATTTTGAAATAAATTTTCACATCTTAAAAGCATATTAGATTAGTGATACTTTATTAATTCCTGCAGGGAAATTGGTGAAATATTTCACTTACACACTGAACCTAGTCAACAGTCAAATACAAAATAAACTTTTTTTTAACATTATTACATCAGGAGAAGAAGCACACAGAAAAAAACAATTAGTACATAAATGTTAAAAATGACAGGATGAAAACAATCCCAGGGGGAAATTATTTTTGATATATATAAATATAAAAAGGTATATGAAAGATCAAATTTACAGTTAAATAATGTGCAACAACTTCAAAAAGTGATTAACCACAGAAAGATATCAAGTTTAAAATCAAAACGTATCTATAGTATAGATTTTTGTACATAAAATATATATGCACATTCTAAACTTTGGGTAATTGAATCAAATGTCTTAATTAAAGCAGCGGGTTGATTGAACAGTGCCACTGACTCGTGACGTGCGCTTGATTTTCAATAGTTGTATGTTGGTTCCGCCAATGAGGAAGCTCCTTCTGACAGCGTCTGACCAATAGGAGCCCGTGTCTGCAGACAGTCACTTCCGGCCCGGGTGGTCCTCCCATGCTAGCTCCATGTAGCAGCAGCTGCTGAAGCTTTCTCCCGCGCTCACTTTCATTTCTACATTCTTCTACACGGAGGAGGAACCGAGAGCAACGACACACAGTTACACTCTTTTTCTGTTTCTTCTCCCTTCTTTTTTATTCCACACACTTCTCCCTCCGTTAGCTCGTGTTTGTTGTGCGAATTAAGCCCAGTAAGAGGCGCTGGTTAGCCGCTCACACCGAGCCTCTCCTCCGCTTTCCCTCTTTTTTTCCCCGTCTCCCTCTCTCTCGGTGTTAGCTCGCTAACTGTACCCAGGCGACGGTCGGTAGCTTACCCTCCACCCTCACGCCGACATGCCGGAGTACCTGGACGACCCGTCTGTGCTCACCAAGGACAAGCTGAAGAGCGAGCTGCTGGCCCACAACGTGGAGCTTCCGAGCGGCAACCCGACCAAGGATGTGTACGTGCAGCTGTACCTGAAGAACCTGACCGCTCAGAACAGCAGGCATGTCACGGCCACCACTCTGGACGCCTTCTCCAGCGACGAGGACCTGCCGCCGCCCGTGGTCATCAGCAGAAGCCGCTCCTCCGGCAGAGTGAGTTTGGTTATCTGTTTGGAAATGAAGCTTGTTTTTTTTTTTTATTTTGCACGTGCATAACATTAGACAGCACGAGGGGTCCAAGTTTGGCTAAGTTGATTTAAAGTGACCGCAGCTCTGTAATGTGTTCAGCACAGACACATACACACAGCGATTATCAGGAATTGTCGGGAATTATTCCACATGCGCAGCACATGCAAGCAGAAACTTCAAACTGCGTTCTAAGCTCAAATAATCTATTAATCAGATGTTTTTGTCAGATCAAACATCTGCTTCGAGCACGCACTTTCCATCCACAGAAATGTTTGTGCTCAGGGTCCCGCCCAGAAAAGTCCTGTGTCTTTCCTAACCGAGGCTCAGGGTATAAACACATGCCTGATCAGCCACCATTTATTGTATCCCCTAGACTTTGTTTTGAAGTTACACTGTCAATCATTTCCCCAGGGGACCCGTTCCATTCTTCTTCTACTCTCTGTAGCCCTGTTTGTAAACTTCGAGCTTTAAATCAAAACCTTGTGAACAAATCTGTGGCCGAACCATGATCAGACCCACAGACCACGCTCACACGCTTCAACTTTCACTTCCCCCACAACTAATTTCACTCCGTCTGAGCTGTGACGTGTTGGATTGTGTTCACCACACCTGCAGCCGCCACACAGGTCCAGGCAGGCTGCTGTTAGTGGGTGTATCTGAGGTGCAGGCTGGGTGGAGTGTGTGTCCCTCATTCACATGATAATTGAATCAGTTTGTGCTCTGAGGGGACAAACGGGCCCGGCCTCATCTGTTATGTTAAATGAAATCACACCCGGACACAGAAACCGCTGAAGTGCAGGCAAAGAAGCTGATGGGCGTTTTCTTGTGTTTTTAATGAGTGATGGTGTTATTTTGGGTGTAGGGTCCTCTCTCAGTAACCCCCCTCTGGTCACAGACTGCCTGCAGACTACAGGAGCCACTCAGATCTGAAGTCTGCCTAGAAGTTTGTTGTACACTGTAAAAAGCCTGGAAATGATTTACGACAGCTCCACACAAAGACCCGACAGTTTGAAAGATGCTTCATTTAAAGCATTCAAAGGTTAGAGTTCAAATATACAAATTATATGATAGTATTTTGATGACATTTCGTTGGATTGTGTGCTTGAAGTGTTTAAAACCTGAGACGTACCTCAGGTTGCTAATGTTGTTTGGCTGACAAGGCTGAACTTCAGAGGAGAGAACAGAGAAGGCAGCCCCACAAACACAGCACACCCAGGGGCAGTGTGGCTCAGCATTCTGAGCGTGCTTAGAAATCAAGAATTGAATTTGAATGTTTCATTTGTCATTTCTTTCAGATACTTCCAGTCCTCATTTCTTTCTTTCATTTGAGTAATTTGCTTGTTTCTTCTGAACTTTTAAATTTCCTGAAAAATCCTAAATATGCCCCGCCACGCTGTGGTGATTGATCTAAATGTGTGTATCTGATGTGTGTTTGTGTGGACATGTCTGGTCTGAGCTTGTTTCGGAGGCCGCTCTGTACTCCATGCCTGAATGAAAGGTGTTAGCAAAACAAAGGTGCTCAGTGACAAATGACAGGTCAAACGTGTGTGTGTGGGTCTCAGTCTCATTCATTCACTGCTGCCTGTAGTGTGGACATGCAGCATGTGCAGGTGTTACACTGCAGCTGTTCCTCTTCTCTCTCTGTTGGTGTGTATTTGTGGGAGCAGCAGCTCTGCAGCGTGTGTGTATATGATTGGTCCTTATAAATTCTGGCAGGGAGAGGGGACACTGTTTATAGTTGCCAGATGAGTCTCACCAGTTGATCGTGTGTGTGGTTTTATAAAAGGAACATTGAGTCTCTGAATGGGGAAGTATGTGATATGATACAGAGATAATTGAAAGGTGTAGTAAGAGGAATGCTGGAGGTCCAGGAAGTTTGATCCAGGCTGCATCACTGCAACATGGTGTGTGCTAAAACACAATGTGCTGCTCGTTTGTCACTCTGTGAATGAGCTCTGATGGAGGTTCAGCTAATGCAACAGACTTATTCAAACCTTCCGTAAGCTGAATTATTCCTCCTTACACTTAAAAACAATCAAGTAGAATGAATGGTGATAACAAAACATTAATTTGAGGAAAACTATTGGTGGACCATAATGTGTTGAACCTGAACACACGCTGATAGCAGCATGATAATGAACAGTTCACACTCACTGTCTGCATCACTAAATATTCCTGGTGTTATTTGTGGATGCAAAATTCTGTGAATTTTCAAAGTTGGAGAATTAAAGGGAATTAATGGGAATAAAGCAGGAATTTACAAAATTGAAGGGTTGCCTCTTAACAGGGAACTTAAATATAGTTGATGAAAATATATTTTAACACAATATTGATTAAAACAACCAGATGTCATGCAGGTCTACTTGAATATCGGCTGTTCCTCAGTCACATGCAAACAGTCCACTGCTTACTGCAGGGCTGTTGAGGCCACGCAGCGGCACACAGAGACTATTGAAGACACACATATGAGCTTGTGCACTACATAATATTGTTCAATAAAATAATTCAAACTTAATAAAGTTCTACTTGCAAATAAATCTGTTGAAATGTTTTTAATTGTTTTATTTTGCATGTCTGCTTATGACAAAACACAATGTTTAGATTTATGTTTGGATATGATTAGGGATGTAACGATACACTAAACTCACGACTCGATTCGAGTCACGATTTTTTGTTTGTTTACGATACGATTTTTTTCACGATTTTTTAAAATAAAAATGAGCTACAGACAAATTCTGACAAAATAAAATTATCTTTTTATTTGTAGGGAAAAAATCTCTCTTTACAGAAACTAAAACAGTTTGTGTTCTTATTAGGGCTGCCAGCAAGCAGCTGATCTGACCATTACCTTTCAGCTTGAAGTATGAGCTAACTGAAAATAAAAACAATTAAGATCATAGCTCATTAACCCTTTAATGAGAGTCCACGGCCCCGGGAAACCACGAGGTCCGGGCGCTGTAAACGCAGATTCAGTTGCGGCGCACCGCCGCCAGCGCCGGGGAGAGGTCCCACAAGGGGATCCTCCCGCACCGTGCGGCCGCCCCTGACCCGAGTTTAATCCCCCATGCAGACAGCGCGGAAGTTGCCGAGAAGTTGCGGTGATTGGTTAAAATTGCAACACCACCCTGAATTCACTGGGATTCACTGAAGTTGCGTTGAAGTTGCAAATCACCTGGAGGGTCTGTGTTATGGTATCATTTACGGTACAGTCAGGCCTGACGCAGATTACCACAAAAATAAACATATCCTACTTCTCTCGCATTCGGCAAGAATCGCGATTCATTTTTTCTGTCAACCGATGCAAGTCATCACGCATTTGTACCGATTTTAATCGTGTCACGATGTATCGTTACATCCCTAGATATGATGCATATTTGTTTAAATTACCCCCAATTTACACTCAATTCTGGTAAATTTCAATAATTCCCATTGAGTTTCTGATTGGTAATATTTCCCAAATTCCAGAGCTTAACTGTCCATGGAAAGTTTCTGGAAATTTACCATAAACGTTACACCCTTTTGCAACCCTAATGTTTAAGTTGTGCTCTTGGATTGTCAGCAGAACAATGAATTCCAGCCATGAGTCAGATTTGTAAAAGGGGGAAGTATGAAAACTCCAAACTTTGCCCACCACTCCTGCAGCATGCTCTGCCTGTGTTTGCTCCATACGGGCAGGAACACGACAGGAAATGGGTTAGCAGGCGTGGTAAGTTCAACAGATCCCATCCTTCAATAACAGAATAAACATAGTTGATAACTACAGTACGCTCCAGTTCAGTCCCCATGGTGTGTCTGACACAGTCATGTTTTCAGTGTTTTCAGCTAATCATGGTATTTCAGAGTTTGGCATTTCCCGATAAACCATAAAAAAAGTCATTGGTTGATGACATCATCCTGCGCTTAAGGGCGTGTATTAATTTTCCATCCAATGAAACTTCCTGTCTGATCTAGTCTAAATGACTGTGAGGACTGCTACAGTCACTGATTACTGCAAAGCACAGCTTTAGAACTGTATTCACTGATTTACTTTATTCCTGACGGTCAGATAGCTTCAGTCTAACCACTCGCACTAGAACCGGGCTCAGCAGCCGGACTGGGTTCCAGCGCAGTCTCTGAAACCAACAGGGAATAACGTTCCACTACCGAAACAAACCGAGCAAGAAAACCACCTCAGTAGGCCCCTGTGTCCTCGCTGGTTTCAGAGGCTGTGTTTGGTCTCAGGTCTGACCCTGGTCAAGAAGATGCTGAAACACTTGCTCATAGTGCCAGCTGCTGTACATAGTGGTGTGCTGTGTTAATATCCTCCCTACGTAACCTTTTTACAGGAAAGGTGTAAAAACCAGAAGTAAACTCTACAAGAACTTTATTTCCTGTTTTGTGGGAACTTGAAGGTTGGAATAACCAGGAAGAAGTTAGGAGCAGGCGGTGCTGTTGTCTCAGTGGAATTTGACTCTTCATTGAGGAAATGGTTGTGTAGGTGTTTAGGTGTGTGTAGTAAATAGTTAAGGGCTGTGGAAGGCCGCGGTTCGTGTGCGATGAGTTTTCCCTTGTTTGAAGGCCTTGTAGTGTTTACTTTGTGAAACCTGATACTCGCATGTCTGCATGATTATTACCTGCAGCTGGAGGAGGTGGAGTTGGGGTGGGGTGGACAGAACACACAGCTCAGAAATTCATTCCTTACATTTTTGAAACAGTTGACTGAAGGAAGCGCGACGGCTCACATACTCTGTGCTGCTGTGATGGTGAACTTCGGGAGAATCGGCTCTAAGCATAAAGACTGTGACCGCACTAAGACAAACAGTCGTGGGTCATCTCAGCAGAGCAGACTCTGGTTAACCACACACCCTCCATTGTTACTCAGCCAAGCAGTGGGTTGCGTCATGTAGCCGCAGGTCCTGGCATGTGTCACCCTCAGACTACTCGCTGGAGGTTTTGTAAAGGAAAGTGTGACAGGGTTTGTAGTGAGCGTGCTCCATAGAGCTCAGGCCAAGCCGTGAGCTTACAGCTCAGTTATGCCTTAAAGGCCAGGGTGTGGTCTGCAGAGACGCCTCCTCCCCTCCCCCTTTCCCGCTCTCTCCAGCTCCGGCTGCTGTTGTTATGAAACAGCCTGGCTGGCGTCCAGTCCAAACCCTGCTGAGGGCCCGCGAGAGCCAGACAAGCTCTGTCTGTGCGTCTACATTTGTCACATGCCGCGGCAGCTTTTCTCCACATTGTCCCTGCATTCCTCACATGTTCTCTTAATCGTCTTTGTTTCCAGATGTTTTGAGAGGGGATCTTTTTGTAGTCAAGAAATAGTTTGAGTTTGGTGTTTGAGCTGAGCACACACGCAGGACACACAACTGCAGGCTGTAATGTGGTTTTCATTCTTCATATGTCAGCATTAATTCACACATTCTACAGCCAATGATTTTCAACGTGAAGCAGTAAGGAAGCATGATGATCTATATCTGTGGTCTGACATCACGTTGTTAACACATTTTTAAATACTCATTATGTTTTTCTAGTAAAGAACATAAAGTCCTCAAACATATTTGCTGTTGAACATCAGTACATTGAGTTTTTTGCAGTGATTTAGAAGTTTTCTTCCCTCAAGTTGATAAAAGCCACGTTGCATGTTGAATAATACACAGACCTAAAATTCTCCCAGAACCACTGATCATTTATCGGCCTGATAATCATTGTGCTTCTTCAGGAAGTAGCTGAAGCCTGCTCGTGCCCATTTCCATATCCATGCTGCCATAATAGAAGTATTTCCATGCATACTACCATGTGATTTGACTGCGGTTCACAGAGAAGGCTCTGATGTTTGCTTGTGACAGCTGTCAGTTCACGTCAGTGAAGGGACTATGGGGATAATTTTGTCTCAAAAAGATTTGAATGCGTACAATATGATTTGTATACATATGCATACATTTATAAATATCCAAATACAAAATACAAATATAAAAATGTGACATACAAATAAAAAACGAATTTGTATAAATAAATGTGGATTTGTAAATATATTTCCGAGATTTGAAAATAAATGTCCTTGACTTTGTGTGTGGAGTCAGCATTTGTGGATCCATTTTTTGCTTTTGTGGATCCATTTTTTGCTTTTCTCGCGATGACGTAATTTTGAGACATTCCTACCGCTCACCCCGATTCACAAATAAATGCCACCAGATTAGAATACAAATAGCGGTACACCCTTCACTGAACATCCAGCAGATGGCAGTGTTGTGCAACTATGCAGACCAAGGTACTTTTTATTATTCTGTTTCTGGACATAATGGAGAGAAGCTTAAACCAGAAACGAGTGTTTTTTTCATTTTTGATAAAAAACGAAAAAACGCATCTGCCTCTACAGGTTAGCGGCATGTGCCTCAGATAGTGGTATTTAGTAGTGGCATTTCCGGGAAATCATTTCACGGAAATGCCACTACTAGATGCTGATGCCACGAATTAAGCCAGTGTGCACGTCGCAGGTCCACACACAGGACAGTCTGTGCAAAGCGTCAGTCAATTGAAAACCGGACATTTTCATGAACCTATAAAGAAAAAAAATCCTCAGGAGCCCCAGACAGGATGTAAAAATGTCCAGCCAAAAGAGGACATTTGGTCACTCTTTAATAAAGAAATAACTTTGTCAAACGAAAGAACTTTTATTTTGAAGAGTACCAGGCAAAGAAGCGTACGAGGCCCGCCCACCACTAAAACGGAATATGGTAGTGGAAATTTTGTTTTTGGTGATTGGAACAGAAAATGAGAAATTGAGCCGAATTATCGTTTTTTGTCAAAAACGAAAAAAACACTCGTTTCTAGTTTAAGCTTCTCTCCATTATGTCCAGAAACAGAATAATAAAAAGTACCTTGGTCTGCACCGTTGCACAACACTGCCATCTGCTGGATGTTCGGTGAAGGGTGTACCGCTATTTGTATTCAAATCTGGTGGCATTTATTTGTGAATCAGGTGAGCGGTAGGAATGTCTCAAAATTACGTCATCGCGAGAAAAGCAAAAAATGGATCCACAAAAGCAAAAAATGGATCCACAAATGCTGACTCCACACACAAAGTCAAGGACATTTATTTTCAAATCTTGAAAATATATTTACAAATCCACATTTATTTATACAAATTCGTTTTTTATTTGTATGTCACATTTTTATATTATATTAGTATTTTGTATTTGGATATTTATAAATGTATGCATATGTATACAAATCATATTGTACGCATTCAAATCATATTGCACGCATTCAAATTATATTGTACGCATTCAAATCTTTTTGAGACAAAATTATCCCCATAAGGGACGCACACAATAGATATTTAACAGATAAATGTTACATAGTCCTCTTTAAAAAAAAAAGCATTAACCTAAATTCAAATCATTAATTTGATTTCTATTGTAAATAAATATGTTCTGTCATCTGTCTTTGTAAATCCCATGTGTTCATAAGAAATGAGACCTTACTGTCCATGTTTCCAGTGGAAAGTGTCATAACATAACATGATGGACAGCGCAGTGACTTTGCAGCTGTTTGCATTGATGGTGGCTGTTCCTGTGCAGCGGCTGCAGAGGATGTGGAGTCAAACAGTGTGATGGAGCTTTTCAAGGTTTGTACTGAAGTGAGACCTGATGCAGTGTGTTCGCACACACAGGTATATAAAGGCAGACTGTCTGCAGCCTGTACTGAGTGTGAAGCTCGGGTCATGTGCACGTTGAGCATGTGATTGATTTACTGCGCTCTGAATGTAACTCTGGGAATCAAAGCCAGTCCTGCTGCTTTTCACTATTTTCTCAGCTTCATATTGTCTTTGAGCAACGCTGGGACGTGTTTATGAAAAAGGATCAGTTTACAAAGGCTTGCATCCTGTAACTTGCGGTTTGGTCTGGTTCAGTTCGGTCTGGGCTGGAACACTGACTGCACACAGACACACTGTTTAGTGGAGAATCACGTGTACCGTCCTGCAAACCATGTCTGTCTCCATTTTTGATGATATCAGAGACTTGACCTCGAGGTAGGTGTGTGTGTGTGTGTGTGTGTGTGTGTGTGTGTGTGTGTGTGTGTGTGTGTGTGTGTGTGTGTGTGTGTGTGTGTGTGTGTGTGTGTGTGTGTGTGTGTGTGTGTGTGTGTGTGTGTGTGTGTGTGTGTGTGTGTGTGTGTGTGTGTGTGTGTGTGTGTGATCTGCTCAGACGCTGCCCCCACCCCCCGGCTTGACTTCATCTTCAGGAAATTGAAGGAAACTCTTGAAACTTCTCTTCCTCACCGCATGCATAAATCCACACTCCACATGTGCCTCCACCTATTTGTTTGTAGATCATCTGTGGAATGAAGGAGTTGTAGGTGTAGGAAAAATAAAAGTTGCATTCTTGAATAACGGCGTTCAGTTGGGAACATTGAAAACAGCGCTCTGTAATGTAATGAACAACCTGTTGAACAGGCTTCTGTAATTGTCAGCAAACAGCTCTGCTTACACTCTAAATTGGGACAGCTCAGCTTCACAGGGGGGTTTGGGGTGAACCTGTGGACAAGGTGGAACCTGTCTGTCAACTGAGCAGCACTCCTGTTATTGACTTCTTATTTTGATCACTCAAACATCTTAGGGGAATGATGCGCAGGAATTCTTCATTGGACTTCTTTGGCATAAGTAAAATAAAAATCATGTGTGTTTGTATTGTGTCAGCAGGTCGTGCATTAACAGCCCACACACACACGCACATTCTCTGGGTGTCATTATGACGAGTTTTCTGCTGCCCTGTCCTCCCCCCACAGAAAGCCACCAGGAAAACAGACAAGGTCCAGCCGGACGAGCTGGACGTGACCATGCTGAGCGACCAGGGCCTGAAGGACGAGCTGCTCAAACACGGAGTGGACGCTGGGCCCATTGTGGGTGAGTGTTGATGTGGATCATCTGACATCTGCCCTCAGCACACGGATGCATGACTGTGCTTCACACACTGGGTAGCGGTGTGTTGGTGCTACACACTCCACACAGGTGATGGAATTCACAAGTGACTGTGGAATGTGTTGGTCCATCAGCTTAATAGAACCGCTCACATCCCTAAGACTCTGAACTCCACTGCTCCTTTTTATTACAATATGCTTTATCTTTTGATAGTTTTTTTATACCGTACATGCAGTGATGTAATAATATCATTTCTAATGTAGTGAGGTGAGTGAAGGTATGCAAGTGTGTCCTAGTTGGTTTTGGCTCTGGTTTTGTGGTTTGCATAGCACTCATATCACTACATACAAAACTATGTATCAGGACTGGATATGTTGACAGCAGATATAAATAATCTGACTGAACAGAAACAAAGTGTTTAGGAGAGCTACATCCGTGACCTCTGAAAACAAACACCTCGATAACTCAGTAATACTGAGTCATTTTCATTGATACTTTTTTTTTTTTGTGGATTTAATCCAGTCACCGTAAAACTCATTTATAGGAGCTGATAGATTTTCATTCACACACTTGAGTACTTGGTCAATTAGCCAATGAATCCATAATTTATAGACAGGGTTCCCATGGGTGCTTGAATTCCTTGAAAATGCTTGAATTTAAATTCAGTGTTTTCAAGGTTGTGAAAATGCTTGAAATTTCACATTTAGTTAAAAATCAAAACAGTCAATCTACCACCATATGAAATAATGCTAATTAGACCCATATTATTATGCCATACAGTGGCACCGCTGCGCTTCCCATGACCATCATGGAAAAATGGAAAAACTGGTGCTTGAAAAGTGCTTGAATTTGTTCATGAAAAAGGTGTGGGAACCCTGTATAGACTATAAAATAAATCAACTATTTCAATGATAACGAATTGTTAAGTTTCACCATTTTCTAAAGCTAATAATAGAGAAAATGATCAACAGATATATCAGCACTGAGCCATAGTGAGTCAATGATAAGAGTGAATCACCACAAGCACAGAGTAGTACCAGAAACCAGAGGCAAGGCTGGGCTAACATGGAAAGTGAACAGCGTTTGTTTGATGATGACTTCCCAGCAACCACCCGTAAACTGTACGAGAAGAAGCTGCAGAAGCTGCTGGACGACGGCCCTGCCCAGCCGCTGCCACAGCTCACTGTCACAGAGATCCAAGTCAACCACAATGGCAACTCTGAACCCGATGTGTACAGCGACAAGGAGGACGGTGAGAACACACACACAAGTCAATGTTAAAGGTTGAATGTGTTCACGTTATTAGGACCTTTTATTTTGAAGGAATCAGGATGTTCTCTCACTTTACCCATAAAGCTTTGTGTTTACACTGAGGGCCACTGTCTAAAGCGTACAGTTCACCTTCAGATTCATGTCTGGGCTGTCTGGAGGGTAAGACACAAACTCACGGACGTAAACTGAGCAGGCTCTGCTGTGTTTTGTCAGAAGTGACAGCAGCACCTGAACCTGAACCAGAGCCTGTGGCAGAACCTGAACCAGAGCCTGTGGCAGAACCTGAACCAGCTCCAGTTGTGGAGAGACCGCTGAGGAGCCGAGGGAAGACACCCATCACCACCCGCACCCGCAGCAGCCAGCACCACCACACGGTAAGAAGCTTCAGTCTGTACGCCTTCACACGGATGCTCCACTCCCTCTGCATTTTTTGATTAAAGGCCACTTGATAGAAGTTTTTCTGCTTTGTTGTCATGTAAGGATGGGAATTGATAAGATTTTTATGATTCGGATTCCATTATCGATTCTGCTTAACGATTCGATTCTTTATCGATTCTCATTTGGGAAAAAAAAGGAGAACAGTTTGATCAGCATCAACTTTGTTTAGTTAGAAGTACCACGACCTTACAAAACCAACAGTAAGGTCAAAGAGGCTTGTAGCATGTTTTACAAAGAAGCACATTGTGCTAACATGGTGGGCAGTGTGTTATTTACCTTCCATAGTAACATTCATTTAAAAATATTGCATGTTGTGTGCGCCAATGTTTCTGCATGTTCATCGTGTTCCCTCCCGACGCTGTTATCTCCACTTTGCAATGATTGCAAGTCGCCCTGTTGCCGTCTGTTTTGTTAAAATGCAGCCAAACTTTGGAGCGTTTGCACCGAGTGGGTGACATTGTTTACTACTGATTGCATTGATTGCGAAACTTGCGTAAGTTACGTGCCGTAATTTATCGTGCTTGCTGGAAACGAGCATGCGTAACGTCTTGCAGAAGTTACGCGACGTAATTCCTGCTTTCTGGAATCTATAAGAGAATCGTTAGATAAACTGCCAAACTATTCCATGGAATTAAAACACACGGAACCGGTTCTCAACAAGAACTGGTTCTCGATTCCCATCCCTATTGTCATGGTGATCATATTGCTACATTCATTGTTTGTGTTGTACTTCCTGAGCGGGTGAATAGTGTTGCTCACGCTCTGACCACCATGCATTGATTTTCCATATTCTTTTACTCCAATCTGATTAGCTCTGCCCCTCCTCCCTCCATGAACAAACACATGGACACGGAGTGTCTGTGATTGGCCCCTCCTCTCTGTGCACACTAATGAAAACCTGGTACTGAGTGGGAGGAAGGGCTCTTTATGTTTCAGCATCACCAACACAAACCTTTGCGGGATGCGTTCAAGTTCCTCTATGTTCTTAACACTGTCCATCTCAGAGTCAAGTCAAGTGTGTTTTGTTGTCATGTCAACCATATATTCAGTACACAGTGAAAGTGTCAAAGACCATGGAGCACCATGAAACCCCGTGCAGACACAACACGTAACAAAACAATGGCTACATCAAGGTGCTGTTCAAGTTAATTATTAGCAAGCATGTATGCAGCACAGCTAGTAAAGAGTTCTGTTACCTGTCTGGATTTGCTTAAAGGGAACGGTCAGTGTTAGATCTTACCTTGTTATGGGGACACCGAGCAGCTGTATGTTTGTGTTCAGGAAGACAGACGCCTTTCTCATCTTTACTATGGTAAGCGAGGTCAGAGATAGGACTGTTTATGACTGTACATAATGTAGACTTTACAGTCAGACAGCAATAAAATGTAAACATATTTCCTTATTTTTTGAACACAGAGTGGTTGTGTCACTGTGCTGAGGCCACAGATGAGCACTGAAGCAGCGTCATACTGTATAAAGCATGGACAGAGCATGAGTAAAGTCACACACAGGTTTCCAAAGAGCTAATTTGTAGTCGAGAATATGTGTTGGTCTCTGTCACCATGTTGACTGTATTGCTTCTTTTGCATCACGGCTGATCTAAATATTGGCAAAGGTGTGAATCGTCAGCCGAGCTGAGAAGGGTGGAAACACACCTGGTGACACCACTTACCTGTCAATCAATGAATTCTAAATTCTGTGTATCTTTAAAAGAAAGAAAAAGTTAAGAGGCAGGAGCAGCAGTAAAATGCTAACCGTAACTATTAACTGTGATGGAGATATGACTAAAGGTGGTGATCATGATCATCATAATAATATGTAGTGCATCTAGTTGTAGCCATGATCCATGAGAACCTTTTTCACACAGTGTTGCTCCCTCTCTGTCATTCACTGTCTATTTTGCTCAACCACTTTAGTCTTATGGATGTCACTATTTGTCAGACCTGTTCAGTCTGAGCAGACTGACTTCTGGTTCACCTCCACAGCCTCCGTCATATCCGCGGCCCCCCCACAGCCTGAACCGTCCCCTGTTTTAATGAAGATGAACGTGGAAAGCTGTTGTCACTGCAGTGCCTCATTTGGTCTGAATCAGCTGCAGTCGTTTCCTTTTTTGGCCTCATATTTTAAATAAGGAAAATGAGTTTCCTGCACAGTTCCTCATTGCTGTCATAACATCAGATCACATCGTGTGGAAAAAAAAGTTTCACATTCACATAGCTGTTCCTTCACTTCACCGTGCTGGATTTCCTCTTCACACCACGTTCTAACATTTCACTTTTTGGTATCACGAAGAACAACCTGAACACTGGCACACAGGGTGGAGTGAAAGCCAGATCACTTCAGTCTCCAGCAGTTTTTCCACCGTCCACAAGGCCGAGCTGCTGTTACTGAAGCAGGTATGATGGGACAGCCAGCAGCTGGGGTTGATTATACTTTCCTCTGACACCGCCAAAGGAAGTGTTTTTTTCTTTCTTTCTTTTTATTGGAGCACAGTCCCACCCACCTCACGGGGCCTGCAGGTTCAAAGCATCAGTGCTGCTCAGAGCACATGATGTGGATTAGCTGCCGCCAAGCTTCACACTCCTTCACTCCAGTCCTGATGTCTGTCTCTTTCTTCCACCTTTTGTGTATTCAAAGTTCACCTTTCTGCACAGTTGTTATGGTGATCATAAAACCTCCACCCTCTGTCTGTTTCATATAGTCTAAAGTGTTATCAGACCCTGCCTGGATGGCAGAAGCAGAGCTCCTCCTGCTGTTCACACTGTGAACGTGCATCTGTTGAGCTGGGGCCCAGAGGAATGAGGGCCACGTGAAAACTGACGTGTGTGTGTGTGGGGTTGTGTGGTTGTGTCTGTGTGTTCTGTTTTCCTTTGTGTAATCACATTAAGAGAAGATAATGAGTTGAGTTTATCATGTGACCTTTGCTCTGGCAGCTGCTTTAATCTCCCTCTCTGCTGTAAAGTTGTGTTATGACCATTGAAATGTTTTTCATGTCAGCTCTGTGTGTTTGCACACTTAACCACATGATTCTGGTGGTTGTATTATTGTTTTCCACATCTGAACTCAAGGTAAAATCTCACTGTCTGCTGGTGCGTGCATACCATGTGTGCAGAGAGACCAGTTGATGGATCAGGAAGGTGGTGGTGGTGGTGGTGATGATGATGAAGACGAGCCGACCATACATGTAAAGCGCAGACCCAGGAGGTTATCCCACAGAGTGGTACTGTCCTCCACACATTAACTCTGTAACTGATTAAAGCCACTGGTGTCCAGTTCACTCTGCTCGGGGGTCTTTGTCCACTTTCACACATGGCTTCAGAGAGGTGCATCTTATTTCTTCCATTTGTCTCCAAGTTGCCGGATGGATATGATAGTAGGGTGGGGCAAGTATGCAGTCAAGATGTGCGTGAAAGTCCAGTGCAGCCCTCACTAGTCTACACCACCAATACCAGTCACACTTTACAGCATCAGAGAAATCAGGCCTTACCTAACTCAACATGCTACTCAACTCCTGACACTAGCTGTGTTCATCCAGACTAGATTACTGTACCATCCTCCCGACGGGCTTCCCAGCCTGCACAGTGAAACCTCTGATGATTCAGAACGCGGCGGCTCACCTGGTCTACAACCAACCCAAAAGGTCACGTTACTCCGCTGCTCATCGAGCTACACTGGCTACCTGTAGCAGCCTGCATTAAATTCAAATTGCTCATGCTGACTACAAAGTTATCTCTGGTACTGCACCCACCTACATGAGCGCCCTCATACAGACATATGTTACCTCATGAGCGCAGACCTCCAGTGAACGACGTCTGGCTCTGCCACCCGTTCACTCAGGGCAATCCAGACTTTTTGGTGGAACGTCTAACCAGTTCCTACCAGATCAGGGGCGTCCCTCTCTACCTTTAAAAAAAAAAAAAAAAAAAAAAAAAAAAAAAAACTCCTGAAGATCCAGCTCTTCAGAGAGGACCTCCTCTACAACACTACCAACAACTGGACCTGAGAATCATAGACATGATCTATCCCTTTAATAACTGTCACAGCACTCAACACTTTCCTATCACACTGTACTTTGATTGTTTCCTTCTCTGTAAGTCGCTCAGCAAAATGACTAAATGTAAAATGTAGTCTGTTCAAATAATTATGAACAATTCCAGTTAAAAGTTTGTTACTGCAGTCAGCTGATTTCACTCTCTAACCTCACACAACAAATGTGTCAGAGGAAAAGGACGGTAGGCCTGGCACTGAAAAGAAAGTATCCAGAGTATGGTTAGTTCTGATTAAATTAAGCAGTGAGAAACTATCTATCACATTATGAGATACCTGTTGGCCTCACTGTACATGGTATTTAAATGAGCTTAGCTTCTCTCTGATGGCTGTAACAGTATCCTCTGTAACTTCACATCATCATGATGTCATGTCATGCCACGAGAGTCTCTCTCTCTTCGTGATCTCTCAAGCTGTCTTCTGGCAGGAAGTTATTGTCCATATGTTTTCCATTTCAGTCCAATCCCAAAGCGTCCGGTTCAAACTGGTTTGGAATCTTCCAGTTCAGTGACAAGGTTTCAGCTCGTCTTTCCTTCATTCCTCCCTCTGTTTTCTTCTTTGCACCTCGTCTCTCATTTGTCCTTTCTCCTTGTAAATACTGCTTTCTGTACTCCTTTCCTCTGTCCTTATCTCCTGGTTCTTCAATCCCAGCAGATAGTGCCTGAGGATCTCAGACCTGTGTTGACAGAACAGGTCCAGTTGCAGTCTAACAGGAGGGTTCATCACAGGCTGGACAGTCCAGCTCGGGCTGAACCTCCCTCCACCTCAACCAGACCTGCTCAGGTAGTTCTGGGCTGTTTGTTCCCTCACTGATCCCTGCATGGACTTACTGCTCTGTTGGTCTCCACTCGTAAATGGAAAATGTTTACACTGTTTCTTGTCGTCTCGTCTCATCTCATTTGGCAAATCTGTGCTTCATTATTCGGCTGCCGGTTCCATTCCATTAATTTCTTTGAAGACACAGCCTTCATGAAAGTTTGGGGCGGTTTGATCTTTCACCACTTTATTTTCCTGTATCACTTGTTGGTGCCTTGCTGATGCAGCTGCCTCCAGAGTCTGTCTCCAGTGAAGATTGCTGACCAGAACATGTTAGGTCTGTAATGCTCCTGGAAGCCCTCGCTGGAAGGTACCCTCACTTTGCTCCTTTCTGGGTGGACTTCTTGAAATCAGAATTTTGAGTTGGTAAGGATGACCACTTCAGAATCCCATGGCCTCCCTGGTCCCTCTCCCTGTTTTTTTTTTTAAGTGACTTTACAGTTGGGTGGTATAAATAAGATCACATTTTGTCTTGCACTCAGTTGCGCACACAAATGGTGAGAGGAGTTTACACCCTGCTGACGTTCTGCTGGTCAGACACTCTGAAATGGGATTGTGATCGTCTGTCATGCAGCACGTTGTTAGATGTTCTGAAGAACTTTGTTAAACACACGTGGAGGCATATCCTGCTTTGATTGTGGGCACAAAGAATCTGTCTCTGATTGCAAAGTTCTTGGATCCTAAAAGGAAGCATGTGTTTGAAACCTGTAGCTCCAAGAGGAAGAACCATGGCTCCATCTTCCCAAAGCCAGTAAGGACTTGTCTCAGAAGCCAGTCGCTCTTCTCAACACTGCTCTGCTCGAGGTCAGCCTTCTGTCTGTTTGCCATCGGTCTTAACCCAAATGTGTTTTATGCAGAATTTCATTCAGCATGTCCATTACATTACATTACATTACATTACATTGAATTTAGCAGACGCTTTTATCCAAAGCGACTTACAGAGGAGGACATAAGCTGAAAAGGTGTAAAGGAGCACAGAGTAGTTTGTTAGTTTTGTTAGGCAGGGAAGCATTCTCGAAACAGAAAGGTTTTTTTAAAGGTAGAAAGGGATGTTGCAGTTCTTGTAGCCGTTGGTAGATCATTCCACCATTTGGGGACGACCACAGAGAAGAGTTTAGAGTGACCTCGCTTTGCGAGAGGCGAGGGTACAACTAGACGGTTTGTATGAGCTGAGCGTAACGCCCTGGTCGGGACGTGAGCCTTGATTAAGACGCTGAGATAGGCAGGGGCAGATCCTGTGATGGTTTTGTAGGCTAGCGTCAGAGCTTTGTGTTTAACTCTGGCAGCTACAGGCAGCCAGTGCAGGTCGCTGAAGAGGGGGGTGACATGTGACCTTTTAGGTTGATTGAAAACCAGTCGCGCTGCGGCATTCTGGACCATTTGCAAAGGTTTGATCGCGCAGGCAGGTAGGCCAGCCAAGAGCGAGTTGCAGTAATCAAGGCGGGAGATGACTGTAGCCTGAATCAGGAGCTGAGCGGCATATTGGGTCAGGTACGGTGTGATTTTTCTAATATTGTACAGAGCATAGCGACATGACCTCGCTACGGTGGAAATGTGCTCAGAGAGAGAAAGACGATCAACTAGTAGCACGCCCAGGTTTTTTGCAGCATGCTTAGGGGTGATGGTGACGGTGCCAATTTTCAGGTTGAAGTCATGGCAGAGTGACTCATGGGCAGGGATGACCAGGAGTTCGGTTTTTGACAGATTAAGCTGGAGATGGTGGTCTTTCATCCAGGTTGACAGATCAGAGAGACAGGCGGAGATGCGTGCGGAGACCGTGGTGTCGTCCGGCTGGAACGACAGGTATAACTGTGTGTCGTCGGCGTAGCAGTGGTAGGAGAAGCCGTGTGAGCGGATAACATGGGACAGCGAGGTGGTGTAGATGGCAAACAGGAGGGGACCCAGCACCGACCCCTGCGGCACCCCCGTGGAGAGGGTATGAGTCGATGACAGACGACCTTGCCAAGACACATTAACGGTCCACAACAGTTGAACATGGAAGTTGTTCCTTACTCTGGAGTGTTAGTTAGCCAGTGTTAATGCAGATTAGATGTGACTTTGACGTTTGTAGAACTTTTTCTACATTTCTTGTTATAAAGTCGTTTGGAAATGTGAGTACAAAGTTCTCTCGCTCGCTTTACCTGTCTGACAACGTTTGATAAGAGAACTGATGTTATGAACTCTAACATCTGAAGGGAAAAAAAGCACTACAGAAGAGCTGCATTTTAAGCATGCCAGGTGTGTGAGGGGAAACTGAAGTTGAGCCTGAATTCTGATATTCTTTGTTCTTGTGTTGGTGTCTCAGGGACCTGAGCCAAAACTTGAACCTTTAAGGCCAGCAGCCAGGGTGTGTAGAATGAAATCTGTGTTCCGTCTGTGTTTGAATGTTTTTATTTAATGGCAAGTTCCTCCCGTGTCCCTTCATCTCTGTATGTTTGTATGTATCTAATAATCCAGTCAAAGAGTCTGCCTAAAGAACAGGGTCCACGACCGGCTGCCAGGCCATCCAGACCCACCAGAGTGGAGCCGCTCCCCTTTACCACTATTTGTGACATTTCCCCCATTAAGAAACCAGAGGCCCGCTGGTTTCTGTCCTCAGACCAGTCTGGATCTGAGCCCAGCAGTGTCTATGCAGCACGGGTACAGCTCTACTCACACTACTGAATGGTGTGCTGTATGTGTCACTTGAAGTTTATAGTCCACGGTGGTTAACCTTGAATCGGCGTGTGTGTGTGAGTGAGTGTGTGCGTGCAGCTGTTAAGGGTCTCTGCAGCAACACTTGTGTGACAGCTGAGGTTTTGTGTGGGTAAACCTTGTGGACACACACACACTCTCACACACACACACACACACATTGTCTGTGAGCAGCAGAGCTGTACCCCTCCAGACGTGCTGCTGCTGAGAAAGAGGCAGCAGAAAATGTCCAGCTTCCTGTCCACGTGCAGCCCAGCGAGGACGCTCGGCTCTGCATCCACACTGTCCACGGACACGTTAGTGAGACAGGTAGACTGTTGCATTGTGGTCACGGCACTCTGCATCACATTCACAAGGTGCTTCAGTGATCAGTTATGACATGGTGAGAGGTGTCCCATATCAGGCAGGGGGCCCTCTGCTGGTCCAAGCATGCACCCACAGGTGACTGTGGTGACAGTGTGGAATCTGTTAAAGAGGCCTGCTGAAGCTGACTGGTGTCCTCATGGAGCTTTAAATCATCTCCATGTTTGGTCTGTAGGTGGAGAAGATTGCAGCCAGCGAACAACCCCGGAAAGTGGAGGAGACTGAGGTTCTGAAGGAGCTCTTTCACAACGACATCAGCTCTCCAACAGGAATCACGTAAGTGACCGCAGTAAATGATTTTACTTTCTGTCAAACATGAGGACAGGGTAGCAGAGCTTCAAGCAGCACTCAAACATCTTCACATATTCAACTTATGACCACTAATAATGACAACAGAACACATTTATGAAGCTGTCAGCAACTTTTGACCCTCTCAGCTGACAATTTCCACCCAATCACTGAAGAAACACAAGAGCTGAAATGTACTGAGGCGGGACATCTTCAAGAAACATCCAGCTGCCTATGATAACCTTCAATGGATACCAGAACCTCAGAATAGGGCTGGGCGATATGGACCAAAGGTCATATCTCGATATTTTTTACCTGAATGGCGATACTTGATATATATCCATATTTTTTCCTGTGGCCGGATAATTTCATACGTCTATTAATAATGGCCTGCCAATAAATTACTCCTACCTCTCATACTACAAATCCCATAATACACTGCAACAGCTGACACAGTTCAAGCTGTGCACCACCTTTAACCCCGCTGCTTCGGTTGTTTACACACTAATCAGTGGTCCAGTTGACAACTTAGTGACTTTGTCATTATATTTAGTGACTTTTCAGACCCTCTATCCATTTGGTTTTTCCCCAAAAACAACTAGCGACAAATCTAATGACTTTTTCTGGAGTTACTGGAGACTCTGACATGACGACCTCAACAAGCAGACAGAGGAGAAATGAAAGCCAACTGGCGGCTCAAGGCAAGAAATGTATAGTCATTTTAACACAAAATAAACTATATTCATATTAATGATATGGTCTCGTCCTATATCGCCTTTGAAAATATATCGATATAGATATATCGCCCAGCCCTAAATCAGAAAAATTAAAAGATTACAAGTTAAGTTAGTTTGTAGTCTCCAAGCCTGACAGGAATGATACTGCTGATCTCTCCCCCCCCGCAAGCAACACAGCTTTGATGTTGTTGGTTATATCACATAGGGTGGATCTGATGGGCATGAAATAAAACAGCTCTATGATTCTCCTGAAAAGTAGACTGCACTTTAGGTACGCTGCATCCAGATAAGGGTGATAATAGTGTTTGAGGCGTCACAGCAACAACAGGATTGCGTGATCATGTATACGTGACTTCATGGGACAGAAGCACATCAGTATGAGTTGAAACAGAAATGTTTTCACACAGTGACATCATGTCTGTATTCATCATTCTTTTGGACACACTAATAACATGCTGAATTCTTTCCTTGAACAGTACCAGTAAAGCGCTGTATGAGCTGCAGATGTGAAGTGATGTGTAAATTCATTGTGTCTTATAGCGCCACCTGTCGAAGACCCATTCGAGGAGCAGCCGGTCGCCCGGTGAAGTCCAGCGACCTGTGGAACAACGAGAACTCCATCTTCTTGCCAAAAACCACCAAGACCACCAGCTCATCCTCGTCGTACACAGAGAGCCGCACCGTCAGAGTCACCAGCTTGCCCCCCTCCATCTCCTTCAACTCCTCTACCACTGTCTCCTCCTCCTACAGGCCTCTGTCTGCAGCTCCCCCTGCAAGTCAGCCCAAAGCAGCACGCCGCAGCGTGTCCCTGTGGATAAAGCTCTTCCTGCTGGCCATCGTGGCTGCCTTCCTGTTCTTGGTTTACCAAGCCATGGAGACCAACTCCATCAGCCCTTTTGTTAACACAGACACAGAGGTGGCTGATGGCAGCGCCGCATAGAGCCCAGGAAGTGTCTGAGGGGGAACAGAAGCCTGCCTGCTTCTGTTGTTTCATCCTTTTTTTTTAAGTGTGAATCTTCATGTAGCCGTTTTGTTGACGGGCGCTGTGAAATGACCTCTGACATGTTCGCCCGTCTTCCTCCATATTTGATCTCTCTTCTTTTCTCCTTCATGTTTGAATCAGTTTTCAGAGAAGCCGCTTGTGTGACACTTGAAGGCTCTCCAGGACCCTATGTGAAAGGACAGTAGCGCCTCTGCGAGGTTACAACAAAGCCAGTCACTACCCAACTCTGAGAAACAAACCGTAGCTTTCATAGAAACACGTGGACTCTCTTATTATCATGTTCATTTTTCATGTCATAGCTGCATGGTATGTATGTGTGTGTGTTTGTACTGGATGAGTGTTGAGTTTTTTTCTTCACACCTGGACTTAGTGTCTGTCTCTGTCATTAACAGCTGTATTTAGTTTTCTGCTTTACTCGACCATCTTTGTTAATGAGACAGGGAGGCTCGTTAGAATCCAGTGAATCAGTGATCTTAGACATGAAACATGAATATTTTCCTAATGTTCTCTTCTAATAAAGGTGAATGTTCTTATGTATTCCACTTAATTATGTATTCACTGTCACAAATATTGAATAAACTCAAACTTTTATGTTGTTATTGTGCCTGTCAGACTGTTTTGTTCATGTGCACAGAAGTATCTTTCTAAAATGCCACAAATATCTGTAGTGTTGTTGTCGTGTGTAGATTTGATCAAAGCAAACGTGTATCAGTATAAACAGGGCAGATGTGGGGGAGCTGACAGGCCCAAACAGGCTAAACCAGGCTGAAAAGTGTTACACAATGACTGACAACAGACTTACTACATTACCATTTCTTATAACTGCATTGTTAAATTCTTCTTTAAATGAAAAGAGAATCCAAAGGAAACATTTTGATGTTAAACAACAACACACAAACTTGTATTTGCAAAGAGTCAGACATCATGCATGATGCCAGAACCTTTCAACTCCGCCTGTGCTCTTCCTGCTGTGACACATGTCTGCTGGTGTGTGCTCATTTTGTAACTTTGGAAATGTACATCACCAAACCAAAGGTCTGTGTTTAATTCAACTACCACACAGCTAATTGGGGCCATGTAACATTCCAGCATAGGTATGCTGTTAATGATGCACAGGCAGGGCGAGGAACGTGGTGACATTTCTGCCCCAGGGATATGAATGTTAGATATGCAGTGTTTTTTTTTTTTCTGAAAATAATTCCAAATAAATGTGGAAAGGTGTCAGTCCAAGAGACGTCTATCCAATGAGAGCTGATTCTGAATCTACAGGGGTGTGATATCAGGCCTGCATGACACAGTAACAACAACTGAAACTTTGACATTCAAGTTTCAGGAGTTGCATCTATGTCACAAACAACTCCACCCATGTTTCATGTGAAACTCAACCTTCAGGTAAATCAAACCACACGTCAGTAGCAGTGGAACCTGTGATAGAGAGAGAGACACAGATGCACAGCAGCATCAGCAAATCATCAACTAACTATCAACTGTAATAGAGATATGGTAGCAATAATGACAGTAATAATATATGTAGTGGACGTTGTTATGGAATTTTCTCTTTTTGGGTTACACAAGGTCACGTGTGAAGCCTTGTGATCCACAGCAGTATTAATTGTTTGTCTTTAACTGGGTGCCACCATATCTCAACACTGTGGTGTCCAGGGTCGAAAAGACCTGGTGCTGCATTCCCAGACATAATAGATAGCTAATTGTTGACGTTCCATTAGCATGAGCAAGACAACAGTGTCTCCAGGCTAGAATATGTTGAAGGTGAACACGAACATGAGCAAATGCATTCCCTTTGACTATTTTTGGCGTAAAGTATTTGTGGCGTCATCTATGAGGGTTTAAAGTGTTACCACCAGCATGAGTTTGTCAGAATGCAAGACCGACTCAAGCACTTCAGGTGTATTTTGAGAGTGTCTCTAATTCTCCTTGATCAAGCGTCAATAAATAATACAGCATAAGACATCAGAGGCTCCTGAACACTTTCTTCTTTTCTGACCTCACCATTGACCGTTGACTTCAGCAATTTCTCCACAACAATTGGCGTCACGAACAGGATTTCAACAGAACAAAGACATGGTAAGTGCAAAGTTTTATTACTATGCCTTACCATGTCTGCGTTTGACGAAATCATAAAAAACTATGTGCTTATCTAATCTGCCTGGAATATAAAAACATCTAAGACCCACCAGGGGGTCAGGAGCTTCAGGTCTTGGGGACAATGTCCTGGCTGAAACCTCTGGCGTTGTTTGAAACGTATGTGTCATACAAACATCGCAGTTAGATGTTCAATTCGGCATATTGATTTAAAGTGAGAAATCAAGAAAAGCTGACAATGGTGTAAAAAAACAACTCTAAAAAAATAATGGAGCTGTAACAATAATTGATTACAGAGCAGTGTACAGTGTGTGGATCTGAAGGGGGGCAGGTTGGGTTTATGACCCACTGCATTGCCACTCTGTGGCTGTTTGTTTCCGGGGCAGTTTCGGGCTGCACTCGGCACAGAGAGACCCACCTGAGGTTTAAACTATAGAAAAGACATTTTCGGGGGAGTTTAAATACACCCTCGTTTGAATCAAGATCGGGGATCTGCTCTGTGTCCTTTGGAAAACGTTGGTTTTAAATGTGTATACACTGGGAGAGAAAAAGAAGTAAATTTTTCCTCCTTTCACCTCAGATCACCACTGCTGCAGTTAGAAAAGTGTGGAGACTGACCTTTGATGCTGCTGTATTGTGGTTTGAAATCTGTTTGTCTGTATGTGTAATGTCTTACTGCGCAGGCGAAAATGGGTAATGATCTGTCCAAAGCAGTAGAAGAACCTAAAATCATGCAAACTGACTCAGCAAAAGCTAAATCAAAGACAAAACATCTTTCTGTAGAAGATCAAAGAACTAATGTGAAGTTAGATGGTCAACCTGTCATTGATACGCAGAATGCTACTATTCAGTGCACCCCGGATGGATTGTTTTTGACCCTCCCTGATGAAAAAGCTGCTCTAGCATTTCAGTTTTTGCAGAGTACGGAAGACACTTTGTATTGCTGGGAATTGATAGGTTTTAATATGCTTCCCAGTTTCACTGTTTCAGATATTCAGAAAATCGCTAAGTCATCTCCAGCATGTGCAACATTGATGTCTACAATGAGGCCTCTTTTGCATTGTCATTGTACTGCAGCATTTAACCCTTCTGAGCAGTATAAACAATTGGTTTCCAGGTTTTTAAAGAAACAAGAGGGGTTAAAATGTGAACAATGTTTGTTTGTTGGTCCGCAGGGATGTGCCATACCAGTCCAACTATCTAGTGAACAGCAGAAGTTGTTTAATGTTGAAAATTCATATTCACATATCGTGGTGGCCGTCACACCTGGCTGTGAGCTGAAACACCTTGGACACATGGTGGCTCAGTGCCAGGCATTGAGAGAAACTGTACCAGCTACTCAACACCAAATAGTAACATATTTAGGGGAGGAACTGTATATGTTGTCTTTAGATGAACATATGCAATTACCAATGTCTACATTTGTTACTCATCAGCCGCCTCTTCCCGCACAGTGTGGACCTCCTTCTGAATTGTCTGAGGTTCCACCTATTTTGTGGGCTAAACATAAAAATCATGTGGGTTTTGTAAATTCGGCTCCGCCACATAAAGTCACACTTAAGCCTAATGCTAAGCTACCTATGATTAGACAATACAATTTGCCTCACAGAGCTGTAGTAGGAATTGAAAGTGTCATTCAGTCTCTATTGGATCAAGATGTGCTAGTTCAAACCACCAGCCCATGTAACACTTCCATTTTACCAATTCCCAAAGCAAATCGCCCTGATGAATGGCGGTTCGTGCAGGACCTGCAAGCTATTAATAATATAGTGGTACCTGCAGCTCCAATTGTGCCTGACACCAATTCGATTTTCGATTTTTACCACCTAACTCCACGCACTACACAGTCGTTGATCTGAGTTCTGCATTTTTCTCGATACCGTTGCATCCAGATAGCCAGTATCTGTTTGCATTCACATTCAAAGGTAAGCAATACACTTGGCGACGGTTGCCGCAGGGTTTTGTCGAGAGTCCCACGGTGTATGCAGCGGCGGTAAAAAGGGATCTAGATGGGCTCCACCTGCCAGGTGGCTCCACTCTCTTGCAGTACGCTGATGACGTCCTAATAGCTTCTCCATCAAAAGAAGCTTGCCACACAGACTCTATCTTGCTGCTACAGAGACTGGCCGAGTGTGGTCACAGAGCGTCGCTGGCAAAGTTGCAATTCTGTCGACCAGAGGTGACATATTTGGGTCATGTTCTGAAGGATAAACAACGCCTTTTGTCACCGGAGAGGGTGAAACTGCTAGTAAACATGCCTCCCCCCACAACCAAGAAACAGATGCTCTCTATTCTGGGGATGGCTAATTACTGCAGACACTGGATTTTTGAATATGCAACTATGGACTGTGTGGAGCCGCCACACTGCAATCAGCTCCACCCGTGGTACAGTGGACTGAGGAGATGCACAAAGCCTTTCAAGATCTGAAAAATGCTCTCACAATGGCTCCAGCGTTGGGTTTGCCTGATTATCATCAGCCGTTCCAGCTACATGTGCATGAGAGAGATGGCTTCGCCACTGGCATTCTGGTACAGAAACATGGTTCTCATTATCGTCCCGTTGCGTACTACTCCTCTCGACTGACCCCTGTAGTTCTCGGTATGCCAGGTTGTCTAAGAGCAGTGGCCGCTGTTGCCATTTTGATCGACAAATCTTCTCCCATTGTACTGGCTCATGACTGTGTCGTGCACGTTCCACATGCAGTATTACACATTTTGAACACATCTGCAACACAACACATGACGGCAGCACGTCGCTCAGGTTATGAGGCAATAATTTTTTCAAGTCCCCACATAACTTTAAAGCGCTCACCTCCAATAAATCCAGCTACTCTGCTACCATTGATTGATACAGATGATGAGCATGACTGTATCGCCCTTATTGAAATGTGCACATCTCCAAGACCAGATCTGCTGCAAACACCGATACCAAATTCTGATATGGTTCTTTATACTGATGGTTCGGCCAGCAGACCATCTGACAACGTACATTTGGCTGGTTATGCAGTAGTAAATGATTTTGAGGTCATTGAAGCAGGATCTTTGCCCCATGGAACTTCAGCCCAAGCAGCTGAGCTGTATGCTCTTAGTAGAGCCTGCATACTTGCTTCTGGTAAAGTTGCCACTATCTACACTGACTCGCGATACGCATTCGGCGCTGCGCATGACTTCGGACAGTTATGGAAAATGAGAGGTTTTGTCTCATCCTCTGGTAAGCCATTACAGCATCACGCGTTGGTAAATGATCTATTAGAGGCTATTTTGCGCCCGTCACAGCTTGCGATTGTAAAATGTGCAGCCCACACTAAAGGAAATGATCCTGTTTCACGAGGAAATGCAATGGCCGATACTGCAGCCAAACAAGCCGCACTTTCCTCCTCCTCCATGGTCCATCAATATACCTCCACACAACCCGTCAATCCAATTCCAGTACCTTCCGCTAATGATGTCGTGAAAATGCAAAATCACGCTGATGACAGGGAGAGAAGTCTTTGGTTGCGTAAAGGTTGTGCAGTTGATTCAGAGTCTGGCTTGTGGCTCCACCCGGATGGGCGACCAGTTTGCCCAAGAGCTCTCCTACATGTCTTGGCACGTGTGGCACATGGACCAACACATGTAGGAAGAGGGGTAATAAATGATGTTATTCGTTCACAATGGTTTGCACCAGGCATTACACAAGTCTCACAAACACTTGTAGACAGTTGTATGACGTGTTAACAGACCAGAAAGAAGAATAGCACAGTGAAGCATGACCATCTGGAACCTCCAACAGGTCCCTTTGTAAATTTGCAAATAGACTTTGTACATATGCCAAGTTGTCAAGGCTACAAAGGTGTTAATGGGGAGACCAATGTCTACAGGGATAAGTCCCCCTTTAACACCACACTAAACTTCTCTGCTTTGGACGGATGAGTTTATGACTGAATATGTAAAAAGACTAACTGAAATTTTGAGAAAATATAATTTTCAGGTGTCTGACAGGCTCCCAAAGCCTTCTGAGGAGCCAATTCATCCTTTTAAGGAAGGATATTTTGTATTAATCAAATGTCTGGAAAAAGTGTCTTTGTCTCCCAGGTGGAAAGGTCCCTACCAGGTGTTGCTGACAACTAGGACTGCCCTAAAAGTCGAAGGCAGAGCAGAATGGGTTCACGCCACAAGATGCAGGTTGGCACCACCAGCCGCTGGCGAAAGACTGCTGAACCCCGGTGAGTAACCGGGAGGTTACTTTTCGTCTTCTTCCTACTGTCCAGGTCTGGACAAGGAGCTGATCGGGGCTTTCTGGATCGTGGGGAGCGGGACGGCTCTCCGACTGCGACTCCGCAAAGCAAAGAGCAGGGAGGCTTTCCTGCTCAGGGCACAGTCAGTGTCATGGACCCCTCACCCCAAAAAGAGGGGCGTTCTTTGCTGAGTGTTCTTGAAAAGACGAACACTGAGCTCAACTCTGAACATGAGAGCAGTGTGACAGGTTCCTGTCGAAGCTGCAGCAACGTGAGTCCTGACATAGCAAAAACACAAGTTGATGATGTTGCTATAAGAGAACTTAAAGGAAAAATGCTTGAAAAGACTGATAAATTTGTATTTCCTGCTCTCTTACGAACTAAACGAACTGTTAAGCCTATTGAGTTTGAATGTCCAATTGACAGATGTGATGAGAATGATTGTTATGTTGCTCACCCCTTGATTTTCTCCCAAGGTAAATGGTCGTGGAAAACGCATGATAAAGCTCTGATTAAGACGGAGTTGAGTGCATCCAGATTAATGAAGGTAACATTCACACCTACAGTATTTATGATTGAACCTTTGGAGCTGTGGTGTTTCACCAAACTGCAATTGGAGAATGACCCAGATTGTAAATTGTGGAATGTTAATTATCAAGATTTCCCAGGGGAGGCGCACAGCTGTAAAACCCTGGATGAGGAAAAAACAGATGAAGGTGATAGTTTTAGATTTCTTTATGCTGGTCATTTTTCTTCCAAAAATATACTTGAGGCAGCCAAACCTAAATCAACAAGGCGTGATGGAGGTACAGGTGAAGTTTCTCAAACTCGAGTGCAAAAAACAAATTCGGCCCTCAGTCTAATGGTTGATTATGCTCACGATCGTAATCTCAGTAACTGTTGGCTATGACAAAATATGCCTTCGTCCATACACTCACCAATGTCTCATCCAATTCCATTCACTAGAACGGATTATGAAATGTTCAACTGGAATAATTTGGCCATGAGATTTGAAGATGAAGCAGATAAGTGCTATACTCCTGCCTACCCTATAGATTCTGCAAAGTATTCACGTAATGCTGAAATTGCCTTATACGTTCTTAAAACAGTTAATGAACAGTACCTGCCGAGCGGTTTCGATTATACTACGCTTCTTCGCATTATTCATATACAGATGTATGTGAAATTAGGTTTTGAATATAGAGTTCAAATAGTTTTGGCCCAAACAAACTGTTCAAAACCTCTTGGAGATCAGGTGTGTGTTCCCCAACCATATATTGCATCTTTAATGGTGGAGGCCCTAGTTTCTGTACAGCCGTGGTCCGGTGTTAGGTCCATGGAGTCAGTTCAGATACAGAAACGTAACTGCTCAGTGCCACAACAGATGGAGCGAACTCCACAACGTGATTGCTCAACTTATGTTCCTCCGGTGTTCACCCATGAACTGCAAAATGTTTCCTTGTGTTTTCAGGGGGTAGGAGACGGACCTGATAATTTAGGACAAAGCAGCTGTAAAACAGTAGTAAATGTCACTCTGAGACAGTCGTCGTTACCTGAGAGAGTGTATCTAGTCTGTGGAGATAAAGCTTATCGCTGCATGCCCTATGAGTTGTTTCATGGCGTCTGCTATTTGGCATACCTAATTCCCTTGATCAGGGAAGTGAAATCCGCTGAGATTGCTTCATTATACACGCCTCTACATAAATATAAAAGAGAAATCTCAACATCTCAAAAGATAGCCAGCTTCCTCTTGCCTTGGTACGGTATGTATATAACTCAACAGGAACTTGAATCTCTGTCTAAAGTCCTGGAGAATCATCTCAATGCCTCCAGCAGAGCCATGTTAGCTGAACATAGGGAGCTGCAGGAAGTTAAAACTGTAGCTTTACAGAATCGTATGGCGCTTGATCGCTTGTTGGCAGCACAGGGAGGAACTTGTAAAGTTATAGGTACTGAATGTTGCTCCTACATCTCTGACGCGACTGCTGAGGTCATAGATATGGCGCATGACACAGCTCAAGGTATCAAAGAGTTACATGATAAACATGGGTTCAACTTTGGGGATTTTTCTGGTACCTTGGGGTCATGGGGATCAGGGTTAGTTAAATTTCTGACTACTCTATTTGTCGGTGGACTCCTTATTCTTTTCCTCTGCACTTGTATGATCTTATTGATTAAACTAATGGTGAAGAAGACAACAAGGTCAGTGGTCCAAGCACCCCAGGTGTGTATACGTCCAGAGGTTGCCAATCCAGTGGGTAAGAAGTATTATCATTTTGAAGGTTTTGGGGAAAGGATTCGAGGCTTTGACCTTGATGATCTTTCTCGTGGTGAAAATGATGAAGAGGAGACTTATGGTCTGTAAATGGAGGGTGTCTATGTTTTCAGTTACTTCTGTGTTTCATTTTAGGTTAACTTTAGGTGATAATTCTGGTTTTACTGGTCGTTTAGTCTTCTAAGAGATGTGATTTTGAATCATTTAGAAATTGCCATTTTATGAATCACTTAAAAAAATCTATTTTCAATGATGGTTTTCACAGTAATGTAATACATGCTTAAAAGTTCAATGGTAAAATTTTTGTTATGACGATATTCAACTGATGGATATCGACTGTTCATGGAAAGTTCTACGAAGATGGATTCCACGCCACCATGCATCGTATGTGCTAGTAACCTCTCCATGGTGGTGACCCTCTACTGTACATAATGTACATGGGTCGAAGATTTTGCAATATCTTGATTTCAGCGATGATTGTTGTGATTGATTTCAAAGAGAAAAGAAAGGTGCTCTAAAAGTGTTAATTTAATTGTTTTATGGAACCCCTTCTAATTGCTAGGGTTTTATCTACTAGGTGAAATAATAAATTTGATCTTGCTCCTCTCCCAGTGGCATATTTGCACATGATCTGTGACCTTCCTGATGACCTTCTTTAACACCTTGGTGTTGTAGGGGATCTTCGCTAGCTTAAAGGCCCTTGTTGACCTAAAAAGTGGAACTCACACATCATGGGAATGGGATGATGGGGTACATAAGAGGGGTTCTTAGAGTTTCTCACTGATTGTATGAATTCATCTAAACCGACTGCTTTGTTTGAAAGATGATTTTTATAGATGGCCTTTTGAATAATTCTGTTTGATTATGAATGTTTTATAATGTTTGTGTCAATCTCATTCTGACTGTACTCCCTGGTGGTCTCTAAATTTGGTAGGTATTATTATTCTGTAGTTAGTATTGATCTTATGATCAATAATAGGGGATTGTTATGGAATTTTCTCTTTTTGGGTTACACGAGGTCACGTGTGAAGCCTTGTGATCCACAGCAGTATTAATTGTTTGTCTTTAACTGGGTGCCACCATATCTCAACACTGTGGTGTCCAGGGTCGAAAAGACCTGGTGCTGCATTCCCAGACATAATAGATAGCTAATTGTTGACGTTCCATTAGCATGAGCAAGACAACAGTGTCTCCAGGCTAGAATATGTTGAAGGTGAACACGAACATGAGCAAATGCATTCCCTTTGACTATTTTTGGCGTAAAGTATTTGTGGCGTCATCTATGAGGGTTTAAAGTGTTACCACCAGCATGAGTTTGTCAGAATGCGAGACCGACTCAAGCACTTCAGGTGTATTTTGAGAGTGTCTCTAATTCTCCTTGATCAAGCGTCAATAAATAATACAGCATAAGACATCAGAGGCTCCTGAACACTTTCTTCTTTCCTGACCTCACCATTGACCGTTGACTTCAGCAATTTCTCCACAACAGACGTCATGCAGGATCACAGCAGCAGCCACGATGTATGAGAACCCGCTGGACGAGAGAGCACAGAAACTCCAGGGAAGAAGAAAAAAGTTTACACACACTGAAAAATCTAAGAAAGCAGTAATGTTAGCTGTCGTGTTTTGGTTTTGTTGGTTACCATGACACACAAACACATGTGACCAGGTGTGCAGTGACGTCACTAAGCGATCATCTCCAGAGGGGGGGCTTCGCTGTCAAACGTATTACTGAGGACAGGAATAGAAGCAACAGTGAACAGGTAATCCACTTAGTGTTCCTCTCTCGGCCTGTCGTTAGGAGGCACACACACACACACACACATCTTTGCTTTATGTTCACGTGTGTCACACATGCAGACATTCATTTAACTGAAAGGAAAAACACTTAAAGGTCCAGCGGCCCTGTCTAGAGTCAGTATTTAGTTTGTCTGTTCTGGGCTACTGTAGAAACACAGTGTTTCAACATGGCAGCCTCCATGAATGAAAAGAATCATTTTTATGTAACACTCTTATTCATCTTATTTTCAGGTGATTAAGCATAGTTATGAATACTATATTCCATGTCTGCGTTATTCTGAAAATAAAGGCCCCAAATCTGACTCTTTGGATCTTTGACGTCACTTTGCTGCTCCTACAAGCACCGCCTTCATTTGTCGTAGACCAATTTCGTGATTGGGCAAAAGGTGTTGATTGGCAGCTCCGGCGCCGTTTCCTTACGGGATGGAGAGGGCGGAAATACCCGCCCAGGCTTCTCGGTGACGTCACGAAAGGACAAACCGGTTTACCGCGAGGTCATTCGGCCTCTCCGAGCAGCCGGTTGCAGTGAAGCGGAGGCGCCATCTTGAGACAGCGAAAGAGTGAGTGCGGTTATTCATCAAAAATATGGAGTTAGCTGTGAAATATGACGGCGACAGACTTTTATGTGGGCTGTTTTCACGTGTCAATAAATTCAGCTGTTTTGTTCGCGCGACCTCTTCCGTCTGGCCATATAAAGAGACCTTCCACCTTGGAGCGGTCAAGTTAGCTTAGCGCGCTATTTAGCATGTAGCATTGGCTAGATAAGAACGTTAGCACATGGATGCTGTAAATGGCTAACGGCTTCCTATTAACCTGTATGGATATTCCGTTAGGACTGTTGTAGCTAGCCTAGTATTTTAGTCTGAGCTAACCAACACGTGACATGGCATCCCTCAGGTGTGTGTGTGTGTGTGTGTGTGTGTGTGTGTGTGTGTGTGTGTGTGTGTGTGTGTGTGTGTGTGTGGTTACATTGCCAGTTAGCGCAGAGCTAACCTGTTGCTCATTGCAGCGCAGCTCCGGCAGCAGCAGGACAGCCACCATGTATCCCACCGCTCTGACGCAGCTGGCCCGGGCCAACCCGTTCAGCGCTCCCCTGTTCAGCCTCCAGAAGGTGGAAGAACCCCAACAGAGCGTCCACGGACAGAGGCAGACCCGCAGACTGGCAGCAGCCGCCACCGCAGACGGTAACCCCGGCGCGCGGACAGAACCGCGAGCTGGCTACGGAGCTACCGTTAGCCGCGTTAGCATAGCCGACAGGATTCGTTAGCCAGTTGTGGCTAACTTGACTGCGTCATTCAGCCTGCAAACATTTAATGACATGTAATACTTAATATAATGTGATACTCGGTTGTCGTTAATGACTTTGAGTCGTCAGGAATAATACGGCTATGTTAGCTGAGGCAGCTAGCTGCTAGGCCTGCACACTAGCTGCCTGTGGAGGACAAGGAAGGACAAAGTGCTGCCTTTCCTGTGCGCTGCAGCGAACCGTGTGCGGCTTGTCGGGCTTTATTTTACACGGTGCATTTAAGATGGAACCGTTTTTAGTGCGCTCACTTAGATTAAGTAATGGTTACATATGGAACCAGACCATGCATGTGAGCCCTGACTGTCCAGAACAAAGTGTCCTAGCTCCAGTCTTTATGAGCTGGTGTTGAACTGGCACCCAGAATGACAAATGTTTCCTCATGCCTTCCACTCTGCAGCGTGATTTTTGAATCAGCACAGCTAACTAATACAGCTGGTAACCTGGAGGCATCAGGCGCTGTGTTCACATTAAATAGTTGCTGCTAGGCCATTTAAACCACTGTTGATTGCACAAGGGCAAGGCTGCTGTAACAAGTACACCCTGATCCAGGTTTTGTCTTGTTAGCCCGACTGAAGATGTTTTTGAGTTGTTTGACACTCAGATTCAGAGTTTCCTCCCGTCAGCTCGGAGATGTCCTGTCCTTACAGTCTCGCCTGTGTTTCCTCAGAGGGAGACAGTTGTGAGTTCGGCTCTCAGAAGTATTTCGTCCTGTGCGGCTTTGGTGGGATTCTGAGCTGTGGCACCACGCACACAGCTGTGGTTCCCCTCGATCTGGTCAAATGCAGAATGCAGGTCTGTCTCTATGGCCCCGGCGCCTTGTTTTCTCTCCCCCTCTGTCACGCCTCATCCATCCATCCATAACAGATCCATGTTTTCTTTTTGAAATCTGCATGGGAGAAACGACCCCCGCCACGTCGTGGTGACGTTTCTTATCGTGTACTGATTCCTAAAGTGTTGGAGTGATCATAACACGGCTGCATGATTCTACACTAGTGTTCCTGTCTGTTTAATGATTGTACCCGCCACCCCGCTGCGCTCAGTCCACCGCAGAGGACTGTTTTAGGTGAAGGTCAGGAGACTGACCTGAATGTTGACCTTGATATTTGACACCGTCAGCTGAGTGTGTCAGGACTGTGTAATGTATGAACAACACGTTAACATACAGACGTGACACTGAGTCCTCATTAACCTTGGTCTGCCAGGGAAATGTCCAAGAAGGTCAAAAGTACATGTGATAAGACGTTATGAATAAACATGAAGTGTGGACTGTAATGAAGCATTTACTGTTCTTTCTTTAATGATTCCGATCATAAATCTGTTTGACGTCTTCAGACAGCTGCCACGTTAGTGATTTCTACCTCCTGTGAAGTGAAGCCAGTGGCTGCATGTGAGGAAGGAAACCCTCTGAACACTAGTGAGCAGTGGAAGGCCTGAGCTATCAAACCTCAGTGTGTCCTGTCGGAAGGCTGGAAGACAAATCACATGTGTACAATGATTAGACTAAAATCATCCTGTGGTGTATTCTCCTAATAAATGGTGGCACGTTGGTGGCAGAGCTCTACGATGGAAGAGTCCTGGCCCTGAGTTCAGTCTGTCCACACATGGACAGAAGGACACTCTGTCAGCTCCTCCATCATGAAGCTCTGCTTCAGTGATCTCTGTCCTGTGTTGCATGTGACCCTGCATGTTGCATGCTTGTTGTGTCCCCTCCTTTTACCACAGACGTGAGCTGCGAGTTTGGCTCCAATAAGTACTATGCCCTGTGTGGTTTTGGGGGTATCCTGAGCTGCGGCATCACACACACAGCAGTGGTGCCCCTCGACCTTGTCAAGTGCCGTCTGCAGGTTTGTATGGAAGCTGATCCTTTAACGAGGAGCCAGCAGCTCCATGAATGATTCATTCTGATTAGACTGAGAGCTGTGACACAGCACAGTGTGCAGCAGCACATCATGTAATGTTACACAGCACACTGTATCTATAAAGGTGCACATATTCTGTTAGTTATGACATGTCAGACACACAAATCATAAACTATTGATGACAGACCCAGAGCTGCAGATCCTCTGTTGCCACGCTCCCTCACACTGTTGTCTGTTATCAGGTGGACCCAGATAAATACAAGAGCATCGGCAACGGCTTCTCAGTGACCGTGAGGGAAGATGGTGTCAGGGGCCTGGCTAAGGGGTGGGCCCCCACCTTCATCGGCTACTCCATGCAGGGACTCTGCAAGTTTGGCTTCTATGAAGTGTTCAAGATCTTCTACAGTGACCTGCTGGGAGAGGTGAGACACACACACACACACGCAGCTGCCAACTTTAGTCTGGTTTGTTTTGGTGATGCGTCATGTTCGGGTAGTTGAGTGGAACAGAGCTGTCCAGAGGGGTGTGTGTGTGGACAGAGTTCCTTCAAAGCACATGAGCTCTTCACTCTTAAAGTGGACACCATCTGTTTTTGTCATTAACCAGCTCAGCTCTGGATCACATTCAGTTTGTGTATTTTTGTTTTATTGCTACCAACTGGTTGACTTTTACTGTTTGTAACTGAAGGTTTCTGTTGCTGCTGCTTCACTGCCATGACAGATAAAATACAGAGCAGAGTTTGATTGTGTGGATGTGTTAAACCTCAGCTTCAGTAGTTGGTCTGTCCAAACTGACTGAAGTTGATTAGTCACATTATTCTGTGGACACATGAAGGCTGTTTTTGATATATCATATGCAGGTTTTCATTTGGAGTATTTGTGGTGCTTTCTCTGTGACTTCATAGAAAGTCTGTCACCTGATCTGACCACTTGAGTTCCACCCAACAGGAGAACACCTACCTGTGGAGGACATCGTTGTACCTGGCTGCCTCGGCCAGCGCTGAGTTCTTTGCAGACATTGCTCTGGCTCCCATGGAGGCTGTAAAGGTTCGTATCCAGACACAGCCGGGCTACGCCAACACCCTCAGAGAATGTGTCCCCAAGATGTACGGAGAGGAGGGCATCTGGGCGTAAGTGTGCTTCCTTCTTCCTTCAGCATTCAGTCTCAGTCTAACATATAGGTATGGTCGTGTTAGTGATTGAATCATTGAACAGAAACGCGCTCCTTAGATCCACCTCTGGAGGGCGCTGTGCTATGGTGCAGCCCCTCAGCAGCTTACTGGCTGCACAGTTGGAGGTGCTTGAGTCATTGGCGTGTGAGAACAGTCTACCTGTCCCCCAGCCCACCTGCAGCACTGACAGCCCAGTCCTACAGACAGGGAGCACCCAGTGCTGTGAGCCTGAAGGACGGACACACTGTGTAGTTACACACAGTAGATGTGCTGTGATGAATAAGTGGATTCATGTTGAGTTCTAATGTGTTCAGTGAGTGTCATGTCTGTGGTTGTAGTTGAAATGATTTGCTCTTAAACACCATCAGATTCTATAAGGGCGTGGTGCCCCTGTGGATGAGGCAGATCCCCTACACCATGATGAAGTTCGCCTGCTTCGAGCGCACTGTGGAGATGCTCTACAAGTATGTGGTGCCTAAGCCCCGCAGCGAGTGCAGCAAGGGTGAGCAGCTGGTGGTCACCTTCGTGGCCGGTTACATCGGTGAGTAACGAGCAGACTGAGTTCATGGAGCACAAACTGTGTTCTGAATATTTTCCTGTATGCTTGTTATTAATGAGGTTCATGTTGCCAAGCCTTCCTCCTGACCTGCTGTGTACATGCTGTCTGTTCTGTGTGCAGCTGGTGTGTTCTGTGCCATCGTGTCCCACCCTGCTGACTCTGTGGTGTCTGTGCTGAACAAGGAGAAGGGCAGCACAGCTGTCCAGGTGCTGAAGAGGCTCGGTCCCAAAGGTCTGTATGAACAGCAGCCCGCAGTGATGTTAGGAAGCTTTGACCAACACGCTCCTTAGATCCACCTCTGGAGGCGCTGTGCTCTGGTGCAGCCCCTCAGCAGCTTTCTGGCTGCACAGTTGGAGGTGCTTGAGTCATTGGCGTGTGAGAACAGTCTACCTGTCCCCCAGCCCACCTGCAGCACTGACAGCCCAGTCCTACAGACGGGGAGCACCCAGTGCTGCAAGCCTGGAGGACGGACACACTGATAAACCTGTCAAACACTGTACAGCTCTCTGCTTCATGAAGTCACGTGATTTCTGATTTTAGTTTTAATGAAGTGTCTCCTCACTGTGTGTATTTTGTTCAGGTGTCTGGAAGGGTCTGGTCGCCCGTATCATCATGATTGGTACACTGACCGCTCTACAATGGTTCATCTATGACTCAGTGAAGGTGTACTTCCGCCTGCCCCGGCCTCCTCCCCCTGAGATGCCAGAGTCCCTGAAGAAGAAGCTCGGCCTCACAGAGTAAAGCCCCTCCTCCTCCCAGCCCCATCCTCTTCACTGAGCTGCAGTCTCCATTCACCTCCAGAAGGCCAGACCTCCACAGCGCACAGCAGTTTTCTATATTTATGTCAAGCTGCTCCGCAGAGCACAGAGCTGCTAACTATTCATGTATATTTAAAAAAAACAAGAATGAGCGTGGAGGAAGGTGTAAACTGTCACTCTTGACCTGCAAGAGCTGCACAGAAAATATTGTTCAGTAGAAACACCTGGTCTGGTTTTATCATTTCCTGTCATTAGAAAATGTTGAAATTCTAATAAAATAATTAAATTCCATGGAAAACCTGGAGTGTTGCTTTTCATTGAACCTCTGTATGCTCGGCACATTCTGCAGGAAGTCACCGCATGAGTCAGTCAGTGGACACTAGATGTCTTCAGTGTCTGCTAATGTAAAGGTCAGTGAACTACACTACTGCAGGACTTCATATAAAGCAACTGATCATAACATGTTTGGCATTTACCACACATCTGTTCTACACTCCACTGTATGTGACTATTAGTCATTTGATCACTTGTGAAACTCATCGGTGAACAAATTCTAGTTCAGTCTTGCAAACAGGATGTGAATCCTTGAGGTGTGACATGGAGTCCATCAGACTCAAGTTTTTCCTCACTTGAACCGAGGGTCTAAGGACAGAGGGTGTCACTCCCTGTACAGATTGTAAAGCCCTGAGAGGCAAAGGTACTTTGTGACTTTGGACTATACAAATAACATTTGATGTGATCATCTTCTCTGCCTCCTGTGGATCTGGACCACCAGAGACCAACCAGACCTCAGAGGTCAGGAACCCCACAAGGAACCTTTTGATTTTTGTCACTTGTTTGTTGTGAGCTGGTGCAGATGTTTCACTTGAACCGCATTATCAAGCGTTCTGATGTTAAAGATGTCGGGGACAAAATCTGAAACCATACAGTGCCTTTGAGCATGCTCAGCAAAAATGTCTCATTTATAGTCCATGATTAAAGCTCCCAAACACAGTGGTGTGGTCCTTTTAAGTTGGGATAGTACAACACAGCACTGGGCTGAACTGGTTTCCATCTTTGAGGGGTTCCTGTCTTCACAGGTTGTTCTTATTTTCCACCACTAGAGGGAGTGCTCACTCCACTCTGAGCCAGGTTGTGTGGAGGATTTAATCAAAATCAAGCCTACACTGCCCTGCATTCAGTTCCTTACACCCCCATGTGATGCTGGTAGTAACTGAACTCTTGGTCATGAGAGTCACACACACACCACATTTCAAACTGAGCAGCTAATGTGTGTGTGAGGCGTACTGTGTCACATTTGGAGAGAGGAAGCTGAGCAGATTTACCTGCTGCTGCACACTGAGATCTGCATTATCTAATGCACCTGAGCCTGGCCTGGGTCACACACACACACGCACACACACAGATGTACTGTTGCTGTCATTAGAATCCATTTGTTTGCTCATAAAATTGTACGTTTGTACACGCTGTCTTCTGTTGGACCATCTCAGTGTGCCTAACAGGGTAAGGTGGACAGGGGTCATGGGAAATGGATTCCATTTTTCATGTTCCCTGTTTGTGGGATCATAATGTCATCACTCTCATTGAATGAAACATGGGCACGATGAGAGACAAACAGGTTTCACTAAGCTGTGATTCAGCTCTTTTTGGCCTCTCATCACAGCCATAATTTCCACATGTAATCTGTGAAATTAGCGTAATCCACTCATCAGTCAGCAGCCAGCTCCATCGCCCCTGTTTGCATTGTTCTTTCTGCTGACTTCCACACAGCTTTGAACAACATCTCTGGTACTATTTGAGTGCTCCATCTGCAGCACATCTGACTGCTGATGGAAACAGCTATGGGCTCCATCAGCGACAGTCAGGCTTCGGCTTCTATTATTAGGACAGATACAAACTGTGTTTCCATCACTCTGTGCCAGATCCAGACAGGCATAGTGAGAGCAGCCACCAAAGACCTCCATGAACCTCCAGCCTTAATGCTTTTCTGCTCCGTCTACAGCAGAATGACAGTCTCTATTTCACAGATATTATAGTGTTCAGACTCTGACGATATGCTTGGTTAGATCATCATCATCATCATCACGTTTTATTTGTATAGCCCAAATTAACAAAGTACATTTGCCTCTGGGGCTTTACAATCTGTACAGGGAGTGACACCCTCTGTCCTTAGACCCTCGGTTCGAGTGAGGAAAAACTTGTCCACAAAAAAACTTTAACAGGGAAAAAATGTGGAAGAAACTTCAGGAAGAGCCACAGAGGAGGGATCCCTCTCCCAGGACGGACAGACATGCAATGGATGTCACGTGTACAGGACAAATCAACACAAACATATTATACAATTACAATGAATAATAAGATCTTCTTATTCAAGTTATTAAGGGTGGGAGGTTTAAAAGTGGTCATGCTTGGAGGGCAGAGTCATTGCAGGACACTACTTCTATATAAATTGATCTTTGCAGCCTTACCATAATTTGTTACGGTATATAATATATAACACAGTACCCATATTTCTTTAAAGTTCCAGGGTGTAAGATTTAGAAGTATCTCTTGCTAGAAATTGAATATAATATTCATAATTTTGTTTACATTAGTGTATAATCACATGAAAATAAGAATCGTTGTGTCTTTGTTGCCTTAAATTGATCCCCACGAAGTCATGTTTTTCTACGGTGGCCCTGAGAAGACAAACCAAACCCTGGCTCTGGGTTTGTTTTCCTACATGTTTGAAGGACAGGGTGAAGCATGGGAGGGTATTCATTTGGTTGCAATTGGCAACTTCACTGCTAGGTAGCACTAAATTCTACACCCTCAAGATGTTAAATGTTGGTAGCTCATTTATTAGCGGCTCCAAAGAATGTTTGTAACTAATAGATTTGGGCTCTCCACTCAAAGTCTTCAGGATTAATGAAAATACATTATATGTTGGAAAATATTTGCTGAAAACACATGAAAAGACTTTGAAGGATATATTACTGAAATGTGGAGTTAGAGGTTCAAACTGTTTTTCACCAGTTTTCAGTCCAGGATTTTGTGGGCGGTCCTTAAAGGGTGGCTCGATGACACGCTGAGGCCACCCTGAGCATACCCCTGCACCCCTAGCAGAGAGATGGAGATGAATTCACTCACTCAGAGTGTTTCAAAGTTAGTCATGTCGTTTTCTGAACTCATCTGACACGTTTCAGTCGCTTCAAAATGGCTGCATGACTGCTCCCGTGAGTGGGCGTGGCTTCAGCATATTCAGAAGACTCACCCCTACAGTCCTGGAGCTGAGAATTCATTTTTACCACAATGTATAAACTTGTTGATATTTTTAATCATTCAAATTTGGCTGGATGGTTAAAAACTCAGAACACACATGTATTCTTATAGGGACTTTAATTCATACTAACACACTTTATTGTTTATTTGTAAAATTATACAGCAGCATTCATGCTGAAAGATACGTTGAGGTTCTGAATCAACATGCTGTCATTCAGATGATATCTTTGTCACAGACTTCCTGTTTATTTCAGCAGGATAATGTCAAACCACACTCTGCACGTGTTCCAACAGCATGACTGAAGAAAAATGTTGCATGTGCTTGACTGCATGGCTGTAGTCCAGACTTGTTACCTGCTGAAAATATGCAGATACATCAAGAAACGGTGGTGGTCCACCAATGAGCCAAAGTTTCTTAGAGGAAGTTTTGCCTTGTCTAACAAGTTTTAAGTGCTTGCTCGTGGTGGGGATAGTTGGGTCTCTGAACATGGTGTGGATATATATATATATATATATATATATATATATATATATATATATATATATATATATATATATATATATATATATATATATATACCTATACCAAACCCTCAAGCCCTGCCACCTTTTTCATTCCACCTGAGTTTGCAAGTGGAACTACAGTGATATAAATCTCGACTGACACTCCATGTTAAACTGTATGTCTATAACTGTATGTACATTGAGAGCACAGTGAACCAGAGTCAAATTCTGCATGCGTGTACACACACCTGGCCAATAAAGTGATTCTGATTCTGACATGCAGTAACCCAGGTCTTCTGGGTTCCCTGGGGTTCTTGGGGGAGTTTTCCTCTTTGCCTGTTGCAGAGGCAGAGAGAAGCCTACATTTTGAAATGATACTTGGCCTGTTACTTGAAATACATGAGGACATTCAGAGACTTTTTCCCTTAAACAAACAAACTCCTGGCAGTGCGAGCAGAGACCTCGCCCGCCTGTTGCTGTCTGCCTCTTACAGTGAGGAGGGAAAAAGTCAATACTGACAACAGAACAGCACCAGAGGGGGAGAGTGTTGGCGCATGTGCAACCTATTCATCCATGCATTTGCACATCTAGCTTTTGTCCTTGCAGCCATGTGCACAGTTTTGGAGGTCAGTCTGAAATAGCAGCCGGTGTTTCTGGTCACATGGACTAGGGGGCCTGGCTTGGCTCGCTGTGAGGAATGTGGCAGTGGGAAAAATCCACCACAGCAGGCCTGGAACTTAGCAGGGAGGGAGGCTTACTGGAAAAAGACAAGCTTGTGCTATATCCATATTACATCACACATCATACAGCTACATAGAGCCGTGCTTTACTGAAGCTTTCACAAGCAGTTTTTCGGCTTCATGCAAGCTGGCTGTAAGGAGATAATTAAACATTTTTTAAATTAACAAACATTGTTACCCAGAGATAATTAAAAAAAACTTTTTCGAGATCTCAAACAACAAAACGGTGTTTTACCAAGATGATGCCATAATTCATTGGAGAGCTTGAGAAAAAAAAGGATGGCTTTCAACATTCTCCTGTTCCTCTGACATTGTTACACTGAATAATGTTTCTTAGACTGTCTTTGTTTTGCTGAGATCTCGAATTAATTATGTTGTAATCAGGGAAAACAGAAAAAAGTTTTGTTATTTTGAGATCTCGAAAAAGTTTTTTAATTCTCTCTGGGTAACAACATTTGTTATTACGACCTCAGGAAAACAAATAAAATTAACTTGTTATCGCGAGAAAAAAATAATAATATGTATGAATGTATGACCACTTTGGGCTTCCGTAGATTTCAGGAAACATTGTATTGGCAGAAAATCTTCATTAAACGTCAAACGTCGACATGATGAACACAGTTCATCAGACACAGAGCTCCTGTTCATGCTGTGCAGAATGTGAGAGGAACGAGGGCTTAACAGGGGTTTATAATCTATTGTTACATGATGCAAAGAGTGTGTCGGCCTCTGTCGCAGTGTTGGGGGTTGTGAGCTGATCTATGAGTTTACATGGAGTCAGAAGTGTGTTCGGATCAAAAGACAAACACAGAAAGAAACAGGAAGTTTGTTATGACTTCATCGCAGTTTGAGGACCATGACGCTGCAGATCTGTGCAAAGAATCTGAAAGATTCAGAGGTCATGCCTCTCTCTGACATCAGCAGAGGAACATTTTGTGCTTCAGCTAAGTCAGACCTGACCTCGCATTGAAGCTTCATGTAGTGATGCTATGTGAAGGTATCTAGTGATAGAGTTGCCCTGTTTGACCCGGTTGGCCCCTCAGACTGCCAAAACTTTTTCCCTAAATGACACAAACACAATCAGTGCTTTTGTTCACACGCTACTTCATGATTGATGGCTGCTGCCGCCCAGTAGCTGCGTGCGTTTTTATTGGTTAGAGGCTTTACCGTAGGCTCAGCAGGCTGACCTTGCAGAGTCAGTAAAGAGTAAACACTGGCATGCACACTTCATTTCACTTCCATATTTACAGTGATAACTGCACAGGCTGCAGCTTGTTGATCTCAAAAACTGTGTGCTCGCCTCTCGTTCACTCCGCTAAGGAGGACACGGGAGGTGTTTAAAAGGCTGTTTTCATGAAAAGAGACAGAGACCAGGCACCAGCACAGGCTGGGCAAATCAGCAAAACAGCAGATGGCTGCCTACCAATGGAGGTTTGTGCCTGGTAAAGGAAGTTAACAGAACACCTGACATGTTTGCTCATGGTGGGAATTGTTAGGTCTGTGTAAATAACAGTCTAAACCTGCTCTCTATTGAAACAGTCATGAGATAACTGTTATGATTTGGTGTTGTCTAAATAAAACAAAATTGAATTGAACATATGTTTCTTGATTTGAGCAGATAAATAAGATTTTGACGTAGAGGAGAAAGACGTGTGTCTGGGGGAAGTATAATGCTGGAATCAGGTTCTCTTATGTATTTTAAAATGTTGGATGGTGCCAGGCCAGGCTAGCTGTCAATTGCCATGATTTAACACGCAGACAGCAATGACAGCAGTCTCACTCTATTACTGTTTACATGAACACACTCACCAGTTTGAGTTTGATGGAATGTGTGTGTATGTGTGTGTGTGTGTGTGTGTGTGTGTGTGTGTGCCTCATTCTCTGATGTGTATGTCCAACAGGCAACACACAGACCAAACATATGACTATCTTCAGTAAGACTAACACACCCTGTGACCTTGCATGAGCTCCTGGTTCGTCTTTCCCATCTTTGCTGAGCTGATCTTTGCCTGTGTCAGCACTTTTATAGATCACACCTCAGATTAGAAGTTAACGAGTTCAAGGCTGACGAAACAGACAGTTCATGAACTTGGATGGACGCATTCAACTCAGTTAGCCTTTCATAATGTGGTTGAGTCGCTGAAGTGACCTGAGCTGCTGGCTAGTGAAGAAATGAAATGTTTCTATCAAGTCATTTAAGAAGACCTGTCTGACCATGAGGACGACAAGGGAACTGGCCACATGATGATCACATGATCATAAGATAGACTTTACTGTATGGCACATGGTTTTAACTTAAGGCAAATGTACTGAATGATCCAATAAGGAGCCTCGAGTCCTGCTTGGACAAAATCACTAACTGTATAAAGAATGGACGCATGATGCGTGATGTCACCCACAGGGTTCTGAAGAGCAGCTTTGAAGCTCAGAGTATGCTGCACTGGCTGCCTCCACGTTGGCTGTCCTGCCTCTTCCACCTCCTGGCTAATCTCAGCGAGCCAAGACATAGATCATCATTGGACCTAAGGTGGGCTGAATGACACCTGGTTGCTGAACTCACCTGAACAGGTGAGTTGTATATAAATTCCCCCTCAGTACAGTTGTCATGAATAGGGAAATTAGCTATACAGTGGTCCCTCGTTTATCGCGGGGGATAAGTTCTAAAAATAACCCGCAATAAACGAAATCCGCGAAGTAAGTTTTACAATTATTTTACATGTTTTAAGGCCGTAAAACCCCTAACCACACACTTTTATACACCTTTTACACACATTTTGTCCTTAAACAGGACGCAGAACACTGTGCGGTTCTCCCTTAGCTAATTTAGGACGCAGAACACAATGCGCGTTCATACTGTACAGTACGCTCTATAAAAAAAGCATGCAAAATTACACTGAAAAAAATCCGTGAAACAGCGAGTCCGCGAAAAGTGAACCGCGATATAGCGAGGGACGACTGTAGAGACCAAAACTGTTTTTTGTACCAGGCTGTAAACATGTTTATTTCTGCTGTGAAGTTGGACATTTGAACATGGGGACTTATGGAGACTGACTCACTTCTGGAGCCAGCCTCAAGTGGACGATTGAGGAACTGCTCACTGTGTTTGGCACTTCTGCATCAGCTCCACTTCACAGTCACAATCAGGGACGGATTGGCAATCTGGCATACCGGGCATTTGCCCGGTGGGCCGACGTGCTATTTGGGCCGATAAATCCAGATATATTTTTTTTTATATTGGTCTGACCGGCCCACAACGAGTAGATCACGCAGCCCAAACACACTGTTAAACAACCACTCTGTACGCTTTGGTCCCGCCTACAGGCACAAAAAAAAAAAAAAGGCTGTGCAAGACTTTGTTTCCTTACCACCGGCCCTTACACGCTGACTGACAGGGGACCGGCCCAATCACATCATGAAACACCTCCCCCCTTTGGCTTGATGCGCCGGTGTGCAGTTTATTGATGGGTGAAACGCTATCAGATAAAGATGGAGAGAAAACGCAAAGGTGGCGCAGAAAAACTCCGTGATTAAAAGAAACTTGTTCTTCGGGCAGACGCTGCGAAGTGTGTTAAAATCACTGATATGTTTGCCACAGCAGGGCTTCATCAGCTCCCATCGCTGATGACAGTGGTGCCGGTGGCAGTGGCACTCAACATGTTGTAGAACCTGCGGTAAGCTGGACTACTGTCAGAACATGTATGAAATGCAACGAGTAGGATAAAGCCACCCAACCCCTTAATGAGTATGATAAAACATACTGTGGCGTCCGGCCGGACGCGTCACGAATAACGAGGCGTTATTTAGCAAACTGGCTTTTATTGCCAACAGTCTTGTTACAGAACTTGGTTATTGTAGGCCATAACCAGGCCAAGAACACATAACAGGTCCCACTCTGCAGCCTCACTCGTGCAGTCTCTCTCCACACGCGCTCACATACACGCGCTCTCCCTCACCTGCTCCCCTGCCCCCTTGCTCTCATACAGGTGCATTTATGGACCATGGGAAACCACAGAACTCACATTGTAACACACAACACATTACTGCAGGGTCGCTACAATACATTGTAGGCTACACTGGCTGGAAGAGAAAATAAGCCTAGCTCAGTAGCCTACTTTTTATGTCTTTTATTCTAAATAAAAAATAGTCTTTAATGTGAGAAAACGTGTTCACCATTCACCAACAATAACAATAAGTCTAATTTCTTATTAGACTATTATTGTCTGTGGGGTGAGTACTAGGCTGGCCTATTGGCTAAGTTGCTTTTTTGTCCTGCAGATATAGCAGTTCTTTATGTAGCCTAGGTGGTAGTGACAATGTAGGCTACATAACTGATAGAAAATCTCACTTTTAAAATTATATCATTTTGTCAATGTTATGTGAATGCAGCTGCAGGTATCTGTACATTCCAGTATTTCTAGCCTAGGCATATTTAAAGCCACCACCACTCACCAAAAATGTAAGTGAAAACTGAAGAGTCAGCACTTTCAATTTCTTTGTTCATCTAGTAGTCCTCGGGTAAGCTCTTATTTAGGCCTGGGAAAAAAATGGGCTGTTTTATGTAGCTAGGTGGCTAAATACAATGCAAGTTAGCCTACAAAGAAAGAAAATAGCACTTTTTAAAATGACATAATTTTGTTCATTGCTAGTGTTATGTCAATGCAGCTGTGTGTTTGTTTATATAAATATATTATAAACAGGCTGTATTTCAGTCAGTCATTGCAATTGTACAATATGTTTGTGTTGATTGTCCTGTACACGTGACATCCATTGCACGTCTGTCTGCCCTGGGAGAGGGATCCCTCCTCTGTGGCTCTTCCTGAGGTTTCTTCCACATTTTTTCCTGTTAAAGTTTTTTGTGGGCAAGTTTTTCCTCACTCGAACCGAGGGTCTAAGGACAGAGGGTGTCACTCCCTGTACAGATTGTATAGCCTCAATGGAAAATGGACTTTGTGACTTTGGGCTATACAAATAAAATTGATTTAATATGATTTGATTATTTATGTCCTGTTGAGCTAGGTTGTTTTAAAGACTTGCACAGTTGCACTGAATAAACTAAAAAAGTGTGTTATCAAATGTTGTGGGCCAGTCTGGTCCAAAATGCCAGGACCGATTTTTTGTCCCAGTCCGTCCCTAGTCACAATATTACCGCTTGATCAAAATCTACTCTGTGCAGACATTAAAAAATATGCATTATCTGTTTTTCTAACTGTTTAATTTGTCCATTCTGGCCTACTGTAGAAACATGGTGGTCAAACATGGTGGATATATAAATCCAATACAAAAAACACAATCATTTTTATTTTTCATGAAAGCAGATTTATGAATATTATGCTCTGTAAATAGAGCCCCATAAATCTGACACCGGACCTTAAATTACCATCATTACTTCATCTAACATGGTGCTTTGCAGTGTTTAAGCAAACCTGGAGATAGATGTATTCCCGAATAGATTAAGACTCCCTGAGGGGACGCAAGATTAATTTGAAGGTCCAGGAGATAATTAACAAGAATGGAAAGACAAGGAAGAAGAAAACATTCTCTAATACTTTCTTGGAGATTTTGAACTTGAACTTGAAATTAAATAACATGAGGAGAAAACAAAGTCAGAGAATGCTGTTCATATGCTCACATACAGGACATACATCCTTCTTTTTGTCTTTCTTTAAATGAGTGAGAGAAGCATGATTTAAATGTATGTCACTGGGTACAAAGGATAATGGTAATGATCTCCCTTTGACAGCAGGTCATATACATGGTTGATGTATTGGCATCCATTTTGTTTGTGTTGTTTGGCCTAACACGCCCTGAGCGTTTGCTCATATCTGAAGCAAACACGGAGAATGTGTGTACAGAAGAATGAGAAACCGTTAAGACAGAGTGAGGCAGACAGATAAAGACACAGAAAGTGGGGCTGCTCCATTGTGTTGTGTAACACATTGTTGTTAACACCCCCCGCCCCCCACCTCCCTTCTACTGGCCAATCTAATCCCTCCTCGCTCTTTTCACAATGGCTCTTGACGGGATCAGCATCCTATTGGATGGAGCGAGTGGAGGCAGAACTGCAGCGTCCTATTGGATACTAGCCTGTAGCCTGTATCACCACCACCACCACCACCACCATCATCACTGAGGATCATTCGTTAATAAATAAATGGTGAATGATTGAAGAAAATCAACCAGAGGGAGGTGGAGAGGCTCTCTGGAGCTGGATAAGCTGTCCTGGTTTATAATTGTCCTGTTTGACTGTGACCCAGTGACTGTTGAACCCATAAATAACTTCATGAGCCCATAAATGATAAACCTTATTAGCAGACACAGAACAAAGAGGTTTCTGTTACGCAATACTGTTATGCAATAAGTCCTTAAAGGTACCTGACCATGACTTCTTCTTGACCACTGGAGGAAGATGTGGTTGAAGAGGAGGAAGAATCTTTCTCTGTGCTGAGCCAATAATAAGAGAACATATCATATCATGTAGGTCAGAGTGTGTCAACAGGCTTAACCACAGGCTTCTGCAGAACGCGCATATGCATCTGATATTTCCATATTTGCTCCACCACAGTAACACACCCTGATGGATTATCATTGTTTTCTTTACAAGCTAAAGTCCATCTGTGTCCGGGTCTGAAGATAAGGTGTGTACAGACCTGTGGAGAGAACTGCGAGCTGTGAAGCCTCCTTAGTGCAGAGCTGAGTGACAAACACCAGAGGTCTGAAGACATGGTTAGAGTTTGAGGTGCCAGTCTCTTGAGTCACTTGAGCATTTTCTTTCTGTGCTACATTGTCCTTACATTTCAGAAAGAAACACTGTACTTTCTAGTCCACTTCATCTGATAGCATTTGACACATGACATGATGCTGTACTATGCTACTAATCTACCCGCTATTATACAAAGTATATCAAATTGTCTTGTTTTTTAATGATAAAAACAAAATAAAGTGATATAACACAGAATCTTTCTTTGCTGGTCTTTGCTGGCCAAACTAAGGGATTTACACCTGAATTGTAATCATGTTGATATGACAAAAAAGCTTATTTGTTTAGAATAATAACAATTTTAGTCAACTTCAAATTTTAAATTGGTACGGATGCTAACTTTTTAAAGTTGAAACAAGTAGTTCCTTTTTACAGTGTAATAATACTGTAACACTTTGAAAGGAGTTACTCCACGGAATCTTTCTATGTGTACTTTATGTACTTCTGTACTTGTACTTCAGTGTGTTCATGGTATTTTTACTTTACTTTGTCATCACTGGTGCAATCTGCAGCTAAAAGGGACAGTATGAGGAATACAGCCCGCCTCCAGGCTGCAGAGAAAGAGTCTCATTTTAATAATGTGATTAATGCCTGACTGAGGAGGGTAAACTATCTTAGAGGATAGCAAACACATAAGTGCACAATAAAACTACTTCAAACGCACATTTCTTCACATAAGCATGCAAAAAGCAAAAAAAAAAGTGCTTTTTTGACTGTGCTGTGGCCAAAAATATACAAAAAGTAGCCAGCTGTAAATATTTGACTGCCCGCTGTGATGCTCCATTCTAAGTGAAGTCACTTTAGAAGCTGTAACTTTAGGTTGACATTAGTCATGTAGGTTTGAGGTTTTTACTGCAAAGTGTTAATTGTAGATTGATTTGGTTGTATGTAATTAAACTTGACACATTTTTAGTTTATTATGTACTTACTTACATTTCTAGCTGTATTTTTTTATCACTTCAAAATATGATGATTTTTCTGCAAACACAGAATATTGAAAGGAGACGCTGCAGAATCTTTCTTTGAATACTTCACTGCTGTACTTCAGTGTGTTCGGATCATGCTATTTCTACTTTTACTCAAACAAAGGATCTGAGTCCTTCTTGATCTTGAGCTTGAACTTGAACAAGGTCTACCTGAGCAGAGGGTCTCACTCATGCATCTGACTGTCTGTCTGTCTGAGCGGTGTAAGGGAACTCGTTCTGCATGTTCTGCGTCACCAGCTGCTCATATTTCTCATCTTTCAGGCCACATGGAAATGCCACCCGGACCACTTGGCCTCCCTCTCTGCACCCCTCCTCACATGAACGTGAACACCATCCCCCCCCCCCCCCCCCCCCCCCCCTCCCCTCTTCCTCCTCCTCCTGCCTGTAAGCCCTTCAGCTGCACGCACACACACGAGCCTTCTCTCTCCATCTCTCTGCCGGGCGTCGCACCGTCTACCAGACCTTTTAAAAATAAACCCCAGCTAAAAAGTAAGTTGTTTTCATATTTGAATATTTTGCATTGATAGTTCTCCGCGTGGGCTTCGACGCTGCTTGCACGGTGGCGCGTGCTGAACGTGTGAGCAGCAATGGATGCGGAGCCACTGCAGGAATCCATTTTCATTCTACAGTAACTTACAGTGAATGTCACTCAGCTGCTCGGAAGCACATTAAAGTCACGTTTTATTCATGTCCACGACACGTGACGCAGGCCTGAATCTATCTGCTGTAACTGAACCACTCTGTTTTTTTAATTACGCCACAATGAGCGCTCTCTGGCTCTTAATAGGCGCTTGGCATAGCACAGTTACTCCGGCTCATTAAGCTCCGTCTGCGGCGTCGTTAAAACACTGGGCTTTTAATTTGACGAGCCTCCGTCCAAACTTTGACGCTTCTCTTCGTTTTACTGTGTTTCCCGCCGTGTGCTCGTTATTTGAAGGCCTGTTTATGATTTTCAGACGCATGTTCTGACACAGGAAAAACCGTGAACTCGACTTGAACTTGAACTCTTCCCCCTTCGGAGCTCTCTGTCAGCGGATGTTTTACATTTCAAGAGTGAAAATATGTCGTGTATCCTAACTGTATGCAAACTGTATCCTCACTTGTGTCCTCGCTGTGTCCTCACTGTCTCTGAGCATCACTAATATGAAGGGCACGGCAGGGCTCAGGCCCGGGCTGTTACATAACCTCAGTTCTATTGAATTCAGAGCCAAAGCTGCATCAGGGAAAATGTCTCCGGGCTGCTGAGAGGACACATGAGCTCATGTCCGCTCAGCAGTCAGTCAGGCTGCTGGTGGGCCTTGTTTCAGGACGCATTGTGTCGTCCAACAGGTCCATTGTCTCCCTGCATGAAGAAGGGGCAGATTGTTGGACAGGCCACAGGGTTTGTCCCTTTATAGAATCAAACTGCCTCGCCGCCTGTTTCCAGTACCAGTCTGACCTTGATATGAGCTGATATCCTAACTGGTTTACAGCCTGTGCCAGCAGCTGCATGTTACAGGACGACACAGGACTTTGTTCTTCATGCATGCTGATAGCTGATAGGACCAAGATGACACAGGATACATAATTCTCTCTGACTGCTATGTGTCTATCTGTAGTCAGTTCTGATGACGTGTCACTGTAAAGAGCAGCTCTTTTTCTGTAAAAGTTGAGTCCTGGTTTCAGTCGTACACTGTGTCCCCTCCTCTGCACAGCGCCTACTTCTGTCAGAGTCACTTAGAACTCGTTCTGATCTGAGGTCTGCCTACGTTCAGCTCAGTGTATCTCATACACACTTCACTTATTCTTGTAATTTTTGCTCCTATCATTTTCTCTGTAGACGTATGAGTATTTCCACTCAACCTCTATTCGACCTTTATTATGAAAGGTTGACCTGTTGATATGGAGACGGTTGACAGAAAAGCACATGATCAGGGCTGTGTAAGAGGAAGTGCAACACTGAAGGACCAGATGACCTTGTGACACTTTGACAAAGTTGGAAGTCTCTGTTAGCTGGACAGATCAAAGTGCTTGTTCTTGTAATTGTAATAGTTTATATAGTTAAATGAATGAATATTGGTCTGCACTGACCACTGCTGGAATCAAACCTGTGTCAGTTGCAGACGTCTGAACTATTGCTCCTTTACTTTCCTGATAACACGTGTTGTTCACAGCTCCCTCTGCTTCATCTCTGGCGTCTCAGACATTTGTGGTCATAAACGAGCAATCAATAACAAAGTGATATGCTTGTTATAACTCCGTTATGCCACTAGAGGCACCTGAAAAACTCCCATTAATGACAATGAGGACAAACGTGTGATCAGTGAGACAGAAGCAGGGGGAACTTTAAATGATTTATAATATCACAAATTTAAGTTGTTGTTGTGGTTTTTGCCCGTATGCAACTCATACCACCATAACTCACAACTTTGTAGAGGCCCATGTCATTCAAAATTTACTGCAGGGAATCATTTGCTGTGTTACCTTTCAGGGGGTAGGGGTAGGGTGCCAGGGCTAACGGCTCAAATCACCGTGTGGCGGGGCAGGGGGGGCGCTGCTTTTAGAGAGTGACTGGGCGTATCTTAAATGCTAAATCATTTATGGGCACACAACTGTTCTAGTATTCTACTTTTGATCAAAATGACTCACCCCAAATGACCAGAGCTCCAGGCTGCAGCCACTTTCCAGAGCTAAGAGAAGGATTGAAGGAGTCGCTTTCTTAAAGCCTGCTTGTGTCATCAGCGTGTGTGTAAGAAACTACCCACTGTAGTGGAGGCCAGAGACGGAATGTGGAGTCAGAAATATATTTGTCAAACGTTTGTTCCACCATTTCAATCATTTATTATTGGATGTGAATCTAAAGTGGGAAGAATGTGAAGTTTAAAAAGACATTTGTTCAATTTTGAATAATTTAGTGTATTTTTATTGGGGGGGACAATCCATGTTTTTCAGAAATTGGGGGAGGGGGCATTTTCCCCCACCCCACCCGGTATCTGCACCCATGGTTGTAGCATTGTATTTGATTACGGACACTAATCTGCTTCCAGATCAAATCTGCTTGATTTCAGACACTGTTTCTTGCTACTAACGGCTCAGGCCCATCCTACATCCAGGACATGGTCAAACCAACCCAACCTGCCTACCAGGCACTACATTACTGTACTGTTGCAGTAATTACACAATAATTATTATTTAGTATAGTATATAATCACCTGAAAATAAGACTCATTATGTTTTGTTAAATTAGAATTATGCTTTTATATCTGCAGACACCGTCCTTGTCATGTTGAACCACCATGTTTCTATGATATTTCAGAATCATAGACAGTATAAAACATGGACAATGTATCCATGACGTCACCCACAGGTTTCTGAAGAGTTGTTGTGAAGCTTAGTGTGGTGGCTCTGGTGTCCGCCATCTTGGCCTGCCTGCGTCACCTACTGGTTAATCCAGAGCTGGGTAAAAACTTGGAGCTGAGACACCTGTAATGACACCTACCTGTCAATCATGCTCTTAATTCTGCATAACTTTAAGCCTTAATATAACCTGAACAGGTGAGTTGTATATAAATTCACCCTCAGTACAGTTGTCATGAACGGGGAAATTAGCTAAAGAGACCGAAACTGTTTTTTGTACCAGGCTGTAAACATGTTTATTTCTGCTGTGAAGTTGGACACATTTGGACATGGGGACTTATGGAGACTGACTCACTTCTGGAGCCTGTCTCAAGTGGATGTTTGAGGAACTTCTGTGTCATTTCACAGCCATGGAGGTTACTTCAGAAACTAAACACTGGCAATGCACAGCCCCTTTCATGTTTGACTACAACTATAGTTTCTCCTACACACCTGAACAGGGAAGTTTATCATTGTTTAGTCACTATTTGGCTTAGCGCGTGATGTCATTTTGGTGACATTACCGCCCAAACCAGAAGGTGGCAGTAGTGAGCCCAAATCTGTTTTACCAAAGAAGAAGAGAAGAAGACGTCCATAACATAGACATATATACATAGACACCGCATTGAGCGGGTTGGTCGTTGGTCGCGATACGTAAACGGCGCCGCCATATTGGACCTGGAAGGTCTGCCGGTAAACTAATACACGGAAATGGACTGAACTTCATAAAGCGCCTTTCTACAAAGTTCTTTAAGTTAATGTCTCTTATACACCCATTCACACACACACTAATATATCTGGGAAATAAACAGGCACCAAAAAAACAACGTATGTAACTTTTAAAGTGATGATTATAAATGTTTACTCCTTATGTAAGCACCAAACCAACGTATGTATTTTTATAATGCTGAGTGTTTACAGCTACTAATGTGTGTAACACTGTTACTGTGATGATAAATATTGAAATATTTATATTTAACATTTAATCTGTGTCTATAATAACCAGATCCTGAAATGTAGATGTGACATGAGGGTTTTCTGAATAAAGAGCACTAACGTTTAGATTTAACTGATTTTTATTAATCGTTTTATTTCACATTGATGAACATATGAACACACACATACATACACACACACACATTATATACACACACATATTATATATGTATACACACACATATTATATATGTATACACACATATGAGAGAAGGATTTTTTTAGACAATTTTTTATTACTTCTCTCATTATTCTGGCATTTAGCGAATAGAAATAATTTTGGTAATCGTAACGGAGCTAAAACAGGAAAAGTTATTGTCTGATTTCATGTCAGACAGTGAGGGAAAAAAATGTCTTTTTATACAGTGTATGTAAACTTTTGGTTTCAACTGTATGTATCCCATAGTCATATTTATATCTGCACTATATATATATATCCTGTTCATTTGTACACACTCTGCACTTCTGGTTAGATGCTAAACTGTATTTTGTTGTCTAGGTACTTTGTGCAATGAGAATAAAGTTGAATCTAATCTAAAATAAAATAAAGTGCAGCCTAGTACAGCATAGTGATCACCTACCCTGTGGAGATGAGCTGGGAAACAGAAGACTGAAGGAACAGCTCCAGCTCTGATCCTGACTGTCTGACCTGTCCTGTCAAAATCCTCCGGTCTGAAATGCTTACTGCAGAGCACGGATGATGGACTGGCAGAAAAGCCTTCCCTTCTGATAGCTGTTTCCCATTTCTTTCTCAGCTCTTTATCTTTGGGAAACCTACATAGAATCAGATCAATCGATCAGAGTAGTTAAAGTTACTAAAGTTAAAGTGTGTATTATTTTTAAAATATAAAAATAGTAAACATTTTAGAAGTTTTAAGGATAATCATAAAGCTATGAATAGCATTATATAGTGACATTCCTGCATTTGCACTACCTGAATTGCAACTAATCTCAAGTTCAACAGGCTTCTGTCTGGATGCTAGCATTAGCTTCTACCCCTGTAATGAAGTTTAAAGAACACTTTTTAAAAAATAAAGAGTTTCATGATAAAATAACATTTTTCTAGTTTTACATTGGTTGTACCACCTGACATGGAAAGCGTAACATCCTACATATAAGTTGAATGTAGTTCTTTTTATCAGTATTTGACAGAGATCTACAAACCTTTTAGCTTAGTCCCAAGGGTCTCATGGGGTCTTCTGACTGATGCAACATCCTTCAAAATAAAAGTCCATATCCATCAATATTTTTTCCGTGGCTGGATAATTTCATACGTCTATTATGAATGGCCCACCGGTAAGTCTCACTCCCACCACTCATACTATATATCTCACAATGCACCGCAATAGCTGACACACAGGTCAAGACCTGTGCACCACCTCTAACCCCGCTGCTTCGGTTGTTTACACACTAATCAGTGGTCCAGTTGACAACTTAGTGACTTTGTCATTATATTTAGTGACGTGATGACATCAACGAGCAGACAGGGAGAGGAGAAATAAAAGCCAACTAGCAGCTCAAGGAAAGAAATGTATAGTCATTTTAACGCAAAATAAACTATATTCATATTAATGATATGGTCTCGTCCTATATCGCCTTTGAAAATATATCGAAATAGATTAAAATATCGATATATCACCCAGCCCCTGCGCATGACCCCCACTGAATTGAAAGACCTCCGGTCTCCCTGATCCTGTGTGAATGCCCATTTAGCATTTAGCAGGGGTTCAGACAGGATCAGGCACCGCAGCAAAAACTTTATTTCTGTCCAGATTACCTTGATGTCTGATATTACTCTACACAGAATATAAAACTGATAAAGAAACTATAAAAATCAATCATTTCATTTTTCTTTGGTTTGGTTATTTTTGTCATACAGAAACACAGTGATGATTGCTGGGTAATGTTGTTCACAGGGTTTTTTAGGCAGTACGTGCCAAAAAATTGCATCAAGCTGATGCTTAAAGGGTCTCTATTTGATCATGTGACAAGACTATACAGTATATGGTAGTTCAAATCAAATCAAATTTTTTTGTATAGCCCAAATTCACAAAAGACATGAAAGTTTCTCAACAGCACGAAAAGAAGAAGTGAATGTATGTGCTCAGCCCTAAAATGAAAATCTCTAAGAACACAATATTCCTGTGAGAAGTGAATCATACAATGATCCACATCAGAGATGATAAGTCCAGCACTGTGTGCTGCAGGGATGGATATGATAGCACGTACAGCTGACGCTGTTACTGAGAATGATGACTGTGAATGAGACAGTTCTGATAAAACAGAGAGTATTTTAGATGGACTCGGACTGGTTCCTGCACTTGGACACCATCATCACAATGTCTCGCTTCCTGATGCCCATCCGCTCGTCCTGTAAGTGTCTGTGGTGTGGTGCTGGACCAGGATCGGTCGGGTTGTTGTCAGCTGTAGCAGTCAGCAGAGTTTTTTATTATTCACATTTGGACTGATTGTATTATGTGTGTTATGCAGAGTTACCTGTGACTAAATGGATCAATTAGTTGACTGATAGAAAAAATCAACAGTTTTGTTAATTGATTAATTATTTGCGTAGTTCATGGAGATAATATTTTTCACTGTGATGATCTGCTGTTGTCAGAGGGGGTAAAAAGACCTTTAAAGGCGTCACCTGGAGCCTATGATGGACATTTTTTGCTTCACTTTCTAACCTGTCCTCTGTGTGTCCCTGCAGCTGCCATCATGTCCTCAGTGCTGCAGAAGTTGATCAGCCCTCTGGCCAGCAGCTCTGCTGAGCCGCCCAGGAACAAGGTGACGGTGGTCGGGGTGGGCCAGGTGGGCATGGCCTGTGCTGTCAGCATCCTGCTGAGGGTAAGACACCTAAATCAGATTGTATATATTATAAATGATATCATATAATTACACATGAATTAATATTTACTCATATATATGAAGAAGTGCAAGAAGAGTCTGTTGATGAATGTGATGTGTGCATTGAGTTTTCTGAAGGTTTTTGCTTTTCATGAAGTTATTAAGCTCATGGTTTATGGCTTAATTCTTCTCAGCTGATCTGTGCAAATCTTATCAGACTGTTTACAGATTGTAAAGCCCTCTGAGGCAAATGTACTTTGTGACTTTAGGCTATACAAATAAAATTTGATTTAATTTGACTTGTAGAAGCTCATTTAACATTCATGTTCCTCCTCTGTGTAGGACCTGTGTGATGAGCTGGCTCTGGTTGATGTGATGGAGGATCGTCTCAAAGGAGAGATGATGGACCTGCAGCACGGCAGCCTTTTCCTCAAGACCTCCAAGATCGTGGCCGACAAAGGTCAGGAGCTCCCCGCTCACATACAGCTGCACTGTGCGCGGTAAAGAGAAAAAGACGTGTGCAGATCTGGTCTCACCTTCTGTCTTCCTCCTTCAGACTATGCCGTGACGGCCAACTCTCGTCTGGTCGTGGTGACGGCCGGCGTTCGCCAGCAGGAGGGAGAGAGCCGACTGAACCTGGTGCAGAGGAACGTCAACGTCTTCAGGTCCATCATCCCCCAGATCATTAAGCACAGCCCCAACTGCACGCTCATCGTGGTCTCCAACCCTGGTCAGCATACTAACCCACACTCTGGGTTTGTCTACGTGAATTTATCACATGTCAGTAAACCTCTTCTTCTAACACTTCCTCCACAGTGGATGTGCTGACCTATGTGACCTGGAAACTGAGCGGCCTGCCCAAGCACCGTGTCATCGGCAGTGGCACCAACCTGGACTCAGCCCGCTTCCGCTACCTGATGGCCGAACGCCTCGGCATCCATGCCAGCTCCTTCAACGGCTGGGTGCTGGGAGAGCACGGAGACACCAGCGGTGGGTACACACAGGAACCGCTCTGTTATTTATCATCACTTAAAGCCTCCATCTGGGATATGTGAAACGTGGTTGTCATCCATAGTAGACGTGGTTGGCACGAGGACCAGCACAGGTGCTAAGCATTGTGCTGCAGTGGCCGGGGCCAGCAAATGTATTTTAAGCTTTAGACCAACCTAAAAAACATCTTTATCAGTATAAGTGTATACTGTATTCAGAATGTTTTCACTGCTTCACCTGACTGTCAGGCAGCCTAACTTTAACACGACCAGACTACTTTGACAAAAACAGTCATTTCACCTGGAATTGTTGGTCCACAGCTGCCTCCATGGATCAGTTTGTTTGTGTTACTGTGTGACTTTGGTGTTGTAACACATGCGTTTGGATCCAAACATTAGCTGCTGCAGATTGAGGCAGCGGTAGACCAGCAAATACCGTCTTCCATGAGCTGAAATGTTTTTGTTAAAGGAGTCTGGTGAGGAGAGTGAATTGAACGCTTCAGTTTGGAGGCTTCCTCATGGCAAGTGGTGAAGAAATTCTGAATACAGTGTACACTCGGATTGATTTTTTTAGGTGGTTAAATGTGTTTTGTTGCCGTCACTGTCCTCCTGTGTGCTTCTACACACTGGGGGCGTGCAGACCATCGTGATGATGATGCAGGTCATCCTCAGGCTGCAGTGAAAAAGTAACATTATACACACATAGTACAGTATTAACTGTGTGTGTTGTTATTTCAGTGCCCGTGTGGAGCGGCGCTAACGTGGCAGGAGTCAACCTGCAGAAGCTGAACCCTGAGATCGGCACTGATGCCGATAAAGAGCAGTGGAAGGCCACACACAAGGCGGTGGTGGACAGGTATGGTGTGTGTGACAGAGTGTATGTGAGAGAGAGATATTTTAAGAGCAACAGATATGAATAGAGTAAGGATGTAAATCTCATATATTTAGACTTCTCTATTTCCACTACTTCTCCCTACTTTGGAAGTAGTTTCCTAACTCCAGCTGTATCATACAATCTTACATACCAACCATGCAACAAAGCAGATGATTCACTGTTCTTAACTGCTTCCAGAAGCTGAGTTCTTCTTCCTTCTTTCAGCTATACCTAGCTGCCAGAAAATATTAGCCAACAGTCTGCTTCCACTTTCCCTCATCTGACCCCTCATCAGTTTACATACCTCTGAGAGACCAGGGGACACAGAGCGTCCATTTTCTTCTACAACTTGTTTCTGTGTAGGCTTGTTTATCCAGAACAATCCCGCTGTTCTCTACGTCAATCCACTTTAGACGAGGAGGAGCTGGAGGAGTGTCACAGCTTGAATTCTGTACATTTATCTCAGAGCACACACTGAACCCTGTCATGGCCAACACTGATCATGCTATCATTGATTCTCTGTGTCTTTATTAAACATCATCCGAGCTCTGATTGCTCCTATTATCTGAGCTACCAGTGATTACAGTTTCAAGTTCATGCGGTCCCAGAGGGAACAGCAACGTTAATGCAGCTCCACTCACTGACTGCCTGTTAAAGCCTAATGTGCTCTAGGAGCTGTGCATGAACTTATGACAGTCACTGAAGAGCTTCAGCTTCAGTGGCTGTGAAACCATAGCTGCACAAAGTTTGTGTCAGAAATGATGTCCTGTGAATATTTCATCCAAGTTTTCATGAGATTTGAGATTTGAATGTGTCAGTTCATAGTCCTCTTCTTTGAGCTCTTTGGTGGTTTGAACTTTTCTAACTGAGGACGAGGTTGTGGAACAGAGAAAAGGCTCTGTAAATAGAGCTCGTGTTTAGGTCTTCAGAGTGACCTTATACTGTATACTTCAATTCACTTTAATGAATAATTGAAACTTCAAAATTAATTAAAGAGTCTTCTTACTTCCTTTAAAATCAAGGAGGCTTCGGCGGCTGTGGCGACCCCTAGTGGAGCTCAGGCCCCCAAGATGTGAAACAGTGTGCAACAGATTATAGATGATAAGATATAGATTTTATAATATCTATAAATATGAGTGCTTTAAAGGGGCACAGACTTTATATGAACGTTTATGTTAGTAAATGTTAGTTAATACAAAGTGTATTTATACATGCAGTTTTCCTGTAGTCTTAGACACACACACACGTTAACAGAGTGCTGTCTGTGTCTCAGTGCCTACGAGGTGATCAAGCTGAAGGGTTACACCAACTGGGCCATCGGCCTGAGTGTGGCAGATCTGACCGAGAGCATTGTCAAGAACATGAGCCGTGTCCATCCCGTCTCCACCATGGTCAAGGTCCGACTCACACACACACACACACAACAGTTCAGCAGTCCACGGTTCAAGTAATTTAATTTTATCACCCACAATGCATTCATCTGATGCAGCTCTCCTGAAATAATTATTAATAGGACAGAGGCTCTGTCCAGAATTCGAAAACACAGCAGCTAACAGCTGTAAAGCTCTGACTGACACTGTCTTTACATGGTCATACATGGTTTTTCTGTTCCTCATCTCACTCTGTTTGGTGTGTGTGTGTGTAGGACATGTATGGTATCGGTGAAGAGGTCTTCCTGTCTCTGCCCTGTGTGCTGAACAACACCGGCGTGAGCAGCGTGGTCAACATGACGCTGACAGACGACGAAGTGGCCCAGCTGAAGAAGAGCGCCGACACACTGTGGGGCATCCAGAAGGACCTGAAGGAGATCTGAACACACACGCACGCACGCACGCACGCACGCACACACACACACACACACACACACACACACACACACACGTAATACACAGCCATGATGCAGAGAGGCCTGTCAACACGCACACACTCCTTTTCTAACATCCTATTTCTCTTAGACTGTACCGCTCTTATTTTGAAGGACAATACCAGTGTTTTTTTTAATTGGGCCATATTTCAATTTCACACATACATCAGTCTGATTTTTACATCAGTGCTGCATTATGTCACCATCTACTTCCAATCACCTGACGCCTCTAGCAAACTCTGGTATGCTCCTTTAAAGAAGTGCATTTTCTCTCTAACAGCTCCTGTTGCTGTGTTAGTGTGTTTCTCTCTGTCACCTGTACTGTCCTGGTACTGTAACCTTTATGGACTCTTGTGTTTCACCTGTCGGAACCACGATCAAACGCAACGCACTCCTCAAAAAGCTAAAAGTGTCACTAAGTGGTCCTCTTCCTCCACCAGTCATTCATTAAGCAGAACTGAATCACTCCGAGACAGACCTTAAAAATCCTGAAGGCTGCTTTCCTCCTGCCTTCGTTTAAAAGTGGCACTCTGCAGCAGACTGCACAATTAGGTCAACTCCGTGGAAATGGTGACGTTGTGAGCGTGATGGTGGATTTGTCTTCCTGTCTTAGTTCATCAGAATTAGAAAAGAGTGATGGAGCAGCAGGGAAGAGTGAAAACGTCCGGCTCCAGTTGTTAGTTTTCAAACAACAGTGGTGACTGTCTGACCTTGTGTTGTAAACCGTGTTGGAAACAGCGACATGTAACTTAATAAAGCTGACACTCATGAACGACAGTGTGTGTATGAGTATGTTATTTCTCCAAAATATGTCGCCTGATGTGGAGAATTCTATTCCTCAGTGGGCAGTTCAGTCAGTGCACCGGGGTCCAGTCCTGTTTATTGAAGCTTGATCAAGGACAATGGAGGATTTGTTATGTATTATTTATTATTACACCTGTCATGGTATGATGACGCCTCATTTCTGAACAAGCTGCCCTGACTGACAGAACCTCAAGTATTCCTCCTGGTGCTCCAAAACACCCATGGTATTGAACTCACAGTCCAAGCAGCCCGGCTAACAAACTGAGCTAACATTAGTTAACAGCAGCTAACAAACTGACCTAACATGAACTAACAGCAGCTACAGTTGTCAGCAGTTTACTTCATCTTCCATCATAAACTCTGTAAATCACAGAGAGTTGAGGCGGAGCAACCGGAGGACATCAGAGGGAAAAACAGAAAACATTTTCTCCATAAAATATGATCCAGTTTCACCAGAATCAGTCAAATAGTTGGTGGTGTGTGACTTTGTGCCATAAAGCGTTGCGTACTTCTCCCTACCCGGAGCCCAAAGTTAAATAGTGTGAGAACAGACGTACGAATGACAGAGACACCGTTCACCTGATTACAGATCAGTCTGGATCAACAGGGGGTAACAGACGTTTAGTTTTAGTTTAGCTTAGTAGTTTATGAGAGAAAAGTTACAGCATGTTGCTTTAATGCTTCTATAGTATAAGGCCAATTGGTCAAAGTCTACAAATCAGTTGTGTCCACTGAATGAGACAGTCCTATCCTCTGACCTCGGTTACCTAAACAAACTTACACCTACTCTGGAGAGAAGGCAGTGTCTGTCATAATTCAAGCTTTAACACGGTCCATACATTGTCCTCAACACATACTGTATGTTTGACTCTGTGTGGAATAGAAAACTCCCTCACAACACCTTTTGTTAATGATCCAACCTGAGGAGATGAATCATTTGCTCATATGTGGAAACCATCTTCACAAAGTTTAGAGAGAGCAGGATGATAAAAGAGAGATCACGTTATCTTATATGTATATATGTATGAAACTGTTAATAACACACAGGGAGGGAAATTGTGTTTAGACAAAAGTAATACAGCAAATAAGAAAGAAATCTAAACAGGTAAAATAGGACACACTGAGGTCATTCCTATAACTAGAACAGTTAATATTTATCAGAACTGGTCAGAGTCAGTCTATTTAAGGAAATAGCTGATAATACATTAACATCTTATTTGAGTTTGTATTTGAAATGGCAGAAGAGAATCTAGATTTGATGAAATGTTAAGTTTCTGTCATCAAGTATGTTTTGAATTTTAAACATATCCAAGAATAACTGAGTTTAAATGTAACATGAACTCTGTGAATATCTGCATTAAACATAAACTCTACATCCTGTACATTATAAAGTCCCCTAAACACATTATTTATTTGTCTTATATTCCGTCAGTATTCAGTTGTTAGATACAGTTTTTTTTTTATATAATTTTCTTATTGGAGCTTTAATAATATACATTAGTACTGTACTGCTAGTGGACTGCATGTTGTTTGTAGTGTTGTTTAAAAAGGTGCTGCAGTGCCATCTGATGGCTGCAGTAAATGACAGGTTTTTTATGTCAAAGGGCTTTTCTTGTGAAAAGACCATGAGAGTATTTCATCTGGATTTCTTCATCTCTTAAACTCCACCATTCTCAGCCGACATTACTGTATTTCAGAGGCTATACTGAGGTCAGTTTTAAAGAGTGGAGATAAAATGTACTATCACTGTTTGTCAAAGGAAAACAGACAAAGCCATTTACAAAGCGGTCCTTTGGCCTCTAGGTTCAAGATATCTGAATGAATGTGTTCATTTGGCCTAGTTTATTTGAATATTCTTTGAACAGTACTGTATGTCATGAATTGGGTCTGACTGGAAGGCTGAGACTCTTGTGGAATGAATGGGCCCAGCTCTCTTCATATGTGATGATGCTAGTTCTCTTCAGATGATGTGTAACATTTCTGTCTGGTATCTGTTGTTGACCTGATTAATGGGTCTCTGGTGGAGTGAAAGTTATTAATTATTAGTCTAAGACTTTCTCTGTACCTCTTTTAGATTGTTGTAGATCTTCAAATCATTTCACAGTAAAAGTTAGTACAAAAGTTTTATTCACAGAAACATTTCATCTGAAGTAAAAGACCTTTTTGAGTACATGGAAAGACTTGTCACATGTTGATTTTCTTTTCAGCCGTGGGACAAAAGTCCACAGAGGAAGACGAGTGTCTCAGGTGGGCACCTCCAGTTCTCGCAAGAAGAGAGAAAGGGGTGACACCGTATTTGTCCTGGCTCTTTGAACAGCTCTCCTGAAAATATAGCCACTGTGGCGTTTTCCAAAGCGGAGGCCGAACGGGTTGAAGTTGAATTTACTCCTGCGGTCGTTGCATAGGAGCTGCCGCTGGTCTTCATTCTCTCTCAGGGAGAAACACGGGTTGGGATCCTCGACCAGAAACTCTCCTGCGCTTCTTCTCCTGAGTGCAGAGAGGACAGATCCTGAGGAGAACAACAGCAAAACGTCAGCTCACATCTGGACACAGTGGAACACAGCTGGAAACACAAACCAGAGCATCAGATTCATCAAATATAACAGATTTATCATCACTGAGTATCTCTAAAACACAAGAGGAGTCATTTAACTCACCCAATGGTGAGTGTGTGTTTTCTTTATTAGATGTCATTCAATGGAAATGTTGTTTTTAATTTGTTTTTTGATTTTAACAGATAATAAACCTCAAACTACTAAAACCAAAACAGAGAACATGGCCACAGAGTTCTCAATATGATACAGACCAGATTCAAAGTATTCAAAACATCTAGAAATATCATCAAATGTTTATCAAATGGTCCAGTTCAGTCCTATAATAATAATACTAATACTAATACTACTACTACTACTACTACTACTACTACTACTACTAATAATAATAATAATAATAATAATGGTCTATTACTGAAGCATTACAATGTAAGCAGAATTTTACTATATTTCCACTGGAGTGCTCCACATACATGTTATTACTGTTTTATATAGAAGGCCTTCAGGCTGAGTTTAAAACATTTAAATATTACAATAATTAATTACTTCAAAATGTTCATTGTAAACTTGTTCATTGTAGACTTTTATTTTGGTGTCTGCTCAAAAAAAAGTACATTCATGAGAAAAACAACAACACATTTTTACAGAAGCTTTCTGTTGTTAAAAACTGTTTAAAAACTCATGGAATTACAGAGATTATCTGTAAAATGAAAAAACAAACTCTATTATGCCAATAATGACAAATTATAGTTATTTGTATTTAGTCATTTTTGTACAGAAGAAATACATTATTATTTAATATTATTAGTATTTCTTTCCTAAATTACATACACATGTATGTAAAATGACAATATTGATCTGTAATTAAATATGTGGTTTGTGTCTATACAACAATTTAACTAAAAAAATGTATACAAAACAGTATAATTACTGTATTATCTGTAACAAGCAAACTGTTATTTTAAGTATCATGCCAATGATGACAAGTTATGGTTATTAAAATGACATACAAATGTATGTAAAATAGCAGTAATGATTTTGGTTAAATATATGTCCTATTATTAGAAAAGTACCACATAAGCCGGTCTAGTCATTAAATGAATCTCATTAAGCTGCCCACCTGTTGCGCGTGCCCTCTGTGCAGAGTCAAGTCCCGGCAGAGGTGCTCCATCCTGACCAACAATGAGCGCGCACACCACGACCAGAGCAACGAGTCTCATGCCACAGGACGCACTAATCCAGCGCAAATGCGAATGTGTGTGTTCACGTCTAGTCAGCAGACACTAACGCCTTCGCTCCGATCATACCGCGTTTATATTTCCACTAGGTGACCTCGTGCTCCTGCAACTCCCAGCCAATCACAGCCGCCTGCGTCTCCGCGCTGTAAATTGCGGATCTGTCTGCTGCTGGAGGTTCTGAAATGCATCATTCATCAGCCTTTCTGCGAAATGTTGACAGCTCAGTGCTGCTGGGAACATTGATCAGGTTTAACATTCATATGTTACTGCATGTTGGGGACGAACAATTGAGAGTCAAATTAGTGACGGAGGGACGCGTAATTGCGCGTTCTGGCCTGACTCCAGTGATACAACAGAACACAACGTAAAACAAAATGAATCTCCACCTGTGTCATACACCACCACCACCACCATCATCATCATCATCATCATCATCATCATCATCATCATCATCACTGTTCAGGTCTTTACAAACAGCGGCTGCAAGGCTGGATGTGTGTTACAGGGATGAAATGTAGCCGCATTTAAAACTGGAACAGGATCACAGAGATCCTCATGGTCAGAGTCACATAGTTCAGGCTGGGACCAGGACTAGCACTGTCACCAGGACCAGAAGCAGGAGGAGAACCAGACCCAGACAAATGGTGGTAAAGTGTAAACGTTGTTGCTAGTACGCACAGATTTACAATGTCTGGACCTTTACTTGTCAGCGACTGCGACACATTTAAAAAAAAAGATGAAGAAAATGATAAAGTCATTTATCACGTGATTATTGCACACACACCCACACACACACACACACACACACACACACACACACACACACACACACACAGAACCGACTTATTGGCGGTGGGAGCAGTGAACTCCACTGAAACCACAGTACTCAAATTCAGGAACATCAAATTGGCATCAAAGGAACCGCCCTAAGCTGGTTTAAGTCGTATTTCTTAGATCAATCTCAGTTTGTTCACGTCAATGATGAATTCTCCATGCATACCAAAGTTTGTCATGGAGTCCCACAAGGTTCTGTACTAGGACCACTTTTATTTAGTTTATATATGCTTCCTTTAGGGAACATTATTAGGAATCACTCTATCAATTTTCATTGTTATGCTGACGACACCCAATTATATTTATCAATCAAGCCTGGTAAAATCAATCAGTCAACTAAACTCCAAACATGCCTTAAGGATATTAAAAGTTGGATGACCTACAATTGTCTGATGTTAAATAAACCAGAGTTCTTGTAACACCTCAGAAACTCTCTTTCTAGAGACTTAGTTACTTTAGATGGGATCACCCTGGCCTCCAGCTCCACTGTAAAGAATCTTGAAATGGTTTTTATTCAGAATTTGACCTTTAATGTAAAACCACATAAAACATATTTCAGGGACTGCAGAAAAAATAGTCCACGCATTTGTTACTTCAAGGCTGGACTATTGTAATTCTTTGTTATCAGGCTGCTCCAATAAGTCTCTTAGGACTTTGCAGTTAATTCAGAATGCTGCTGCACGTGTTCTGACAGGAACCAAGATCAGAGATCACATCTCTCCCATTTTGGCTTCCTTGCACTGGCTACCTATTAAATCTAGAATAGAATTTAAAATTCTTCTCCTTACTTACAAAGCTCTTCATGGTCAGGCACCATCATATCTAAAAGAGCTCATAGTACCTTACTACCCCTCTAGAACACTGCGCTCTCAGGATGCTGGGTTCCTTGTGGTTCCTTTAGTTTCCAAAAGTAGATTGGGAGCCAGAGCTTTCAGCTATCAGGCTCCTCTTCTGTGGAACAAACTACCAATCTGGGTTCAGGAGGCAGACACAGTCAACACTTTTAAGGATAGACTTAAGACTTTCCTTTTCAAAAAAAGCTCAGGTCATCCTTTAGTTATGCTGCCAGGACTAGACCCACCCCCTCCATTACCACCACCATCTGTAAACATACATGTCTCATTAATGCATGTTACTAACAAAACTTCTTCCCTGGAGTTTCTGTGCTCTGTTGTCCAGCAGGTTCTCATGGATCGTGGCTGCTGCTGTGATCCTACATGACGTCCACTACACATATTATTACTGTCATTATTACTACCATATCTATGTTACAGTTTATAGTTAGTTTATGATTTGCTGCTGCTTTACATCTGTGTCTCTCTATCTCTATCACAGGTTCCACTGCTACTGTAATCATTTTATCATTCATTGTGATTCATTGTCATTTTATCATTCTTTGTAATTGTACAATATGTTTGTGTTGATTTGTTCTGTACATGTGACATCCATTGCACGTCTGTTTGTCCTGGGAGAGGGATCCCTCCTCTGTGGCTCTTCCTAAGGTTTCTTTGTGACTTTGGGCTATACAAATAAAATCTGATTTGATTTGATTTGATTTGATTTGATTTGATTTGATTTGATTTGATTTGATTTGATTTGATTTGATTTGATTTGAACTGTCTGGGTGTTGTTACACAGTTCACAGTGGACTTGAAAACTAACAGGGGACATTTTTTTAGGTCCCCTGCTTGTAATGCCTTAAATCTGCCTAAAATCATGTCTAACATGCTTTGGTAAGGTTTATTAATTGTTTTGCCAAGTCTGGACCTGCAGGTGTGTGAGTGTTTAAGTACCTTCTTATGAGTGTCTCTACTGGCTGGAACAATGACAACGACACAAGTTCTCTCTAACAATCTAAACTGAATGCCATATAATCTACACAGCTATTATTTCTTTAGTAAAGGGACACCAGTAATGTTGTCACTATTGTCACAAATGTGTCGCAATATCAGACTACCATAATACATGTAAGTAAAGTAACAGAAACATTAGAACCTCTTTTGGATATATACAATAAATAAATCTCCTTTTCCTTTCAAGGTACTACCCAGCACATAAGAACAAGCTCTGTTACAGTCAGTAGTTGTGTGCTAAAAAGGATTTACTAAGTGTGAAAAGAAGACATTACAATAATTAAATCTCTTTGGGTTAATAGGAGTGACCTTTTCTCTATATTTATTACTTGTGAATAACCTTGTGTATATGAGCTACTGTGACAAGTGAATTCCCCTGTGTAGGATCATTAAAGTGTATCTTATCTTATCTAGAAGATTTTGTCTGCATACAAGTACACAACTCAACAAATATGAAACATATGTCTGGACATGTTAAGGCAGAAATGTTATATTGTGTTGTCTATTCAATGTCTTTATTAAGACACAATGCAGAAATATGAGTGAAGTTATACTTGATTTTTTGAAGTTTCGGGTTGGACATTTAATGTCTTTGTGGGGAAACCTGAGCATCAGAAGAAAACCCAGGCGGACACATGGAGAACTCCACACAGAAACAAGATGGTGGAGCATGGATCAAACATAGACCACCTCCAAAACCATGCTGCCCAATAAAGGTGGAGTGGTAGGAGCTGAACGTGAAAGATCGCCGTGGGAAATATTCAGAAACACTGCAGGTTAACATGACATGGATATAAAGTAAAGACGGAGCCAGTTTGCTGATTTCATTTTTTAGTAAATGAAACATTTTTGTCAGGTTTTCATAAAAAGTGTTTCATGGTGGTCACATGATGTTTGACCTCCTCTGATGCAACTTTAAACAGACTTTTTTAGTCTCAAACTGGCTCATTTACTGGGTCATAGTAGACTGTTGATAGCAGCAACATCCTGTCAAATATGAATATGAATCATTTGTATGAAAAGAAAAGCCAACAGAACTGACAGATTAGTATGATCATGAGTGGATATATCGCCATGGTGACACTTAGTCAGAGAGTGCTTTCTCCTGTCCTCATGTCCCAGAGCCGTCCTGCCTTCATTCATCTACATTTCACAATCACTTCAGTTCATTACACACCAAACCTTTCACCCTGTCTGTGTATCTATGGTAAACGTCCCCTCCTGCTCACTGGAGGTCAGCCTCAGTAGGCGGAGAAGAAGCTCTTTGTCCCCATCAGTCCTTTTTATCTGGTCCCCGCTGTGGAAGGACCTCCACCCTCAGGCCTGTTTGAAGGACTCTTCTTCAGACCGCCTCAGTTTGAGATTCCAGGTGGTGTCTTTTGGATCTTCAGACGTTTGAAGATGCCGCTGTCACGTTCCCTGTCCATGACGTCCCTGAGCGGGCTGCTGCCGGCCTGGGAGGAGGACGAGCTGCCTGTGGAGGACCTGCTGCTCTTCGAGGTGGCCTGGGAGGTCACCAACAAAGGTAAGACCACAAGCTTTTTGATTTCTGAATGAAAATACACTTAAACATGCATCCTGCAGCAAGCAGGCCAACTGCAAACGGCCTTCTAAGTATTGTGAAATTATACAAAGAAAATGCAAAATTTTTACATTTCATGACATTTATTTGAACGCAGTCTCCTTTTTAGATTCAGATTATGAAGTAAAAACCTGATCTGACTTTGTCAGGACAGGTGTCTTCTTTCTGATTGTACAACAACAACTGTGAAATAATTCTATATGGCATTCTATAAAAAAAGTTATAAATTAAATTTGTCCAGTAATGTTTATAACTGAGCATGTTAACCGTCATGTATTGGTGTCATTTTGTGTAAAACTTTGCCCTTCAAGAGTAAATATTGAATCCAGTGAGCGCAGAGAATCTGCTCTGTCTGAAGAGCTAAACATTAAACTGCAGATAAATAGAGCAACCATCACTGTGGCTTTCTGATGTGTCAATACTGAAATCAAACATGAAAAATGTATTTGACAAGCAACGGTATCACACACTTCCCTGCAGGGTATAAGCCTAATATAAGACAAGGCAAGACACAGTTCATATTAGAATAATAAGCTAAAATAAAACAATGTTATATCATATCATTTACCATCACAGGCTTGTTTGTTTTCTTTGTTCTTTGTTGAAGCAAAATGAGACAAAGAACCTCTGATCAACGGTTAAATAAGAGTCACCAATTATTGTTTGAATATGTTAGAAAATGTGTGACAGCAACAGGATGAAATTACTTCAGAATAGAATAGAAAATAAGTTACAGTTAGCCATATAACAATCCGATCTGTTCAGTCTATCTGAGTGGACAGCAGAGGCACCGATTGGTTCAGTTATTTTAGGGGAAAATTCTGGATGTCACTACTTAAAAGAAGCCACGCTGATTTCCATGTGATCATTTGGAAATATCTCTTAGTCTGTTTTTCTAATAATCTATCAACTCCGAAAAAACACCCCGGTCCCGGTCATCATTCAGGATGTGTAAAGCAGAGGGGGCTCTGTGGGTTCAGGTCTTATCACTGTGCTAACTGAGGCCAAGGGCAACACATCAACACACTGCATCATCTCTGTCTCGCGTCCACATAAGTCTCTCACATTTTCACATCACCCAGGAGTAACGAGAGGTTGACTTTCTTTCCTGTTAATGTGACAGCAGCTTTCTGTGAACTGATTGAAACAGAAAAACTGGACGTCCTGTCAGTCTGTGACTTTCTGCGAGTGCTTCTGTGTGCTATGTCGCATTGGCTAACAGTTGAGAGGTTATCTGTCATTTGGCTGTTCTCTTATATAACCCTGATGCTGTTTAGACGTCATTATGAGCTCACATATTGTTGATTGTCTTGCATATCAGTGTTTGTCTTTTTCTTGCCAAGTTAGAGACTGAGAAAAACATTCCCACGTGTTTTGGTGTGTTGCGAAACATAAATTTCTGTGTCACACAAAATAGTCCAGTATGAAGCTTGGGCTTTGCTTTGAGTTTCTCTACAGGCTGCTCTGAAACACATTTCACTGTGAGTGTCATGTTTTCAATTTTACATTCACAAATGAGGTTGAATGTTTTTTGGTCTACTTCTAGAGATAATCAGGACAGACTGACGTGTTACAAATTAAAAAGACACTGAAATAGGATTTCCACATTAAACTGGTGGATTCCTCTTTTTTTCATTTTTCATTGTTCATGATCTGATGTAAATTCAAACTAACAGATTAATGAAAACGACTGTAGTATGTCTTCAAAATGAGAGCTGTATAAAACTCAACAGAATAATCAGAACTTGTTTGATAAATCCTTTGTTACACATCTTTGTACTTCAGATATGGATGTATTGTGGTCTGTGTCCTGCAGTTCCCAGGTTAGATTCCACTCTGTCCCATCAGTCTCGGCTCATATAGATGGAATTTGCCCCAAACACTAGTTTTAACTTCAGTCTACAATGAAAATATTTAAGTTTATTAAAGCATCATAACCAATAAATAGCACAAAACTATGGAATAAGCCAGTTCCCCTGTTAAGAAGAATGGGACACAGCCAACCTGCTGTGACTGATACTGTAAAAATGAATAAATACATATAAATAAATAAAACATCTGGAAGCAGAAGCAACTGTCCTCCTCTCCACCTGTTATAGCTCCTGGCTATCTTCCCTCTTCACAATCTGACCTTTGACCTTTACGGTCATGCTGAGGTAGAACAGCCTGTCCTTCATCGTTCTGATGTTTAAATGCAGAAAAGAAGGTAAATGCTGTCACTTTGACTTTGTGTGAACCTGCAGTCGGAGGAATCTACACCGTGATTCAGACCAAAGCCAAGATCACGGTGGATGAATGGGGGGACAATTACTACATGATGGGGCCATACTTCGAACACAACTTTAAGACTCAGGTGGAGGGCTGTGAGCCGCCAAACCCCGCCATCAGGAAGGCCATGGATGCTCTGATCCACAACGGCTGCCAGGTGGGAGTGTGTGTGAGAGAAAGAGAGAGAGAGAGTGTGTGTGTGTGTGTGCGTGTGTGTGTGTGTGTGTGTGTGTGTGTGAGAGAGAGAGAGTGAGAGAGAGAGAGTGTGTGTGTGTGTGGATGTGTGTGTGTGTGTTTTTCCATAGCACGTCTTAGGGACAAAATCCAAATTTATGTGTTTGTTTGTAAAAAATATATTATATAAATAATATATTATCTTATATCATTATCTTTTAAAACAAAATCCTGTTCACCCATTATTAAATGGACTGTATTTATATAGCGCTTTTCTAGTCTTCCGATCACTCAAAGCGCTTTACACATTCATACACTGATGGCAATGACTACTATGCAAGGTGCCAACTACTCATCAGTCTGAGGATCTAACCATTCATACACATTCACACACCGAGAACATTTGGGGTTCTTGGGGGTTGGGGTATCTTTCCCAAGGACGCTTTGGCAGACCGGAGGAGCCAGGGATCGAACCGCCGATCATCTGATTAGTGGAGGAGCCGCTCTGCCTGTGGGCCACAGCCGCCCCTACTACTACTATAACACTTAACACTTATGCTACAGTACTAGTAAAAATCAATAGATTCTCTCAGCACTGTAAAGGACAGGTCTCATCAACAGTGAGCATCAAGTTGGTGTTTCACAATGATTTTTACATCTATATGTATGATTCATACATCCATTGTTACTTGCATATATATTATATTAACATGTTAGCTGCTACCCTGCAGCTGAGAGGAAGACCTTCATAAACATAACCTGACTCACTGTGACTGGTGCAGTCTGACTCCATCTGCCAATCACTGGCCACTAGATGGCGGTCATAGACCAGAGACCCTGAAGATTCAGGCGAACAGACAGATATGAGACCTACATGCTATTTGCCATGTTATGATGCAGATGGTTAGTCTGCTAACATGAAAATCTGAACATGAAAAAGTGTTGTGCTGAGGTGCAACTTTGAATAACTTTAATAGTCCATGATTAGCTGCAAATAGATGTGAATGTAAATGTAGCTAAGTCTATCTGTCCACATGAAGATACTCTGAAGAGGGACTCTAGTCAAGATACCAAAGCTGTCAAAGGTCTGTTGCAGGAAAATATGTTGTATATATATATGTTCTTTTTATTAAATGTAAAAGCTTGACCAAATAACTATTTTGCCTATATGTAAAGTAAAGACACTTCTTCTGTATGTATGTATCTGTAAATTGACTGACTGAGACAACCTGAACTTTTTCTGCTATTGTTGCTATCCACAAAACAAATTGTCAGCAGCTATGTATGAGCAAGTATTTGCTCATATGCACTTTGACCGCAAAGAAATTTCATTTTGAAGATTGAGTTCCATAAATGAACATCTCTCATTGGGCTTCTTTTGCTGATCGTAATGTCACAGGTTCATTTTGGCCGCTGGCTGATCGAGGGCAGCCCTTATGTGATCCTGTTCGACATTGGCTCAGCAGCCTGGAACCTGGACCGCTGGAAGGGGGACCTGTGGCAGACCTGCAACATTGGCCTGCCTTTCCACGATAGAGAGGCCAACGACTCGCTCATCCTGGGCTCTCTGATCGCCTGGTTCTTCAAAGAGGTCAGCTGGTGTTCAGTCTGATGTTATGCACACTGTTCATCACTGAAGTCCATGAATTTCAACCTCATCTGTTCTTTGCAGTTAACGGACCAACTGGGAGACAAGCCCAATGTCGTCAGTCATTTCCACGAGTGGCAGGCAGGTCCAGGCCTTATTCTCTGTCGCTCTCGCAAGATTCCCATGGCGACGGTCTTTACTACACACGCCACCCTGCTGGGACGATACCTCTGTGCTGGGAATGCTGACTTTTACAACAACCTGGACAAGGTGAGAGGTCAGGAGGGATAGCCACACATGGAGTATAACTGCTCAAGATCCGTCTAAAGGAAACTCTAAGATTTCTTTCAAAACACTGTAAATATGTTAGAAAATAGTTGTTAAAAAACGTGTGAAAAGACTTTGAATGATATATTACTGAAATGTGGAGTTAGAGGTTCAAACTGTTTTTTACCAGTTTTCAGTCCAGGATTTTGTGGGCGGTCCTTAAAGGGTGGCTCGATGACACACTGAGGCCACCCTGAGCATACCCCTGCACCCTTAGCAGAGAGATAAAGATGAATTCACTCACTTTACAATCTGGACAGGGAGTGACACCCTCTGTCCTTAGACCCTCGGTTCGAGTCAGGAAAAACCTTTAACAGGGAAAAAAGGTGGAAGAAACCTCAGGAAGAGCCACAGAGGACGGATCCCTCTCCCAGGACGGACAGACGTGCAATGGATGTCACGTGTACAGGACAAATCAACAGAGACTTACTGTACAATTACAATGAATGATAACATGGCAATGAATTACAATACATGATAAATGACTAACTTTATTTATTTATATAGCACCTTTAATGCAGAATTGTAGCCCAAAGTGTTTCACAGAGCAGAGTAAAAACAGAAATAGACAACAACTAGCAGTTCTTAACGTAAAAGAGCAGTTGCATGAAAAACTAGAGATTAGAAGAAGAGTAAAAAGTATAAAGCTACAACAGTGAAACAAATAAGAAGAAAAATTAAGACCTATCGGGTAAAAGGCATAATTTAAAAACAGAGATAAAGTAACAGGGAGTGATCAGGACATAAAACTCAGCAGTGAATGGCCAGGCACCTTAGGTAAAAGCCAGGCTAAAAAGGTATGTCTTAAGTTGTTTTTTTAAAGATGTCTACAAAGGTGCAGTCCATCAGATCCATAGGCAGGCTGTTCCAGAGTTGGGGGCCGCAGTAGCTATAAGTGTCCTTACCAAACTTCTTTGTGAAAGTTCTGGGGACAACTAGGAGTCCAGATGCAGAGGATCTGAGGGACCTGCCTGGTACCTCTGTAGCATGTCACAAAGGTAGGTCGGTACCAGACCATTCAGTGATTAAAAAACAGTCAGTGTTTTTTTTAGGAAGACCAGACAGAAGGGCATTACAGTAATCAAGTCTTGAAGTGATACAAGTGTAAATTAGTTTTTCTGTGTCAGCCTTGTTAATGAATGGTCTGACTGATATGATATTGGTGATATTTCTAAGGTGATAGAATGGTGTGGTGATGTTTTGGTTATGGTTTTTATATAGGTCTCAAAGTTGAGATTGGAATCAAGGGTCACTCCCACGTTTTTGACCTGATCTTTTGTCCTTAGGGACAGGGATTGAAAATGCTGGGAGAGGTGTTCTCTCTGGTCTTTGGGCCTGAATATTATTATTTATGTCTTTTCCTGATTGAGTTGTAAAAAGTTATTTCCCATCCAGACATTTATTTCAGCCAGGCATTGTACTAGGTTGTTAATTGGGGTGAGGTCGTGTGGGGATGCTGCGATGTACAGTTGTGTATCGTCTGCGTAGCTATGGAATTCAATGTTAGAAGTTAAGATAGAACCTTGAGGGACTCCACAGACAATAATATTTGCATCTGATGAGAAATTAACCAGAGTCACAGTGCAGTGGAATCTGTGATAGAGATAGAGAGACACAGATGCACATGTAGGACCACAGCAGCAGCCACGATCCATGAGAACCTGCTGGACAAGAGAGCACAGAAACTCCAGGGAAGAAGTTTAGTTAGTAACATGCATTAATGAAACATGTATGTTTACAGTAAAGGGAGCTGTGACTACATCTTCAACCAATACCATGCCTGACTAGGCATAACCCTGAAAGAGACAGACAGAGGGAGAGAGAGAGAGAGAGTAGGGGGAGTCCCCTCGGCAATCTAGTCCTATGGCAACATAACTAAGAGAGGACCACAGCCAGCTCTAACTATAAGCTCTATCAAAAAGGAAAGTCTTAAGTCTACTCTTAAAAGTGTTGACCGTGTCTGCCTCCTGAACCCAGAATGTTGGTTTGTTCCACAGAAGAGGAGCCTGATAGCTGAAACCACTGGCTCCTAATCTACTTTTGGAAACTATAGGAACCACAAGGAACCCAGCATCCTGAGAGCGCAGTGTTCTAGAGGGGTAGTAAGGTACTATGAGCTTTAAGAACTTTAAGGCTTTAACATCCTTTGATGTTGTCCTATGTTTGTGCACAGAGGCTCAGGGTCTCACAATCTGTCTGTGGTTGGAACTTTTTAAATTGGCTTTACCTATCAACAAAACCAGAATATGTTTCTCACACTTGTGATGTGATGATGTCATGTGGTTATCAAGCAAGCAAGCATGTGTAAAAGTTTTCCTTTTACACATGCTTTTCCATTTGAACAACATATTAAAATCATCATTTTATTTGGGACACACATACAAAAGCTTGAAACATTCTCATGCATATACACAAACAAACACACACACACACACACACACACACACACACACACACACACACACACACACACACACACACACACACACACACACACACACACACACACACACCATCAGATTCATTTTCAAAGGTTCAGGGCAAAAATTGCAGCCTTTTACAGCCACTTAGAGCATCATTAGTAATGTTGAGCTGTGCACACAGGGGTCAGAGCAATGTTTGTAATTGGCTTTCAGATGCTCACATCCTAAAGGTCAGTGTGGAGCTAAAGGCCACTCACTGGCTGACTGCATCATTGACAGACAGTGTTTGTAAGCATCAGCTGGTTCAGAGGAACAGTTCAATATGCATTTTTTTTTTTATTACAGTTCATAGTTAATTATTGATTCTCTCTATTTACCGGTCGTGGTGGATGATATCTACCAATGAGCTTGGGTCTAGTTTCAAATCAAATCAAATCAATTTTATTTGTATAGCCCAAATTCACAAAACACATTTTTCCTCGGAGGGCTTTACAATCTGTACAGGGAGTGACACCCTCTGTCCTTAGACCCTCGGTTCGAGTGACGAAAAACTTGCCCACAAAAAACCTTTAACAGGGAAAAAATGTGGAAGAAACCTCAGGAAGAGCCACAGAGGAGGCATTCCTCTCCCAGGACGGACAGACGTGCAATGGATGTCACGTGTACAGGACAAATCAACAGAGACATATTGTACAATTACAATGAATGATAAAATGACCACAGTAGCAGATATGGTTGCAATTAGACAGTAATAATGTGTAGTGGATGTCGTGTAGGATCACAGCAGCAGCCACAATCCATGAGAACCTGATGGACGACAGAGCACAGAAACTCCAGGGAAGTTTGGTTATTAACATGCATTAATGAGACATGTATGTCCACAGATGGTAAGAGGGAGAGAGATGGAGAGGGAGAGAGGGAGGGAGAGAGAGAGAGAGAGAGAGAGAGAGAGAGAGAGAGAGAGAGAGAGAGAGAGAGAGAGAGAGAGAGAGAGAGATGTGATGTGACTGCATCTTCAACCAATACCGTGCCTGGCTAGGCATAACCCTGGGGGGGGGAGTCTCCTGGCAGCATAACTAAGGGATGACCTGAGCCAGCCCTAACTATAAGCTTTATCAAAAAGGAAAGTCTTAAGTCTATTCTCAAAAGGGTTGACTGTGTCTGCCTCCTGAACCCAGAATGGTAGTTTGTTCCACAGAAGGGGAGCCTTAATCAGAACCATAATCAGAAGTAAGAAGTCGAAGTTGCAGTTCGAGTGACATCCATGTGTTTATGTTACATCATTTCCTGATAAACAAGATTGTTTACATGCTCTACTCTACTCTGTCTCTCTCTCTCTCTCTCTGTCTCTCTCTCTCTCTCTTACACGCACGCACGCACGCACGCACGCACGCACGCACGCACGCACGCACAGCATCAGATAAAAACCTGTTTCACTGACGTACTGACTGGCGGGTCTTTGTTGTGTCTGTGCTTTGCTGTAAGCCAAATATGAAGTGCAGAAAGTGCAGACACACTGTCACAAAACCATTTCTTATAAAGAACATCAGTAACATTAAAGAAATATAAAATATTTCGAAACTGTAACTTGAACCACTCTGGTGGTTACACCCGCCCAGGGAGGTGCTGTTACTGACACACAATTCCCTTCTTCTTCATCTCTTCGTATTTGGGAAGTTTAAATAAAGCTGTTCATCCAGGGAAAATGCATCTGCAGTACTTTGAAGGCAACTGAGTGTGAACAAGAATAATAACTAGCATACGGAGAAGCACAAATGCTTACATGCTGAAGGCGTTTACACTCTTGGGAGTTAGGGGTTTATGCTCAGGGTGGCAATATTTTTACTTACTAACAAGTCTTTCTTGCAGCTCACAAACAAACATTTTCATGTGGGTCATTCTGATGATGGTATCAAAGGCATGGATGGGATGCTCAGGGTGGCTTCAGCGTGTCATCGAGCCACCCTTTAGGACCACACAAATTCTAGACTGAAAACTGTTGAAAAACTGTTTGAACCTCTAACTCCAGATTTCAGTGATATATCATTTAAAGTCTTTTCACGCGTTTTCAGCAACATATTTAATGTGTTTTGAAAGAAATCTCTGAGTTGACTGTCTTTAAGGATGATGTTTATCTGTGGAGTTTAATGCAGTATATAGTTCATAGTTTAGTCATTATCAAATCTTAATTCAATATTAGAACTGACCCTGTGACCCTACGTTACTAGAAGACTTGACTATACTACCTGAACCACCTCTTTACTCTGTGCTTTGCTCACATTATTTCATGGTACCGTCATACTGTCAGTAATATATATCATTTCAAGCTCACAGATTGGCCCCTGTGCTGCTGTATTCACAGTGCTACCTATATTTCTGCTTATGTACATAACAAAGAAACTCTTTCCTCCAGTAACACAGCCTGTAAAACCCAGGAGGTTAAACATAAGAATATTTATGATATTATTACTATAACTGCCCTTTGCACCATATAGACCAATGTATGTGTGTGTATTGTAGTTCAACATTGACAAGGAAGCGGGGGAGAGGCAGATCTATCATCGTTACTGCCTGGAGAGAGCAGCAGTTCACTGTGCTCATGTCTTCACCACAGTCTCCCAGATCACCGCTGTGGAAGCCAACCACATGCTTCACAGGATGCCAGGTGGGGAAGCTTTTCACTGCTGGACGTTGATGCCCCAGAGTTATTATGTTTATGGTCCACAGGAGATGAAGCCTCCAGTAATTATAAACATACTATTGATCTAGGTGTTCTATAAAGCTCTCCTGTTGTTGTGTTGTTGGTACAGATGTGGTGACCCCGAATGGTCTGAATGTGAAGAAATTCTCAGCCATGCATGAGTTTCAGAACCTGCACTCCACCAGCAAGATCCGGATCCAGGAGTTTGTCAGAGGACACTTCTATGGGTGGGTGAAGTTCATGAATGTATTTCTGATCCATCTCATGTAGGTAACCCAGTGTTCTTATTACTGGAGATTGTCTGAAACATTGACTTGATGATGACAGTGTTGTTCCCTTAAACCTGATTGTAACTCTCCTTCTTCTGGCAGTCATCTGGACTTCAACCTGGAGAAGACACTTTTCTTCTTCATCGCTGGACGCTATGAGTTTTCCAACAAGGGAGCTGATATTTTCCTTGAATCGCTGTCCAGACTCAACTACCTGCTGCGGGTGAGGTCCTTCATGCCTCTCAGTTCAGTAGCTCTCTGCTGTGAGAGTCAACAGTTCACCTTTAAAAGAATTATGACCTTGTCAAGAGACAGCAAGTGTTTATGCTTCCTGTCGATATCATTCAATCAACCTGTCCCCTTTTGTTTTTCTGTTTCCTTCCTCACTCGATCTTCAGGTCCACAGAAATGATGTGACGGTGGTTGTTTTCTTCATCATGCCAGCTAAAACCAACAACTTCAATGTGGAGTCACTGAAGGGGCAGGCGGTACGCAAACAGCTCTGGTACGCTGTGATGTAGTTTTACAGTACAGTACAAAACACATGTATATGAAGACTAACCCTACAGATCCACATACATGCTGCACAGTTGAGTTCAGAACCAGCACAGGCATCGAGACAAAAAGATCATGATGGCTGGCTCAGTGTTCATATCATTGTTGTGACTAGGTAGAATTCAGGAGTTTGGGTCCAAGGTACTGTACTAAGAAGCTTTCTATTTGACTTTGACAGGGACACAGCTCACACTGTGAAGGAGAAGTTTGGCAAAAAACTCTATGACGCTCTGTTAAAGTAAGTATATGAACCTTTATTAGTACAGGTTCTCTGTGATGAATAAGAGCACACATGGTGTATGTTTGCTCCGTCTTTAGAGGGCAGATCCCTGACATGAACAACATCCTGGACAGAGACGACTTTACCATTATGAAGAGAGCGATCTTCGCCACTCAGGTACTGACGCCTTTCTCTCATTCTGTTTTTAGCCTTATTTACTCTATATGAGGAAAGTTGACAAGAAAAAAAAAACAGTCGGGAAGAAAAAAGTGAATGGACAGAAGAATTTGATCAGAAATAATGAGGCAAAAATAAGCTGAGGGTTCCTTCTAGGCCTGGATTCATTCATCCCTTTGGTGTGATTTGTAGTCACCCTTTAAGGCCCATATGTGCACTGCACACAAAAGACTGCACATTACAAAATGGCAACAACTGGTTGGCAGTCCAGTCTTGTCTTTTAAATGTTCCCACCACGGGTTACCATTATAATTTTTCCTGCTCCTCTGTATAGACACCGTGAAGCATTTTTCATGTCTGGCCACCTCACAATTACAGACTGTATAAATCTCTGTGACGTCACCCACAGCGAGAGTTATCTGAAGGGCTGTCGGCCAGGAGGCAGAGCAAGGATTTATTGAAATGTGGCCACAGGTGAAACATACTTGTATGTGTCCATCCTTTAACCAGCCAAGTCTGATGTAAAACTTCCTATTGTTCAAGTAATTTACTTTAGTTCTTTAGATTTACAACACCTCTCACTAGTGTTACAAGATGCTTCGCATAATACATAAAAACTGTGAAATGAAGCAAAATATAAAAAGATGTGATACAAACAATTTCTTCTAGGATGTGTATGAACCAAAGTTACCTGTAACAACCATTAAACTATTGTTTATTTGGACAGTCGAATATGTTTGCTCATACACAGCCTCCTCATTCTCCTCTATAATGGTGATGATGATGGCGATGACGATGATGATAACGACGATGACGATTATGATAATAACGATGCATGTGGTGGTGCTGACAAAAAACATGCAAAACAAACAATAAACTAGGTCAATGTTTACCTAAATGCAATGCCATCCAATGTGCATGGGTTTGTAGATAATCTGGGACATAAGTGAGATAATTCCTTTGTACTCTATACTACTGCTCAGATTTGATTTGACTAGGTTTTGAGATAACTGTCTCCTGTGAGTGGTGTTAAGTGAATATTTGTGGTGATCAAAGCTGTGTGTCATGTAAGTGAGTGAGTTATCTGATGTTTGGTGTAACTTCTGGTGCTTTTGCGTGATATAAAATCATAAACTGGTGTCTTGTGGCTTTAAGGTAGAAGTGCTGATCATTCTACAGGAGCAGTGTAAAAATAGCCACCAGAGAGAAAAATAGCCAACACTGTAAAAGATAAATCTCCACCAGCACATTCTCGTATCGCCCCCTCTATTTTTATGAATGGATTAGGCTTTCCTCCAGCAGTGATCGATGTGAACCATGGCCCCTCCGAAAGATGAATTATATTAGGACAGGAGGGGGTATCCCCTGAGCGAAAAGCATGAATGAACGGCAGAACCATAACCAAGCTGTGGGTTAATTACGTTCCTTTAGCCCCAACCATGGGTCAATAGAGCGGCTGTATTGAGCTGATGTATGTTAGAGCCCAGTGTTACAAGCATAGTGCTTGTAAAAAGGTCTTTCTCAATTAAATGAATTTATGCCAATGTCAATATTTTAGTGCTGGAAATGGAGAGAGAGTGGTATTGACTGTAGGTGTGGAGGACAGTGATGGAGCGGACACTCGTCCTGATTGTAGGCTGAAGTATGCTTGTGATTATTTCTCCCTTTGTCATTTGTCATGTGCAGCTCTTCACATTTTTCCATCCACCCACACTTTTCAATTACAGAATGCTTTATTTCTCAGAGTCTGTCTGAAAAATCAAACAACAATAGTAGAACATCATATCTTTACTTTTAAATTACCTTTTTCTTTTGGATAGTCCAAAAGCTTTATTATACCAACATTGTGTCTACTTTCTACTACAAATATACTGTATGATGTGTCCATTGTAGTCTGTCACAGAAAGCTGTAGCTAATCAGCTTTGTGACTTTCTCCATAACAATAGTCTATTTGAGGATTTTCAGTCAGGATTTAGAGTGCATCATAGCACAGAGACTGCATTAGTCAAAGTTACAAATGACCTCCTAATGCATCAGACAAAGGACTCACTGCATCATGGGAAATCCACTGGCAGTCTAGTCCTTTAGCAGGATTCAGGACTTCAGGACTCACCTAAACCAGTCCTAACTATAAGCTTTATCAAAGAGGAAAGTCTTAAGTCTACTCTTAAAAGTGTTGACCGTGTCTGCCCCCCGAACCCAGAATGGTAGTTTGTTTCACAGAAGAGGAGCCTGATAGCTGAAAGCTCTGGCTCCCAATCTACTTTTGGAGACTATAGGAACCACAAAGAACCCAGCATCCTGAGAGTGCAGTGTTCTAGAGGGGTAGTAAGGTAGTATGAGCTCTTTTAGATATGATGGTGCCTTACCATGAAGAGATTTGTAAGTAAGGAGGAGAATTTTAAATTCTATTCTAGATTTAATAGGTAGCCAATGCAAGGAAGCCAAAATGAGAGAGATGTGATCTCTGATCTTGGTTCCTGTCAGGACACGTGCAGCAGCATTCTGAATTAACTGCAAAGTCCTAAGAGACTTATTAGAGCAGCCTGATAACAAATGCATGGACTAGTTTTTCTGCATCCGCTTGAGAGACAATGCGTCTGATTTTAGCGATGTTACGTAAGTGGAAAAATGCAGTCCTCGAAATTTGTTTTATATGGACATTAAAGGACAAATCCTGATCAAAAACAACTCCAAGATTCTTTACAGTGGAGCTGGAGAGGCCAGGGTGATCCCATCTAAAGTAACTAAGTCTCTAGAAAGAAAGTTTCTGAGGTGTTTGGGTCCAATTACAAGGACGTCAGTTTTGTCTGAATTTAACATCAGAAAATTATAGGTCATCCAATTTTTTATATCCTTAAGGCATGCTTGGAGTTTAGTTAACTGATTGGTTGCATCAGGCTTGATCGATAAATATAATTGGGTGTCGTCAGCATAACAATGAAAATTGATTGAGTGATTCCTAATAATGTTCCCTAAAGGAAGCATATAAACTGAATAGAAGTGGTCCAAGTACAGAACCTTGTGGGACTCCATGACAAACTTTGGTATGCATGGAGGATTCATCATTGATGTGAACAAACTGAGATCGATAAGAAATACAATTTAAACCAGCTTAGGGCGGTTCCTTTGATGCCAATTTGATCTTTCAGTCTCTGTAAAAGAATTTGATGGTCAATGATGTCAAATGCAGGACTAAGATCTAAGAGGACAAGTACAGAGATGAGTCCTTTGTCCGATGGAGGATAGGAGGTAATTTGTAACTTTGACTAGTGCGGTCTCTGTGCTATGATGCACTCTAAATCCTGACTGAAAATCCTCACATAGACTATTGTTATGGAGAAAGTCACACAGTTGATTAGCTACAGCTTTCTCAAGTATCTTAGACACAAAGGGAAGGTTTGATATCGGTCTGTAATTAGCTAAGACCTCTGGGTCTAGAGTGGGCTTTTTAAGAAGAGGTTTAATTACAGCTACCTTAAAGGACTGTGGTACATATCCTGATAATAAAGACAGATTAATCGTATCCAATAAAGAAAAACTAACTAGAGGTAAAACATCCTTGAGCAGCCTGGTTGGGATGGGGTCTAAGAGACAGGTTGACAGCTTAGCTGCAGAAATGATTTAAGTTATTTGATGAAGGGCGATGGGAGAAAAACAGTCTAAATACATAACAGGTTTTTACAGCTGTTTCAAAACTTGCTGTATCAGAATGCAGATCAATGCCTGTTGAGGGCAAGAGGTGATGGATTTTGTCTCTAATAGTTATAATCTTATCATTACAGAAGCTCATGAAGTCATTGCTACTTAAACCTAAAGGAATAGATGGTTTAGTAGAGCTGTGATTCTCTGTTAGCCTGGCTACAGTGCTGAAGAGAAACCTGGGGTTGTTTTTATTCTCCTCAATTAAAGAAGAGTAGTAGGCTGCTCTGGCATTACGGAGAGCCTTCCTGTATGTTCTGAGATTATCTTGCCAGACTAGATGAGATTCTTCCTGTTTAGTGGCACGCCATTTGCATTCAGATTTACGTGCCTCTTGCTTTAATTTACGAGTCTGCTGGCTATACCATGGTGCTAGCCTTCTTTGTTTAATTGTCTTCTTTTCAGAGGTGCAATAGAGTCTAGAGTTGTCCGTAGTGAGCCTGTAATACTATCAACAAGATGATCTATTTGTAAGGGGCTAAAGGAAGCAGGCAAGTCCTCTGTTACAGTTAGACATGGCATTGAATTCAATGCTAAAGGAATCACTTCCTTAAATTTGGCTACAGCACTATCAGATAAACATCTGCTGTAGAAGTTTCTACACAAAGGCTTATAGTCCAGTAGTATGAACTCAAAGGTTATTAAAAAATGGTCAGATAGAAGAGGATTCTGTGGAAAGACTATTAGATTATCAATTTCAACGCCATATGAAAGAACAAGATCAAGAGTGTGGTTCAGACAATAAGTCGGTTTATTTACACTTTGACAAAAGCCGATTGAGTCTAATAGACAGATAAACGCAGTACTAAGACTATCATTGTGGTTGTCCACATGAATGTTAAAATCACCCACAAAAATTACTTTTTTTGTCTGTTGTCTGTTTTAAGGATCAAGCCTGATGCAAATTCTGCAAATTCCGATAAAAATTCAGAATAAGGACCAGGAGCTCGATATACTGTAACAAATAAAATTGGCTGTGATGTTTTCCAGGTTGGGTGAGTGAGGCTAAGAACAAGACTTTCAAATGAGTTATAATTTAGTTTAGGTTTAGGATTTATTAATAGACTTGAGTCGAATATGGCTCCAACTCCACCACCTCGACCAGTACTTCGAGGAACATGAGTATTATAATGACTCAGAGGAGTAGATTCATTTAAGCTAACATATTCATCCTCCTGCAGCCAGGTTTCAGTGAGACAGAACAAATCAATATCATAGTCAGCTATTAATTCATTTACTAAGACAGCTTTAGATGTCAAAGACCTGATATTCAAGAGTCCACATTTAATTCTCTTATTTTGGACTGTTGGAGATGTTGATTTAATTTTTATTAAGTTTTTATGATGAACTCCTCTTCTGTTTGTTTTATCTTTAAATAATGTAAGTGGGCAGTGACAGTGAGACCTGGAGGGGCATGATTGGGAGGAACGGCCCCCCTGATCTAAACCCGAGTGGTGTTCTGTTATTGGACTTCTGTGCTCGTCATGGACTGTCCATAACAAACACCATGTTCAAGCATAAGGCTGTTCATATGTGCACTTGGCACCAGGACACCCTCGGTCGCAGTTCGATGATTGACTTTGTGGTCGTATCGTCAGACTTGCAGCCACATGTTTTGGACACTCGGGTGAAGAGAGGGGCGGAGTTGTCAACTGATCACCACCTGGTGGTGAGTTGGCTCCGTTGGTGGGGGAGGATGGCGGTCAGACTGGCAGGCCCAAACGTTCTGTGCGGGTTTGCTGGGAACGTCTGGCTGAATCTTCTGTCAGAAAGAGTTTCAACTCCCACCTCCGGGAGAGCTTCTCTCACGCCCCGGGGGAGGCGGGGGACATTGAGTCTGAGTGGATCTTGTTTCGTTCCTCCATTGTCGAGGCAGCTGACCGGAGCTGTGGCCGTAAGTTGGACGGTGCCTGTCGTGGCGGCAGCCCCCAAACCCGCTGGTGGACATTGGCTGTGAGGGATGCCGTCAAGCTGAAGGAGTCCTACAGAACCTTTTTGGCCTGTGGGACTCCTGACGCAGCTGATGGGTATCGACGTGCCAAGCGGAGTGCGGCCTCGGTGGTTGTGGAGGCAAAAACTCGGGCGTGGGAGGAGTTCGGTGAGGCCATGGAGAACGACTTTCGAACGGCTTCGAGGAGGTTCTGGACCACCATCCGGCGGCTCAGGCGGGGGAAGCAGTGCACTGTGAACACTGTGTTTAGAGGGGACGGGGTGCTGCTGACCTCGACTCTGGACGTCTTGGGTCGGTGGAGGGAATACTGCGAAGACCTCCTCAATCCCACCAGCACATCATCCCTTGAGGAGGCAGAGCCTAGGGACCCTGTGGTGGTCTCGCCAATCTCTGGGGCTGAGGTCGCTGAGGTAGTCAAAAAGCTCCTCGGTGGCAAGGCCCCGGGGGTGGATGAGGTCCGCCCGGAGTTCCTCAAAGCCCTGGATGTTGTGGGGCTGTCTTGGTTGACACGTCTCTACACCATTGCGTGGACATCGGGGGCAGTGCCCCTGGATTGGGAGACCGGGGTGGTGGTTCCCCTCTTCAAAAACGGGGGCCGGAGGATGTGCTCCAACTGTAGGGGGATCACACTCCTCAGCCTCCCCGGGAAGGTCTTTTCGGGGGTCCTGGAGAGGAGGGTCCGCAAGATTGTCGAACCTCGGATTCAGGAGGAGCAATGTGGTTTTCACCCTGGTCATGGAACTGTGGACCAGCTCTATACCCTTAGTGTGGTCCTGGAGGGTGCATGGGAGTTTTGCGGATGATCTGGTCCTGTTGGCTTCATCGGAATGTGACCTTCAGCTCTCTCTGGAGCAGTTCGCAGCCAAGTGTGAAGCGGCTGGGATGAGAATCAGCACCTCCAAATTCGAGACCATGGTGCTCAGCCGGAAAAGGGTGGAGTGCAGCCTCTGGGTCGGGGATGAGATCCTGCCTCCAGTGAAGAAGTTCAAGTATCTTGGGGTCTTGTTCACGAGTGAGGGAAGGATGGAACGGGAGATCGACCGGCGGATCGGTGCGGCTTCTGCAGTGATGCGGACTCTGTTTGTCATGGTGAAGAAGGAGCTGAGCCAAAAGGCGAAGCTCTCGATATACCAGTCGATCTATGTTCCTACCCTCACCTATGGTCACAAGCTTTGGGTAGTGTCCGAAAGAATGAGATCGCAAATACAAGCGACCGAAATGAGCTTCCTTCGCAGGGTGGCTGGGCTCTCTCTTAGAGATAGGGTGAGAAGCTCGGCCATCTGCAAGGAGCTCAGAGTAGAACCGATGCTCCTCCGCATCGAGAGGAACCAGTTAAGGTGGCTCGGGCATCTCGTGAGGTTGCATCCTGGATTTCTCCCTGGTGAGATGTTCCGGGCACGTCCCTCCGGGAGGCGGCCCCGGGGAAGACCCAGGACACGGTGGAGGGACTATGTGACCTGGAAACGCCTTGAGGTCCCCTTGGGAGAGCTGGATAAAATGGCTGGGGAGAGGGAAGTCTGGGCCGCCCTGCTGAAGCTGCTGCCCCTGCGACCCGACCCAAACGGTAAAGCGGGAGAAGATGATGATAATGATAATGTAGGTGGACGGGGGACAGACAGTCTCTATACTAAAGGACTGGGTGGGCAGCTGCTCTAATGGAGGCGCAGAGAAGCGTGTAAGACTGCAGCTCTGCTTCCTGACCCTTCGGTGGTGCGGTACCGTGGCTCTAACTCACTGACCCTGGCCTCCAGAGCTACAAATAAACTACATTTATTACAAGTACCGTTATCACTAAAGGAGGTCGAGGGGTAACTGAACATGTAGCACACGGGACAGGAGAGAGCAGGAGAGGAGAGAGGAGGAGAGCAGAGAGACGGCATTGCTATAGCTAGGCTAGTTAGTGTGGCTAACAGAAACTGGTGAAACTATCAGATTGTGGTTACTAGAGTTAAGAGACCTGTTCGTGCACAGACAGAACAAGTCAAAGGATAGTAAAATGTCATAAAACAGTGAAAATGTTCAATGTTTCCCAAAATGAAATTTCTTGTTTTGTCCACAACTCAAAGATTTTCAGTTCACTGTCACAGAAGACTAAAGAAAGCAGAAAATATTCATATTTAACAAGCTGAAATCAGAAAATTTGGACAATTTTCTTAAAAGTAGTAGGCAATTAATTCAATACTTGAATAGATCTTTAATCGACCAAATAATCGCTGCAGCTCTACTCCCTAGCAGGAAACCATGAGACCTGTAAAATGGAGCGTTGCTGGTTTTGTCTTATGTTGTGCTGCAGTGTAAAACAGTCACCACATATCATTAGCCCAATGTTCAGATAATACCTACACTGATCAATACTCTTCTGAATCACAGTCTGAAAGGTTAGTTGTGGACTGCTTCAGGTGTGTGTGTGTGTGTGTGTGTATAACATATAGTGGGTAAATGCAGCCACGTAAACATTTACATGTATATATAAAATACATTATATTATTATTATATTATAATATATGATCAATACACACATTGATCATTCTCTGTCTTGTGGCATTTAGTCTTCTACAGTGAACATAAGCTGTATTGATTAACTGATTGTTATCCCTGAAGGAAAATTGATTTGTTACAAAGTAATATCATAGCAAAGATCGATTTGAAAAAGTGTGTGTATTAGTATGATGGAAGATACAGACTAACGGACCTGTCTCCTCTTTAAAACACAACATTTACGCAGAGACAGAGCCTCCCTCCAGTGACCACTCACAACATGCTGGACGACTCAACAGATCCCATTCTGTCCAACGTCAGACGGATCGGTCTCTTCAACTCCAGGAACGACAGAGTCAAGGTACACAACATTTCCTGCGTCATCACTGTGCTCTCTTCTGGAGTCAGCTTGAATTGTGTTGTAGTCATGAGTTGTCTGGTGATGATGATGGACAGTGCTCACTATATTTTAGTCAAAGCTAGTGCAGAACACTTTGTAGTAAGTGTGAGGGGATCACTAGATAGGATTCATTGTCTTGCAATCATGAATGTCTAAAAAAATGTGTGCCAGGCCTTTTTGCTGGTGCCACTAGAGAATAAATCAGAGAATCACCAAAGTCAGAAGGATTCATTGTCTGTTTAATGTACAGCGGGTGGTAATAAATTGGTCAAATCTTCTCCTCTGGATTTATTGACAATGTACATGTTACATTTTGAGATACAGTTGGAGGTTTAAGAGTGGTAATAATGGACAAGTCAAAATGTCACAGCGGCCGGTAAGGTTTATACTCTGTTAAAATGTAATAGAAATCCAGCAGTTAAATATATTGTGTACAAATGTGTCTATGTCTATTTCGGGTATTTGTCGTTTCATGTGTATGAGGCACAAGACTCTGAGGGAATAGTACAGTTGAAAGGTAAAGGGATCAATAAAATATTAAGATTTATCCTCTGAGAAACACGATTAGCTTCAGCAAATGATAGGTCCTAAAATATTTCTTGTTTCTCATACTGCAGCTCATGACAAGTTTAATCTGCACAATTATTCATTCCCAGTAAAGACTAAAGAATATTTTACATGCTTCTACTCAAATGTCTACCTGTCTGTCCTCTAAGATTATCTTCCACCCTGAGTTCCTGTCCTCAACCAGTCCTCTGCTGCCGATGGACTACGAGGAGTTTGTACGTGGCTGTAACCTTGGAGTGTTCCCTTCCTACTATGAACCATGGGGATACACACCTGGTAACTTTTCACTAACCATGTATTAGAGGCCCAATGAAGTGAGGCCCTTCAAAATGGCAGCTAGCAATGTATGTTGTCACCTGATACAAACATGCTGTAACTTTTCTGAGCTGTGTTGTACTCTCCCAGGTGAATGTACTGTAATGGGCATTCCCAGCGTGACTACCAACCTGTCAGGTTTTGGCTGTTTCATGGAGGAGCATGTCTCAGACCCTGCTGCCTATGGTGTGGACACACACACACAAACATGATGTCTTGTCATACATTCAGTGCTGTTGCCATCTCAGTGCCCGCTTGTCCCTTATCAGGTATTTACATTGTGGACCGGAGATTTCGTTCAGCCGAGGAGTCCTGTAACCAGCTGACCCAGTTTATGTTCAGTTTCTGCCAGCAGTCTCGGCGCCAACGCATCATCCAACGGAACCGAACTGAGAGGCTGTCTGACCTGTTGGACTGGAGATACCTGGGACGGGTCAGTTTCTGCCGCACCAGACCCAAATAACTGTTTGATTGGAGAGAGAATACAACATGATCTGTGTTCATATCTGCATGCACACTTTACATGATAGGAATCATAATAATAAATGAAGCTATTTGAATGCATGAATACATGCACATTGAAACTGAGCTGGAGTCAAGACATCTTACTGTAAATTTTGTTGAGTTAAAAACACTGTTAAGCTCCCATACTGGGTGTACATTTGAAACAAACACTACCTCTAATCCATGCTGTAGTTTGTAATATAATGAAATTGCAAAACAAAGAAGAAAACTGAGCAAGATGTTCAGTTAAATGTTGTTTAGTTTTTAATGTATATCTCTGACTTGTAATTTGCAGTTCTACATACATGCCCGCCATCTCGCACTTAACAGAGCATTCCCAGACAAGTTCAAGATGGACCCTATAGCCCCACTGAAGGTAAGGAATACTGTACAAAGGCATGAAGGAGTTTGTGAATGAGTGATGACTAGAAATTAATACTGAGATGCAAGAGACACAAATCCACAACATAGAGACACAAAACCACCACAAAGAGACCATAAGGAGACACAAAACAACTATAAAGGGATACAAAAACAACCACAAAGAGACACAGTACAACTATACAGAGACACAAAACAACTATAAAGGGATACAAAACAACCACAAATAGACACAAAACAACTATAAAGAGACACAAAACAACTATAAAGAGACACAACACAACTATACAGAGACACAAAACAACTATAAAGGGATACAAAACAACCACAAAGAGACACAAAACAACTATAAAGAGACACAAAACAACTATAAAGGGATACAAACAACCACAAAGAGACACAAGACAACAACAAAGAGACACAACACAACTATAAAGGGATACAAAACAACCACAAAGAGACACAAAACAACTATAAAGGGATACAAAACCAAAACCACAAAGTAATCTGTCCGTGGCGGTTACAAATAGCAGCTATTTATTAATATCATTTCATATTAACATATTTAAAGTTGTTATTTTGGGATTCAATATTGAGTCACCTATTTATTATATTTCCAAATTGAGGACCCCTCTTTAGGATATGTGCCCCAAACTGCCTCCTCAGAAGTACACCCTGAGAATGTTATCATGTCAGCCTGGTTGATTATTTTTATGCACTTTGACAAAAAGTTTCTATTGGAAAAGACAGTAACAACCTTTGTATTAAGCACAATATCTCAGTGGTGCTCCAAACGGCAAACTGCTCTCTGAGAATCCCAAACAAAGTCTTCCTCTAACTGCACATGCATGTACCTGAGAATAGCTCTCATGTTCTGACTGACAAACAGTGGATTTAACCATTTGTCAGGCTTTAATTGACAGCCTAACATTTGGATGAATGGCAAGACATCATCATGGAGTGTGCTGAAGCTGACCCCTGTACTGTCTTTTTTTTTTTGCTCTCCCTTCTTTCATTTATACTGAAATTTTTGTTTCCTGTTAATATGAGAGATCTGTACCTAAATATTTAAAAATAAACAGGGAAAAGAAGAAAAGAAAAAGCAAACAAGGAAGAGAAGAAAGGCAAAAAAGGATGAAAATAGAGGTGGAAAGAGACTAAACAAGGGAAAGAGATGGAACAAAGGAAGAAATGGGACATAAAAGAGAAAGGATGAGGGGAGGAAAAACAACAAAGACAATAAGGGATAGAATGACATGAAAGAAGGGAGGGAAAAGAAAAGAAAGAGGAGAAGGATAAATAAAGGAGAAAAAAAGACAAAAAGGGTTTGGTTTTTATCACACTAAAAACTGTAAACTTACTTTATGCTATACTTTACAAACCTTTTCTACAGACAGAGGGTTTCCGTTACCCTCGGCCATACTCAGTGCCCCCCTCTCCATCTGCCTCAGTCCACTCCACCCCACACCACAGTGATGTGGAGGACGACGATGACGACGAACCCTACGATGAAGACGAGGAGGCTGAGAGGGACCGGCTGAACATCAAGTCTCCCTTTGTGCTTGGCGCTGTGCCGGAGGGCAAGAAGAAGCTACCAGGAGAGTCGGGAAACTGAAATTTTACCAGGAGGACCTGCACTCTGCAGGACACAGGTTTACAGGAGACCACATTCCTATCATCATTACTTATGGTACTTCAACTTCTGCTGCTGGAGGTTGCACTAAAGAAACTAAAAACAACAACAATATTCTAGAATGTCTGTGGATTGGAGGGAACATTTTAAATCCATCCTAGCCCTGATGCAGCTCAGTTTAATTGTGTGGATGTCTTCAACTGTTAGTACTAATGTGTTAAAATAACTAATCTAATCTACCTTGATGACAATGAAATAAAACAAACAACTATAACAAAGTTATAATGCTGTGTGCCTGTTTCATTAAGTTTGTTTTCCCACAGTACATAAATGGATTGTTTATCAATACATATGAAAAGTGAATGAGTTTCATACATCTTGGAACTTGCATCGTACGTCTTGTTTTGCTGAAGATGTGTGCAAGACAGCAAGCACCTCACCTCACCATTATAACTGATGTTTGGTCGATGGGTCAAAACATAAACCCAGTCTCCCCAGTTTAACTGTGGTGTTCCCAATGGCTCCATTCTTGGCCCACTGTTGTTTTCAAAATGCATGTTTTCTTTGAGTTGGGTCATAAAACTAGACATGTCTTCAATTACTATGCAGATGTTTATGTATTGAATTGTATATGATAATGGTTCACTCCACTTAATTTCTGTGAAATACATGTCAAAGATATTTTTGAATATATTTTGCTGTTAAACATTGCTGGCAGAACACTTTACTCTTTCTTGGAGAAAATGCCAAGAAATAGTATACATATTAATATTTGATACAAAAAAATGAGAAAAGACTAAAATTCAGAATATCATATTGATTAATTTATACACTTTATATACCATCATATTTTGACACTTTGAGATCATAGTCATCATTATAGAGATGCACTCAATATTTTGTTAGTTTAGGAAAGTGAGACATTCTCAGAAGAGTAGTGCTATGAATTCAAATTCTTTTTATGAAAACATCACATTTCAAACATAGCCAGAGAATTTATATTTACAAAACAGGTGTTCTCCCTCATACAGAACCCAATGCCTTACATTCAAAAACATAGATGATGTTGTGTGGCAGATTTACAAATGTATGAAACACTATCAGAAATATTCTCTCTTCCACACCGGCAGCTCCTGGAAATACATGTCATCCGGGTTTTCATCAGCTACATGAGAGAAAGAGAAAATGAACATTAAATTATGGAAATCAAATATAAGTCTTGATTCAAAGACAGAGCACAATCAGAATTCTTCCAAAAGCCCTTGATGGTTTGTGGATGGAGAGGAAAGCCTTTCCTCTAAGTTTCCTCTTAGGCTTAGTAAAGTGAAATGAAATTAGGCTTTTTAAGGGTTTGATCTCTCTCTGGAGCTCTTTGCCCTGCAGAAATAAACACTTGTATGTAGCACTAATAGTTACATTGCATGTATTTATCAAAAGTGACTTAGATGTAATCATGTTGTCTATACTTATAGTTATTTATAATCAAAGGTGAAACAGTAAAATACTTTTTACTGAAAGCTATACTAGATTTTAAACAAATCAAGTTAAATAAATAAATTGAACATAAGGAGGATTTAGTGTCCTAAAGTAAGACTTTAACATCTGGTCCAGCTGCTGCTCACCTCCCTCCCTGGCTTGCTGCAGGAAGTTGAGCAGGACAGTGGCAGCCTGATCCACACTCAGCTTATCTGTGTTCTGACTACGGGTCTCTATGAGGAAAAACACAACACCAAACACAACTGATGGAAGGAACATTTTGAGAAACTTTTTTATTAGTTAGTCCCATAATATAAAAATAGGTGTTTTAAACTTCACAAACAGTTTTGCTAAGTCATGTTTGTTGTACCTAAGTGTAATGTGTCGTAGACATCTCCTTCTTTTCGGTCCTCTGAGATGAACCTGCGGCCCTCTGGGAGAAAAGACAAAGAAAAAGATGCACCAGCACTCATTTAAGAAAGAACATATCACTAGTTACCAGAGTCAAACTGTTCAAGTCTTGACAAGTAAAAATACCAATTAAAATAAAACGATGTACAAACTTTCCAAATTAAATTTGAGCTTTTTTACAGTTTTTATGACAACTGTTTTAACAAACAATGGCCTTTTCCATGCCTCCGTTATCCACCACAAATCACATACTCATTTTCACTCAAACTGTGCCTTGTTTGTCTTGACTGACAAAGACTTACGTTATGAATGAAAATATTAATATTGAACACAGTGGGTCTGAATAAAGTCATGTGATAGATAAATACATACGAGTTCCCTTGAGGTACAGCATAGCCTGTGGGGTCCAGTTTCTCCGTTGGAAAGAGCCCTAAAGAAACAAAGTGTGTGCTTCACATTAAAGCAGCTGTGTCCGTCTGTCCACTCAGCAGTCTTTATGGAGTGAAACACTGTCAAACCTAAAAAAAAAAAAAAAAAATAGACATACCTTCGGTGCGCTCCACGACTGTGAGATAAACGACGCCAGTAGTAAAAGGGTGAGTACATACGTTAATGTGATGCTCCTCAAACCCTGCGGGAGTGATGAGGTAAAAGGTAATGAACGCTTTCATACAGTGTTTAACACAGGGCGCGCTTTTCGGTGCGTAATCAGCGCATTACGCACAGGGTACTTCCGTTAGTAATAATTTTACAAGCCTTACATTTATGGAGTAAGTTTGAAGGTTAAGTGTTATGAATAATATAAATATAGCTTTAGATACAAGTCTTGTTTGCAGATATAAACATGATTTTAATCACATTTAGAGTATGCGTAAAATGCCAAAGATCTTCACTAAAACAGTTTAGTGTTTTTTGCAATAGAAAAATTTTAATATACTCCAGAGTGTTTAAAACTCTTTTATGTTGTAGAATTATCTGGATATTACTTCCTAAAATGTGACCCTAAGTTGGAAAAACTTTTCATGCGTTCTCCTTACCTTCATGGTGTCAGAGATCCTGTGAGCCTGTGTCCTCCAGGAGAGAGGATGTGAAGGAGTGAAAGGTGATTTCAGCCGGTGAGCCCTCTCCCTGTATTTATACCCTCTGGGGCAGGGAACCCTCTGCGCTCCGCGCTCCTCCGTGACGCCAGCAGCGATAGGTCACGCCAATTTTGATGAAACGGGGGCGGTTAGGAGAGTGAATGAACGGAGCCACCGATCAATTCTGCTCCTCTATAGTGTACTGTAAATATTTCTGTATTAAAACAGCTGTCATAAGCACTTTCAGCTCCCCGATGTAGTTTGTTTAAATCACTCATCCTGCAGCTGCGGGCCCATATTATAAAATGTGAATTGGGTCTGTGTGATGTTGTCACTGTCGATATGAGCAGTAATATTTAGCCCTCGGTGAGATTATTGATATGTTTGCACCTTGCTCACTGGACCAGAACGAGGAGAGATGAGAGTTGGATTTTATGAATCAAAAGGCCACGTTTCCAATAATGAATGGAGCTACAGTCATAACATCAGGTAGCTCCCAAACACTGAGGAAACGAGCTTTTTAGAAATACTGAGGAAGTTTGGGTGTAATAATATTTTTGTAGTTGAACTAATTTCACAAGTCAAATCGAACTCTGCTGCCCACATTCCTGTCACACAATAAAGCTTCAAAAAGAAAAAAAAAGAATGAACTTTAATCCTGAACATGTGCAGTTCAGATACTGACATAGAAAGCTCCTATATGAAAACATACAGAAGTGGTTGAGTAATTTAGTCTCCAAGAAATAAGAAATACCTCCATATTATTATTATTAATGAGATTTTTGTTATCAGTTGTTTTTTTTTTGTTTTTTTTTAAAATAAAAAGTAGATAAAGTGCAATAACACACTGGTTCTCAAACTATGGTAAGTGTACCCTGGGGTTATGCAACCCCCATCTTCTTACTTAGAATAAACCTGCCTTCTTCTAGAGTCAAATATTTTCAGGGGTGGTACGTGGTGTAAAATATTGTCCTCGTCCATCGAGTGGCAGTTCTACATTACATTGTACAGACTTGTTGCATATTTACAACAATATAGCAAAGTGAACTAATGCCATACATGTGCATATTCAAGCCAGCAGCAGTAACATTAGACCTCATGCCATGACAATTTATGGATAGCCCATAAAACATAGACTTAGTCTCTGTGGTGTCACCCACAGGTTTCCGAAGAGCCATTGTGAAGCTCAGTGTGGTGGCTCTGGTCGTCTCCATCTTGGCAGTCCTGCCTCCAACGGATCAAGCCAGACATGGAGCAAATGTGGAGCTGAAGGATAAATGAAACCTGGTTGGTCAAACAAGCCACCTGTGGTTACACCCACCTGTCAATCAAAGCAACCATGTTCTTAATTTGCATAACTTTAAACCTTAATATTAAGATTGGAGTGGTATGAAGTTTTTATGAGGTGATGTTTTCTAGGAGTGAGATAAAGTGTGTGAGAAATTGAAGTGAATAAGTTTGTGGTCAGGATTTGTGTGCAACTGTGACGGTTAAGCTCTGTAGATCGAAAGAATAGTGAGAGCAGCATAAGAGATGTTAAGTAAGAAGGTATGGAGTTTAGAGACACAGCACATTCAACATAACATGGGTGTATTAAAAATGCCCCAGGAGACAGAGAAATGGAATGATATTTGCAAGTCATTAAACATTGTGTGATCCTCATTACAGAATAGCAACAATATATGGATAGTTTGCTCCATTAGGGAAATACAAAAAGGAAGTCCTATAGTAAGAAGTTGATAAAAGGAAAGATATTATGGTGCCCCATTTAGATTTGGAGCCTTTAGGAGAGCAAATAGAGTATACATATAATATTGTAACAATGAGGGGTGTCCAACTTTTCCTCTATAGCTGGCCATGAAAAATGATGCACTGGGCTCTAGAGACAGATAATGGGTGCAATGCATATGACCAAAATCTAAATTCTTTTAGGACAGGGGGCGGTGTTTAGCTCAGTTGGTAGAGCAGCCGCCCTATGTGTAAAGGCTCAGTCCTTGCTGTGGAAGCCCAGGGTTCGAATCTGATTCCTGCATGTCCTTCCCTGTTTCTCTCTCCCCACATTCCTGTCACTCTTCAACTGTCTCTATCAGAAATAAAGCTTGAAAAGGCTGAAAAAAATTTAGGACAGTTAGTTCTCCTTCCTGTCTGCCTTGAATATTATATGGTGTTATGATGGAAACACATGCTTCACTGTACTGGTGATGCCCTAAAAGTTTTTAATTGCAGTTGAGTACAGGGAGTCGAAGATAGGACTTCACCACCAGAATGTGAGATAGTATGGAAGGGCAGGAAATCAGAGGATGTATCATCTTGTTATCATAATTATCCATTTTGGACCCCAGATGAGGTCTTTATTTGGTTTTATAACATAATAATTAGAATGGAATCTCCATCAAAAAATCCTTTATCATTAGAGGTATAATCATCTGTAATCCCAAAATACAAGGAAGAATTCAGGAGGGATGCCATCCTAGCTTTGATGGTGATTTTGGGTAATTCGAGAAATGGGTGCCTACAAATGATCAAAAAAGTTCTCCTGATTTACAGATGGAAGATTAAAGAAAAAAAGGAAGAATCCGCCCTGCCTTTGTCTAGGCTGACTTCAGAAGAATAAACTTTTTACAGAATTCACTGTTAATTTTTGGGATTTGATAAACAATGTGCAACATTCTTAAAAAGGCAAATGTATCCCTCATGGAATCTAACAAGGCAATAAAGCCTACATTTAATTTTTATATGGATATATTTTATTTATTTTACCTCATCAAGACAGCTGTGTGATTGCAGAGTTGTGATTGCAAGAAGATGCCCAGTAAAATTGATGATTAGATTTTGAGATCTTTCAGAACTGTAGAGTTGGACTTTATGGTGGTGCTTGAGAAGTCAGGGCTCACGAAAATATTAAAAGGTATCCTGTGGTTTAGCTAAATATTCTCCAAAACAGTGAAAGTCTGCTGGAAGAATGAATGACATTCTACCAATTCTATATTTTCTGATTTCTGATTTAAGTTTTATTTTATCTATATCTCACACCATGCAATGGACGGTCTGTCTGCCATCCATAGGCTCACCTACAACTATTCTTTACTTTAGTCAAAGTTTGAAGAGACACTCTAAAATTCCACTACCTGAACTTTTCAAACACACATGGGGTATATAGATGTATATAGATGTTGAAAAAATGGATTTATAATGTATGTAAAGAGTCAATGACAGGAAAAATGACCACACAACACAGATGGTAGATACAAAGCTGACTTCCATAGTATATTTACAAAAGTGCCATACAAGAAAACATTGTCATTTCACAGGTAACTTCAGGTTTCTGGATGCTCTGAACAAAAAGACCCACAGGTGAAGAATTCATGTCCTGGGTTGTGGTTGCATCAGGAATAAATGTCTGTCTTTTATTTATCAAAAAAATAAAGAAAGAAGAAAGCAGGACAACTGGAACATTTAAAAGCATAACAAAGAGTTTAAGGACACTGGATGAACAAACGAATGAAGAGAGAGATTCAGATTCTCTGTGTTGGTATGATCTGATATAACTGTGTGCACATCCACAAACATGTAAAGCTGCAGCAGCTTCACAGTTTAGAGTCTGAAGGGGTTTGCAGGGTAGAGTGGAGTAAAGTTCTATGTTTTGAAAAGAGTTCATTTGTTAACACAAACACTTTATTGGCTGTGAAATAACTGAATATGACTGAGATTTTCTGACCATACCAGTGTTCTGCATGTTTTAGTCCGGTATAGACAGTTTACGACAACTTGGGTCTTAGTTTTGCAGTTTTGGCTTGAAGACCTTTACAGCACTGAGCATTTTCCAAAGCATACTACACATTCCTAGACTAATGTTCTACCTTCCAGGCAGCCTCTGGTTTCACTTCATTCCAGTGTGCTATGTACATCAACCTCCAGAGAAACCTTCCTTCTTATCTAATCCATTCTGATGACCACATATCTTTGTTATGTGTAACTTCCTTTATGAGAAACATTTTCTTGCATCTTGCTACTTACCCACTTAACTGTGACACACAAGCTCTATCTTCCTATCTGAGCAGCTGCTCAGATAGGAAGATAGAAAGTCTAAAAATCATTATATACTTTGGAAAACAGCAAGGTAGACCTGGTCACACTAGTATTTAAAAAGTTCAACTTTGGTCAACTTTTACACGGCAGCGAGCGGCTTAACAAAGCTGAGGTCTGAGGGGGCACGGGGAGCCGGACAGTCCAAATCGGAGTAAGCTATCATAGCCTGTTAGCTGTGTCATTTAATGCTGCTGTGCTGGAGTGTAAAGTGTTTATGGTGTGGAGATATGGAAACAAAGCTACAGTATTTTCCAGTTAATGGCTGAGCTAACTAGCTTTTTACTGACTGTTAGCTTGGAGAAGTTTTGTGACAAACTTGCACCAGCATGTTCCTGGCTGGCTAGCGCGTTAGCTTACCAGCTACAGTGGATTTGCTAGCTAGTTTTGTGAGTAGACACTAAATAACCAAGCTTCCAGCACTACCTGCATGAACTTCACCACCCCTGCGTTCTAGTGATTTAGGTGTGGCCACTTCCTGGCATGATCAGACCCCAATAGTAGTAGAAACAATAATAGTAACATATGGTAGTATGATCCCATAGCACCTCACTTTACAAGTGAAGCACTGATCTTTTTAAAAATAATTTACTGAATTACTCATTAGCCAACCGTAAAAAGAAATCACATGGAACAAAGTGAATATTACAATAGCCACACTTGGTATCCAAACAGCTGCAAGACGAAGAGAAACAAAGTGTCACAGAAACTGCAAAAAGTGGACTTTAAAGCTTTCGTCCAAATAAAGTTAAAGCACAGGCACAGAAATATGGAAATATGGCAAGCCGTCAGTCCACTTCTCATCCTTGTTGACAGTTGGTACTTTTGTCTGTCTGTTCCACAGAGGGAGAAAGTCACGCAGACAGAGTCAATGCTGCTTTAAGGGAGTCTTCCATCCTCCATTTTCATGCCAGATGCACTCAACAGCGATGGGATCAATAGCATTTGAAATATTTATTGTAGTGACCTTAGTAACTCCATCCTTTAGTAACAGACTGGTGGGGCAACGCTCTGATGAACCTTTGATTGGTAGCGCTGACCAGTGAAATTATAGACAGACAGAAAGCAGTCTTTGCCTGCTGGAGGGGGGAGGGATCTGAATGTATAACCTTAACTGCTGATCAGCCCGATGGAACAATGTGTTGTTATAAAACCTGCTGTAGTCAAACAGCCTTTTCTGGGTACAAAAAGTCACTGTTATACCATGGTGTTGCTCTCGCCCACTTTGTCCACGTACTGAAAGGAAAGAAAGAAAGTGTGTTAAGTGACGACTCACTTGACTATCGTGTATAAAGCGTGATCTGACACAGACCTGAGAGCTGTCATAGCGGCGTGTTAGTGTAAATTAAACCGATGCCTGGGCTGCACCGTTTGCCTGCTATCCTGAAGCATTTTATGATGGAGAGCATGCATGACGTAGGGGGACGCACCACAGGAGAACAAGACAAAAAAAACGACTTCCTGTCATTTGTTTTGGCTTGTTTTGTTGTGATTAAAAAATGTAGACGTGCACGAGTTAAACTGTTTTATCACTTATTATCTCTGAGTGGAGATTTAAAATTCCTGTTTTGTCACAGGGTGTGTTCCTGGGAGACGTTATTACAATAATATCTCAGCATTATAACAACCCTGGCTGTTTCATGTGCTTTTATTTTGAAAAAGCTCTGTCTTCTTCATTCTACATCCTCAACAGACTTGGCAGAAATACATCTTATGTAGTGTGATAGATGTTTACAGCTTGTACTGCTGCTTAAGAGCCTCCCAGTCTGGATAAAAAGTGCTTCACAAAGAGAAGTGATGGACTGTTAATTGTTAGAATGTTAATTGTTAGACACTGTGAAACTATTCTAAATGTTTGCCTGGTTAGATACTGTACCGAGCAGTTAGCAGGCATTAGCTTAAGATATTGTAACAGATTACCACCAGCATGTTACCAGTGAGCTTGCATGTTAAAAGTTAGCTAGCCACAGCAGATCACAACTATCCCTGCTAGTAGTCACTATGTCATCGAGCTTTCAGCAGCTCAAACAGGGTCAGATTAACTCAGCCTTGATAGTTGATTTGAATCTGATTTTGTATAGTTGAGCAAATGTTCTATAATGTTGTAGATGAAAAATATTCTAACTTTGGCCAGTTCACAAATCACCAAATCTACCTGCAGTGTGTGCCTTTAAAGTCAAATTAAGATAAAAAATGATGCAATAAAAAAAAGATTACAAAAAATACATACAGTATGCTTTCCCTTCTATCATGAGACAAATGTTTTCTAAACATTGTGAAGAGTGTTAAATATGTTAGCATGCAAAGGAAAATCGGCAGTGACTGACCACGACTGCTGATTGTCCTCAGAGCCTTACGAAGGCTTCAATAAAAACAAAACAAAGACAGAGAGACATTCACCTCAAAACAAGCTCCGCTCACACAGCATGGTAGATGCATGTTCATTAGCCTCAAAGCTAACTGTCTGCTAACTTGTAGTTCTAGATTTAACAGTAAGCGTCCCCACTGGAGACGTCACGCGTCTTCATTTCTCAAACATTCCTGATGTGTGTGCTCAGACTTTGAGTTTATCTATGTTGACAGGCAGTCTCCAAGTGGATTACTAAACCAGGCAAACTGAAAGTGTTGTTTATTCAGTCGAATGTAATGTGCAGGAGCTCAGCTGTCATTTGTTCGGGCCACTTTGGTTAATCTGATGTTGGTGTGGTGTTTGAACACAGTGATTAATAAACAGGAGAAAGAGCCATGCTGCATGTAAACAAAGCCTAGCTGCACGGTTGCTGCGGTGATGGTGCTCATTACTTACTGCACTGATGAAGGGCAGGTTGAGAATGGAGCCGAGGACAGGTATTCTTCTGATAAAGCCGACGACGACAGGAAAGAAACCCCTGCACGTGATGAGAGTGACAGAGAGAGCAAGGAAGGGGAGAGACAGGGACACAGAAAGAGACATTAGTCCTAACAGAGACAAAGACAGTTAACATGGACACATGTTAACATCTAAACACTTCTGAGATGGGGCATGATGACCTGTTATGACAAATTTGATGCAGATCTATTGACTTTAGAGAAGAGATCCTCTGGGACTCAGCTTAAGTCTAGTCTCTCCCAACATCAAGTCCCAGCCTAACATCCTGTTTTTTGATACAAACATGGTAAATGACGGCAGCCAAAAGACAATTTCCTGTCTTCAGAATGACTGTGCACCGTTTTGGGTGAAACAAATGCTGTGAAGGTGTGTGGTGGCACTGTGCTGTAAAGCTGCAGTTTATGATTTTATTTTATTTCCCCAAAGGGCAGTTAAAGAACAAGAGGAGGAAAATGGTGGCAAACACTTCATCACAGGTCAGATAATGTTACTGAGTTAATTACATGTGTGCGGTGCTGTAAAAAAATCTGTCCTGACCATAAAACAGCAGACTGGCCACTCCAAACAGCACCACGAGCAGAAAGTACTTTATCTTTGACCTACCTTTAATAATGAATATTGCAAACATCATAACATAATACCTGTTTTCTGCTTCTCTCAGCTAGTAGTAGAAGGTCATGTAATGAACACGAATGATTATCAAAATAGACAGACAGTATCTCTCTCTTCTGCCGTCTCTGTTTCTAAGTCTGAGCCCCTGTTTTTGAACTCTTACCTGAACAAGAGGAAAAAGCCGTAGATCTCCAGCACAACTCCGATGATGGGCCAGCCAATCAGCACCACGAACACACCTCCGAGGAAGAAACTCGTGGCCTTCATCTTGTGCTTCTGGAAGAAGAAGCGGAAGGTCCTCTCCAGCCCAATGACGAAGGCGAGTCCAGCAACAAACAGGATCTACGGCAAAAAATGAGGGTGGTCAATATTAGAAAGTGGAAAGTAGGTCTACAGACACGTGTGTGTAAATGACAGATGTGTAGCCGGAGTCATTTAAAAACAATGAAACTAAGAGAGAATAGAGGAGAGAGATCAGACTGAAACTTAAACAGCAAAGTCTGTAGATCAAACTAATCAGGAACAACTCAAAGCCAACACAGAAAACTCATTGTTATACAAGTGTGTGCTCTTAGTGTTCTTCAGATTTTAAAAATACATTATGTTTTCAAAGCATTTTGCAGATCACATTTGGCAGGATGACACAACTTGTATTATTATGTAATATTATGTAGTATATAGCTTCTATGTATTATTAGTTAGAAGAAGAGAAAATGTCGAAGGAAAACTCAGACCTGTATCTGTTTACCCACTAGCTGTGCACACAGTTGTCAAGTCATTTGTTCTGTGGCTCCATGACATCACAGTGATATGATCAGACATGAGCACACAGACTGCATTACAAACTGAGGATGTGGAGTTGGATGACATATTAGTTTCCGTCGCATGCAGGGTCAAATCTACAGCTCTCCTTCATTTCTCACAGAGAGACAGAGCTTTATTCTCCCCGTCTGTCTGAACTGACTTTATTGGCCAAATGTTCTAGTTTGTCTTTTATGATACTTCTCGTGGTCAGATGTGTTGACACATAAAAAACAAAAACATTACAAGCACATCAGTGTCCGCAGCAGCAGCTGATGTGGAGGAAAGAATGCTGCACCTGTGTGTTTCTCAGCGTCACAGATAACACGAGGGAGGTGGATGAAGCAGAAACACTCACGTTTCCAATAGCCAGGAGAGCTTTGTCAAAGAACAGGATCATCCCGAAGAAGAGGAAGAACACGCCGAAGCCTGTCAATCCCATTCCGATCTCTGCAGGACACACACACACACACACACACACACACACACACACACACACACACACACACACACACATCACAGAAGAGTTAACAGAGTTGGAACATGGCTACATATCTACGTATACATGCTACATAGATATGCTCTCAGCTGAGATGTGATTGGCCACAGTTGAACCCTGACCTAAATGTTGATCTGTGAAAGACTTGTGAAAGGCATTGTTTTAGATAGATAGATAGATAGATAGATAGATAGATAGATAGACTTTATTTATCCCAAGCTGGGAAATTACAGTGCAGCATTACACACAGTGACAATAGGCAACATTAGAATAAAAATATAAGAGCAAACTATACATAATAAAATATCAAATAGCAATAGTAAATACATTATATTGTACAGAGATATTGTATATACAGCAAATTGGCAGAGTTGATTTGTGCAAAGTAAGGAGAAATGTGAAGTGACTGTAAATTATGACCTCGCTGTTGTTATACAATGGGATGGCATGTGGCAGGAAAGATTTCCTGTACCTGTCCCTTCGGCAGCGAAGAGTTGAGTTTGAGTGACAAGTCATAAAAATAAACAAGACAGACAAAACAGGTGCTACAGTGACAGACAGGTGATGATAGAATGTTTCACTGTGGCCCATAAACACGTTTATCAACAAGTCATTTAAATGAGCGTCAGTGTGTGGAAGGAGTTACGTTCATGTCGCTGCAGCCTCCACAGGAGCTCAGACACAGAAGTTTACCTTTACATTACAGTTACTTTATTACTTTAATAGTTACTACAGTACTGGGGGTTAGCTGTTAGCTCTCTGGCCCACAGTTAGCCAGCTGCTGCTGATGAAGCCGGTCAGCTGGTTTGTATTCCAGAGGTGTGCTGGACTACAAACGGCTTACGGGACTTACTTTGGGAGTCCGTCAGGGAAATCATCTTGACGCCGAACGAACGAGCGAAGGTGAACTAGAAACAGTAAATCTGAGAGAAGGAGCAGTGGAAGAACTCCTGAGTGGAGACTCTGATGACAGCTGCCACTGCAGCAACAGCCACGTCTTCCGGAAACACACCTTCTTGCGCTGTCATCTTCCGGAACAGCGCCGTGTCGTATTCAACGTGGCGACTTCAGCATCGTTATTTACAGCTGCGAAGTGCGGGAAACACAACGGAACCAGCAGCTCCGCCCACTCAAACCCTATTGTTCAAATGAATAACGTTAGCAGCTACTATATAGCGCATACGTGGTGTATCTTAGTGATGGGTAAATGAAGCTTTTATGAAGCACCGAACCACTTGAGCCAATTGTTTCGAAAATGGGTTCATTACTCGAAGCTTCAGTTATGGCGCCCTCTCCTGGCGAAGTGCCAGGCTGCAGTCAAATTAGGTTTTGCTGTTTGTTTGTTTTTGAGGGTTTTCTTTCTCTTGTTTGTTTAACCTTTTATGTATATTGTAATTTGCTATGTGCTAAATATTAAAATCAAATCAGTCACTCCCTGTTCAGATTGTAAAGCCCTCCAAGGCAAATGTACTTTGAGACTTTGGACTATACAAATAAAATTTGATTTGAACTGAACATGTTCATTTTCATCAGTTTTCAACCTGTTTGAGTTTCTCTGTGGCTGAGGTGTAAGATGGAGGTTCTCAACCTGAGGGTTGAGGACAGAATGAGGGCCACAAGGTGGTTAAAAACGGGAAAGTAAAGGAAACTGAGACATTGACCACAGACCTTCACTTTGACTGACTTTATTTTACAGAGCAGAATATATATGAAATATATCCGGCAGCAAAATAATCTCTAAATTCTTCAATTAAGAGAACATTTCTGCTCCATTATCAGCGTTTTCTCAAGGTGCGTCAATAACTAACTAACTTTTTTTTTCTGTTCCCTTTTTGGATAATTCAATCACGTTATTTTTCATATACCTGGTAAAAAAAAAAAGCTGTCATAAAAAATTATAAATGTGTCATCCTTGAATATTTTTCAAATGTTTAAGGATGAATGCATGTGCAATAAAAGTGAGAGTGTCTGTTATATAACAAAAACATTCATTTTATTGAGGTTAGAGTGAATAGAAAAACAGATAATACAGTATTTTGATGAACATTAGTGCTGTTGTCAGTGAAAACACCATCTTGCTGACTCACCAGCAAGACTCAATCATAAAGTTAAAAAAAAAAAAAACTTCATTTACACTGTTTTACCTGATGAAATATGTTGGTGTAACTGGAGAAATCCATATTCAACCGAGAATTATTCTCACAGACTAACAGCAGCATGTGCCAAATCTTTAAATAATATACAACACACAAAGCCACACTGTCTCCAGCAATGATCCCTCAAGCTGTCACAGTAAGAAAGTGAACTGTGCACAGTTAATATGCACTTCTATTTTCACATCACATTCAATTCAGCTCTCTGCAGCTTCAGCAGCAACGTCACAAAACTTTGTGTGAGGAAAAAGAAGGACAGAGGAAGTATTAGAATACTCTGTACGGTCAAGCAGGACACAAACTGAATGAGAGCTTACAGGACAGATTAAGATGAAGTGATTATGATGAAGGGATGATGAAGTGATCTTAATCATGAAGTGCTCTGATGCTAGCTAACTAGCCTGATTAGCTGATGTTAGCGGTGCACTTTGGTGGTCGATGTTAGGCTCATTTAACATGACAAATAGCAATAGTTCTAATAATTGACAAACAGTGTGATTGACAGATGAGTTTCAGACTTTCATTTCATTATTAAAACAGCAGGTGATAATTTTCTATCTCGCATGTTTCAAATTATTCTCAGAGCATACAGTGTTTGTATGTTTTAGTTTGTGTCATCACGTGTTGCTTTTAGTCTATTCATGTCGGATGCGTTGTGTAACAGAGGTCAACAGCCACCAGATGGCTCCAAAGTCACATTTTTAAAACCCTTTACATAGCTGTTCCTCGCACTGTGACAGCAGGTCATCATATACCTGCAGCTGGCTGAACCTCTGTGACATCACTGCAGGCCACTGAACCTCTGTGACCTTGCTGCAGGCCACTGAACCTCTGTGACGTCGCTGCAGGCCACTGAACCTCTGTGACGTCGCTGCAGGCCACTGAACCTCTGTGACGTCGCTGCAGGTCACTGAACCTCTGTGACGTCGCTGCAGGCCACTGAACCTCTGTGACGTCGCTGCAGGTCACTGAACCTCTGTGACGTCGCTGCAGGCCACTGAACCTCTGTGACATCGCTGCAGGGCACTGAACCTATGTGACGTTGCTGAACCTCTGTGACATCACCGCAGCTGGCTGAACCTCTGTGACGTCACCGCTGAAGCAGCTTCCTCCGGCCGCTGACACGTGTCCACAGGCTGCGGGCTGTCTGGGCGATGGTCGCCCTCCGGGGCAGACGGAGGCTCTTCAGGGGCTCCCTGATGCACGCCAGCACACCAGACTCTGCTGGCCTCCCCAGGTATTCATGGGAAACGTAGTTTATTCTTCTCAGCTGCTTGCTGTAGTAGTTCCTCAGGTTACACAGCTCCTCTATGGCAGTTTCAGAAATCATGGAGGCCTGGGAAGGCGAGCTGGGCACAGTGTCGCCCCCTGGGGATGGAGAGGAAACAGCTGCTGCTGCTCTGTCAGCACAGGGTTTCCTCCTCACTCTCTGAGGGGTGGTGGATTTGCGTTTGGAACAAGGTTTAACTGGATGTGACGGTGTTTTCTGACCATCACTGTTATCTATCTTAATTTCAACATCAACTTCAATGGCATACTGAGGAGTGATGGAACTCTCCTCTTCATCTGTCAGCTGGTTGTTTGCTCTCTCTGTCCACCTTTCTGTCTGGCAGACTGGTTTCAGGTCTTGTTTTCTGGACAGGTTCCTCTGTTCTTTGAATAGTTTCTGTTTGGCTTTTGGGGGACAGCTGTCATCCAAGACAACGAGGTCAAAGGTCACATCGATCTTCTCATTGGCTTGAACCGCGGATGAGTCCTGGAACCATGAAAAGTGGTTTGAGCTCATGAAGAGAAACAATCAGTCATCAGACATACACGACTGTTAGGAGTGTGTAACTAAAACTTGTACAGTCACAGATCAGTCTTCTTCTGCAGTCACTCAATAAACAAACCAGATTAGCATCAATGTGATGAGATGTGATGTTAGTGATAGTGATAGCATGCTCCTGAGCGTGGACACCAGGGATGAGGAGTGACAGGCTTGGGCGATCAGGTTAGTACTGTTAGGGTCAGCAGAGACTAAATGTCTGGTGTATCACAGGGCAGACAATGTTTATGCTAAAGAAATCTGTGGCAGATGATCAGATCTTCATGAGATGTAAAACTAAATGAAGTCTTTAGGATCAGACATGGCAGAGATCATGCTCTCACCAGTTTCTTCTTCTTCACTAGAAACTGTTTCTTTTTAAAAGAGTAAGAGCCCTGTTTACACAAGAGGCCAATCTCAAGGCCAGATAAGAAAGAGATGCTGCTCAGTCACATTTAGCACTTGAGCTTTTTTCCAGCAGCAGTGAGTTAGTCAGTGAGCGTACAGCACTCTGTGTGTCGCCCAAGCCTTGTGGTCAGAACAATCAGAGGATATCATGCTTATCATTTGTTTGGAAACCCTTCAGCACACAGCCTGTGTGATCAAATGTGAAGCATGAAGTGCAAGCATGTGCAGTGCCATGGCAACAGAAGCAGTAAACAGAGTAAAGAATGATGGACTGTACTTTGTCAGCTTGTCCTCTGGACAGGGTGGGGGGTTAGGGGAGCTGTGTCTTGACTTTCTTGGACACGCGGGCGTCTCCAGCACTTTGAACTGATCTCTTTCCCTCTTTGGCTTTGCCCTGGCCACTCACAGCTTTTACCTGCAGGTCATTAACAACAGTCTTTACCTGAGAGGGCTCAAAGACCTGCATGGACTGGACGAAGGAGCACTAAAGGAGGGGACATGGGACACTAGACATGGACATAAAGGACAGAATCCTCCATTCATCACGACAGCAGCTGAGGATTCCAGTAGATCTCTGTGTTCTTTCAGGTTCTATAGTCAATCTTTACAGATCTAGGACAGTTCTACCTGAGCAAAACTATCAACATTATTGTTGAATGTATTCAGCAGTTTCATTTCAGTCATGAACTGATTGTACTGAGCAGAATTATAGTTAAGAATGAATTCATGACTTTAAAATTAAAGTTTTTGAAATGCCCAAAGCTTTTAACCACTTCATGTTTATCAGAATTCCATCCTATGATCACTGTGACGACAAAAACACCAAATCCATTATAACTGAGACAACTTCAACTTACTGATGAAGACCGTGAGGAGTGGTTAAAAGTCCAGAGACAGAAGAAAACTTCAAGACTTCAAGGTTCATTTCATTTAAGTTTGTGTATCATGACATATTAATACATGATAATGAAGCCACATAACAGTGAAATATCTGATGTAGAGTATTAGTGACTACTACTATCCAATCTATGACCTGTGTTAGTGTACTAATGTCATTATTAGCAGCTGTGAGGGTCATTTTGATTTTATCCTGTCATCAAATCAACATTTTACTTGTATAGCCCAAAGTCACAAAACACATTTTGCCTTGGAGGGATTTACAATCTGTACAGGGAGTGACAGCCTCTGTCCTTAGACCCATCACTACAACCAGCTCTGACTGAGACTCAGTGATGATCATAATCACGATTATCAGTATGGTGTGAATTAAGACTTACCTGAATGGATTTTTAGAAACAATGTGTGAAAACATTAAAAAAAATGGAGGAAAGACAAACGTCAGCCACACATTGAAAGAAGAAGAGGAAAACTGGTTAGAGAGACTTCACAAAGAGAACACAGGGTTCCCACACCTTTTTCATGAACAAATTCAAGCACTTTTCAAGCACCTTCATGCACCAGTTTTTCCATTTTTCCAGCACCTTTAAATAGGTAGCCTACTACTACTAGCCTACTTCTTATGCCAACTGTATGGCATAATAATATGGGTCTAATTAGCATTATTTTATATGGTGGTAGATTGACTGTTTTGATTTTTAACTAATTGTGAATTGGCTTGTATTCTCAGCTTGTGAGCGGTGTATTGTGTAACTACCATAGTGCAATAACAGTGACCAACAGGTGTCGATAGTAGTCTATTGTTATTTCTCGGCAGAACACCAAGCGAGTATGAAAACTGAGTTCTGCATGTAAAGGCATCGGATCAAGCGCGTAGCCGCTTAGGAAACATTTTTGTTTTCTCTTGGTTTATTGAGATAGACATCACACAAATTTCAAGCATTTTCAAGCACTTCACAAAAAATTCAAGCATTTTCACAACCTTGAAAACACTAAATTGAAATTCAAGCATTTTCAAGGAATTCAAGCACCCGTGGGAACCATGAGAACAGAGGACTAGAAGAGAATCACATTAGTACACAAACACAGGAGAGCAAATGTTCAGTCAACTCGAAAGAGATGAGCTGCATTAACATCATGACAGATATGTTGTTTTTATAGTTTTTGGAGCCAATATGTCAGAAATACATTTGATATGTTGATTATCAGAATGTTCTTACATTATAGTGTTAGTGTTTTACAGCTGCAGTATCAGTTGGACTAACACAGGACTCACACAGGAGGCAGAACAGCAGCGGAACGGTAGTGCCGCGGTCCTTTGCCCGGTATCAACTCACACCAGACGCTTTTCAGCCGCGGAACGGCAGCGGAGCGAGCCGGCCGTTTTCATGCGAGATCACGCGAGAATCCTGGACGTAAGCGAGACCCGCGACAAACAGTGTATAAAGAAAACAACAACAAACAGCTGACTTTGCTTCTCCGACGTGGAGGAGATTATAAAAAGCATCTGTTGTGTCATAGATGATTGTGTGTTGTTCCACTTCAACAATTAGCCTCTTATCGTCCATGTTGAGACCCTTTGATCGATTTCTGATCACCTGGTGCCACCAATCATGACATAACGTTGATGTGAAGTTGTAAAAATCTACATGAATTGCGTATTGTGTTTTATTTTGAAATTGGGCGGAAGTTTATTATGTTGATTCTGTGTCGGGTTTCCTGCCTCTCTCTGAAATTTACGAGGTTCAGCCGCGGCTCGCGGTAAAAATAGGAATGAAACGGAAAGCTCATGCCGTGGCGTGGCGAGCCGCTTCTGAGCCGCACCCTGTGTGAGTGCTCTCATTGACTAGACTGGCTTTTATTTGCTACGGTGACCGCGGCGGTACCATGCCGCTTCTGTTCCGTGTCCGGTGTGAGTTGGCCTTAACTAATGCAAGCAGTGTGTGAGAAATTTTGGGAAAAAACTTGGAAAATGTATTTTAATGTAGTCTTTGATTTGATTTTGACCAAATGTGATCCTTCTAAAAACCTCCCTTAATTACAGTGACCACACCAAATAGACAAACACTAAACACAGTGAAACATCTGTTTGACTGCTCTGTGCTCCTTCAGTTAGTGTTAACTCACCACAGCAGATCCAGTCCCTGTTGTCTCCATCTTCATACTGACTGTGTGCGTCTGGCTCTTGAGCAGAGGAGCTTTGCGGCCCAGCTTCACGTAGAAGTAGGTAGTGTACGGAGTGAAGCTGAAATCCTCTCTGAAGGCAACAAAGGGGAGAATAACACACTTATGTCAGGCAGAGACTGAAATGTCCCAACACGTTTTCTGTTCTGTAGAAATGAGAGAAAAAAATGAGTCCTGGATATCTGGAGTCCAGTTTGATGCTCCGTGCAACACCATATCAACCATACACCAGCTGCCACTGTGTGCTTCAACAAGTCTGTCTACTGTCATAGTGAGGACGAATGAAGCCAATGCAAAAGTGAGAGAAAAAAATGTATTCTGTAATGTCCACTTGAGGCTGGCTCCAGAAGTCCCCATGTTCAAATGTCCAACTTCACAGCAGAAATAAACATCTTTACACCTGGTACAAAAAACAGTTTTGGTCTCTATAGATAATTTCCCCGTTCATGACAACTGTACTGAGGGTGAATGTTTACAGCGTGGACATTTTAACATTGGGCCTTATGGAGACTGACTCACTCCTGGAGCCAGCCCAGGATCCATGTCTCTGAAACAGTCCCCTCACCCCCCACCACCGCACAAATCTGCTAGATGTGGCTGCAGCGCCTGATCCTGTCTGGATGCACGCTTAAGTGGCGTTTTTGGCACTTCCACATTGGCTTCACTTCACAGCCACAGGATGCTGCTCGGACACAGTAAATTAAAAAAATATATTGCCATTTACAGATAAAAAGGATTAGTAACCACTTTGTAGCATAATTTTTTTTGACATGAAATAGTAGATCAATGCAGGTTTTTCCAAAGATACTAAGCAAGGTTTGATTCAATTTATTGCAGCAGATCCCGTGTTGCATGCACAACACCCTGCACCATGACTATGGTAAAAACTAAACATACAATATATCTTATCTGAAAAAAACAATGTCAAGTGAGAGTATGTTATCCCACTAATCCCTTAAACAGAAATGTGAAGCAGTCAGTAGAGTTACAGATGGTAACAGAGCGAACACAAACATGAGAACATTATGATACCTGAGATATTCCTGCAGCAGCAGCCGCACAACCACTGCTTCAGCCTGCAGCCGAGACAGCGTGGTGGTCTGGATCATCTTCCTGCGCTTGGCTGGGCCTTTCCCTATCCACGCCTCCACCAGCTTCAGAGGGGTCAGTTTCTCATCCATGGATGATGCCAGCTCCACGATCTGCACCACCTGCCTGGCATGCTCGGTGATAACCACCGTGTTGAAGTCTGGAGGTCATAACGTGAGAGATAACGATGGATTGTCACATCCCTGAAGAAAACTTGGCTCACACATGCGGCCAGTTTGATTCAAACACATCACATGCACAGAACGCACCTTTTACATGACGGCAAGTATCACACATCTGGTGGCATCCTTCATCATCCCACACTTCATCAAAATGAACAGCCATGAGAGAGCGCCGACACCTTCACACAGAAAAGATGAGTACAAGCTGTAGTGCATGGTGCAAGTCTGTTTAATGTGTGTCCAACATGGTTGCTAGTTAAACAGTGTAGAATCTGGGTGCAAAGTATGACGGTGTATGGAGTATGGATTAACATGAATGTGTGCATCTCCCATTCTCTCTAAAAGCCAGGTGTGCTTGTACCTGGTTCATTGCTATTTACATGCTAGACTCAAGTTGCAGAAGTGAACGGTTTTCTATGAGTGTGCACGCGATGTGATCCGAATCACCTGGTCTGAAGAATGGCGGGAAAATACTGCACTACTGACTTTAGACCAGGTTTTTGTTGGTTGCTTTCTGCCGGTTTTAAGGTAGGGGTCTATCATCTATCGCACTGTGTGAAGTACCTGTCAATGTTCTGGCAGTATTCCACCATCTGCTTCAGCTTCTGCTGACCAACATTCTCCATCACCACCATGGTGCTGATCCTGAAGATATCAGAGAAGCCAAAGTAGACGATGCAGTCTGCTTGACTGTCATCTCGACCTGAAGACACATGATGAAGTATGAAGTATATTTGTAAAGATTCTGTCACTGTAGAAATGAGCAGTCTGTCCTGATGGTAGTCACACTGTCTACCTGCACGTCCACTTTCTTGGTAGTAGTTCTCGATGGACTTGCTGATGGTGTGATGGATGACAAACCGGACATCAGGTTTGTCGATGCCCATCCCGAACGCCACTGTGGCTACCACCACCTAGAGGATGACACCATGTACTGTAACATATTTTTAAAATATGTTACGCACAAGAGTCTAACAAGACTTCATTTATTTGGAAAATAATCTTTCAGCAAACATGGCTTACTTTTCACTAGAAAGATATTAGAAATGTAGATGCGGTGAGGATCTCCTTCTTTATTTGGCCTGATCAATAAACAGATAATATCTTATCAGAATTTCTCACATTTGTCTGGGATATTGAAATCTCTCTGTCAGGTTGATAGATTAACTTTATTTATTCAGTTCAATTCAGTTTTATTTATATAGCCCCATATCATAACAAAATTATCTCATGACACTTTTCATACAGAGCAGGTCTAGACCGTACTCTTTTTAAAATTTACAGAGACCAACAGTTCCACCATGAGCAAGACCCAAGCTCATTGGTGGACATCATCCACCACGACCGGTTGGGGTTGAGTTAAAGTTATCTGTACTCATCAAGACAAAGTTGTGGACAAATCTGAGGAACGTGCCTTTTATGTGAACAGAATATTCTGTGAATAGTGAAAAAGTGTTGCATTTAGTGTAAGGGCAAATATTTGCTGGTTTATCTATCTTTGTTTTTCAGCATTGTAAATTGGATCGTTTCTTGCACTTTTGGTCAACAAAAAATAACTTTTAGGGGCATTTTTTACAATTTTGTCAACTTTGCAGAGGCTAAATGCTAAATTTAAGTAATCAAAAGAAAAAGTAAAAATTTGAACCCCAAAGGCCTTATTATTTTGATATGCTAAATAAAATGTCAAACAGTCAGATTGTCACCATAAACACAGGGCCCGAAAATACCAGCAGGTGTGTCATACTCAGGTACCTGAATTTTATTGGAGGTCCATTTACGGTGAACACGAGATTTGTCGTCAGGGTCCATGTTGGCGTGGTAGGGATAGGCCAGGATGTCTCTCTGCTGGAGTTCAGACGATAGTGACTCGGCATCCTTCTGAGAGAACACATACACGATGCCTGTGAAAGACACATGAGGAAATACTGAGTGAGACTGCTTTTGCATGTGAATACATAAAGATTCACTCATCTATTCAGCCATATATGAACGTCATATTAAAGAGCTGAGCATAGAAGCCTGAATTTTATGGATCAGATTTTCTTTTTCTTTTAGTCTAGTCAGTCATATTTGTTGCAGTACCTGACTGGTCTTTGTATCTGTTCTTGATCAGAGAGGCGATGTCATTTTTTGATGCATCGTCAGAACCTTTAATACGAACCTGAGGAACAAGCAGACAGTTAGCCTGTGTGTGCAGAGCAGGTGGGAGCATGTGTTTGGTGGAGAGATATACAGGTGAGAGAGAGCGGGGTTGCTGTGGTTACCTCGTAGTAGAGGTTGGTGCGGTTGAAGGAAGCGGTGAGTGTGATTGGCTGTTTCACACATAGGATCTTCTCACAGTCCTTGAGGACGCTGCTGGTTGCCGTGGCTGTGAGCCCGAGCAACGGGACTTTAGGGAACTGCCTTTTTAGGATGCCCAGCAGTTTATAATCTGAACACAAACACACTTATCAACTTTGAAGAGAAACCTGGAATTTTGGTAGCTTTGGGAAACCGATACGTCCACCTCGCTGCTTCCTGGTGAAGGGGACCTCTCACCTGGTCTGAAGTCATGTCCCCATTGGCTGCAGCAGTGCACCTCATCCACAGCGATACGACTCAGCAGGTCTGCATTGTAGGCTTTCTCCAGACGAGACATGAGCAGCTTGCTCTTGGCGATCTTCTCTGGAGTCACGTACACCAGCTTGAAAGGAGCTTTGGTATCTGTCATTCCAGCCATGACGGTCTTGGCATGCTCCTATTTAAAAAATACCAAAGCAATAGGTCAACTGTTTGAGGCAACCTTTCCATGCATGAGAAGAGATCAACAGATTAAATAAATCAAAGGTGAAATATATCAGCCAGTTGTTACCTTGCTACTGGACGCATTCAGCATGGCTGCTGACACATTGATGGACTTTAGGTACATGATCTGGTCCTCCATCAGGGACACCAGAGGAGTGACGACCAATGTAAAACCTGACACACACGGACATGAGACATGATGACATGACCACACAAACAGAACTTATTAGATTAAAAAGAACTGCAGAGTGGTGTGTGAGCCAGCAGTACCCTTGGAGCAGACTGCAGGCAGCTGGTAGCAAAGGCTTTTCCCTCTTCCTGTGGGCATCACCAGGAACAGATCTCGGCCTGACATGGTCAGGTTGATGGCCCTCAGCTGCAGCGGTCGGAACTTGGAGAGATGGAACGAGTCCTTAAGGTGCTGCTCCAGTTCTTTAGACCATGGAAAATCTGCCAAACATCAAGAGAATAACACACAAACTGAATTCAACCAGAGAAACAGACTCTTAGTTGAGGTTTTGTTCATAAGTACTGAAACTTTTTGATATCACATGTTCAACACAATACGATCTCCATTAATTTAACATTCAATATTATTTAAAGTACTGAAGCTATTAAAAAAAGAAAAACGGATCTCTAATCAGAAAGTGGCCATCCCTGATGAATTAACCAGTGGACGAGAGGCAAACAATCACCTCAGAGTGTTTATTATGTTCATGTAAACGTCTGCAGCGGAGGGGATTACACCCATGTAAGCTGATCTCTGCATACAGTGGTGGTCAAAAGTTTACATACACTTGTAAAGAACATAATGTCATGGCTGTCTTGAGTTTCCAGTTATTTCTACAACTCTGATTTTTCTCTGATATAGTGATTGGAACAGATCCTTCTCTGTCACAAAAAACATTCAGGAAGCTTGGTTCTTTTATGACTTTATTATGAGTAAACTGAAATGGTGACCAAATCTGCTGGGTCAAAAATATACATACAGCAACATGAATAAGCAATTTTGGAGACTTAGAAAGTTGTGTCAATGACATGAGCTTCATAGCATGACCTCTTAACTTCCTTTGAGTGATCATGAGTGACTACAGCTGGTGACTTCTCTGAGGCCATTTAAAAAGGGCTCATTGGATAAAAACACCCACAAACGCTACAATGGGAAAGTCAAAGGAGCTCAGCACAGATCTGAAAAAGAGAATCATTGACTTGAACAAGTCAGGAAAGTCACTTAGAGCCATTTCAAAGCAGCTGCAGGTTCCAAGAGCAACAGTGCAAACAATTGTTTGTAAGTATGAAGTGCATGGCACTCCCACGATCAGGAAGAAAACGCAAGCTGTCACCTGCTGCTGAGAGAAAACTGGTCAAGAGGGTGAAGAGTCAACCCAGGAGCACCAAAAAGCAGATCTGCCAAGAATCAGACGCTGCTGGAACACAGGGGTCAGTGTCCACAGTCAAGCGTGTTTTGCATCGCCATGGACTGAGAGGCTGCCGTGCAAGAAGGAAGCCCTTGCTCCAAAAGCGGCACCTTAAGGCTCGACTAAAGTTTGCTGCTGATCACATGGACAAAGATAAGACCTTCTGGAGGAAAGTTCTGTAGTCAGATGAAACAAAAATGGAGCTGTTTGGCCACAAGGCTCAGCAATATGTTTGGAGGAGAAAAGGTGAGGCCTTTAACCCCAAGAACACCATGCCTACCGTCAAGCACGGTGGTGGTAACATGCTGTGGGCCTGTTTTGCTGCCAATGGAACTGGTGCTTTACAGAGAGTCAAAGTCCTGACCTAAACCCCATTGAGAACATGTGGATAATGCTGAAGAAACAAGTCCATGCCAGAAAGCCAACAAATTTAACTGAACTGCACCAATTCTGTCAAGAGGAGTGGTCAAAGATTCAACCAGAAACTTGCCAGAAGCTTGTGGATGGCTACCAAAAGCGCCTAATTGAAATAAAAATGGCCAAGGGACATGTAACCAAATATTAACATTGCTGTATGTATATTTTTGACCCAGCAGATTTGGTCACAATTTCAGTTTACCCATCATAAAGTCATAAAAGAACCAAGCTTCCTGAATGTTTTTTGTGACAAAGAAGGATCTGTTCCAATCACTATATCAGAGAAAAATCAGAGTTGTAGAAATAACTGGAAACTCAAGACAGCCATGACATTATGTTCTTTACAAGTGTATGTAAACTTTTGACCACCACTGTAGATGTGTATGTTGTCATGGGTTGAACCCCTCCAGGCCCTCCTTCTATGGACACAAGTCCCTGTGTGTGTCTGCTACTTGACAACTACTTGGCTATGCAAAGTTGGTGAATATGTAGAGGAGAAGGAGTGAGCATGCACAGTATGTCTGTGCTGGCACACAGCCCAAGAGGGCAACTGTACCAGAAAAGGAAGTTAGAAACGTTCATATAGAATAATTACTATGACACAAAAGGCAAAACAATCATCCGTATGTGAAAACTCATTGTGTGTGTGTGTGTGTAGTAGTAGTACCGGTGTTGTCATAGCGCTGTAGCTCCTGCCTGCTCATTACTGGACCAGCTCCAGATGACTTCGAGGAAAACGAGGATGAGGAGGATGAAGAGGACGCCGGCTGTGCAGCGTCACAGGCCTCCTCCAGCTGCTGCAGCAGGGCATTCTTACGAGTGCTCAGGTCGGCCTGCTTTTGCAGGAGATCTGCGATCTGCAGCTCAACCAACTCCAGCTCTGTCTCCACCGAGTCCAGCTCCGCCTGAACGTCTGAACGAGGACAACACGCCGGGAAGACCATTAGTGACAATGATTCCAGGCTCTTATGCATGTTAACTTGAGTTTTGTTCACATCTTAATGATTGAGAGTCACAATCCATCTGAGGATGACTTCTTAGAATCTAGAACACATCTGTCTGTCTGTTCTAAGTCTATGCAAGTCATACAAACTATACATAACCCTGATGGGATAGGTGATATGTTTAGAGTAACACGTGCAGCACTCTCCGTGGGAGAAGGCTGACAGGTCTCACACCTGCACAGGTCCTATTCCTCTGTGGATCACAGCTCCACAGCTAATGATCTCACTCCTCCTGCTCTTTGGAGCTCCCTGGTGTGCCATCAGTCTGCACTCAAGTCAACCTCCTCTCATCCCAACAGAGGAGCTTGTGACTGCATCTGGAAAGAAAGACACCTACCACTTGTCCTGCCAGCATCATCCATATTGACTGCTTCACTCAGAGATGATGTTCAGACTGCAGAGATGGTGTGTGACAGGAGGATTCCCTGAAAGAGAGAAAAACACAAAGGCGTCACAGAAACAGAGTGTAGTTCACACAGAACACTTATCTGACGTCACTGTTAGCGTAAACACAGCAAAGGGAACACAAGTTGCCACAAAGCTACCTCTTTTAGTAGTTACAATGTAACGTTGAATTTCACTAACATGAAGCCACACAGCAGGTCTAACTTTGCCGTGACGCTGCACCTGCGCTCAGCCCGTCAATCAGCCTCAAAGCGTCACGTTTTAGCGGCATCTCACTCTCCGTCACTGACGTACTTTCTACTATAGTTAACTACGTGAAAAACTTTCCCGCTCTGCTGTGGGCTAAATTGACTTTGCCTGGCTGAGACAATGCTTTGGAAAATAAAAATGACTAACCATTCAGCAGCTTCGCCCAGACTCCTTCCTCTGTGTTGCTGAATCCACTTGACGGTTGCTATAGCAGACACATTGTAGCAAGGCCAGGGTAGCGCCTGTAGTGATGTGTCGATCGTGAACGAGACGGTTAAAAAAACTAGCTCCTGTCTGCAAGCCGTTATGTGCTAAAAATGCAATGAAAACAATTGGCTACAGCAATTTATTGATATTAGAAAATTGATTTTTTACTTTTCAGTACCATGTATGTATTGAATATAGGTGATATATGTACACATACACATACACATAAAATGAAGAGCCGTCTCTTCTTGGTGAGCTGAGTCAAACGATCTGGCTCACTAAAATTAACCGAATTTCCCATCACTAAAAAACCCTGAGTTTATCCTGCCAGGCAGCCAACAAATTCCGCCTATTATTGCAGGATTGACAGACCTTATGAGCCAACCACGGCTCGTTTTTTAAAGCGTACTTCATGAGCAAAACTTAAATTATCAATGTTCAATGCATAAGGAGCAGAGGAGATACACTGTATCTCCTCTGCTCGGTTGGCGCATGCATACTTGACTACATATTTTAAGCGTTTAATAGTTCGGGGAAACTATTAAAAAGTTTGGTCACTGAGCGTTTCTTGAATGCATCACACGTTCAATTGTCGGTGTTGTGCCCTGACGTAATTCTGTCAGGCAGCGCTGATGTGGACTGAAATATGTTTGCTTTGGATAAAACATCTCAGGTTATGCATTGAACATTGATAATTTAAGTTTTGCTCATGAAGTACGCTTTAAAAAACGAGCCGTGGTTGGCTCATAAGGTCTGTCAATCCTGCAATAATAGGCGGAATTTGTTGGCTGCCTGGCAGGATAAACTCAGGGTTTTTTAGTGATGGGAAATTCGGTTAATTTTAGTGAGCCAGATCGTTTGACTCAGCTCACCAAGAAGAGACGGCTCTTCATTTTATGTGTATGTGTATGTGTACATATATCACCTATATTCAATACATACATGGTACTGAAAAGTAAAAAATCAATTTTCTAATATCAATAAATTGCTGTAGCCAATTGTTTTCATTGCATTTTTAGCACATAACGGCTTGCAGACAGGAGCTAGTTTTTTTAACCGTCTCGTTCACGATCGACACATCACTACAGGCGCTACCCTGGCCTTGCTACAATGTGTCTGCTATAGCAACCGTCAAGTGGATTCAGCAACACAGAGGAAGGAGTCTGGGCGAAGCTGCTGAATGGTTAGTCATTTTTATTTTCCAAAGCATTGTCTCAGCCAGGCAAAGTCAATTTAGCCCACAGCAGAGCGGGAAAGTTTTTCACGTAGTTAACTATAGTAGAAAGTACGTCAGTGACGGAGAGTGAGATGCCGCTAAAACGTGACGCTTTGAGGCTGATTGACGGGCTGAGCGCAGGTGCAGCGTCACGGCAAAGTTAGACCTGCTGTGTGGCTTCATGTTAGTGAAATTCAACGTTACATTGTAACTACTAAAAGAGGTAGCTTTGTGGCAACTTGTGTTCCCTTTGCTGTGTTTACGCTAACAGTGACGTCAGATAAGTGTTCTGTGTGAACTACACTCTGTTTCTGTGACGCCTTTGTGTTTTTCTCTCTTTCAGGGAATCCTCCTGTCACACACCATCTCTGCAGTCTGAACATCATCTCTGAGTGAAGCAGTCAATATGGATGATGCTGGCAGGACAAGTGGTAGGTGTCTTTCTTTCCAGATGCAGTCACAAGCTCCTCTGTTGGGATGAGAGGAGGTTGACTTGAGTGCAGACTGATGGCACACCAGGGAGCTCCAAAGAGCAGGAGGAGTGAGATCATTAGCTGTGGAGCTGTGATCCACAGAGGAATAGGACCTGTGCAGGTGTGAGACCTGTCAGCCTTCTCCCACGGAGAGTGCTGCACGTGTTACTCTAAACATATCACCTATCCCATCAGGGTTATGTATAGTTTGTATGACTTGCATAGACTTAGAACAGACAGACAGATGTGTTCTAGATTCTAAGAAGTCATCCTCAGATGGATTGTGACTCTCAATCATTAAGATGTGAACAAAACTCAAGTTAACATGCATAAGAGCCTGGAATCATTGTCACTAATGGTCTTCCCGGCGTGTTGTCCTCGTTCAGACGTTCAGGCGGAGCTGGACTCGGTGGAGACAGAGCTGGAGTTGGTTGAGCTGCAGATCGCAGATCTCCTGCAAAAGCAGGCCGACCTGAGCACTCGTAAGAATGCCCTGCTGCAGCAGCTGGAGGAGGCCTGTGACGCTGCACAGCCGGCGTCCTCTTCATCCTCCTCATCCTCGTTTTCCTCGAAGTCATCTGGAGCTGGTCCAGTAATGAGCAGGCAGGAGCTACAGCGCTATGACAACACCGGTACTACTACTACACACACACACACACAATGAGTTTTCACATACGGATGATTGTTTTGCCTTTTGTGTCATAGTAATTATTCTATATGAACGTTTCTAACTTCCTTTTCTGGTACAGTTGCCCTCTTGGGCTGTGTGCCAGCACAGACATACTGTGCATGCTCACTCCTTCTCCTCTACATATTCACCAACTTTGCATAGCCAAGTAGTTGTCAAGTAGCAGACACACACAGGGACTTGTGTCCATAGAAGGAGGGCCTGGAGGGGTTCAACCCATGACAACATACACATCTACAGTGGTGGTCAAAAGTTTACATACACTTGTAAAGAACATAATGTCATGGCTGTCTTGAGTTTCCAGTTATTTCTACAACTCTGATTTTTCTCTGATATAGTGATTGGAACAGATCCTTCTTTGTCACAAAAAACATTCAGGAAGCTTGGTTCTTTTATGACTTTATGATGGGTAAACTGAAATTGTGACCAAATCTGCTGGGTCAAAAATATACATACAGCAATGTTAATATTTGGTTACATGTCCCTTGGCCATTTTTATTTCAATTAGGCGCTTTTGGTAGCCATCCACAAGCTTCTGGCAAGTTTCTGGTTGAATCTTTGACCACTCCTCTTGACAGAATTGGTGCAGTTCAGTTAAATTTGTTGGCTTTCTGGCATGGACTTGTTTCTTCAGCATTATCCACATGTTCTCAATGGGGTTTAGGTCAGGACTTTGACTCTCTGTAAAGCACCAGTTCCATTGGCAGCAAAACAGGCCCACAGCATGTTACCACCACCGTGCTTGACGGTAGGCATGGTGTTCTTGGGGTTAAAGGCCTCACCTTTTCTCCTCCAAACATATTGCTGAGCCTTGTGGCCAAACAGCTCCATTTTTGTTTCATCTGACTACAGAACTTTCCTCCAGAAGGTCTTATCTTTGTCCATGTGATCAGCAGCAAACTTTAGTCGAGCCTTAAGGTGCCGCTTTTGGAGCAAGGGCTTCCTTCTTGCACGGCAGCCTCTCAGTCCATGGCGATGCAAAACACGCTTGACTGTGGACACTGACCCCTGTGTTCCAGCAGCGTCTGATTCTTGGCAGATCTGCTTTTTGGTGCTCCTGGGTTGACTCTTCACCCTCTTGACCAGTTTTCTCTCAGCAGCAGGTGACAGCTTGCGTTTTCTTCCTGATCGTGGGAGTGCCATGCACTTCATACTTACAAACAATTGTTTGCACTGTTGCTCTTGGAACCTGCAGCTGCTTTGAAATGGCTCTAAGTGACTTTCCTGACTTGTTCAAGTCAATGATTCTCTTTTTCAGATCTGTGCTGAGCTCCTTTGACTTTCCCATTGTAGCGTTTGTGGGTGTTTTTATCCAATGAGCCCTTTTTAAATGGCCTCAGAGAAGTCACCAGCTGTAGTCACTCATGATCACTCAAAGGAAGTTAAGAGGTCATGCTATGAAGCTCATGTCATTGACACAACTTTCTAAGTCTCCAAAATTGCTTATTCATGTTGCTGTATGTATATTTTTGACCCAGCAGATTTGGTCACCATTTCAGTTTACTCATAATAAAGTCATAAAAGAACCAAGCTTCCTGAATGTTTTTTGTGACAGAGAAGGATCTGTTCCAATCACTATATCAGAGAAAAATCAGAGTTGTAGAAATAACTGGAAACTCAAGACAGCCATGACATTATGTTCTTTACAAGTGTATGTAAACTTTTGACCACCACTGTATGCAGAGATCAGCTTACATGGGTGTAATCCCCTCCGCTGCAGACGTTTACATGAACATAATAAACACTCTGAGGTGATTGTTTGCCTCTCGTCCACTGGTTAATTCATCAGGGATGGCCACTTTCTGATTAGAGATCCGTTTTTCTTTTTTTAATAGCTTCAGTACTTTAAATAATATTGAATGTTAAATTAATGGAGATCGTATTGTGTTGAACATGTGATATCAAAAAGTTTCAGTACTTATGAACAAAACCTCAACTAAGAGTCTGTTTCTCTGGTTGAATTCAGTTTGTGTGTTATTCTCTTGATGTTTGGCAGATTTTCCATGGTCTAAAGAACTGGAGCAGCACCTTAAGGACTCGTTCCATCTCTCCAAGTTCCGACCGCTGCAGCTGAGGGCCATCAACCTGACCATGTCAGGCCGAGATCTGTTCCTGGTGATGCCCACAGGAAGAGGGAAAAGCCTTTGCTACCAGCTGCCTGCAGTCTGCTCCAAGGGTACTGCTGGCTCACACACCACTCTGCAGTTCTTTTTAATCTAATAAGTTCTGTTTGTGTGGTCATGTCATCATGTCTCATGTCCGTGTGTGTCAGGTTTTACATTGGTCGTCACTCCTCTGGTGTCCCTGATGGAGGACCAGATCATGTACCTAAAGTCCATCAATGTGTCAGCAGCCATGCTGAATGCGTCCAGTAGCAAGGTAACAACTGGCTGATATATTTCACCTTTGATTTATTTAATCTGTTGATCTCTTCTCATGCATGGAAAGGTTGCCTCAAACAGTTGACCTATTGCTTTGGTATTTTTTAAATAGGAGCATGCCAAGACCGTCATGGCTGGAATGACAGATACCAAAGCTCCTTTCAAGCTGGTGTACGTGACTCCAGAGAAGATCGCCAAGAGCAAGCTGCTCATGTCTCGTCTGGAGAAAGCCTACAATGCAGACCTGCTGAGTCGTATCGCTGTGGATGAGGTGCACTGCTGCAGCCAATGGGGACATGACTTCAGACCAGGTGAGAGGTCCCCTTCACCAGGAAGCAGCGAGGTGGACGTATCGGTTTCCCAAAGCTACCAAAATTCCAGGTTTCTCTTCAAAGTTGATAAGTGTGTTTGTGTTCAGATTATAAACTGCTGGGCATCCTAAAAAGGCAGTTCCCTAAAGTCCCGTTGCTCGGGCTCACAGCCACGGCAACCAGCAGCGTCCTCAAGGACTGTGAGAAGATCCTATGTGTGAAACAGCCAATCACACTCACCGCTTCCTTCAACCGCACCAACCTCTACTACGAGGTAACCACAGCAACCCCGCTCTCTCTCACCTGTATATCTCTCCACCAAACACATGCTCCCACCTGCTCTGCACACACAGGCTAACTGTCTGCTTGTTCCTCAGGTTCGTATTAAAGGTTCTGACGATGCATCAAAAAATGACATCGCCTCTCTGATCAAGAACAGATACAAAGACCAGTCAGGTACTGCAACAAATATGACTGACTAGACTAAAAGAAAAAGAAAATCTGATCCATAAAATTCAGGCTTCTATGCTCAGCTCTTTAATATGACGTTCATATATGGCTGAATAGATGAGTGAATCTTTATGTATTCACATGCAAAAGCAGTCTCACTCAGTATTTCCTCATGTGTCTTTCACAGGCATCGTGTATGTGTTCTCTCAGAAGGATGCCGAGTCACTATCGTCTGAACTCCAGCAGAGAGACATCCTGGCCTATCCCTACCACGCCAACATGGACCCTGACGACAAATCTCGTGTTCACCGTAAATGGACCTCCAATAAAATTCAGGTACCTGAGTATGACACACCTGCTGGTATTTTCGGGCCCTGTGTTTATGGTGACAATCTGACTGTTTGACATTTTATTTAGCATATCAAAATAATAAGGCCTTTGGGGTTCAAATTTTTACTTTTTCTTTTGATTACTTAAATTTAGCATTTAGCCTCTGCAAAGTTGACAAAATTGTAAAAAATGCCCCTAAAAGTTATTTTTTGTTGACCAAAAGTGCAAGAAACGATCCAATTTACAATGCTGAAAAACAAAGATAGATAAACCAGCAAATATTTGCCCTTACACTAAATGCAACACTTTTTCACTATTCACAGAATATTCTGTTCACATAAAAGGCACGTTCCTCAGATTTGTCCACAACTTTGTCTTGATGAGTACAGATAACTTTAACTCAACCCCAACCGGTCGTGGTGGATGATGTCCACCAATGAGCTTGGGTCTTGCTCATGGTGGAACTGTTGGTCTCTGTAAATTTTAAAAAGAGTACGGTCTAGACCTGCTCTGTATGAAAAGTGTCATGAGATAATTTTGTTATGATATGGGGCTATATAAATAAAACTGAATTGAACTGAATAAATAAAGTTAATCTATCAACCTGACAGAGAGATTTCAATATCCCAGACAAATGTGAGAAATTCTGATAAGATATTATCTGTTTATTGATCAGGCCAAATAAAGAAGGAGATCCTCACCGCATCTACATTTCTAATATCTTTCTAGTGAAAAGTAAGCCATGTTTGCTGAAAGATTATTTTCCAAATAAATGAAGTCTTGTTAGACTCTTGTGCGTAACATATTTTAAAAATATGTTACAGTACATGGTGTCATCCTCTAGGTGGTGGTAGCCACAGTGGCGTTCGGGATGGGCATCGACAAACCTGATGTCCGGTTTGTCATCCATCACACCATCAGCAAGTCCATCGAGAACTACTACCAAGAAAGTGGACGTGCAGGTAGACAGTGTGACTACCATCAGGACAGACTGCTCATTTCTACAGTGACAGAATCTTTACAAATATACTTCATACTTCATCATGTGTCTTCAGGTCGAGATGACAGTCAAGCAGACTGCATCGTCTACTTTGGCTTCTCTGATATCTTCAGGATCAGCACCATGGTGGTGATGGAGAATGTTGGTCAGCAGAAGCTGAAGCAGATGGTGGAATACTGCCAGAACATTGACAGGTACTTCACACAGTGCGATAGATGATAGACCCCTACCTTAAAACCGGCAGAAAGCAACCAACAAAAACCTGGTCTAAAGTCAGTAGTGCAGTATTTTCCCGCCATTCTTCAGACCAGGTGATTCGGATCACATCGCGTGCACACTCATAGAAAACCGTTCACTTCTGCAACTTGAGTCTAGCATGTAAATAGCAATGAACCAGGTACAAGCACACCTGGCTTTTAGAGAGAATGGGAGATGCACACATTCATGTTAATCCATACTCCATACACCGTCATACTTTGCACCCAGATTCTACACTGTTTAACTAGCAACCATGTTGGACACACATTAAACAGACTTGCACCATGCACTACAGCTTGTACTCATCTTTTCTGTGTGAAGGTGTCGGCGCTCTCTCATGGCTGTTCATTTTGATGAAGTGTGGGATGATGAAGGATGCCACCAGATGTGTGATACTTGCCGTCATGTAAAAGGTGCGTTCTGTGCATGTGATGTGTTTGAATCAAACTGGCCGCATGTGTGAGCCAAGTTTTCTTCAGGGATGTGACAATCCATCGTTATCTCTCACGTTATGACCTCCAGACTTCAACACGGTGGTTATCACCGAGCATGCCAGGCAGGTGGTGCAGATCGTGGAGCTGGCATCATCCATGGATGAGAAACTGACCCCTCTGAAGCTGGTGGAGGCGTGGATAGGGAAAGGCCCAGCCAAGCGCAGGAAGATGATCCAGACCACCACGCTGTCTCGGCTGCAGGCTGAAGCAGTGGTTGTGCGGCTGCTGCTGCAGGAATATCTCAGGTATCATAATGTTCTCATGTTTGTGTTCGCTCTGTTACCATCTGTAACTCTACTGACTGCTTCACATTTCTGTTTAAGGGATTAGTGGGATAACATACTCTCACTTGACATTGTTTTTTTCAGATAAGATATATTGTATGTTTAGTTTTTACCATAGTCATGGTGCAGGGTGTTGTGCATGCAACACGGGATCTGCTGCAATAAATTGAATCAAACCTTGCTTAGTATCTTTGGAAAAACCTGCATTGATCTACTATTTCATGTCAAAAAAAATTATGCTACAAAGTGGTTACTAATCCTTTTTATCTGTAAATGGCAATATATTTTTTTAATTTACTGTGTCCGAGCAGCATCCTGTGGCTGTGAAGTGAAGCCAATGTGGAAGTGCCAAAAACGCCACTTAAGCGTGCATCCAGACAGGATCAGGCGCTGCAGCCACATCTAGCAGATTTGTGCGGTGGTGGGGGGTGAGGGGACTGTTTCAGAGACATGGATCCTGGGCTGGCTCCAGGAGTGAGTCAGTCTCCATAAGGCCCAATGTTAAAATGTCCACGCTGTAAACATTCACCCTCAGTACAGTTGTCATGAACGGGGAAATTATCTATAGAGACCAAAACTGTTTTTTGTACCAGGTGTAAAGATGTTTATTTCTGCTGTGAAGTTGGACATTTGAACATGGGGACTTCTGGAGCCAGCCTCAAGTGGACATTACAGAATACATTTTTTTCTCTCACTTTTGCATTGGCTTCATTCGTCCTCACTATGACAGTAGACAGACTTGTTGAAGCACACAGTGGCAGCTGGTGTATGGTTGATATGGTGTTGCACGGAGCATCAAACTGGACTCCAGATATCCAGGACTCATTTTTTTCTCTCATTTCTACAGAACAGAAAACGTGTTGGGACATTTCAGTCTCTGCCTGACATAAGTGTGTTATTCTCCCCTTTGTTGCCTTCAGAGAGGATTTCAGCTTCACTCCGTACACTACCTACTTCTACGTGAAGCTGGGCCGCAAAGCTCCTCTGCTCAAGAGCCAGACGCACACAGTCAGTATGAAGATGGAGACAACAGGGACTGGATCTGCTGTGGTGAGTTAACACTAACTGAAGGAGCACAGAGCAGTCAAACAGATGTTTCACTGTGTTTAGTGTTTGTCTATTTGGTGTGGTCACTGTAATTAAGGGAGGTTTTTAGAAGGATCACATTTGGTCAAAATCAAATCAAAGACTACATTAAAATACATTTTCCAAGTTTTTTCCCAAAATTTCTCACACACTGCTTGCATTAGTTAAGGCCAACTCACACCGGACACGGAACAGAAGCGGCATGGTACCGCCGCGGTCACCGTAGCAAATAAAAGCCAGTCTAGTCAATGAGAGCACTCACACAGGGTGCGGCTCAGAAGCGGCTCGCCACGCCACGGCATGAGCTTTCCGTTTCATTCCTATTTTTACCGCGAGCCGCGGCTGAACCTCGTAAATTTCAGAGAGAGGCAGGAAACCCGACACAGAATCAACATAATAAACTTCCGCCCAATTTCAAAATAAAACACAATACGCAATTCATGTAGATTTTTACAACTTCACATCAACGTTATGTCATGATTGGTGGCACCAGGTGATCAGAAATCGATCAAAGGGTCTCAACATGGACGATAAGAGGCTAATTGTTGAAGTGGAACAACACACAATCATCTATGACACAACAGATGCTTTTTATAATCTCCTCCACGTCGGAGAAGCAAAGTCAGCTGTTTGTTGTTGTTTTCTTTATACACTGTTTGTCGCGGGTCTCGCTTACGTCCAGGATTCTCGCGTGATCTCGCATGAAAACGGCCGGCTCGCTCCGCTGCCGTTCCGCGGCTGAAAAGCGTCTGGTGTGAGTTGATACCGGGCAAAGGACCGCGGCACTACCGTTCCGCTGCTGTTCTGCCTCCTGTGTGAGTCCTGTGTTAGTCCAACTGATACTGCAGCTGTAAAACACTAACACTATAATGTAAGAACATTCTGATAATCAACATATCAAATGTATTTCTGACATATTGGCTCCAAAAACTATAAAAACAACATATCTGTCATGATGTTAATGCAGCTCATCTCTTTCGAGTTGACTGAACATTTGCTCTCCTGTGTTTGTGTACTAATGTGATTCTCTTCTAGTCCTCTGTTCTCATGGTTCCCACGGGTGCTTGAATTCCTTGAAAATGCTTGAATTTCAATTTAGTGTTTTCAAGGTTGTGAAAATGCTTGAATTTTTTGTGAAGTGCTTGAAAATGCTTGAAATTTGTGTGATGTCTATCTCAATAAACCAAGAGAAAACAAAAATGTTTCCTAAGCGGCTACGCGCTTGATCCGATGCCTTTACATGCAGAACTCAGTTTTCATACTCGCTTGGTGTTCTGCCGAGAAATAACAATAGACTACTATCGACACCTGTTGGTCACTGTTATTGCACTATGGTAGTTACACAATACACCGCTCACAAGCTGAGAATACAAGCCAATTCACAATTAGTTAAAAATCAAAACAGTCAATCTACCACCATATAAAATAATGCTAATTAGACCCATATTATTATGCCATACAGTTGGCATAAGAAGTAGGCTAGTAGTAGTAGGCTACCTATTTAAAGGTGCTGGAAAAATGGAAAAACTGGTGCATGAAGGTGCTTGAAAAGTGCTTGAATTTGTTCATGAAAAAGGTGTGGGAACCCTGTGTTCTCTTTGTGAAGTCTCTCTAACCAGTTTTCCTCTTCTTCTTTCAATGTGTGGCTGACGTTTGTCTTTCCTCCATTTTTTTTAATGTTTTCACACATTGTTTCTAAAAATCCATTCAGGTAAGTCTTAATTCACACCATACTGATAATCGTGATTATGATCATCACTGAGTCTCAGTCAGAGCTGGTTGTAGTGATGGGTCTAAGGACAGAGGCTGTCACTCCCTGTACAGATTGTAAATCCCTCCAAGGCAAAATGTGTTTTGTGACTTTGGGCTATACAAGTAAAATGTTGATTTGATGACAGGATAAAATCAAAATGACCCTCACAGCTGCTAATAATGACATTAGTACACTAACACAGGTCATAGATTGGATAGTAGTAGTCACTAATACTCTACATCAGATATTTCACTGTTATGTGGCTTCATTATCATGTATTAATATGTCATGATACACAAACTTAAATGAAATGAACCTTGAAGTCTTGAAGTTTTCTTCTGTCTCTGGACTTTTAACCACTCCTCACGGTCTTCATCAGTAAGTTGAAGTTGTCTCAGTTATAATGGATTTGGTGTTTTTGTCGTCACAGTGATCATAGGATGGAATTCTGATAAACATGAAGTGGTTAAAAGCTTTGGGCATTTCAAAAACTTTAATTTTAAAGTCATGAATTCATTCTTAACTATAATTCTGCTCAGTACAATCAGTTCATGACTGAAATGAAACTGCTGAATACATTCAACAATAATGTTGATAGTTTTGCTCAGGTAGAACTGTCCTAGATCTGTAAAGATTGACTATAGAACCTGAAAGAACACAGAGATCTACTGGAATCCTCAGCTGCTGTCGTGATGAATGGAGGATTCTGTCCTTTATGTCCATGTCTAGTGTCCCATGTCCCCTCCTTTAGTGCTCCTTCGTCCAGTCCATGCAGGTCTTTGAGCCCTCTCAGGTAAAGACTGTTGTTAATGACCTGCAGGTAAAAGCTGTGAGTGGCCAGGGCAAAGCCAAAGAGGGAAAGAGATCAGTTCAAAGTGCTGGAGACGCCCGCGTGTCCAAGAAAGTCAAGACACAGCTCCCCTAACCCCCCACCCTGTCCAGAGGACAAGCTGACAAAGTACAGTCCATCATTCTTTACTCTGTTTACTGCTTCTGTTGCCATGGCACTGCACATGCTTGCACTTCATGCTTCACATTTGATCACACAGGCTGTGTGCTGAAGGGTTTCCAAACAAATGATAAGCATGATATCCTCTGATTGTTCTGACCACAAGGCTTGGGCGACACACAGAGTGCTGTACGCTCACTGACTAACTCACTGCTGCTGGAAAAAAGCTCAAGTGCTAAATGTGACTGAGCAGCATCTCTTTCTTATCTGGCCTTGAGATTGGCCTCTTGTGTAAACAGGGCTCTTACTCTTTTAAAAAGAAACAGTTTCTAGTGAAGAAGAAGAAACTGGTGAGAGCATGATCTCTGCCATGTCTGATCCTAAAGACTTCATTTAGTTTTACATCTCATGAAGATCTGATCATCTGCCACAGATTTCTTTAGCATAAACATTGTCTGCCCTGTGATACACCAGACATTTAGTCTCTGCTGACCCTAACAGTACTAACCTGATCGCCCAAGCCTGTCACTCCTCATCCCTGGTGTCCACGCTCAGGAGCATGCTATCACTATCACTAACATCACATCTCATCACATTGATGCTAATCTGGTTTGTTTATTGAGTGACTGCAGAAGAAGACTGATCTGTGACTGTACAAGTTTTAGTTACACACTCCTAACAGTCGTGTATGTCTGATGACTGATTGTTTCTCTTCATGAGCTCAAACCACTTTTCATGGTTCCAGGACTCATCCGCGGTTCAAGCCAATGAGAAGATCGATGTGACCTTTGACCTCGTTGTCTTGGATGACAGCTGTCCCCCAAAAGCCAAACAGAAACTATTCAAAGAACAGAGGAACCTGTCCAGAAAACAAGACCTGAAACCAGTCTGCCAGACAGAAAGGTGGACAGAGAGAGCAAACAACCAGCTGACAGATGAAGAGGAGAGTTCCATCACTCCTCAGTATGCCATTGAAGTTGATGTTGAAATTAAGATAGATAACAGTGATGGTCAGAAAACACCGTCACATCCAGTTAAACCTTGTTCCAAACGCAAATCCACCACCCCTCAGAGAGTGAGGAGGAAACCCTGTGCTGACAGAGCAGCAGCAGCTGTTTCCTCTCCATCCCCAGGGGGCGACACTGTGCCCAGCTCGCCTTCCCAGGCCTCCATGATTTCTGAAACTGCCATAGAGGAGCTGTGTAACCTGAGGAACTACTACAGCAAGCAGCTGAGAAGAATAAACTACGTTTCCCATGAATACCTGGGGAGGCCAGCAGAGTCTGGTGTGCTGGCGTGCATCAGGGAGCCCCTGAAGAGCCTCCGTCTGCCCCGGAGGGCGACCATCGCCCAGACAGCCCGCAGCCTGTGGACACGTGTCAGCGGCCGGAGGAAGCTGCTTCAGCGGTGACGTCACAGAGGTTCAGCCAGCTGCGGTGATGTCACAGAGGTTCAGCAACGTCACATAGGTTCAGTGCCCTGCAGCGATGTCACAGAGGTTCAGTGGCCTGCAGCGACGTCACAGAGGTTCAGTGACCTGCAGCGACGTCACAGAGGTTCAGTGGCCTGCAGCGACGTCACAGAGGTTCAGTGACCTGCAGCGACGTCACAGAGGTTCAGTGGCCTGCAGCGACGTCACAGAGGTTCAGTGGCCTGCAGCGACGTCACAGAGGTTCAGTGGCCTGCAGCAAGGTCACAGAGGTTCAGTGGCCTGCAGTGATGTCACAGAGGTTCAGCCAGCTGCAGGTATATGATGACCTGCTGTCACAGTGCGAGGAACAGCTATGTAAAGGGTTTTAAAAATGTGACTTTGGAGCCATCTGGTGGCTGTTGACCTCTGTTACACAACGCATCCGACATGAATAGACTAAAAGCAACACGTGATGACACAAACTAAAACATACAAACACTGTATGCTCTGAGAATAATTTGAAACATGCGAGATAGAAAATTATCACCTGCTGTTTTAATAATGAAATGAAAGTCTGAAACTCATCTGTCAATCACACTGTTTGTCAATTATTAGAACTATTGCTATTTGTCATGTTAAATGAGCCTAACATCGACCACCAAAGTGCACCGCTAACATCAGCTAATCAGGCTAGTTAGCTAGCATCAGAGCACTTCATGATTAAGATCACTTCATCATCCCTTCATCATAATCACTTCATCTTAATCTGTCCTGTAAGCTCTCATTCAGTTTGTGTCCTGCTTGACCGTACAGAGTATTCTAATACTTCCTCTGTCCTTCTTTTTCCTCACACAAAGTTTTGTGACGTTGCTGCTGAAGCTGCAGAGAGCTGAATTGAATGTGATGTGAAAATAGAAGTGCATATTAACTGTGCACAGTTCACTTTCTTACTGTGACAGCTTGAGGGATCATTGCTGGAGACAGTGTGGCTTTGTGTGTTGTATATTATTTAAAGATTTGGCACATGCTGCTGTTAGTCTGTGAGAATAATTCTCGGTTGAATATGGATTTCTCCAGTTACACCAACATATTTCATCAGGTAAAACAGTGTAAATGAAGTTTTTTTTTTTTTAACTTTATGATTGAGTCTTGCTGGTGAGTCAGCAAGATGGTGTTTTCACTGACAACAGCACTAATGTTCATCAAAATACTGTATTATCTGTTTTTCTATTCACTCTAACCTCAATAAAATGAATGTTTTTGTTATATAACAGACACTCTCACTTTTATTGCACATGCATTCATCCTTAAACATTTGAAAAATATTCAAGGATGACACATTTATAATTTTTTATGACAGCTTTTTTTTTTTACCAGGTATATGAAAAATAACGTGATTGAATTATCCAAAAAGGGAACAGAAAAAAAAAGTTAGTTAGTTATTGACGCACCTTGAGAAAACGCTGATAATGGAGCAGAAATGTTCTCTTAATTGAAGAATTTAGAGATTATTTTGCTGCCGGATATATTTCATATATATTCTGCTCTGTAAAATAAAGTCAGTCAAAGTGAAGGTCTGTGGTCAATGTCTCAGTTTCCTTTACTTTCCCGTTTTTAACCACCTTGTGGCCCTCATTCTGTCCTCAACCCTCAGGTTGAGAACCTCCATCTTACACCTCAGCCACAGAGAAACTCAAACAGGTTGAAAACTGATGAAAATGAACATGTTCAGTTCAAATCAAATTTTATTTGTATAGTCCAAAGTCTCAAAGTACATTTGCCTTGGAGGGCTTTACAATCTGAACAGGGAGTGACTGATTTGATTTTAATATTTAGCACATAGCAAATTACAATATACATAAAAGGTTAAACAAACAAGAGAAAGAAAACCCTCAAAAACAAACAAACAGCAAAAGGATATTATGCTCAGCGGACATGCAAAGAGGTCCGAAAAAACCCTCAAGGGGCTTGTCAAGAGAACCTCCTGAAACAATTACAGAGCATGAAAAGAATGCAAGCTACAGTATTATACAGGGCATGCACACTACATCTTCAAGAATAAAACACAGTTGAACACCTAGATCCGGCATACACACACATCAAAGTGTTATGAAGATTAAAACGGAACATTCAGTTCTTGATTACACAACATAAGTTTCACAGATTTTTTAAAGCCGATTGAAAGAGTTTAAGAAAGTGAGGAGGAAGTGAATTCCATATCTTGGAAATCTTAAATTGTGATGAAAGAGTTCTCGATTGTGGGGGACAAAGCTGATAGGCTTTTCGAGTTGATTACTGAAATTATGAAATTGATTGTTTGCAGAAAATAAATTGTGAAACAAGGAGGGAAGTGTTTTGTTTAAAGAACCATATACAAACTGAGCAATCTGAAGGTAATTAATCTGATAAATATCAAGGATACCAAATTTATGAAACAAAGGTAAAGTATGGGTTCTTGGAGAAGAAAGAGCCATGATTCTCATTGCACGTTTCTGCAACCTAAAAGCGGGCTGCAGTTTAGTTTGATGGGTACTAGCCCAAGCAATGTTGCAGTAACTTAAAAAAGGATAAATCATAGAATAATATAGATTCAGGGAAACTTTTGTATTCAGAAGATGCCAGTTTTTCCTGATAATTCCAATGTTTTTTTTTGCTATTTTAGATGTAATAAGAGAGAGAAAGATATGAGGTTTCCAAGATTTTCAAGGTTTTCATCAATCAACACCCCAAGAAAACAAGTTGATTTAACATTAGTAATTGAAACATTATCAATCAAGACTCTTATGTTCTTAGTGTGTTTCTTGAGGTTGTGACTAAACAGAATGAAATGTGTTTTCTTAATGTTTAGTGACAGTTTATTGATTTTAAACCAGTTGGATTTTTTTTTTCAGTTCCTCATTGACCACTTACACCAATTACATTGGGATCTCTATATGAGAAAAGATCAAGCTAGTATCATCAGCAAATAAAATCTTAGAAAGCTGATACATTTGGCAAATCATTAATATATAAAAGAAAAAACAAGGGCCCAAGTACAGATCCCTGGGAGACACCACACTTTATGTTATGGGAAGGGGAATTCACTCCTTTAAAAACAACAAACTGTTGTCTAAACTGTTGTGTTCTATTGTCTAAATAACTAGAAATCCATAGCAAACCCTGTTTATCCAGTCCCAGATATTTCAACTTTTGTAACAAAATATTGTGATCTACGGTATCAAAGGCCTTTGACAAATCTAAAAAAATTCATATAGTGAATTCTTTATTGTCATTAGCTCTGTGTAGTTCATTAATGAGATGGGTAATTGCCATGAAGGTAGAATGGGATTTCCTGAAACCGTATTAATGATTGTATAATATTTTATTATTGTCAAGGAAACTAAATAATCTATTGTAGGCTAGTTTTTCTAGGATCTTTGAAATGGAGTGTAAAATGGAGGTAGGTCTATAGTTAGTGAATATTGTAGGGTCCTCACTTTTGTGTAAAGGAATAACACCCTCTGTCCTTAGACCCTCGCTTCAAGTGAGGAAAAACAAAGAACCCTTTTAACAGGGAAAAGAGGTGGAAGATGAATTATACAATTATTATTATACAAAAACAAATGTGCTGATACACTGTGTTATTTGTGGCTTGGAGCAGTCACCTGTATGTGAGGGCAAAATATCTGTCCTTTTTTATTCTAGTTTAGTTTATTTCTCTTTATACTTCTTGACTTCCTGTCTTTGGCTCTCAGCTGCAAGCCCATTGGTTCTCACAGAGGACGCGAATAAATAAATAAAATATTATTGTTATTAGTACCACCACTAGTAACTATGGTAAGCATAATATTAACTGTGTGTAAGCATCACATGCCCCCAAAGCTGCCAGTAGTGAAGCGAGGTTCTGATGCCCCCCAGTGGGAGCCACACAGGTAGTGTTGGAGTCAAGATCAACTCAGTGTGTGTGTATGCACCTGTAAAATGATTTTTAATAGCATTTTGTGATTTTGTAAATTACATACATATAATATACTAAGAAGTTTAAATAATAAAGTCGTCAAAATGAAAAAAAAAAAACATTTCAAAAATATTGGTGATGTGAAATGACTCTGGTCTGAGCTACAGTTTTATGGAGCTGTTATGTCACCACCAAAATGAAGACCAAACCACTTTTAATAGAATGCTGTCTGGTCTACATGTCTGGTCCTCCTTATGAGCAATAGGACTCATCTTCACAGTAAATTATATTTTCAATTAAAGCTGCAAGCAGCGATGGTCGGGCCCTCGCATATGCGCGCACGTCGAAATGTGCGCACGTCGAAATGTGCGCACGTCGAAATGTGCATAATATCGTTCTTTATAACATCTGTCTTAATAACCACAAGAAGTTTCAGACAGCTCTCATAGACTCAGATCTGGCCTTCAGGAGTCATGTGCGACAATGTACAACTTTATTTCACTGATATAATGTACAGTTACTATTACATGTCATATTCTGTCCACATTATGCTGTTTGAGAACACATTGCAGCATGGCTACAGTCAACATGTGCGACAATGTACAACTTTATTTCACTGATATAATGTACAGTTACTATTACATGTCATATTCTGTCTACATTATGCTGTTTGAGAACACATTGCAGCATGGCGACAGTCAACATGTGCGACAATGTACTTTGAGTTTTACTTTATTTTACACAACATTTTTTCTAATTGCAGCGCCCCCAACATGCGCCATGGGGCGCTATAGAGCTTTTTTGTGCTTATTGGTCCAAGATAGTTTTTTGTAGGTACTGCCCTGTTCTACAATTCAGCTGAGTTTCGTGAGTCTGTGGGCAAAACTGTGGTGGGGCTGTTCCACTGAAAAATTCAAGGGGGCGCTGTAGAGCAAATTTGCCCCAAGTCCAAGGCCTTGACAACATCCACACCAAGTTTGAGGTGGATATGATCAATATTGTCCGAGCTGCACGCCATCTCGTAAAAGTGGTCTTTTTTGTCGTCACTAGGAGGCGCTATGAAAATCACAGAATATTTTTGTGGAAATGTATTTTAGGCCAGACTGCTATTATATATTCAAAGTTTGGTGAAGATTGGAGAATTTTTCACAAAGTTATAGCACTTTGAAATTTTATGGCAAAATGTAGAATTTCGTGGCCCCGCCCCTCTGACATAGTACATCAAAAAGTTATGATTTTGATAACTTTTCATCGTCAAAGCCTCATGAACGCATGTGCCAAGTTTCAAAAGGATTGGACGAAAGCCCTAGGAGGAGTTCGTTCAAATACGCCCCCTTCTCAACAGTTCGAAACACAAAAAATGGTGATTTTCATGCTTAAATATCTCACTTCCTGTTAATTTTACAAATTGCTCCAAGAGACTTTTTTGTAGGTCTTGTGATGCCCCATAACTCAGCTGAGTTTCATAACTCTGTGTTCAAAACTGTGGCGGGGCTGTCCCAAAGAAAAATTCAAGGGGGCGCTATAGAGCGCTTTGCCCCGCCCCCTCATTAATTATGCAGCCGAATTGTGCATCACATTGGTCTTAACAACCCCAACAAGTTTCAGACAGCTGTGACAAAGTATATGATAGCCGAACAGTTTTGCCTGAAAATCAACCAAAAAGTCAATGGAGTCTGGTTTTTCGGTGAAAAAAAAGGCAGCTTCCACTTTGACGCGCCGTCACGGCCACGCCCTTTTATGAAAAGTTGAAATTATTTCTCAGATGTCAAGTCCAAGGCCTTGACAACATCCACACCTAGTTTGAGGTGGATATGATGAATATTGTTCGAGCTGCACGCCATCTCGTAAAAGTGGTCTTTTTTGTCGTCACTAGGAGGCGCTATGAAAATCACCGAATATTTTTGTGGAAATGTATTTTAGGCCAGACTGCCATTATATATTCAAAGTTTGGTGAAGATTGGAGAATTTTTCACAAAGTTTTAGCACTTTGAAATTTTATGGCAAAATGGAGAATTTCGTGGCCCCGCCCCTCTGACATAGTACATCAAAAAGTTATGATTTTGATAACTTTTATCGTCAAAGCCTCATGAACACACACGCCAAGTTTCAAAAGGATCGGACGAAAGCCCTAGGAGGAGTTCGTTCAAATACGACCCCTGGAAATGACCAAAAAATCACAAAAACGTGAACTTTGACCCAAAATGGCCGCCGTACCCTTTACCGAAACCCGGGTCACCAAGAGACTTTTTGGTGCGTCTCGATATGTTTCATACACCCTCCAAATCCCATCCGCGTGGATGAAACAGTGTCCGGGGGCTCCTCCGACAACCGAAACCTAGGTGGCGCCGTAGAGCCATTTCTGTACGCTCGTGCGCGAGACCCCCAAAATACGAAATTTTACGCCCAACTTTGGGGGGGTACGCAAAGTTTCATGAGTTTTTGGGGATATTAAAGCCTTGAAAAAGGCAATTCATTGGGTGGAAGAAAAAGGAAAATAATAAAAAAAATTAAAGCTGCAAGCAGCGATGGTCGGGCCCTCGCATATGCGTGCACGTCGAAATGTGCGCACGTCGAAATGTGCATAATATCGTTCTTTATAATACCGGTCTTAATAACCACAAGAAGTTTCAGACAGCTCTCATAGACTCAGATCTGGCCTTCAGGAGTCATGCGCGACAATGTACAACTTGATTTCACTGATATAATGTACAGTTACTATTACATGTCATATTCTGTCCACATTATGCTGTTTGAGAACACACTGCAGCATGGCTACAGTCAACATGTGCGACAATGTACAACTTTATTTCACTGATATAATGTACAGTTACTATTACATGTCATATTCTGTCCACATTATGCTGTTTGAGAACACATTGCAGCATGGCTACAGTCAACATGTGCGACAATGTACAACTTTATTTCACTGATATAATGTACAGTTACTATTACATGTCATATTCTGTCTACATTATGCTGTTTGAGAACACATTGCAGCATGGTGACAGTCAACATGTGCGACAATGTACTTTGAGTTTTGCTTTATTTTACACATTTTTTCCAATTGCAGCGCCCCCAACAGGCGCCATGGGGCGCTATAGAGCTTTTTTGTCCAGCCGCCTCATTACATACTGCAGTCTTGTTTTGGTACTGCTTTGAGTTTTGCTTTATTTTACACAACATTTTTTCTAATTGCAGCGCCCCCAACATGCGCCATGGGGCGCTATAGAGCTTTTTTGTGCTTATTGGTCCAAGATAGTTTTTTGTAGGTACTGCCCTGTTCTACAATTCAGCTGAGTTTCGTGAGTCTGTGGGCAAAACTGTGGTGGGGCTGTTCCACTGAAAAATTCAAGGGGGCGCTATAGAGCAAATTTGCCCCAAGTCCAAGGCCTTGACAACATCCACACCAAGTTTGAGGTGGATATGATCAATATTGTCCGAGCTGCACGCCATCTCGTAAAAGTGGTGTTTTTTTTCGTCACTAGGAGGCGCTATGAAAATCACAGAATATTTTTGTGGAAATGTATTTTAGGCCAGACTGCCATTATATATTTAAAGTTTGGTGAAGATTGGAGAATTTTTCACAAAGTTATAGCACTTTGAGTTTTATGGCAAAATGGAGAATTTCGTGGCCCCGCCCCTCTGACATAGTACATCAAAAAGTTATGATTTTGATAACTTTTCATCGTCAAAGCCTCATGAACCCATGTGCCAAGTTTCAAAAGGATTGGACGAAAGCCCTAGGAGGAGTTCGTTCAAATACGCCCCCTTCTCAACAGTTCGAAACACAAAAAATGGTGATTTTCATGCTTAAATATCTCACTTCCTGTTAATTTTACAAATTGCTCCAAGAGACTTTTTTGTAGGTCTTGTGATGCCCCATAAATCAGCTGAGTTTCATAACTCTGTGTTCAAAACTGTGGCGGGGCTGTCCCAAAGAAAAATTCAAGGGGGCGCTATAGAGCGCTTTGCCCCGCCCCCTCATTAATTATGCAGCCGAATTGTGCATCACATTGGTCTTAACAACCCCAACAAGTTTCAGACAGCTGTGACAAAGTATATGATAGCCGAACAGTTTTGCCTGAAAATCAACCAAAAAGTCAATGGAGTCTGGTTTTTCGGTGAAAAAAAAGGCAGCTTCCACTTTGACGCGCCGTCACGGCCACGCCCTTTTATGAAAAGTTGAAATTATTTCTCAGATGTCAAGTCCAAGGCCTTGACAACATCCACACCTAGTTTGAGGTGGATATGATGAATATTGTTCGAGCTGCACGCCATCTCGTAAAAGTGGTCTTTTTTGTCGTCACTAGGAGGCGCTATGAAAATCACCGAATATTTTTGTGGAAATGTATTTTAGGCCAGACTGCCATTATATATTCAAAGTTTGGTGAAGATTGGAGAATTTTTCACAAAGTTATAGCACTTTGAAATTTTATGGCAAAATGGAGAATTTCGTGGCCCCGCCCCTCTGACATAGTACATCAAAAAGTTATGATTTTGATAACTTTTTATCGTCAAAGCCTCATGAACACACACGCCAAGTTTCAAAAGGATCGGACGAAAGCCCTAGGAGGAGTTCGTTCAAATACGACCCCTGGAAATGACCAAAAAATCACAAAAACGTGAACTTTGACCCAAAATGGCCGCCGTACCCTTTACCGAAACCCGGGTCACCAAGAGACTTTTTGGTGCGTCTCGATATGTTTCATACACCCTCCAAATCCCATCCGCGTGGATGAAACAGTGTCCGGGGGCTCCTCCGACAACCGAAACCTAGGTGGCGCCGTAGAGCCATTTCTGTACGCTCGTGCGCGAGACCCCCAAAATACGAAATTTTACGCCCAACTTTGGGGGGGTACGCAAAGTTTCATGAGTTTTTGGGGATATTAAAGCCTTGAAAAAGGCAATTCATTGGGTGGAAGAAAAAGGAAAATAATAAAAAAAAAAAAATAAACATTTGAAATACAATAGGGCTTCGCACGGTTTCCGTGCTCGGGCCCTAATTAAAGCTGCAAGCAGCGATGGTCGGGCCCTCGCATATGCGCGCACGTCGAAATGTGCGCACGTCGAAATGTGCATAATATCGTTCTTTATAACATCTGTCTTAATAACCACAAGAAGTTTCAGACAGCTCTCATAGACTCAGATCTGGCCTTCAGGAGTCATGTGCGACAATGTACAACTTTATTTCACTGATATAATGTACAGTTACTATTACATGTCATATTCTGTCTACATTATGCTGTTTGAGAACACATTGCAGCATGGCGACAGTCAACATGTGCGACAATGTACTTTGAGTTTTGCTTTATTTTACACATTTTTTCCAATTGCAGCGCCCCCAACATGCGCCATGGGGCGCTATAGAGCTTTTTTGTGCTTAATGGTCCAAGATAGTTTTTTGTAGGTACTGCCCAGTTCTACAATTCAGCTGAGTTTCGTGAGTCTGTGGGCAAAACTGTGGTGGGGCTGTTCCACTGAAAAATTCAAGGGGGCGCTATAGAGCAAATTTGCCCCAAGTCCAAGGCCTTGACAACATCCACACCAAGTTTGAGGTGGATATGATCAATATTGTCCGAGCTGCACGCCATCTCGTAAAAGTGGTATTTTTTGTCTCCACTAGGAGGCGCTATGCAAATTACAGAATATTTTTGTGGAAATGTATTGTAGGCCAGACTACCGTTGTATATGAGAAGTTTTGTGAAGATTGGAGAATTTTTCACAAAGTTATAGCACTTTGAGTTTTATGGCAAAATGGAGAATTTCGTGGCCCCGCCCCTCTGACATAGTACATCAAAAAGTTATGATTTTGATAACTTTTCATCGTCAAAGCCTCATGAACCCATGTGCCAAGTTTCAAAAGGATTGGACGAAAGCCCTAGGAGGAGTTCGTTCAAATACGCCCCCTTCTTAACAGTTCGAAAAAACAAAAAATGGTGATTTTCATGCTTAAATATCTCACTTCCTGTTAATTTTACAAATTGCTCCAAGAGACTTTTTTGTAGGTCTTGTGATGCCCCATAACTCAGCTGAGTTTCATAACTCTGTGTTCAAAACTGTGGCGGGGCTGTCCCAAAGAAAAATTCAAGGGGGCGCTATTAAGCGCTTTGCCCCGCCCCCTCATTAATTATGCAGCCGAATTTTGCGTAACATTGGTCTTAACAACCCCAACAAGTTTCAGACAGCTGTGACAAAGTATATGATAGCCGAACAGTTTTGCCTGAAAATCAGCCAAAAAGTAAAGGGAGTCTGGTTTTTCGGTGAAAAAAAAGTCAGCGTCCACTTTGACGCGCCGTCACGGCCACGCCCTTTTATGAAAAGTTGAAATTATTTCTCAGATGTCAAGTCCAAGGCCTTGACAACATCCACACCTAGTTTGAGGTGGATATGATGAATATTGTTCGAGCTGCACGCCATCTCGTAAAAGTGGTGTTTTTTGTCGTCACTAGGAGGCGCTATGAAAATCACTGAATATTTTTGTGGAAATGTATTTTAGGCCAGACTGCCATTATATATTCAAAGTTTGGTGAAGATTGGAGAATTTTTCACAAAGTTATAGCACTTTGAAATTTAATGGCAAAATGGAGAATTTCGTGGCCCCGCCCCTCTGACATAGTACATCAAAAAGTTATGATTTTGATAACTTTTCATCGTCAAAGCCTCATGAACACACACGCCAAGTTTCAAAAGGATCGGACGAAAGCCCTAGGAGGAGTTCGTTCAAATACGACCCCTGGAAATGACCAAAAAATCACAAAAACGTGAACTTTGACCCAAAATGGCCGCCGTACCCTTTACCGAAACCCGGGTCACCAAGAGACTTTTTGGTGCGTCTCGGTATGTTTCATACACCCTCCAAATCTCATCCGCGTGGATGAAACCGTGTCCGGGGGCTCCTCCGACAACCGAAACCTAGGTGGCGCCGTAGAGCCATTTCTGTACGCTTGTGCGCGAGACCCCCAAAATACGAAATTTTACGCCCGACTTTGGGGGGGTACGCACATTTTCATGAGTTTTTGGGGATATTAAAGCCTTGAAAAAGGCAATTCATTGGGTGGAAGAAAAAGGAAAATAATAATAATTAAAGCTGCAAGCAGCGATGGTCGGGCCCTCGCATATGCGCGCACGTCGAAATGTGCGCACGTCGAAATGTGCATAATATCGTTCTTTATAATATCGGTCTTAATAACCACAAGAAGTTTCAGACAGCTCTCATAGACTCAGATCTGGCCTTCAGGAGTCATGTGCGACAATGTACAACTTGATTTCACTGATATAATGTACAGTTACTATTACATGTCATATTCTGTCCACATTATGCTGTTTGAGAACACACTGCAGCATGGCTACAGTCAACATGTGCGACAATGTACAACTTTATTTCACTGATATAATGTACAGTTACTATTACATGTCATATTCTGTCCACATTATGCTGTTTGAGAACACATTGCAGCATGGCTACAGTCAACATGTGCGACAATGTACAACTTTATTTCACTGATATAATGTACAGTTACTATTACATGTCATATTCTGTCTACATTATGCTGTTTGAGAACACATTGCAGCATGGTGACAGTCAACATGTGCGACAATGTACTTTGAGTTTTGCTTTATTTTACACATTTTTTCCAATTGCAGCGCCCCCAACAGGCGCCATGGGGCGCTATAGAGCTTTTTTGTCCAGCCGCCTCATTACATACTGCAGTCTTGTTTTGGTACTGCTTTGAGTTTTGCTTTATTTTACACAACATTTTTTCTAATTGCAGCGCCCCCAACATGCGCCATGGGGCGCTATAGAGCTTTTTAGTGCTTATTGGTCCAAGATAGTTTTTTGTAGGTACTGCCCTGTTCTACAATTCAGCTGAGTTTCGTGAGTCTGTGGGCAAAACTGTGGTGGGGCTGTTCCACTGAAAAATTCAAGGGGGCGCTATAGAGCAAATTTGCCCCAAGTCCAAGGCCTTGACAACACCCACACCAAGTTTGAGGTGGATATGATCAATATTGTCCGAGCTGCACGCCATCTCGTAAAAGTGGTATTTTTTGTCTCCACTAGGAGGCGCTATGCAAATCACCGAATATTTTTGTGGAAATGTATTCTAGGCCAGACTGCCATTCTATGTTGGAAGTTTGGTGAAGATTGGAGTATTTTTCACAAAGTAATAGCACTTTGAAATTTTATGGCAAAATGGAGAATTTCGTGGCCCCGCCCCTCTGACATAGCAAATCAAAAAGTTATGATTTTGATAACTTTTCATCGTCAAAGCCTCATGAACCCATGTGCCAAGTTTCAAAAGGATCGGACGAAAGCCCTAGGAGGAGTTCGTTCAAATACGCCCCCTTCTCAACAGTTCGAAACACAAAAAATGGTGATTTTCATGCTTAAATATCTCACTTCCTGTTAATTTTACAAATTGCTCCAAGAGACTTTTTTGTAGGTCTTGTGATGCCCCATAAATCAGCTGAGTTTCATAACTCTGTGTTCAAAACTGTGGCGGGGCTGTCCTAAAGAAAAATTCAAGGGGGCGCTATAGAGCGCTTTGCCCCGCCCCCTCATTAATTATGCAGCCGAATTGTGCATCACATTGGTCTTAACAACCCCAACAAGTTTCAGACAGCTGTGACAAAGTATATGATAGCCGAACAGTTTTGCCTGAAAATCAACCAAAAAGTCAATGGAGTCTGGTTTTTCGGTGAAAAAAAAGGCAGCTTCCACTTTGACGCGCCGTCACGGCCACGCCCTTTTATGAAAAGTTGAAATTATTTCTCAGATGTCAAGTCCAAGGCCTTGACAACATCCACACCTAGTTTGAGGTGGATATGATGAATATTGTTCGAGCTGCACGCCATCTCGTAAAAGTGGTCTTTTTTGTCGTCACTAGGAGGCGCTATGAAAATCACCGAATATTTTTGTGGAAATGTATTTTAGGCCAGACTGCCATTATATATTCAAAGTTTGGTGAAGATTGGAGAATTTTTCACAAAGTTATAGCACTTTGAAATTTTATGGCAAAATGGAGAATTTCGTGGCCCCGCCCCTCTGACATAGTACATCAAAAAGTTATGATTTTGATAACTTTTTATCGTCAAAGCCTCATGAACACACACGCCAAGTTTCAAAAGGATCGGACGAAAGCCCTAGGAGGAGTTCGTTCAAATACGACCCCTGGAAATGACCAAAAAATCACAAAAACGTGAACTTTGACCCAAAATGGCCGCCGTACCCTTTACCGAAACCCGGGTCACCAAGAGACTTTTTGGTGCGTCTCGATATGTTTCATACACCCTCCAAATCCCATCCGCGTGGATGAAACAGTGTCCGGGGGCTCCTCCGACAACCGAAACCTAGGTGGCGCCGTAGAGCCATTTCTGTACGCTCGTGCGCGAGACCCCCAAAATACGAAATTTTACGCCCAACTTTGGGGGGGTACGCAAAGTTTCATGAGTTTTTGGGGATATTAAAGCCTTGAAAAAGGCAATTCATTGGGTGGAAGAAAAAGGAAAATAATAAAAAAAAAAATAATAAACATTTGAAATACAATAGGGCTTCGCACGGTTTCCGTGCTCGGGCCCTAATAATAATAAAAAAAAAAAAAATAAACATTTGAAATACAATAGGGCTTCGCACGGTTTCCGTGCTCGGGCCCTAAAAATAATAAACATTTGAAATACAATAGGGCTTCGCACGGTTTCCGTGCTCGGGCCCTAATAATATAACATCTAACAGTAACATACACACATATATAAACACATGCACTTACATTTGTATATTCAATAAAGTTTCTTAAAAAGTGAAAGGACAAGAACAGAAAACTACAAGACATTGAAAAAAAGCTGAGCATATAACCACAGCATAATTTTGTCCTGTCATGTATCATGCCTCTCTGACTGACTAGATGGACTCTAAGTAGAAGCAGTAGTTTTGTATTGTGTGCTGATCTTCACTTAATTTAATATGATTGTAGTCAAAGCAGGTAAACAAACTAATGAGAGCTGATAGTGAAGTGTGAGCTGAGCAGCTCAGCCCATCCTGATGAGGCTAACTGCCTCCAAAACACAGAGAAGAGTTTAGCTCAGGGAAGTAGAAGACACATGACGCCGATCAGAAGAATTAAAGTTGCTATAGATCTTAATGACACCCACTCAAACTGCACACCACCTGCTGATAGGTGGTGCTGGGCCTTCACATTTTGCCTGTCCAGTGGAGTTCTTGTAATTCACCTCACTCTTCACCTGCCTCTGTTCACAGGCTGGTCATGGGTCTCTCTCCCTGAGGATGCCCTCAGTGTGTCTCCACCATGCACACATTTCATGCCTTTGGATGTTTTCTCATGCATATATTTCAGTTACTTTTGTGAAACAAAATCTTGTCATGGTCCCAGTAGTCAGGTTGTAGCATAAAATAGATCACAACGTTATTTTTAATAAATACAACCATCATATTTCTCTTCATACCACATTGAACCTTTCATCTCCATACATGTATTCACACTGGCGATGGACCCGATCATCAAACAGTGATTCAGATGTGTTCTGATCCTCTTACACTCTGCTCACTGTGTCGTCATCGATGGAATATTATGACTCAGCACGTTTAGCATCAGAGTTCATTTGATGTCTTAAAAACATTTAAAAAACCTGTTAGAGTAATTTGTGGAAATCATCTTGTGCTGGTGCTTAAAGAGGAAGTACACCTTAACAGTTCTCCTTTTATGTGGTGTATGAGGAGGGGGGTTCTCAGATTTTATTGGGTACTGGATGTGTTTGTCTAAGCCAGTGTCTGTAGTGTAATGTAAGGGCGCTTTCACACCAGCACTGAGGAAACGGACCAGAAAACAAACCAGAAAGCGGCTTGTTTGGTGCGGACTAAACAAGCCACTTTCTGGTCCACTTTCAAAAGTGCAGTGTGAAAGTGAACCAAACCAAATGAAGGGGTGATATTTTTCAGAATTCCCCCCGAGTTCTCCGGACTATCCTGGTGTGAAAGCAACAGTTTTGGAAGTCACACATAGTCAGCCTAAAGGCCACCACTGAATGAGGAGACTGGCTGTAAGAACTCCCCTCCTCAGTCTGTAACTTCTATAGCTTGTCCTCTGCTGCTGCTCCCCATCAACTTTGGAAATGTCTGATTCTGGAATAAAACATGATCCATGCCAGATCCGGGGGCAGCATTTAATGCTTAAAGTGAGGTTCTGGGGTAAAGGTGAGCCTCAACAGGACAGTAGGCTAGAGCAGAGAGCAGGAGGTGTGTATTATGTGCAGGTAACTGACTGTTAACAGGGAGCCAGGTGTTGAGCTGGTACTGATATATGGGGTGCTCTGGGTCCAGGATCTGCTGTTGGCTTTTGCTCTGCCAAATCTGGTTAAAGGAATCCAGAATATAGCTTGTCAGTGATTCTGCGGGTTTAGTGTTGCACTGTAGCATTTCTGGATTATTAATGGATGGTGCAGGGAAGCAAAGATGTCTCTTTTTATTCCATGCCAAAACCTGATGAAGAGTTCAGATGTGTTAATCTAGCCTGGAGCCTCTGACTTGCAGCGGATGACAGTTTGAGACTAGCTGTTGAGGTTGGTGGTGACCGAAACAGCTGAAATTCATCAATAATGGAAATATAATAAATGTTTTGCATAACTATTTATATTTACAAGATGACACAGGTTGCACTTAGCCTGAGATTAAACTTCCCATGTTTGAGCAATAAGTCTGCAGTTACAGATAACCTGTCATCAACAGCTCAGGTTAGAGGTTGCCTGGGTCAAATGTTTATGAACTGTAACTCATCTGTATGTCACATCAGACCTCTGACTGCCAAACAAAGGGTTGTTGTAAAGAAGTCTTAGACCGCCAACTATTTAACTTTTATTCTTATTTATTATTATTGTATTTTGGTGAAACTGGATCATATTTTATGGAGAAAATGTTTTTTGGTTTTCCCTCTGATGTCCTCCGGCTGCTTCGCTTTAACTCTCTGATTTACAGAGTTTATGATGAACAGTGAAGTAAACTGATGCCAAGTTTAGCTGCCGTTATAACTAATGTTAGCTCAGTTTGTTAGCCGGACACTTACCTGAACCAAATCTGGTCAGCAGGCAACGTAACTGGGCTCAGCAACCTCTGTGGAAAATTCTCAACTCAACAAACTCCTCTCCTCTCCTCACCTCTCTATACCTGGATCTGGCTCTCTGACACTTTGGTGTTGGAGGCCAGCAGCTCTGGTCTTTGGTCTGGGTGTTCTGGGTAGTGACTAGTGTTGAAATGCTCTCTCCAGCTCCTCTATCTGATTGGATCTAAATGTCATCCTCACCCTCCGATAACTGTGGCTGCTTTTGGCTGCAAACACACACATAAAAACACACACACACACACTTTTATTTAATTATTATTATTCATAATAAATATACATAATCATTAGTCAATTCATGCATAGCTAACTTCCTACACAGCTCTGTTCTAACTGCTTTATTTCTCATATTTATTCACATACAATGCAATTCCTCAAACTGTACTTAGTGTAGATGGTGCATTCAGCATGAAGCTTCCAATGAATAACTAATGAGATGGATTTTGGAATCAGCTTCAAAGAGAATCATCTAAAGCACAAGAGCACACACACTCCCCAGAGTGTGTTTAATAACTCGGTTTAACACTCTGTCTGTCTGTGATGTTACATCATTCAAGGCAGAAAATTAAAAGAAAAAACTGAGAGTGCATGAGTTATGAGTATTTTCAAAAGTCAGTAGATAGTCAGCAAAAGAGAAGTTTGTTGAGTCACTCTTAACAGCCAGCGGTCCGACTGTACAGATGTTAGCTGTAGGTTAACTAGCTGTGTGTGTGTTGGCAAGCTCCAGTGGATGAAAATAATGCTGTGTCATGGTTGCAGAGTGCTTACCTTGACAGACAATTGCGCTCAGTGTTCATGATTTCATGATTTTTTCAGTGCTGTACAACCACCAAAAATGGTCGTCCCCAGAATGCATGTGTGTGTGTGTGCGCAACTCTGCCCTGACTGATCTCAGTCGTCAGGACCTCTTGGGGCCAGATGTATAAATATTATATAACACACACACGCCATTTCCCTGACAAAAAACTGTATTAAGAAGAATGTTGGGTGATGGTGACAAACACTTCAGACCAGCATACTGTGGGTGGTAAAATAGTACATTAAAAATAAAAAAAAAACATTTGGATCTTTTAATTTGATCCTGAACTGTGAAGCACTTTGTAAAAACTCTATTTCAATATGAGCTCTAGAAATAAATCCCTGATCATCATCATGACTTACATATCACTGCACTGATGCTTTACTCTACAGGGACGTGTCATGGTTTAGTGGTCGGGCTGCTAGGAATAGCTACAGCGGTGTTAGTGCTGCTGGAGAACCTCACCAATGCAACACAGTCCTCAACCTGCACTTGTTCTTCTCATTGAATGGTTTAATGAGTGGACACAAACTGATGTACAAATGGATGTGTAAAGTAATAATAAATATATATTCTGAGTTTGTCAGACCAAAGAAAAATGTGTTATTAACCATCCAGCCAAATTTGAATGATTTGGCTGGAGTGTTTGAAACACTCTGAGTGAGTGAATTCATCTCTATCTCTCTGCTAGGGGTGCAGAGGTATGCTCAGGGTGGCCTCAGTGTGTCATCAAGCCACTCTTTAAGGACCGCCCACAAAATCCTGGACTGAAAACTGGTGAAAAACAGTTTGACCTCTGACTCCACATTTCAGTAATATATTGTTCAAAGTCTTTTCATGTGTCTTCAGCAACTATTTTACAACATATTTACAGTGTTTTGAAAGAAATTCCTGAATTGCCTTTACATGGACTTTAGGAGTATTATTGAGGACAGTCTATCTAATGATTGGTTCTGCACACTCATGATCACCCCACACACCTGTTTCCCCTTTTTTTACTGAATAGATTTCTTGTTGCAACTGTAATTCCCAGCATAACTCTGTCCACCTTCAGCCTAAGCACAGGTCCAGAATAACTGCACACAGAATACCTGTGAGAGCATTTGAAATTTAGCACTATAGCCCTGACAGTCTAAATGTTTAATGATGTAGTATCATACTACATCATTAAAACATTTAGACTGTTCAAAGTCCAATTATTATTTTTACGTAACATATTTAATGTGTTTTGAAAGAAGTCTCTGAATTGCATTTAAATGGTCTTTAAGAGCACTTCTACATCCATCTATAGCTCAGTGTGGGAATAGAATTGGATGTAATAGAATTGTGGCTCATGCATATCCTGTGCCACAGTTTGTACCACTACCGCTGTTAGTGCCCATTTCTAACCCATGACATTGTATAATAAGTTAGGACCCCAAAGACATCAGTATACATCATCTGGGGATCAGGAATGTCTGAACAATTTGATGTCATTTCCCCACAAAGTAACGATGATACTCCGCACAGCGCGTTGTTTTGCTGAGGTACATAATATTGACAGAAAAAGAAAGACAGAGTCATTGAGTGTTTCAAAGTCATGTCATTTTCTGAACTCATCTGACACGTTTCAGTCGCTTCAAAATGGCTGCTCGACTGCTCCCATGAGTGGGCGTGGCTTCAACAAGCATCAGAGGACACGGCCCCACAGTCCTGGAGCTGAGAATACATTTTTACCTGATTTTGACATCTGATTTCATAAACTTGTTGATATTTTTAATCATCCAAAATTAGCTCGGTGGTCAATCACACTTTTTTCTTTGGTCTGACAAACTCAGAACACATATATTATTACTTTGCATTCTTACATCGCATCGTCGCCTGCAATTATACGTGTGCAGCAGCTGCTTTGTGCTTTACTGATGTCTGATCTTCCCACCTTTTTTTTTAAAACACGGTCTGCCTACTGTATTTTAAAACATCAATACATAAATACATCCACACATGTCCTCTCTGTGAACCTTTGCACTGTGTTTCACCCTCACACAGATCTGAAAATGTGTTACACAAGCAACTGATGCCAGATCTGTGTCAGAGGAGAATCAAATCAAATCAAATTTTATTTGTATAGCCCAAAGTCACAAAGTACATTTGCCTCGGAGGGCTTTACAATCTGTACAGGGAGTGACACCCTCTGTCCTTAGACCCTCGGTTCGAGTGAGGAAAAACCACAAAGAACCTTTATCAGGGAAAAAATGTGAAAGAAACTTCAGGAAGAGCCACAGAGGAGGGATCCCTCTGCCAGGACGGACAGACGTGCAATAGATGTCACGTGTACAGAAGAAATCAACACAAACATATTGTACAATTACAATGACTGACAAAATGACAATAAATTACAATGAATGATAAAATGATTACAGTAGAGAGACACAGATGCACAGCAGCAGCAAATCATAAACTAACTATAAAACGAATCAGTCAGTAAACGTGATGTGTATCATGTTGTAGCACTCCTTTGTGGTCGTCCAGCATTGAGCTTTCCTGCTTGGTGCTTGATTTAAGCACTAGATGGAGCCGTTGTATACAGAAGTAACACTTGGGAAGAGGGAAGAGGCAGTGTCTTCAGTATTTGGTATTCCACTGCTGTGTCTGTAATTGTATTGTATTTTCGGTGAAAACAGAAAAAATGAAAGCAGATAATCAGCACTGACTATCGATGCTGGATGATTCATGCTGCATAATCCATTGGGGACTGGATCAGGACTTCGGGTTCTGTATTTAAATCACTTCTGCCAGTATCAAGTAATAAAACATAAAATAGTCAATCATACTAGATTAAAATTTCTACCTATTGGAGTACTAGTTAAAAGACTTTCATAACGTTAGGGACTAAAAAGAGACATATTGTATTGGAAAAATAAAAGGTCCAGATCAAAGCAGCTGAGGCAGAGATATCCTTAAATTCATTGTATGGATCAAGGTTCGAAACAATGGATGCTTCATTCTCCATTATGCAGCTTAAATGTGTCTACAGACCTACATCTTTCCAGACACCACTCTGTGGTTCAGTGTTGCGTAGGGAAGGACACAGGGCGGAGGCCTGATCAGTTTCATTCAGGATCCATTGCTTATCCTTGGCATCCCAAACGGTCTGAATTTTATATTTTGAGTTTTAGTTTATGAATTTGACCAAGCCAATTTGTGCAACTTGCATAATATTTTTAGATCTGAAAAGAGCTTATGGAATTTGGGCAATTTAAATATAGTTTCTGAATAAAGGCCGCTGAAATTTTTAATTTGACTCTGTGATTTGACTAGTAGTTATTTAGATGCTAGTAAGATTTAAATCTTTTATGACCATCATCATGACTAAACACCTATGTCTACAAATAGCAAATTGAATACAAATGGGTATTTTTGCGATTTAGCGCCCTTTCAGTTTCAGGTAAGGTGGTAAATATCCACGTGTGGTTGTACACATGTATTCATTACATTACCTGTCATCAAAAACTGAAAACCCTGGAAAAACCTGTAGTACAAACACTCACAGTCCAGGCAGCCTGTCTAACAAACTGAGCTAACATTAACTAACAGCAGCTACAGTTGTCAGCGGTTTACTTCACTGTCCATTAGGAAACTCTGTAAATAACAGAGTTGAGGCGGAGCAGCCGGAGGACATCAGAATAAAACCAGAAAACATTTTTATCATAAAATATGATCCAGTTTCACCAAAATCAGTGAAATAGTTGGTGGTGTGTGACTTAATGCTGTAAAGCGTTACGTACTTCTCCCGACCCGAAGCCCAAAGTTAACAGACGTACGAATGACAGAGACACCGTTCACCTGATTACAAGTCAGTGTAGCATCAACAGGAGTTAACCTGATTTAATCTGTTATTTTATGGGAGAAAATGACACAATATGGCTTCATAGGTCTGGTTTGTAAGATATTGACAAATGTCCGTGGTTGGTCCACTAATCAGATGATCTGCGGTTCGATCCCTGGCTCCTCCAGTCTGCATGTCGAAGTGTTCCTGGGCAAGATACTGAACCCCAAACTGCTCCTGATGTACAATACACTCGATGGATGAATGAGATATTTTGTGTAAAAGAGTTTTGAGTGGTTGGAAGACTAGAAAGGCGCTATATAAGTACAGTCCATTTACCATGTTATTACCTTAGAATGAACCTTTACAGTATATCTACAGAGAGTAGGTCCTCCTCCACAGAGTCTGCCATGTTTCTACAGTAGCCCTGGATGGACAGACTAAACTCTCAGTGCGGCCCCTCCCTACACCAGAACAAGCACTGTGCGTAGGTCCCCACGATCCATGGGGGCCCCATTTTGCGTAAGGGGTCGCATTCTCTGCAAATGTGCAAAGGATGCCCATCGCTGTCATGAGGCGTGCTGGCTCTCGATAACACTTTGCCATTTTTAGCAAATCTCACTGTCATCATAGTTTCTCCATCACCCTTGGAAGGGGAGGGTGGGGAAAAGGGTATTCATTTAGTTGAAATCTGTATCTGTCATCTCGAGATCTTAATTCCTACTTACTGCTATTTTCAATCTAAAACTACCCCACCATTAAGTTAAATTCCATTCAAATAGTATCTATACTGGGTGCATTTGGTTTGGGTTTAATCAAACCTGGAAAGACAGATGTTCACGAGTCATTGATAAAATTGAGAGCGATTAATGACTAACATTAATTGCTCTGGACAGGACAGACTGGCTGGACGCTGCCGCTCTGTAATGTATGGACAATGTCTGCACACACACACACACACACACAGACACACACATCCAGTAGTTTATCTCTACGTCCTGATCGACCTCAGAGGGAGGTCTGTTGCCGGGCTCTTACATAACGTGTGATGCCTTCAGACCAGGCAGACTAATCAATAATCTCCTGTGTGGAGGGAGAAGTGTCGGCTGAAGCAGAGCGGCCTGATGGGAAGATGACACAGACCTCGATCAGACCTGCTCGAGAGAGCGACAGCCAACCGAGGGAAAAGGCTTGGCTGTCACTAAATATGACAAGGCATGCTAATTAGACCTGACTGGTTAGACAAATTAACCGAGGCAGTCAACTGAGCAGTCAGTCAGCTAAAAATCATGACGTCAGGTATTTCACAGATGACAAAATATTTGATCAAAACGAGTGCATTTATGTCTTTTATCCTAAATAGAGGAGAAAACAGCACAGTGTGTTCACAGAATCTGGATGTCAAACTTCAACATGAGACACACCTAATTGTTTCCTGTTTCCTACCAACACCACGACCGTTCCCAAAGTCTTTATTAATGAAGTCATTATCTTAACCTAAAGCACAAGTTGTGTGAACCTTTACAATATGATGTCACATCAAAAATAGATTTCTTTGTCACTTGTGATTTGGGAGAAAGAGTCCTGCTGATTGGGGCATCGGATCAGAAACACTGTGTCTATGAGTTGTTGTATAGACAGCTGATTCGGGGCTCATTTGAAGTAGTGACGTGTCGGCCGTGAACGAGCCTGTTCAAAACGATTCCTGTCAACGAGCTGGTAAAGTAACAAAATGTGCTACAGGTGCCCCATGCATGCAGCGACATTACTGCATGCTTGACTGTGCAACCAATCACATGAGGACAGACAAGTATCATACAACCAAGCAGGGAGGGGTGGGGGTCCAGTGAGTGATAGCAGAAACGGACAGACAAAACCAAAAACAGCATGTAAATATTGGAGGAGACTGCTAACATATAGTGGCAACATGAGCAACGTGCAGCAGCATATCAGCCGCCACCACAGTGAGAAGCAAAGTAACGTTACGCCATCTCGTGAGCGAAAACTGCACATTACACCAGTTAACACCAGTTTACTGTGAGATTGTTTCTAAAGAAAACAGATATTTGTCATTTGTTTTGTTGTTTAAGATGTAAGTTGCACTTTTTACAAAAAAACACAAACTGTTTGATAGTTTCTGTAAAGAAAGCACCTTTTTTCCTACATTTGATTTGGTCATAATTTGTCTGTAGCTCATTCTGATTAAGAAGTAAATCGTGAGAAAATCATATTGTGAACAAAAAATCGAGAACCGTATCGAGTCGTAAATGTATTGTTACATCCCTATACATGATACATACATTTGTACACATATAAATCATAAGTCAAATCAGCGCTAAATTTGGCACGGCACGGACGGGCCTAGGCGTTATTTGAAGAACTTGTTGTTAGCATAGCCTGCTATTGCAAATGGCTCACTCATTTGCACAACAGTGACTGTGTCAATTATTATAATTACTGTTGGTGTCTCCTCATAAATTGGAGTATGTTGCAAAGGTATTGTGAGGGGATGCAAACAAAATAAATAAATCTCTCTGTAATCAGGTGTTCCATATGAATAGAATCAATTCCTGCAGCTAAATAATGAGGAGACCTTTACTTTTAACAAAAAAAAAAAACATTGAATTATTATTCATTCCAGATTGATTCCTGTGCAGTGAATGAACTGAAAAACGATGGCTGCATCATAAAACGCTGGTCATTTGTTCTGGTTTAACTCTGCTTCTGTTTGTGGCCTTTCAACTTATGAACTGTGCTAGCTTTGCCATTACACAAACAAGCTTGTTTGTGTGTGACACATTTACTGTGAGTAATGGAGCCTCATTGCTGACAGGTATACGCCACAATACTGGAGAGCTTATGGTGGAGGTCAGGCTGTGGAGATGAACCTGTTAGACAGAGAGCTGAGATTGGCTGCAGAAACACAAGTCTGTCAACGTGTGTGTGTGTGTGTGTGTGTGTGTAAATATGACCTGCGCCTGGTCTTGAATCGGAAATTAATTGAGGCAAAGCGCAGCGGGGCACGGCAAAAACACAATTCTCTGTTTATACAGCTATGTTTATGACATGAAACATATGCCTGCTACTGTGCACTTATGTAGCTAAGTACATAAAATAAAAAAGTAAAATAAATTTAGCAAGCTAAGTTTGTGGACTATAGTTTGAATCTCAAAGCTGATAGCTGCTCCATCTGACTGCTGCCATTTTGTCATTCATTACTTTATTTTCTTCAGTGTATTCAGTGTCAAACAAACAGGAAAGCAGTAGTAATCTATTTTAAAGAGTGACTCTAAAACTATGACTGATATTTTGAGAGAAGGAATAAGAGACTGTATTTACAATTCTTCTCCTCACGTACAAATCTCTTCATGGTCAGGCACCATCTTATCTAAAAGAGCTCATAGTACCTTACTACCCCTCTAGAACACTGCGCTCTCAGGACGCTGGGTTCCTTGTGGTTCCTATAGTTTCCAAAAGTAGATTGGGAGCCAGAGCTTTTAGCTATCAGGCTCCTCTTCTGTGGAACAAACTACCATTCTGGGTTCAGGAGGCAGACACGGTCAACACTTTTAAGAGTAGACTTAAGACTTTCTTTTTTGATAAAGCTTATAGTTAGGGCTGGCTCAGGTGAGTCCTGAAGTCCTGAATCCTGTTAAAGGACTAGACTGCCGGTGGATTTCCCAAGATGAGTCCTTTGTCTGATGCATTAGGAGGTCATTTGTAACTTTGACTAATGCGGTCTCTGTGCTTTGATGCACTCTAAATCCTGACTGAAAATCCTCAAATAGACTATTGTTATGGAGAAAGTCACACAGCTGATTAGCTACAGCTTTCTTAAGTATCTTAGACAGAAAGGGAAGTTTTGATATCGGTCTGTAGTTGGCTAAATCCTCTGGGTCTAGAGTGGGCTTTTTAAGAAGAGGTTTAATTACAGCTACCTTAAAGGACTGTGGTACATATCCTGATGATATTTGATGAAGGTCGACGGGAGAAAAACAGTTTAAATACATATCAGGTTTTACAGCTGTTTCCAAACTTGCTGTATCAGAATGCCAAACGCCAACACAACACGATTAATACTATATAGATGTAACTAAATTGAATTAACTCATAAACATTGTTTAATGTTCCAGACCACATAAGTAAACTTCCATGGTAACGTTGCTCACTGTTCACTTAACAGGTAACTCTTCGACCTGTTAAATCACCTCCTGTGTTGTTTCCCTAGCTGCAGTTTCTGTGGTTGCTATGGTCACACTGTGAGTTGAAATATGTTGAACTATGTGAGATGGCGGCCACCTTCCCACTCCTTGCTGCTGTGTTTGCGTTGAAAGCAATGGAAGAGAGGTCTGTGAAAATCTGGGAATCTGTTGAATCTGGTTCAATTATCCAGCAGCAGGTTCCTGTGTTTTTTGGTGGATTTGATCTGAATCAGTCTGAATAGTTGTGGAAAAAATCAAAGGGTTGGGGCTTGGGGTTTTCATCCCTTTTAGCTGATGTTTACATCAAATGGCCTGACAGGTTTCTCTCTAGTTTTCTATGTTCTCTTGTATGTCTACAAAGATCAGTCAGCACTCCAGGCTTTAGATATTTTTAATATACTATGCCTCCCTCTGTCCTCAGAGATACATCAGCACTGGTTGTTACTTTTCCTGACCTCTTGTAGTTGTGCACTAATGAGTATTTTGGATTCTTGTCATCACTGTAAGGTTGCCTGGCAACAAGTGAACACCACAGGAAGTCAGTGAAGCTGGCAGCTTGTCACCAAACAACTTTAGAGGTGCTGGTCGGTGTGTGTGTGTGTGTGTGTGTGTGTGTGTGTGGAGAGAAACAGTCTCTCCTGCTGCTCCAACCCTCCTTTCAGTCTTTTTGCTAAGCTAAGCTCATTTCTTTCTGGTTGGAGCTCCATCATCATCGTCATCTCCAGTGATGCCACAGTTACTTTGAAACAGTAATCTGACTACTGACTACTGCTCGAAAAAGTAACTTAGTTACGTTACTGACTACTTGATTTTGAAAGTAACTAAGTTAGATTACTTTTAGTTACTTGCAGCATATAGGCCTAGCAGATGTCTGGCTTGATGCTGCCCCTGAGGCTGGGCAAGACATTGACAAGATAGACGGTCCGGCCTAAAAGATGGACATCTGGCCACCCTACTTACAGCAGAGGCTGATCCCCCACCCCCTCAACATAAAAATGACTACCAGTTATGCCAATACTCACTTTTATTGACATCAAAAACAACAAAATGTCAAAAACATCTGGAACAAACAAAACTGACAGGGACATTTGAAAACTACTTCCTGAAAAAGTCTTTCACCTACAATTTTTTATATAATAAAAAATAAGATAGATAGATAGATAGATAGATAGATAGATAGATAGATAGATAGATAGATAGATAGATAGATAGATAGATAGATAGATAGATAGATAGATAGATAGATAGATTGGACCTGGCTAAGTCGAGCGGTCGGAGAATAGGAGCAAACGAAGAAGATGCCGATTTCATGTTCTGCGTGGAATTGTACCAAGCGGTTTACATCACAAAACAGATCTCTTGGTATTACCTTCCACAGGTAAGAATGAAAGATTACTTTTGATTGTTTTTGGCCATTATAACGTCATTTTACGAACAGAATTTGCTGACTTTGTGTCTGATACTATGAAGTCATGCGCATAATATTGTCCCGCGGTGAAACCAAACAAGCAAGAACTCTTTCCTATTTAACTAAATTGGGCCGAAGTAACTACTCTGATCGATTGATCTGATTCTATGTAGGTTTCACAAAGATAAAGAGCTGAGAAAGAAATGGGAAACAGCTGTCAGAAGGGAAGGCTTTTCTGCCAGTCCATCATCCGTGCTCTGCAGTGAGCATTTCAGACCGGAGGATTTTGACAGGACAGGTCAGACAGTCAGGATCAGAGCTGGAGCTGTTCCTTCAGTCTTCTGTTTCCCAGCTCATCTCCACAGGGTAGGTGATCACTATGCTGTACTAGGCTGCACTTTATTTTATTTTAGATTAGATTCAACTTTATTCTCATTGCACAAAGTACATAGACAACAAAATACAGTTTAGCATCTAACCAGAAGTGCAGAGTGTGTACAAATGAACAGGATATATATATAGTGCAGTGTGTATAGAGGTATTTCGGGCACCACTACTTCTGAACTTTTAAACCTGAACATTTCCTTCCTTTCCAAAGGCGACTTTAAGCATCTCATAGTTGAAGCTATTCCAAAATATTACTAACTGAAAATATCTGCTACATTTACATATATACATACACAACTGATTACATTTCAAAATTTTGAATGAAAGTCAGCCAGACTGTGTTCCATTTTTCATATTGTAAGTTAAGCTATGTTTATTAGGTACTGTTAAAATGTCTATTTAAAACAAGACAGTTTATACTGTCATGTCCTTTTAAAAGATCTTTGTGTAAAGCACCTTGACTTGCCTCTGTATGAGGACCTGATGCATGAAGACTTGATCCATGATTCATAACAATGCACAGAGAGTCTTTTGGCTGCAGATTACCTCCGTACACTGTTTGTGTGTGATTCCACAGCACAATATTCCTTCTTGTTAGAGGAACACTGCACATCTGATCCCTTTTCCTAGTCTTTCAGTCTCTGCTTTCGCTGTCACCAGCAAGAAACCAACAAGGTGGATGAATTGTTTTGGTCCCTGACATTACAGATCCCCCTTTGATCGTCCTTGAAGGAGAATGAGGAAGTAGCTTGCAGTCCAAAGCAGGTCTCTGCATCCTGCCAGATGATGCAAAAAGTGTCAGAGATGCACGTCATTCATTAAATATATGGCAGAAAATATTGTTCACCTGACAACTTTTTTTGAAACAATAAAAGGTTCAGAGGTTTATCATTTTCTGATCTGTCATCACTGATGTTAAAGTTGGGTTATGTTTAGGCAACTAGAACAAGAAAAGTAACCCGCTCTTCAGATAAATCCAGTCTCTGTTGTGTGTGTGTAGATCTATTTTTCTGTAAGCATTACATGTTCCTGTGCTCTGTGTGCACAACTGTGGGGAAGAATTACCCCCTTAAAAACAAATAAACTATCTAAAACTATTTGTTAACAGGGGTTTGTTGAGGTTAAAGGTGGAGATGACCAGTGATGCCAGTAACACGCTACTTAGTAACGCGTTACTGTAGTCTGACTACTTTTTTCAGTAACGAGTAGTCTAATGCAACTACTATTTCAAAACCAGTAGTCAGACTACAGTTACGTATCTAATATTAGATGCGTTACTTTTTCGCATGTTTCGCGGACTGTCCTCAGTAGGCCCCGACCACGTCGCGTCGCCCAGGGCGGGGACCGGCCCACGTACAAGGAGGCGCCAGGGGTCTGCGGCGATGTCGGCAACCCACCCGACCCGTCCTGAAACACGGACCAAGGAGTCTAACGCGCGCGCGAGTCAGAGGGTGCAGTGGAAACCCCGTGGCGCAATGAAAGTGAGGGCCAGCGCGCGCCGGCTGATCGCCATGATCACGTCTGCCTCTCGTTTGTTTTTGTGCAGTGGGAACTTAATTCTCACTTGAGAAATTAACTGTCTGGGAATAAAACAGCAGGCACTCCGGCTACATGCTGACATAATTTATATTGTCCTATTGTTTGCTCTTCTCCTTCCTTGTTTTCCATCTATCTATCTATCTATCTATCTATCTATCTATCTATCTATCTATCTATCTATCTATCTATCTATCTATCTATCTATCTATCTATCTATCTATCCATCCATCCATCCATCTATCTATCTTATTTTCAGTGATGCCAGTAACGCGCTACTTAGTAACGCGTTACTGTAGTCTGACTACTTTTTTCAGTAACGAGTAGTCTAACGCAACTACTATTTCAAAACCAGTAGTCAGACTACAGTTACGTATCTAATATTAGATGCGTTACTTTTTCGCATGTTTCGCGGACTGTCCTCAGTGGGCCCCGACCGCGTCGTGTCGCCCAGGGCGGGGACCGGCCCACGTACAAGGAGGCGCCAGGGGTCTGCGGCGATGTCGGCAACCCACCCGACCCGTCTTGAAACGCGGACCAAGGAATCTAACGTGCGTGCGAGTCACAGGGTGCGGTGGAAACCCCGTGGTGCAATGAAAGTGAGGGCCGGCGCGCGCCGGCTGATCGCCATGATCACGTCTGCCTCTCGTTTGTTTTTGTGCAGTGGGAACTAAATTCTCACTTGAGAAATTAACTGTCTGGGAATAAAACAGCAGGCACTCCGGCTACATGCTGACATAATTTATATTGTCCTATTGTTTGCTCTTCTCCTTCCTTGTTTTCTTTCTATCTATCTATCTATCTATCTATCTATCTATCTATCTATCTATCTATCTTATTTTTTATTATATAAAAAATTGTAGGTGAAAGCCTTTTTCAGGAAGTAGTTTTCAAATGTCCCTGTCAGTTTTGTTTGTTCCAGATGTTTTTGACATTTTGTTGTTTTTGATGTCAATAAAAGTGAGTATTGACATAACTGGTAGTCATTTTTATGTTGAGGGGGTGGGGGATCAGCCTCTGCTGTAAGTAGGGTGGCCAGATGTCCATCTTTTAGGCCGGACCGTCAATCTTGTCAATGTCTTGCCCAGCCTCAGGGGCAGACATCTAATTCAGTAAAATGCAGGAATTTGCATCTAAAGGTTACAAAATGTATCAGTTTTAATAACTGTTATACCATGTGTTTCTTGCAATATATATATATATATATATAAAGTTAACTGACATGTAAATCACTTGGATTATCAATTTCATCATAGGTTTCAATGGAATTGTTATTAAACTTACCGACAGCAGTTGTTGTCTGTATACAACACTTTGGCACAGGAGCATTGGCACGTCGAAACCTGGCAATGAGACCTCTCGCCATGCGCGCGTAGCACCCCTTAGACTCAGCTGCTGCTGCCACCACCACTGCTGTCATCACAAACTGGCCCCACTCGTTCAGCACACTGGTGACGTACTGCATGGTGCCCTGGCCATCGCCATATATCTTCTTGAGGACCTATGAAAACAAAGCAGAACATTCATGGTGTTTATTAACAGAGACCGATTTATTCATTGATACGGCCGCCGTTTTTTCGCGATGAGTGGAGTAAATGTGAAGGGTAAAACTGTAACATAATTGTAAAATGTATAACTTTATAATTTTTATAACGTTATTTTCTACTTCTACTACCGCAGCAGAATCTAGTCCTGACAACCTGTCTCTCCAACCATAGCAGGGCACACGTAACCATATGAGGGTAGTGAGAGGGGGTTGGTGCAGACCATGGCTGTGACCGAAATCACTCACTCATTCCCTACTACCTACTCCCTACATAGGGAACTACATGTAGTGGACTATATAGTGAGCTTAACAGAAGAAATGTTCGGACACTTCTCTTGGCACCGGTAATTACGTCATTGCTGTCGCATAATTAAAACGTACCACATTAATGTCGTCTCACGTAATACTTGTCCATTTACTACTGCATTAATCACGTAGCATAGCCTATTCACCCACCATCTCTTGTTGAACGTTACAATAAGAGAATTACACGGATTATATTACGGTAACAGTCACCACATAATTTTAATTCAAAATCATAATATGACATGCAGCAAGAGTGCAACAGCCGGGATGCGAACCGGCGTCCCGTGGTTCAAAATGCAATAGGTGGCAGGGTGCTTAACCACTCAGCTACCATAACACAGGTATGCTTTCAGGTGTATTTATAATATACAAAACATCGCGCTGATATGAAATTAGAAACAGTCTCATACGATGTCTAAACGACGATAACGCTTTTTAGGATTATTTAAGATTAATTATACATAAATAAACTGGCGTCTTAAATAGGTGACGATTCAAATAGCTGGCTAGTATGGTAAATTGTTGTATTTTTAAGAAAGGCAGTTTTACAAACAGACCATATACCCGCCCCTGCAAAGTGCCCCAAAAGCGTGAGGAAACACACTCAAGAGTGGGCCAGACTCTAGCTGTCTCCCTATTGCCTGGTGAAACACACTAATTTAAGCGCAGGGCGGGACATCCTTCAGTCTGTGCAGACACTTCAACCTGAGAGGACGTGCTGTTTGGTGCGAGAGCAGAAAAAATTTGAGAGCGCAGAGCACAAGTTTTGAGTGCGAGCAGAAAAAAACTGAGCGCGCACGACATGTTTTGAGCGCGAGCACATTAGATCTGAGCGCGCGCAGGACATGTTTTGAGCGCAAGCAGAAAAAATCTGAGCGCGCACAGGACATGTTTTGAGCGTGAGCACATTAGATTTAAGTGTGAGCATAAAATGTGAGCACGAGGACAATAAATCTGAGCACGAGAAGGAGAAATCATGCTCTCAAACTGAAAATGTGCGCTCTTGAATAAAGATAGGATAATTCTTCCATAGGCATTACAGTGCCCTTTTCATGGCTGATGATGACAACTTCAACTGTCTACAATACCAAGCTCTGGACTTTTTTTCTGGGGAGGTCTAGAGGACTGAAATTTGATTTCATGACATCATCATACTTACAGCCAGGATATTTTTGAGCATGCACTTTTTTGGAGTTCGATAAACAACACAGGTATGATTGCGGTTACTAGAAAGACGTTAAAGTGGGTGAGTGTCTTTACGGAGGGAGAAGGTTGCCGTGCCCTGTTTTTCTGGAACATTCTGTGTTCTCATTTTCTCCCCTCTCGCTTCGACATTCATGGAGCAGGCTCTCTGTGGCACATCGCCTCTCAGACAAACAGGTTTTATCCTCGCTTTGTTCAGCCCGTCTCATCTCTCCTTCCCCCTTATTCATTACATGCTGTCCTCTTTGGCTCACAGTGGACGGAGGCTGACTGACAGCTAATATTGTCGGCTCTGACATTCATTTCACTATTCTCTGCCCTCTCCTGGATGCCTCTGAAGGAAAAAAGAGGATTTTCACATTGGCCAGTTGACTTCTTAAATTCTTTGTCCCTCGCCCATGGGAGCGACTCCAAAAAAACGGCTGAATGCTCCTGGTTTCCTCGGAGCACGGTATGAATCTCTGAGTGAGCCTGGGTTTTCATTAAGGAGCCTCTTGGTTGCCAAGTAGGGAGTGGGGGAGCCTCTGTGTGGCTCTGCTTGTGTGGATGTGTTTTAATCTGCTGACTCCAGAGACTTTTCAAACTAACATCTTATTTCCAAAGAGAACAAACACATTTCTATTTAAACACAGTGATTCTTGTGCAGAAGCACAAGACTTGACAAGAAGCACGCTACTTGCTATGCACCAAGCTGAGCAGTACAAAGCCTCGGGGATCAGGGCTGTTTGAGGAGTTCGCTATAAACTTTCAGATCAACTAGAATCAGAAATTTGCTGAAGGTCTAACACTAAAAAAATGCACAGTGCAGCCGCTGAAAGGCACATTCACCCGCAGCTGAGCTTGTTGCTTTGAAATCAAATATGCTATCTCCTCTGAATGGGCAATTTTCAGAAAAGATGATGCCACACACATGTAAGGTAGATTTCTTCACAGTTTCTAAACTTTACACATAAACTTTGACCAGACAAGCCTCAGAACTGCTTTTTCATCATATCACTGTATAAACCTTTCAGCCAATGTGCTTTTTGGCTTACCTCTGACCAGCTGTTTAAAGCTTATTAATAAATGATGTCACATGAGGTACTCTCTCCTAAAGGGTGCTAGATGGTAAATGGACTGTAATTATATAACGCCTTTCTAGTTATCCGACCACTAACTTCACACTCATTCACCCATTCACACACTTTCATACACTGATGGCATTAGCTGCCATGCAAGGTGCCAACTGCTCCTCAGTTTTAGGAGCTAACCATTCATACACATTCACACACCAATGGCACAGCCTTCAGGAGCATTTTGGAGTTCAGTATCTTGCCAAGTACACTTCGACATGCAGCCTGGAAGAGCCAGGGAATGAACCGACAATGTCAACCAAAACCCAACTAACAATAGACACATCCACCTTGATGTTGGATCAAATCAAATCAGTCTTGTTACAGAATGAACACAGACTGTCATGGACTTCTCTCTCCAGTCATCACAAGTACAAATATAGTTATTTCTGTTAATAAACAGAAGGAGAAAAACTAATATATAATAAAAAATACTGAATAAATTGTGGATTTGTTTAGCAATATTTGAGTATTCAAAATGTGCTGATGATGGCAATAGTGGGTGAGACAACTATGAAAATGTCAACCACTGGTGGTGCTGAATGAACAGTCAGATGATCACATTACTTCGTAGGATTCCTTTTCTGGGAAACATGAATGTATATAGAATCTAGGCCTTGAGATCTTTCACACAGGACCAGCATGCCACACTGCCTCGTTCAGATCACGATGTTAAAATCCACAGAGCTGCTGAGTGTGGTCTTAATTCATTCTGACTCTATGAGAGAGCATTTTATATTTGAATAATTCCAAATGTAGCCCACCAGCCTACCAGTTTGATTAGGTTTGAGTGTCCATTGTGCTTTTAATTTCATCTTTGTCCAATTAAAAATTGTTGAAACTGACAACCAGGGGTCCAGTGACAGAAACCATGTTGAAACCCCCCACAATTATTATTACTTTTATTAATGTTATTGATGTTGCTTTGAATGTTCCACGAAGGCTTAAAAAAAGTTTCAACAATAAATGTCATACACATCTTTATTTTTTAAAATATCTTAAACATGTTTGTAAAACATTTTAAATTTCTTTATTTGTGAATGTGTAGCTACAGCTTTCTCAAGTATCTTAGACAGAAAGGGAAGGTTTGCTATCGGTCTGTAATTGGCTAAAGCCTCTGGATCTAGAGTGGGCTTTTTAAGAAGAGGTTTAATTACAGCTACCTTAAAGGACTGTGGTACATGTCCTGATAATAAAGACAGATAGATTACAGCTGTCTCCTGTACTGAGACATCTGTTTAACCTGAGCCTGAGTCAGGAGAAGGTCCCGATGCTGTGGAAGTCTTCCTGCCTGGTTCCAGTCCCCAAGAAGCTGAGGCCATCCGACCCAGCGGACTACAGACCAATCGCCCTCACATCCCATGTGATGAAAGTCCTGGAGAGACTGGTCCTAGCCCAGCTAAGGCCACAGGTGAGGACGTTTCTGGACCCCCTGCAGTTTGCCCCATTTAGCAGTCGATGACGGCGTCATTTACCTGCTGCAACGAGCCCATATACATCTGGATGGTGGGGGAGGCACTGTGAGGATCACATTCTTTGATATCTCCAGTGCATTCAACACCATTCAGCCTCTGCTTCTGGGTGAAAAGCTGCAGGTGATGGGTGTTGACGACACAGTGATCTCCTGGATTACTGACTACTTGACAGGCCGGCCACAGTTTGTCTGTCTGGGCAGTGGCTGTCTGATGTAGTGGTCAGTGATACAGGAGCTCCACAGGGGACTGTGCTTTCTCCCTTCCTCTTCACCTTATACACCACCGACTTTAAGTACAACTCTAAGTCATGTCACCTGCAGAAGTTCTCTGATGACTCAGCTGTTGTCGGGTGTATAGGAGATGGAGAGGAGGGCGAGTACAGGACACTGATAGACAGATTTGTAGACTGGTCCGACCAGAACCACCTGAGGCTGAACATCAACAAGACCAGAGAGATGGTGATCGACTTCAGGGGGAAGAAGACGCCTTTACAGCCACTAAGGATCAGAGGGGAGGTGGTGGAGGAGGTGGAGGACTTCAAATACCTCGGAGTGGTGATTGATAACAGACTGGACTGGAAATCTAACACTGAGGCTGTGTACAAGAAGGGGATGAGCAGACTCTACTTCCTGAGGAAGCTGAGATCCTTCAACGTGTGCAGCAAGATGTTGGAGATCTTCTACCAGTCTGTTGTTGCCAGTGCCATCTTCTTTGCTGTTGTTTGTTGGGGAAGCAGCATCCTCTGTTCTTGGACTGAGACTGGAGTCTCTTGAGACTGTGGTGGAGAGGAGAATGCTGAATAAACTGCTATCTATCTATCTATCTATCTATCTATCTATCTATCTATCTATCTATCTATCTATCTATCTATCTATCTATCTATCTATCTTATTTTTTATTATATAAAAAATTGTAGGTGAAAGACTTTTTCAGGAAGTAGTTTTCAAATGTCCCTGTCAGTTTTGTTTGTTCCAGATGTTTTTGACATTTTGTTGTTTTTGATGTCAATAAAAGTGAGTATTGGCATAACTGGTAGTCATTTTTATGTTGAGGGGGTGGGGGATCAGCCTCTGCTGTAAGTAGGGTGGCCAGATGTCCATCTTTTAGGCCGGACCGTCTATCTTGTCAATGTCTTGCCCAGCCTCAGGGGCAGCATCAAGCCAGACATCTGCTAGGCCTATATGCTGCAAGTAACTAAAAGTAATCTAACTTAGTTACTTTCAAAATCAAGTAGTCAGTAACGTAACTAAGTTACTTTTTCGAGCAGTAGTCAGTAGTCAGATTACTGTTTCAAAGTAACTGTGGCATCACTGGAGATGACGATGATGATGGAGCTCCAACCAGAAAGAAATGAGCTTAGCTTAGCAAAAAGACTGAAAGGAGGGTTGGAGCAGCAGGAGAGACTGTTTCTCTCCACACACACACACACACACACACACACACACCGACCAGCACCTCTAAAGTTGTTTGGTGACAAGCTGCCAGCTTCACTGACTTCCTGTGGTGTTCACTTGTTGCCAGGCAACCTTACAGTGATGACAAGAATCCAAAATACTCATTAGTGCACAACTACAAGAGGTCAGGAAAAGTAACACCATCTATCTATCTATCTATCTATCTATCTATCTATCTATCTATCTATCTATCTATCTATCTATCTATCTATCTATCTAATAAAGAAGCTAGGTAGAGGTAAAACATCCTTGAAACATCCGCGTCAGGACCTCCTCCCATTCAGACAGGTTTCTGTTTTATTTGGAGCACAACCTTGTTGGCCATTGAAGCGTTTTTGTAAACAACCAAGACAGCTGCAACTGATGTTGCACTGTTTCAATATTTCAATACTAAACAAACTAGATGTTATATTGTCCATAAAAGGTGATCAAGTGAACACTGGATGGTTTGTTGACAAGAAAAATGTGTTGCTCTACTTTTGACAGGATTTAGTTTCATTTAACACCTAGGCTATGCCACATGTTTTGTTGCCCTGATTGGTTGTAGGTACATACAACTGTTTCCAGAGGTAATGTTGACAGTGTCCCTAGAAATCTGAAAATGAACTGAGAGCTCCCAGAGGTGAGAATTAGTGTGGAACATGGGAAGTGGTGAGAGCTGAAAGGAGGGAACTGGGAGCTAAGAGGTGTGAGGCAAAACTGAGTTCCCAGCTGGGATTGTACTGGAACTTACCACAGGTAGGTGGGCTATGAGGTTTAAGCCTTGATTTTTACTTTCAATTATGTGTGACATTTTTCACCCCCTTAAACTATTGAACACAAGCCAAAGGAAACTTCTTAGTGTCATTATTTTCTTACTGACTGCGAGTCAGGCAGACGTAGAGTCTGGTACATAAAACAAAACAAGCCGGACAATCAATGTATCATAGTTTAGTTAGGTTGCAGCATTTTTTTCCCCCTGGGGTACCACTACAGCCAAAATGCAGTACCCTGTTCAAATGAAAAGAAAACCTGTGCAGCGAATAAATTTGATTTATAGCACTGACAGTATAAAGCACAGGTCACTAATAGGTGGACCGCAGTCCGGGTCCAGACCCATTCTCTGTCCTGTCCGGACCCAGAGCCAAACTGGACATATCATTGAGTTTTATTCAGTTTTGGTGAAGATTACATTTTGACCAGCCACTCTTTTTCTGACACTGTTTCTACACCGCTACTCAGCAAAAGGAACATCCTACCTGTGTTTGATTGGCCAGTACTCATTGCTGTTGTGGGTTCGAGTTGGTTGGGTTTAGGCATGAGGACTGAGATTGGACAAGGTGAGGGCAAGAATGTCAATCACAATACCCAAGCCAATTCAGCAACCACCAAGTCAGACAATAACTTATTATTATTATTATGAAAGTTTTCATTTTTTTTCTTATTTATTTGATGTATTATTTATTATTGTATGTAGCTCTCCAGAGTGTCACTGTAAATAAATATTGCTGCCATGACGTTTGATTTGAGTGTTTGACTTCACACAGTGCAGATGTTGATACAATACAACACATTTTCTCTATCTGGACCTCCTGGAATTAACTACCTCTGGCAGGGCCGCTGACAGGTTTGGCTGGGCCCGGGACAAAAAAATTCTCGATTAGTAATATGCTTAAATTCAGCGGGTTGTCTCGTCTGATCTGAGGTCGTAGTCGAAAGGGGTTCTCTCAGAGTTCTCAGAGAAGAGCGTGGCTCTCCCTCCCCGCCTCGACCAGAGGAGGAGGAGGACGGGGAGGAGAGGCTCACTTTTCACCTGTGGGTCAGGAGCCGGGGAGGCCGGCGGCGCGACCCGCCGTCCACCCGAAGAACCCTCTCCTCTCCCCGCCGGGGCCGGCGCACAGCTGGGGCGCGGTCAGCGCGGAGACGCGGGCGTCCACCGGCAGCCGCGCCCGACTTGTGCATGTTTACTAACAGGCTCGCGCACACTGACCACTTATCGAATGCTGTCGTCTTTTTTTCTAGAAAGACCAAACCATTTTGGAATAGGGGTGATAGGGGGTTATTGGCCGTTTTTTCAAGGGCAATAAAGGCAAACATCTATAAGTCATTGTTTGAATGCAATTAAAGCACTTTTCTACCCTAAAAACCAACACATTTTGAAGTGAACGTATCATAATTGAGCCCGACGTCATGGGCCCCCCTCTATTCCAGAATTCCCAGGGCCCGGGACAAAAAGCCCTTTAGTCCCCCCCTGTCGGCGGGGCTGACCTCTGGTATAAAGAATGGATGGTGTATGCATTAGATTTCCTAAGAGACATTTGAAGCTCAAAATCAGCACTGTTAGTCTAGTGTGAAACATAGGATGTTATAGTGGACTCTTGAAGTCAACCTCAGTTACTTTATGTTTCCATTTACAAAGTTTCCTTCTCTAGCTTTAAAGTGTTCAGAAAAGGACAGTGAATAGAAAAGGTTTAGTAGTGGTCATAGATGTAGAAGTGAATGCTTCATGTATTTTACAACAGTTGGATGCTGCTTTCCCTGGCACGGAGAATTAGAGCAGAACATCCTTGAGTGAAAAAGGCACTTTGGGGAGCTGACTGGTTTTCACTCTGTAACAGGAAGTGAACAGTCTCATCTGTCTGGACTACAGTGACAAGGTGCTACTCACCTTCTGGAGCCTGGACTGTATTTTAATGTGTGTTTCCTCACACACACACACAATTCTGTTGGTGTCAGAAACACGAGACTCCATTCAGTAACCACAACAATAATTCTAGGCAAGTGATTGCACTTTTTAAAAATATCCTCCATGATCACCGGATCAAATAAATCTTTTGTAAAGTCCCCAATTTCACCCCTTAACTGGCAGTTTATTAATTTCACAAAGCTGACACTGCCTTCATGTGATAAATCATCTCTTCATGAAGGTTAGAATGTTTTTGTCCAAACTGTTTTAAAGAGGTATTGATATAAGCAACATTACACGAGAGGGTGTGCTTTAATGTCATTGTGTAACGACAGTGATACGGCCCATTAGCGTCAGTGAAGTGCCAATAATAAGTTAAAGCACACCCTAAGGCAGTGGTTCCCAAACTTTTTCTGCAGGGCCCCCCTTTCTGAAGATTAGAATATTTTCGAGCCCCCCCACACTGACACAAACATACAAATCCTTTGTTTCTAAACTCCACTGGACTTTACTTAACATTGTAAGTCATACAAAATGGCAACTTCTTCCTGAACAAAACTAAAAAAAAAAATGACAAATCACCTTTACAATTATTAAAAGTGACACTGCATCATGTATCATAAAATTTTACCATGTAATGGTGTTCATGGCTTTCAACACATCTTCTTATAAACTCCATACCTGCATGAAAGTGGCCTTTTACACTTTAGCAGCTCTTTGAGGAAAATAACAAAATCCTGAACATTTAACTCTGCAAAAACTGCACCTTTTATGTCCACATCTTTTCAGTGACTGGTGTGGGCTTGCTTCATGCTGCAGATCTTCTCAAATCGGGGCTGCAGCTGTGAGACTGCTACTCTTAGTTCATTTTCAATGTCCAGCTTTGATCTGTATTTAGTCTTGATGGAGGCCACAGCAGAAAAACCTATCTCACATAGGTAAGACGTGGCAAATGGAAGGAGTGTGGCCAGAGCTCTTTTGCCTAGCAGTGGGAAATCTTTCTCCACTCCAATCCAAAATGCAGTTAGTGTCTTAGACTTAAACTCCAGCCTCATTATTGAATCAGAGGTGACATCAATGAACTGTTCATTCTCTGTAGTGCTGAATTCGGCAGGTGGTGTTGCACTAAAGGGGTCTCGGATCCAGTCATATTGTGTAGGATCCTGCACTGGGAAGTACCTCTGGAAATGCTTTTGCAGGGCAGAGATGTGAGCTTTCATGCATGGGATCACTGTGTTCTGCAGCTTGTTGACCTCAATGAATGACTTCAGGTTCTCAAACGAGTCTATATTTCCCTCTGTAACTCGCTGCTCCCACATCTCAAGCTTTCTTGTGAATGATGTGATTTTATCTGCCAGATGTGGAAGGTGTGTGTCGCTGCCCTGCATCTGCAGATTTAGCTCATTGAGTTTTTGAAACATGTCACTGAGGTACGCAAGTTTCATGAGGAACTTGTTGTTGTTAAACGTGTGGGCAAGTTCATTTTTCTCCTCCTCCAAAAAGATGCGGATCTCATCCCGCAGTTCAAAGACCCTGGATAAAACCTTCCCACGTGACAGCCATCGGGACTCGCTGTGAAACAGAACAGCTGTGTGGTCGGAGCCCATTTCCTCACACAGTGCAGAGAAAATACGTGCTTTGACAGGTCGTGTTTTAATGTAGTTCACTGTAGTGATGACGTCCGTCATGACATCGTGCAGGTCGGGACTCAGCTGTTTAGACGCCAGCGCCTCTCGGTGTATCATACAGTGTGTCCACTGCACGTTAGGGGAGACGCGCTTGATGAGCGCTTGCAGCCCCCCTCTTCTCCCAGCCATGGCCTGAGCCCCGTCTGTGCAGATCCCCACACAGTCCTCCCATTTCAGATCGGCCTCTCTCAAGTAGGTGTCAATTATTTTAAACAGTTCGTCTGCAGTGGCTCTGCTCGTCACTTGTTTGCAGAAAAGCAAATCCTCCCTCAAATCATCGGCATCAATGAATCTGACGTATGTTATCAATAAGCAGTCATTATTACTATCAGTCGCCTCATCCATCTGCAGAGCAAAGCGTCGGTCCCGTATCTTGTCATTTAGCTGCTCTTCTATGTCCTTTGACATATCATAAATACGCCTTGAGATAGTATTGTTTGAGAGAGGAATGGCCTTTAGCTTGCTGGCAGTGGCTACGTCGATCATAGTTGAGACCATGTCGATCGCAGAGGGAAGTATTAATTCCTCGGCTATAGTGTGTGGCTTTTTACACTGAGCAACTCTGTAGGCAACTTTGTAGGAGGCGAGCTGAGCATTTGCAGGCAGGGATGCTGCTTTAGTAAAGCGACTCTGCTGTGCACGACAGTGTGTGAGTTTTTTTCTGAAGAACTCCACCGGCTTGTCTTTGTGCTCGGGATGTGTTGTCTCCAAGTGGCGTTTTAATTTGTTCGGCTTCAGACTGTCGCGAGCTAGTATTTTTAGACACACAACACACTGTGGTCTTTCCTCCTTACCCACTGTTGTGCTGGTGAAGCCGAGTGCGAGATATGCCTCGTCATATTTTCTTGTCTTTGCTTTTGAAGTTGCTACATTTGGTGAAGATTCATAATCTGGTTTGCGTTTAGCTGGGAGCGCTGTCACAAACTTGTCCATGCTGTTATGCTAGCATTGTAACTAACTAGTCATTCATTTAGCCGTAGCCTTGCCGCGCCCCCCCCTGCAATACCTCCGCGCCCCCCTTAGGGGGCGCGCCCCCCAGTTTGGGAACCACTGCCCTAAGGTGTAATATTGCAATTATACAACAATTACCATCTTAAATAAACTTTATCAGCAAAAGATATTCATGTCTTTGGGCAATTTACTCTCAAAATAAACATTTACAGTTACTATAGTTAGTAACGCCCTAGCAACAGAGAAACTTTCTAGTCCCGTCAAAGCTTATGGAGATCGTGGAGTTTCCCAAACTGAACAAATACCGCACATATAAACACTAAACTAAGCATGTTGTCCGAGCCTCAGTAGATTTTCCAGTGTTTTTTCAGAAAGTTAGCGAAAAGCCAAGTTACTGTGACCTGTAAAATCGATTGACATTTTTATATTTTTGTTGAAATTGTGAATGTCTATCTAGTTTTCCCAAATCTGCCTCTTCACTATTCACACTTTCAGTCAGATGATGTAACCGTCAACAAATGAGCTAATCTTGAGATATTAAAGGCTACCTGACAACAGTCAAGGAATGACAAACACAAAATTGATTTGATTTGATGTATCTTGCTAATAAATGTGAACACCAAATGAAAAACTTAACTTACAGATGGCTCTGACTCTGACAGCATCTTGGCTCCAAGAGTGAAAAGAGCAGTCAAATGCAGAAATTCAAAAGGAGTCCCATGACGTGATTGGACGACACGTTGTTAAACTTAGATATATTTATATGGATATATATTAATTTGTATTTGTTTTATGGCTGTTTCATGTACTACCACATAAAATATGTTTTTTTAATAAAACAAACTATTCTCCCTTCATCAGATGACACATGTTTTGTATCAATCTATCCAACTTTTTTTTTTAATTATTTTTTTTTAAATCTACACAACATGTGTCAAAATGATATCAAGAGAATCATGTGTGTTGTTTTTTGACACATCTCTTTTTGCTGTGTAGTTCCTCTTACATTTCCTTCAGCATTGGATTCATTTGCAGAGAGTCTAGCATCTGCTGTTTGTCCAGCATTTATTTGTCATGCTCTTGCATGAAGTCTTTATACTCACACTCTTCTCTCTTGTCAGTCCATGCTATGGGTGAGATGTGTATTTCATTTTCATCTTCTCAGAATTCAGCAACTTAAATTACTCCCATCTGCCAAGAAACTGTATGTGTTAATCTGCATTTGTCGTGGAGTCAACTCCTTCTTCACCACTGGCTGGGCTGACAATCTTTTCAGATAATCTGGTAGCGTCATTTGATCCATCATGGTCATTGGTAAAGCAATGAACAATTACTGATCACCCATGCCCATCACTCATGGTTACTGTAGCTATGCAGAAAAGGACTAAATTTTCCAACAGTTTAAAAAAACGAATATTTAGATCACCCAAGCAAAGAAGAAACATTGAGATACATTAACAAACTTCAGGTTTTGTCCACTTGCTACCCCTACACAGCACCCACCGCAGTGTTTGCGACATATGCGATGCAACTCTTCGAGAGCTTTCAGGAACAATGAGCCATATCTGTAGCCACATCAGTGCCAGAGTTATGGCTGTTCGATTCTGAGAGTTCAAGAGGTCTCAATGTAAAGTCAGTCAGGGAAGGTAAAAAATGTTTTTGGGGCCCCATTCAGGTATACAATGAGCTACAGACTTGCATCCACCTCTCACTGAATGCTGGTATTACCCTGATGGACTGTGTCAAAGGTCCCCTCCATTACAGTATGTAGATTAAAATGTGGAATTTTCGATTGAAATTTTTGAAGATGTTTGAGCCATCATAACTGCTGCATCACTGACAAAAATGTTACCAGACACTGAGTTCATTTAAGAGAGAAAAGATCTCTCTGCAGTTTTACATCATCATATCTTATTCAATTTGGACAAGCTTGAAGAAAGTGTGGAGTCAACAGCTGACAGTAAGATCTTCTAGAATTCATTTCAGGTAATTTAACTAGGATTAATTTCACTCTGCTATACCCGAAACTGGATTGGACTCAGGTGTGAACAAGTGACACGCCCCCGAAACCACAGCCTTTTGTAATTTGCAAAAGAGGGCGAACTCAGGGAGTGGCACCTGCACCTATTTCAACAGGCATTCTGCGCTGCAGCGTCAGCAGAAGCGTCAGCCCTCGTCTGAAGCCCTCCTCATGTGACCTACTTGGGTAAAGACAAGCGAGTCTACCTGCGCGAGTCCACCGAGCAAGGCAAAACTATCCTCCATCTGTCCTACCTATATCACCATGTGCGCGACTGGTTTTCAATCAACCTAAAAGGACACATGTCGCCCCACTCTTCAGCGACCTGCACTGGCTGCCTGTAGCTGCCAGAATTAAACACAAAGCTCTGACGCTAGCCTACAAAACCATTTCAGGATCTGCCCCTGGCTATCTCAGCGTCTTAATCAAGGCTTATGTCCCGACCAGGGCGTTATGCTCCGCTCATTCAAACCGTCTAGTTGTACCATCGCCTCTCGCAAAGCGAGGTCACTCTAAACTCTTCTCTGTGGTCGTCCCCAAATGGTGGAATGACCTACCAACGGCTACTAGAACAGCAACATCCCTTTCAACCTTTAAAAAACTTCTAAAAACCTTTCTGTTTCGAGAATGCTTCCCTGCCTAACAAAACTAACAACTACTCTGTGCTCCTTTACACCTTTCTCAGCTTATGTCCTCCTCTGTAAGTCGCTTTGGATAAAAGCGTCTGCTAAATGCAATGTAATGTAATTTAATGTCCAACTATACACAAATCAAATTTTTCTATGGCTGTGGTGTTGCAACAAAGTGTTATGATATATACTGAAACCATACGATTGTAGTTTCCAATTTAAATCTATCACTTACACTCCATTACAGTGGAGGATCACGATGATATTCCACGCACCATTCACAAACTGACTGAGGAGGAACAGAGGGATCAGCCAGAGGGATTGGAGAAGCAAGAGGAGGAGAGTGACATTCATCTGGTGAATTTATCCCTTGGAATTGGTTCTGCCCAGAAATGTTTTATGCCCAAAAATCCTGCAAAACACATGGCTTGGATGGACTCTGGAATCAAGGTAACAATAAGCTTTAACAAAATCTGGAGCAGCTTCTCTACTCAAGTAAGAAGATCATATAAATTGGAACCATGGTCACATGCCTCGGCCCTTTCTGGAAGCCCGGAGGTCCAGGGTTGAGCGGCATCTTTCTGGACTCAGGGCGGCTTGTGGTTGCTGTGTGGAGCTTGCCCTGTTTGTGACTGACTGTATTGTAAAGGTTAACTTGGATTGACTAATTTGTCAGTGGTGAATATCGATAGAAAGTTTGGTTCTTTTTTAGGGAACCAGATCATTTGACTCAAAGTACACGTCATATATATTTGTCTCATATCCGAGATATTTGACTTCATTTTTGTACAGTGAAAGGACATGATGACACATCGTCCATGTGTATATACAGTCTATGATTTAAACTTTTTTGACAATGAGATAGCCCAAATTCACTGTGCACTGCCCCTGTAGTTGGCAAGTTTGTTTGTTTGTTTCAGTCTTGTATCTGTGTTTTGTCTGCACTCTTACTGTACTTTGACCAAAGGCGAACAGACAAACCAACAGACCGGCCATGAGTGTAGCCGAAGCCTCCACACATTGCTGATAATATTATTTGGCACCGTCACATAAAATGCACATCATGTTCGAGAAGCTGCATGATACACAATCTTAGAAGAGTTTTATCTTCCTGCAGGCTGTTATCAGTCTGTTGTCAGGAGAGTTTTAAATCCTGCCCATGTGGCTTCTGTCCCCCTGCTTCCATCTCCACAAGTTGATCTTTGCCATCACCTGCTCCACAATGGCAGCATATAGCTGTCAGCGCTGTGCATCCATTATTCACATCGCCATCATCTGAAGGGAATCCATCTGGTGCTAGAAGTGAAGCATATGAGCATGTAAATACACAGAGAGGAAGAGAGAGGGTATACATTTCAAAAGAAAAGGATGAGAGAGACAGGGACTGGGTGATGATGTGCCATCCCATCTCTATATTATTTATATGTGCATACATCACGTCACAGTGGTTGTGACCCAAAGAGGCACAACAGAGGGAATCTTACAGTCTGACAGTCTCAACAGAACACAGTTATTTGCACTGTTATAAGAGGTGATGTGATAATATATTTTTTCTCCTGGTTCTGTCTAGTGGTTTAAGAAATCTGCCTTCCAGCACAATGTAAGAATAAAGTTATGGTTTTAGATGTTAAAAAGGTTACATGGCAGCCTGCCAGTGACTTTTTGGAATTTCTTCTGGTTTCCAGGCAACCTCATGTTAACTCTAGGAAGCATAATCAATAAAATGTCACAGATTCCATGCAGTGTTGGCCTGTGCAGTTCTACTCGGCTTGACAAATGTGAAATGCTTATTATGATGATTGTAGCATGAGGCATGAGGTGTCATGACTGAGGCTTCTGTGTTGCCTCTTGTTTTTCACCTTTTCCCTCTGTATCTGTCTCTCTCGTTTGTGACCATCTTGTTCTTGTTTGTGTCACTGGGTGTGGCCTCCAGTTTCCTGCCTGATCTCCTAATGGCCACCATCACCATTTCCCTGCCAAGCCCAGCTCTGTCCTGTCTCTGCACCAGCCTTCAGGATGTTTCCCCACCATCCCAGGACCATTCAGGAACTCCTCACCACTGCCACCATCCCTGCATAGTTCTGGATCCACCCACTGCCAGATCCCACCTGAACTGAACTGATTCTGGTCACAGACTTCAGGTTGCTATTTCACATTACTGTATCGCGTTAGGTAAAACTGATGTAAATTTGTGGGAAGTGCAGTGTTGCAAGATACCAGAAGTTTGCTGCTGTGAAGGAGAAATCAGCTGCTTGTTTGAGCTTTTAACGTTTCTGGGAATACAGAAAAAAGCATGGGCAGTAATTAAAGGAAGAACAGATGGTTCCTGTCTCTTCATACGGAGACTGCAGCTCCACTACAGACTGGTTAACAAACACACCAACCAGTCCTTACATATCAGTTAACATGAATGCTGTATGTATTTGAGGTGACGGTGAACAAGCTGAATACTGTGTCCGTCTGTTCTGTACTCTTTTCAGCTTTTCCACTCCATCTCCTCCCAACGTATTTACCCTGAATCAATATGATCCTCTCTTTAAACGAGATGCTTTGCTCAGGCTAGTTAAGGACCAGCTGTTATTGTCCCTTTTGTTCTTCCTCTAAAATATCCTGAATGAAACATGGCTGAGAACCTGTTTCTAAGACAACAGGGAACCAAAATACATGATTCTGAGATGCATTTAACCTTAAAGGTACAATATATAGGATATTTACTGTATTCAATGCTGTGTCACATCAGATAAAAGAAACATGCTCTACTGAAATACAAGCTTCTTGATAAATTACTATAGTCAGTATGTTTCTTATTGTGAAATTGGCCTAGACAGACCGGGCCATCTGTTGTGGTTTTGTTTTGTGTGTTTTGATCCGGCTTGATAACTACATTGCTCATGATGAAGCTCCGGGCTACCAGATATGAAACGTACTACAGCCATGGAAGCAAATAAAGTGGATCAGCTGAGTGAATGTTAGATTCTGTCCGACCTAAGAAGCTCCAAACCACGGTAAGTATAGGTGTTGTGGAGAAATTGCTGAAGTCAAAGGTCAATGGTGAGGTCAGGAGGGAAGAAAGTGTTGAGGAGCCTCTGATGTCTTATGCTGTATTATTTATTGACTCTTGATCAAGGAGAACTAGAGACACTCTCAAAGTATACCTGAAGTGCTTGAGTCGGTCTCGCATTCTGACAAACTCGTGATGGTGCATATACTTTAAACCCAAAGATCACACCCCAAATACTATACGCCCCAGAATTAGTCAAAGAGAATGTCTTTACTCTTGGAGGTGTTATTGTCAACACATTCTAGTCTGGAGACACAGATGTCTGTTTATGCAGATTGGAACGGCAACAACAAGCTATCTATTATGACTAGGAAGGCAGCAACAAGAAGACTGCCGAGGACCACAAGGCTCACACGTGACCTTGTGTAACCCTAAAAGAGAAAATTCCATAACAATTGGTAATGATTTAAAAGATAAAGACGTTGAGAGCCCAAAAGGACCTAGAGTGCCTGCTTTTGTTTTTTTTCCTCAATAGGTTTCCACCTGATTTCCTTTGTAAATTACGGTGGCCCTGAAATGCAAATCACAACGGCAAATCAGAAAATCAAATCAAATCAAAAAACCCAACGAAAAACTATTGAACACAACAACAAATCAGAAAATGCAAAGAACTATTACTAAACACACAGCAAATCAGAAAACCCAACAATAAATGAAAAAACAACAACTTCGTTATTTCGAAATTGACATAAAGTAATGAAGCTGTTGTGCAAATTCTGGCATCCAGGGAAGATGCATTTTCGGGATGTTGAGGGCAGAACTAGCTAGCAACGGCGTGTTGCAATTCAAAAATGAGGGGGGGGCTTATACGTACAGCCTTCACGAAGTGATGAAGAAGTGTATTGTGAAGTGCCATATTAATGGAAACCTGAAAATAATACAGTAATTACAGTAACATTAGGTGACTTAGTGCACAGTAACATGATTTTACATTGTGTACTAGCATAATAACGTTAGGATTTCTCATCATGTTCATGTGTGTTATCTAATGTCAATGCACGTAACGACTGCTCTCGTTTCCTGAGCAGAATCCAGAGGAAAATACACCGGTAACGGGACGCGGGTCGTCACTTATATGCAACAGCAACTTGTAGCTATAGACACAGAAATATATGTAGTCAGATCTGAGTTTACGTGTGTCGGTAACGGCGCACACATACGAGAGACAACTGCCTGGGTGTGACCACCTGCCGGGTGATACCATGACCCCTAAAATGTACTGCATGCGGAACGGCTGCAGAACGGCTCGGCTCCAGAATGACTACGCAGTCATTCTGGAGCGGAGCCGTTCTGCAGCCGTTCTGCAGCCGTTCTGCAGAGTACGCACTCTGCTGTCCACGCACTCTGCTGTCCACCAACTCACACACAATCCATTTGTGATGCACAATCACGCGATGTTGCCGGCTGTAGTCTCTTTGACTCCTGCAATGGCATTCCATGCCGCATCTTTTTTTCTGGTGTCCTTATAAAAAGGATGTGAGGTGTCATAAATGACGCCTGAAAACCTCTGACCTGTTGACTTCAGGTCGGCCCCACCCATTATGACGTGTTCTTGTAATGGAACTCGATCCGCGGTGAACATGAGTATTTTATTTTGAAAATCAACCGGGGTTTTATTTTGTATTTTGTAGCTGATTTCTTTCCCCGCACAAACTGCTCTGTGCTGAATTTAGCCTGTTTACTGATGACATCACCAGCTTCGGACAAAAAAGCTCCAGTTTGCGGAGCATTTCCATAGATTCAGGAAGACGTATTTGATACTGCACCAGCACTTCTTTTAGAAAGTCCTTCAGCTCCGGTGCTAACATGCTGGCTTCCAGTTGCTGTTGGAATGAGGAGCCCAGGTCTGCATCCTGGTGTGAGAGGTAGAGGCTGGATGATTTAAGGTCAAGTTGCCTGAGACGACTGTCATTGTTCATACGCAGTACGCTGGGCTATACAACTCTCCTCAATATCGACATGTACAGCCTGTCAAGATCCCTAAAAACACCCAGTGTGTCTCCTGTTTCTTCCCCGGAGTTTCTGTGCTCTGTCGTCCAGCAGGTTTTTCGTGGATCGTGGCTGCTGCTGTGATCCTGGACGACGCCCACTACACATATTACCACTGTCATTATTACTACTATATCTGCTACTGTGGTCACTTTATCATTCATTGTCATTCTGTCAGTCATTGTAACTGTACAAAATGTTTATGTTGATTGTCCTGTACACGTGACATCCATTGCACGTCTGTCCGTCCTGGGGGAGGGATCCCTCCTCTGTGGCTCTTCCTGAGGTTTCTTCCACATTTTTTCCCTGTTAAAAGGTTTTTTGTGGGCAAGTTTTTCCTCACTCGAACCGAGGGTCTAAGGACAGAGGGTGTCATTCTCTGTACAGATTGTAAAGCCCTCCGAGGCAAATGTACTTTGTGACTTTGGGCTATACAAATAAAATTGTATTGAATTGAATTGTTTCTAGCTGGAAATATTTGTTCACGGTTTTGATTTTCATCAACACAGGCTCGAGGAAGTACATGTACAGACTGTTGTATTTGGTAAATGGTAAATGGACTGTACTTATATAGCGCCTTTCTAGTCTTCCGACCACTCAAAGCGCTCTACACTACATATCTCATTCACCCCATTCACACACATTCATACACTGATGGCATTGGCTACCATGCTAATAACGGTTTGTAATAACGGTGCATTTTGTAATAAACGTCCAAAATGTAATAACTTTTTCATTTCATTTTGTAATAAAGCCGCATTTTGTAATAAACTGCCCCCACGCATTTTGTAATAAATTTTGCCGCATTATGTAATAAGTTATTACATTTTGACAAGATTATTACAAAATGCACTTTTTTATTTTCTGGGAAATGTAATAACATGGTGCATTATGTAATAATACCTAATATTGTTGTTTGTTAAACAATGAATTTATACAAGAGTGACTTTTGTTGTTTTTTATGCAATTTCCCTTAGAGCTATGTAGCCCAATGAATTTATGTATGACAGAATATAACTTTAGTTGCCTGTTTGAAGTTTGGAATTATATAGGCCAATCATTTGTGGCCAAATTCAAAGCTCTACATGGTTAGTCACTCAGGCAGGGAGGGGAGGGCAGGCTGTAATCTGATTGGCTGCTGAATCAGTTCTTTAATTTTATTTTATAAAACAGTCGTCAGAGTTGTATTAGCCTCGTTGGTAATAGCTAGTTGGTATTAAGTGAGTTCTGCATCAATTTGCGAGGTTTTAATTAATCTCTCAACTGCTGTGTGTATGTGTGTGTGTGTGTATGTGTGTGTGTGTGTGTGTGTGTGTGTGTGTGTGTGTGAGGGCTCCATAACTCTGAACAAGTGGCGTAAGGCTGGCAAGACCACTGAACGGGAGACATACTGCTCTCCCCCAGTTCAGTCGCATATCTGCAATGGAAAGCACAAGGTTTTAAACATTTTAGTAAATCTTTATTAACAACACAGAGAACCAGTGCATGTACACAGACACAGGTGAACGAGAGAGGGAGGGAGAGAGAACACACACATGTGCACACACACAAAGGAGATGGAGAGAGTGTGAGAATAGCACACACGTACACACACAGGTGAAGGAAAGAAGGAAGGGGGAAAACAACACACACACACACACACACACACACACACACACACACACACACACACACACACACACAGGTGAAAGAGACAGGGGAGAGAGAGAGAGAGAGAGAGACAGACAGACACTGTACACAGCAGATAGGGAGAAAGAAAGAAAAAGAGGGAGGAGAAACAAGAAATAAATAACTTACCTGCAAGGTTCAAGTAGTTCCTACAGCTTTTGCAGTTTGTCAAGCTCCTGGTCAGTCAACATGGCATTCTTGCTCTTGTGCTGCGCCAGGGTAGTGGTCAGTGGAGATTTGTTTCTCTGGATCCTCTTTACCATCTTCAGCGAAGAATTCCATCTTGTTGCAACGTCCTGAGCAAGTGATTCTTGCTTAAGTCCGTGTGCAATTTGCTGTTCGTTTAATTCCTGAACGTTAGATGGAATATGCTTAAAGTGCCAAACAATCTTGCGACATTTGGCCAGAACACTTTCAAATCCACTGTCTTTAAGTGAGACTGTGACCGTTCTTTGCAGACAGTGGGCCATGCAAGGCAGGTGTTCAAATGGAAGTAGCCTCGCGGCAGCAACCATGTTACGAGCGCTGTCAGTGCCGAGTGTGGTCAACTTTTCCTTGATTTTCCATTCGTTTGCAACATCCAGAAAATGCCTCAGCATGATGTCGTTCCTCGGTTTTACTCACAGTAAGTGCAAACACCTGCAGAGTCCAGTTGTGATCAACGAAATGCGCTGTGACGCCCAAACAATTGTCGTTGCTGACCGACGTCCAGTGGTCACCCGTGAGAGCGATGTGCTCTGCTTGCTTAATCATGTTTGCCCGCTGTGCCCTCTCATCCTCATACAATGTATTTATTCTTGACACGATGGTATCTCCCAATGCAACACGAATTACTTCTCTCAGTCCATCATCCTCTACTGTGCTAACTGGGTGGCAGTTTTCAACTATCCAGGTAACCAAGGAATTGGTTAACTTTTCACTCACAGGTTTTGTTAATCGCCCACGAGTGCCACACTCCTGTAGTAGACTAGGTCCTGTGGAGGTAGTTTCAGCAGGGTGTTTTGCTTTGAGGTGATATGTTAAAGTCGTGTTACTTCTGTGGAATTTAAATTTGGCTTTGCAAACTGTGCAAATTGCCTTGTTTTTGTCCAACGAGCCGTCGGGCAACTTTTTAAAATGAAATTTTCCCCCTAAAAGTCCGCCCTTATCCATCTTTCTGCCATAGACTCTCTTTTAGTTAGGATAGATGTTTGACCGAGGATGTGACCAAAGGTTATGGGTCAGCCGCCACCAGAAGTAAACAAAACCGCGTTAATTGTGTTAATTTTTCTAACGTGTTTTTTAAATTAATCGCCAACAGCACTACTTATCATGTATTCCACATTGCTTGGAAGAAATCGCATTGCCTTATGAGCCACTATATCCAGTGAGTGGCAAACGTAGCGAATAAGCTGCAAACTAGGCTGCTTCTGTTTGAGCAGTATGAAAATGGAGTGATGTTTTCCGGCCATAACACTTGCACCGTCTGTAGCAGTCCCCACCATATGTTTGATGTCCAGGCCACATTCACTCAGGAAAGAAACGATCGCATCTGATATGCCTTGGGCATCAGTACCGAGAAGATCAACAGGCCCCAGGAAAGTACTGACAAACTTGTTGTGTTTCTGTGACACACATATGCAGAGGAGTTTGCTTACTGATATATCAGTAGTTTCGTCCAGATAGAGGGAATATGGAGACTCACCAACATCTTCCTTTAACTCCTCTCTGAAATGTGGTGCCAGAACAGATGTGATGACAGCTGTACACTTTGTCCTGTGCATCTTGAACGCTCCCATCTCCTCTTGGAGTATATCTGATAGGTCCTGGACAGAATTGATGGGCGTGTGGCAGGCAACGTAGGTTGCAATCCCACACAACGTTTCTTCTCTCTTTGACTGTGCCTGCTCCTCCACCAGATCCCACCACTACAGCGAAAGATTTCACACTTGGTACACAGCGGGACTTGTGTTTTTTGTGGCTCCATGTTCTTTTAAATCATTAAGTTGGGCTCTTATTTCTGTGTTACAATATTTGCAACAGGCTTTAGAGTCATCTCCTGGGACAGGTGTGATCCAAGTTTTTAGGTCAGGGTCGGTTTTCCATGCCTTCCTGTAAGATTTTTTTATATTTTCCCCACTTCGGCATGATGCAAACGACTAGGTCACCCGCTTCAAATTTAGTGCCGCTACTTTTTTTTTTTTTTTACTACTTTTTTTTTTAGAGCCACTACTTGTCAGTAGTACCAGTATGTTGTACTCTGGTGTGTAACTTGACAGCGCAACTCTGAGTGAGTCTTGCAGATGTGCATCAGTGAGTGTCGCTTTGCCGTCGCCACAGTCGCCCCGCAAATAAGACAAACACATGCTCCTATCACGGTGGTAAAAAAAACAACCTCTACCTCCCATTCGTCGTGAAAATTATGTTTTTTTCTTTTTTCTACCATCTTTTTATGGGTCAGTCATCTCCTTATTTTTGCTGCGCCTGCTTGTTGTAGCGTCTGCGCAGACGCTATGTCATGCGCATCATACTGACCTTTGAACTATAACTAGGTCATAGTTCATTTATATTAAACATTTTTTATTAAAAAACAATTTTAAACAAGTTTTTTTATATATATTGTCATTTCCAGTTTACATATACGTGTGATTTAAACAAGAATAGCAATCAAAATAAATTAGATGCAGCTCACTGGTAAGTGGCGCTATTTCAGCTATTTTTAGAACGGGCTTAGAACGGGCGACTCAGGTGGTCCTTACGGGCGACCGGGTGCCCGTGGGCACCGTGTTGGTGACCCCTGACTTAGATTGACAAAGTCTCCATTTCTCCTAAATATTGTTACTGGTTGTTTGGATGTGATTTTAGACATGCATCAATGTATTTCAGTAAGTGTTTGTGTACAAACTGATTATTCTACTTCATTAAATCAGATGCTATTTTGCTATAAATTACCATAATTATGTTTAGTAATAGCCTTCTATATAAGGGAGACAAATAAGGATGAAAAATGTCTCTAAATGTGTCACTGACCAAACTACTGTATATACCATCAAAGTAATGCAATTACAATTTCAAGCAGTTTCAAGCCCTTTATTTAAAATCCAATAACTTGAAAACCTTGAATGTATCAATACAATTAAAGCATTTCTAAGGATTTCCAGCACTCATATGGACTCAGTTGTCCTTAATAACTGAGCGGTCCATGGCTGTGAGTGGACTCTAAAAGTAGAAGACAGAGAAGGTGAATGAGTATATCTTTGTTTATGTACACAAAAGCATGACATCACCATCATTACTGTAGCATTCTGACACTTCTGAATGAACCGTGTAGTTAATACTCGTACAGCATAACATTACGTTTCCAAAGTACTGCAGAAGTCCACTCTGTACACATAGAGCCTGTTTTTTAAGTCTGCTGTGTTGCCAATGACATAACGTTAATAAACTCTGAACAGGTTGGTGTCAGTTTGATCAGTCCGATTAGTAGTTGAGCCGGATACTCGGCTGAAACGAGTATCCGGTAAAGATAAGAGCACTTTTGCAGAGTCCGAGGATTATACAAGTAATACGAGTCAACATCTGTGCATGGAGTGAATGAGTAGAGTTTGGCTTCATGAAATACTTCTTGTTCATGCACCCCAATCTAACCTGCCCATCTTTTACCCCCAAATTCCACTTGACCCAGACGCTCCGCATTGCGTGTGTGCCCCAGTCGCCGCAGCGATACATGGCCTTTTTAGTCAATGTTCTAAACCCACAAGCTGTGTTGCAGTCCGCTTCAGAAGCTGCCCAGAAGCTGGCCTCTGCTCGGTTTCACGTTGAATACACAGCTGTACATATTTTCATTAGGAACAGCATAGAGAATCCGGTGCATTTTCAAAATAGAATACCCTGTGCAAACTGTCGGTCATAAATTGGGCAAAAGTGAAACAAATTAACCAAGTAGCATATTTACACACGTAGAAACATTATTAGAAGCGCATAAACAAGGAAAATTACCAAATCTGAGCAAGTAAACAAAGTCTGGCTGGCTAAACGCTTCTGAAACGCTCCTGGTTTGAAGTCGCGTGCATGATGGACTAAAACAACGTCGCAGCCACAACACGACAGAAACGTGCTCGGTGGGGTTTCGGGGTTAGTATTAACAGCTGCACCTTTCAGGTAATGAAGGCCCTTATAATAGGTCTTTTACTTCAGCAGATTATGGTGAATTGTTTTGGACAGTTTCTGTTAGAGTCTCTCATTAGGCAGGGAAAGAGTACATTCATGTGAGGAAGATGGGAGCAATTTCACACCAGAGCTTTAAAACCAGGTCTCATTTTCCACAACATTCACAGACTATCACACCTCATGGGAAGACTAACGCTGTGTTCCAGTCAAAGGCATAATTTCCCACTTGAAATTTCTAACCTCCGAGCAATCCAGGTGCATGATGCCAAACGTAAACCATCGTTCTCTGTGACAAACTAGTCTTTTTTTTGTAAGTGTTAAACTCTCAGCAGTGCAGCTTGAATTCGAACGAAACAGACGAGGAGAAACGACCGACGCTATTGTACATTTTATTTTACAGGATTTTTCTACTGCGAATTTAGGCAAATTTATTTTATGTTACATTTCTGCCCAAGTTGATGGTTTATCATTTATATTGTGCCATTACATCGCTGCTGCCATTGCTGTGTGACACCAGACAACTACTTTTTTATTAAGGAGGAGATAATCTGCATTTGAGTTTACAAATAGGAAATCTGACATTATCCTGAAACCACACTGGACAGGTCTCTGTCACATCGTGGCTGCGGCTCTGTTTTGGTCCATCCTGCACGTAACTTCAAACCTCACCAGGAACGTTTTAGAAGCTTTTATACCTCCACATTTTGTTTACTTTCTCAGATTTGGTCATTTTCCTGGTTTATGTGCTTCTAAATATGCTTCTACATGTGTAAATATGCTATGTAGTTAATTTGTTTCGCTATTGTCTGTTCCTACGACCTGCAGTTTGCACGGGTGGGGTTTGAAACACTGACTAGAATGGACGCATATTGCTGCGGTGACCACACGCAATGCTGCGTCTCCGCACCTGGTGGAATTTGGGGGTTAGTGTGTTCTAGAAATTCCAAGTTGTCTGAAATGCGGCATACAACTGTGTCCAAAATCACTCCTTAGTGGGGCGTCTGGCTTCAACGATCCTGCATAGGGCTGAAACATCTTCACAGATCTACAAACAAGTCCAGTTGCCCCGGATTTAACCTTCTTGAAGAAAGATGACCTGGATGATTGAAAACCTTCACAGTCACCTGACTTTACAGCAGGGATGTCAAACTCATTTTCACTGAGGGCCACATCAGCATAATGGTTGCCCTGGATGGGCCACATTAACAGCATCGATGTAACAAAATGCAGTGTCATTTAAAATAAATTAAACTACACCTTATTATTTTGTTAAGTAACTGTTTCTGTATTTATTATGTATTCAATTTGCAAATATTATATACAAAATGTTCATTTTGAAACCCACATTACTTGAATCAGTGTACAAACTATTTAGGAAAATAAAGAAAAATATTATAAACAAGTTATGATATTAACCCTTAACCTTATACAGAACTTTCTTCAACACAGTCATCGTTGATGACAAGTGTCATGCTTATTGGAACGGGCATGGCGCTGATTCATCGAGGCATGCGGAAACTGCTGGCAGCCGTGCACAGCCCTATAAAGCTGCCGGCAATGACTGAAGCTCTGAGTGAAGCTGTCGGAAACCTGAATGGGGCCGTGATCCAGAACAGGGATAACATCGCAGTGCTGGGACGCAAAGTGGACGACATCACCGAGTTGGTGGACCGGAGCATGGTCAACATTACAGGATCGATGGAAAACATCAGGAATAACCAAGATATGGGTTACATCATGGAGAAGCTGACAGCTTTGCAAAGGCAAATGGATCGTTTTGGAGACCAAGCTGGCTAAGTGTGCCTGTAGCAGAAAACGAAGCTACGGGGCCCCAAGACCAACAAATTCCAATCTGATCTTGACCTCCCCACACCTGCAGAGCCTTGGCCAAGGTCTCTGCTGGAATAACAACTCCCCGGATGATCACTTCAGCGAGACACTCTTTGCCCTACTTCCCCATCTCCCACTGACACTTGTTGACTGTTCTGCCATGGCCTGATCAAGGCTGTCTCCATAGCAACTGCCATCCCATCGCCATAACATCTGCACACTGAGGCTCCATGATTTAGGACAGGGCGGGACAAGTCTGCAGGCTTACGCACACACACACAGACTTACAGATTTGCTTTCATTGCCCTACCCCCATCCACCCGTCTTCACCGCTTGTTCCCGACGGCCTGACAAGGCGTGTGTCCAGCGCTGTCTTGGCTGCAGGACCCGGATGGCTGCGTGTCTGGGCTGGACTATTTCAACTACCCTTCCCATACCCCCTGGTGGCAGTGTTGTGTTTTTCATGTTGTTGTATATGTGCTAGAAACTGCTGAGGTGTTTTTGTCCTGCTCCCAGAGTGTACTCCTACAGGAGCACAGACTGGGGGTTGTTCTTTTTCTCTCCTCCCCTATCCCAATGTTGTATCCCTTCTACTTCTTTTCTCTACCTTTTTTTTGGCTACCATATACTGTCCTGTCCTACCCCCATTGTCTTTACATGTATTGTTTGTATGGACAGACTGGTCTGCAATTTCGTTGTACTGTACTTGTACTGTTACAATGACAAATAAAGCCCCTATCATCATCATCATCATCATCATCATCATCCTCATTCATAGATCATGTTCTAAAAATAACACAAACACAAAACAAAATGCAAACATAATCATTAAATTGTACACATATTCTACTGTTCTTATTCTTTAAATACATTCTATTTTATTTTAGGTTTTTAAAAATGCTTACTAATGTTTTCTGGACGGATATCTGACACCATTTTCCCCTGGCCAGAGTGTCTGGTTTTAGGTCTTGTGCTGAGGCAATCTGCAAAACAGCATGGAGGTTATCATCGGTAATGCGTGATCTGTGCTTGGTCTTGTTCAAATTCATTATTGAAAACATCTGTTTGCACAGATAGGTGCTCCCAAACATGGACAGAACACGAGCAGCATGAAGTCGGAGCAGTGGCATCAAACCAGGGGGAAGTAGACGGTAAAAGTCCTCAATTGCAGCATCCTGGATCTTTGCTCTCAGCCCACTATTGGTTTGAAACTCTATTAACGCCATCTGAAGGTTATGGGGCGCACTGCAGACATTGGCGGTGAAAGGATTGGCAAAGATGTCAAAACCATAGTGCTGCTCTTTAAAGTCAGAGAAGCGGCGATTAAACTCATTTATTAACCAGTTCAGTTTGGTAGTCAACCGAGCACATGAAAAAGCACCGCTGCATGAACCCCCCTGGGCCTGAAAGCATTATCTTGTGTCTTTGAAAACCCACCATAAAGTCTAATGAATGTAAATGTCTGTGATGGCTTATTGTGGTGAAATGTTGAATTGCTGCATCAGTGGCCTTTATACATAATGTAGGTGAATGTGTGTGTTTGTGTATGCACACATACATAAACATATATGTTATATATATGTTTATTTTCTCTTTTTCCATCTGTATTTGTGGTCTTTGTCTTAACTGCAGCTTCCTTTACATTCATGAAACATTCATAGAAGAGACTCCTGCAGCCTGCAGCAGCCTCATGCATTCATACAATCATTCACATACAGCACGAGCAGCATGCAGCTATACAAAGTGATGGAAATGAATCTCTTACTGTGAAATTGCTTTATCTTTGCCCCTGATTTACAGGAGGTCTGTGTGTGTGTGTGTGTGTGTGTGTGTGTGTGTGTGTGTGTGTGTGTGTGTGTGTGTGTGTGTGTGTGTGTGTGTGTGTGTGCAGAACTGCACACATGGGAGTTAAACAGTTTATTCTTAGCCCTATGTTAAATCTCTCACATAATACTGTATATGAAATACTATAAACACACAAATAGTTTGTAATCCATAACCACATATATATATTTTTAATCTGTAAATAATAGATATGTTTTGGTCATTTAAATGTGGGAATAAAATGTCAGCATTTGTCTGACAATGATTTTCTATCTAAAGGCAACGTTCAATGTGTCTAAACTTCCAGTGTAGCCAGCAGGTATCTTGAAAACATAACAGATATCCTGGACCAGGGTCTAAGTTCAACGGAGCAGCTTGTAACTAGAAAGTCAGAGTTAATAACTGCAATTCTGTATTTGTAATCGGATCGGATTGTAATTTTAGACCTCTAGGTCAAACATGGATTCTACTACTACAGGCCAGCAGCCATGATTTCTCCCAGGCTGTGTTTTTTAGTAGAACTTTACTTTTGAAAAAAATCACCAAGTGCTACAATCTTATTAAAGCCACAGCAAGAGCAGAGAGTGTGCGATGGTAGAGAAGGACGCTGTGTAAAGCCTCAATGTATCATGATGTACTGCCTCACTGCAGAGCACAAAAAGGCAATCAGCAACACTGTTAGTTTATAAATGTGAAAGTCATATGCATGACTGACTGCTAACGTTTAAATTCATTCAAGTCGTAACATTTTTGCTAAATATGTTTATTTATGAGAGCATTCAATATCATATTTATATGTTTAGGGATCTAGTTTAAGGATGTGGTTAGCCTAGCTTAGCATAAAGACTGGAGGCAAGCTGTTCTGACTCCAATGAACAATTACACTGACCAATAGTTCTTATGAACACTTGTTTGTTGAATCAATTCACAACTAGAAATGAAACAATTTTTGACAATAATTGATGTTATATGAGTTACATGTTGAACAATATACTAAGAAAGAGATTTTTACACACACTGTTGATGCCTTCTGATTTGTCAAGTCATCTTTTATTTATTTGAAATAGGTTTGTATGACTTCAGTACAGCACTAAAAACAACTTAGGACATAGTTGTACTTAGCAGCACTGCACTGTAAAACTTTTTGCTTTCAAAAGGTAGAGCTGAATGACAGGCAAGATCATTTCTACACAGACTCATGCAATATTGAAAAACCTTGATAGGTTGGCTAGGTTTCTTAAGTCCTGTGCCAAAATCTTTATTTGAGATTCTGATCTCAGTTTCTGTTAACTGTGACCAATTTCCATTTGTCGCTCGGTGATATGCAGGTTTTCCATGCCTTCATTTCTTGCTGGCTCGACCAGTATATGCTGGTATTGGTCAGCCTTCATTAACCCAGCTACAAATTGCTGGTGCACTCTCATTTCAATGTCCTGGTCTCTGATTATTGGATTTCATTGCAATATATTCAATTATATAGCACCATATCATCACCATAACAACTCCAAGATTCTGTACAGTGGAGCTAGAGGCCAGGGTGATCTAAAGTAACTAAGTCTCTAGAAAGAGAGTTTCTGAGGTGTTTGGGTCTAATTACAAGAACTTCAGTTTTGTCTGAATTTAACATAAGAAAGATTAAAAGTCAGTCCCAGATTTACTCTTGCCTGGTGGTTTCTTGCTTACTCACTCTCTCCTTTTCTCTTCTTATCTTCCTCTGTCAATGTCCTCTTTGCTCTCTTCTCCTCTGCTATCATGTCTGTAACCCCAGTCCCATGTAGCTAGGAAATAGCTGACAAATAATTGGGGTGTTGTAGTACTGTGGGACGGGGCCTGAGTTCGTCTGGAGATCGAGCTACCTGTGATAAATGTGATATAAAATAACTTGGCAGTTCCTCCAATAACGTTTAAAAAGTAACACAAAATTGGTACTTCCCCTTAAAGTAAAAGTTCACTTCAACCAATTTTATATTTATCCAAAAAGTATCACCCTTGTAAGTACAACACAGGATTTAGTGGACACAACAATAATCATTTATTACAAAGTTACGAATTGGATGTTCAAATTAGTCAAATAGTTCACTGTTGACCTTTAAGTATGCATTGATAACAGTATTCAAAACTTCTATATAATGCTCTGGAAGGTTTAGCACACAAATGATGAACCCAATGAGAGAATGTGACATCAACATAAACAAGTAAACTCAAATGTCCACAGCCCACACACACACACAGCGCCGGTCCTGCCCACATTTGCGCCCTCACGGCCGCCCGTGCGCCCCGATCAGTCTGTCTGGCGCACCCCTCTGCCTTGTCAACCCCCGCTCCCGGGGGCGCCCGCTCCGCTACCTTGATGAGCGGTATCGAAAATTCGCGAGGTTTTTTTCATTTTAGGGCGCTCGTGCGCCCCCCACGGAGACGGCGCCCTGGGCGGCCGCCCACATTGCCCATTGCTAAGACCGGCCCTGCACACACATTCACGCAGGGCTATTAACGAAAAACGTTGCAGGCCTGGTCGAAGCTTGTGAGCGTGGAGGCGGAAAACGAATGCCCGTTTCACTGGGCTTAACCAGCATTACCAAAAGCACGTGCAAAGGGTTAATGGTGTACTCACGAGTCCAGCAACAGTCAGAGATTAAGATGAAAAACAGCAAAAGGCAAGGTGCAGTTTCAGCGGCAAGAAAATGGGGCGTGCAGCAACACAGCGCGGTGAGCCACGTTCAAGTACAGCAGCTACAGTCTCCCTCCAAAGTTCCAGGGCTCTCCCGGTCCTCGCTCTCTCCCTCTTATGGCAAATGTCCGGTCCTGAATCATATAATAATAATGACGAAAAACCAACAGTAGGTCTTAACAAATTAGCAATAACTAACTGCAATGCAGAATTAACCATGTGAAAGTCTATGAGCAGGCGTGTCATCATACATTATCCCAACTTTGACAAAGCAATGGGGAGTCTCTTTTGATAGTGATTCTCAATCCTCTATGTACAACTACCATAGGTTTATTGATGGAGTGGCCAGGGCTATCATAGCTTAACCGCACGACTGGCTTCACTTATCTTCGGGTGGGATGGTTACAAACAGGCTCTGCACTACCTGTGTACACCACAGTGTCCTTTGGCAGTTGCTGAATTTGTTCTGCGTCTTGTCCTTCTATCTAGGCATCTAACCGCATGCCTAGATACCCTATGTCCTCTTTCTAGCAAACCAGCACGCTCCACCCAGCCCCGCCCATGGTTGACTGATGCCATCCGCTCGTCACGTACAGCACTCAGAGCTGCAGAACGGAAATGGCACAAAACCAAAAACCCTGTGGACCTGGAAACCTTCCAATCTCTCCTAGCCTCATTCTCTTCATCTGTCACGACTGCAAAAATGGAATATTACAACATGAAAATCAGCAGCACAACTGACTCACGGAAACTCTTCTCCGCCTTCAAATCGCTGCTCAATCCTCCCCCACCCCCACCTGCCACCAACCTCACTGCCGACAGCTTTGCCTCCTTCTTCATAGACAAGGTGGCAAGTATCAGCAAACAATTTTGTGATCCCCCCGGTCACAACCTGCTACACCCCCGAGACAACAGCGCAACCCTCTCTACATTCACCCCTCTCTCGGAAGACGAGGTTTCCAAACTGATCATTAACAACCGACCCACCACCTGCCCGCTGGACCCCATCCCCTCTAAACTCCTACAAGATATCGCTCCTACGGTAGTCCCACCGATCACATCCATGATTAATGCCTCATTGTCCTCGGGCGTATTTCCAACAGCCTTCAAACAAGCCAGAGTTACCCCATTACTGAAAAAGTCTACGCTTAACCCTGCCCTGGTTGAAAACTATCGGCCGGTGTCACTGCTCCCCTTCCTCTCGAAAACCATTGAGAGGGCGGTATCTAAACAAATCACTGACTTCCTCACCCATCACCACCTACTTGACCCAAAACAATCGGGTTTCAGAAGTGGCCACTCCACTGAGACAGCTCTACTATCTGTCACAGAAGCCCTAAAAACAGCCAGAGCACGAGGGCAATCATCCGTACTCATCCTTCTCGACTTATCGGCTGCTTTCGATACAGTCAATCACGACATACTCTTAACCACACTCGCTAACATGGGCATTACAGGCTCCGCCCACTCTTGGCTCGAGTCCTACCTGGCTGGACGCTCCTTTAATGTGTCTTGGCAAGGTCGTCTGTCATCGACTCATACCCTCTCCACGGGGGTGCCGCAGGGGTCGGTGCTGGGTCCCCTCCTGTTTGCCATCTACACCACCTCGCTGTCCCATGTTATCCGCTCACACGGCTTCTCCTACCACTGCTACGCCGACGACACACAGTTATACCTGTCGTTCCAGCCGGACGACACCACGGTCTCCGCACGCATCTCCGCCTGTCTTTCTGATTTGTCAACCTGGATGAAAGACCACCATCTCCAGCTTAATCTGTCAAAAACCGAACTCCTGGTCATCCCTGCCTATGAGTCAATCTGCCATGACTTCAACCTGAAAATTGGCACCGTCACTATCACCCCCAACCATGCTGCAAAAAACCTGGGCGTGGTACTAGATGATCGTCTTTCTCTGTCTGAGCACATTTCCTCCGTAGCGAGGTCATGTCGCTATGCTCTGTACAATATTAGAAAAATCAGACCGTACCTGACCCAATATGCCGCTCAGCTCCTGATTCAGGCTACAGTCATCTCTCGCCTTGATTACTGCAACTCGCTCTTGGCTGGCCTACCTGCTTGCGCGATCAAACCTTTGCAAATGGTCCAGAATGCCGCAGCGCGACTGGTTTTCAATCAACCTAAAAAGTCACATGTCACCCCCCTCTTCAGCGACCTGCACTGGCTGCCTGTAGCTGCCAGAGTTAAACACAAAGCTCTGACGCTAGCCTACAAAACCACCTCAGGATCTGCCCCTGCCTATCTCAGCGTCTTACTAAAGGCTCACGTCCCGACCAGGGCGTTACGCTCAGCTCATACAAACCGTCTAGTTGTACCTTCGCCTCTCACAAAGCGAGGTCACTCTAAACTCTTCTCTGTGGTCGTCCCCAAATGGTGGAATGACCTACCAACGGCTACAAGAACCGCAACATCCCTTTCTACCTTCAAAAAACTTCTAAAAACCTTTCTGTTTCGAGAATGCTTCCCTGCCTAATAAAACTAACAAAACTAACAAACTACTCTGTGCTCCTTTACACCTTTTCAGCTTATGTCCTCCTCTGTAAGTCGCTTTGGATAAAAGCGTCTGCTAAATGCAATGTAATGTAATGTAAATGTAATGGATCGCACCCACACCCTCCTCAGTATCCACATCAATGTCCTCTTCAACAATGTTGAGTTAGTGCTGAGTTAATGCATTTTCCAGGGGAACATCTCTACTGAAGTAATCCGCCAGAAGATCCAGGGCCAGTAAGATGTCCGCCCTCCGGTCAGCAGGAAGGTTCCAGTTTTCATCCTTGTCTTCCAAGTGGTCTTCCTGGTTTCGATTTTCAATTGACCTCTGTGGTAGCTGCTTCACCTCCAAATCTGAGGGAAACCGGACCAGATACCCTATGGGTAAAAGGTGGTCCCGAAGGTGGTACGAGCACACAATCTCCTTTCTCCAACACTTGGTCTCTCACTCTGTTGTCATAGTACCTCTTGTTTTTGTCATATGACTTATTAGCAACAGTCACTGCTAACTCGTATGCCCTTTTTAGGTCACTTTTCAGTTTGTCAACGTACTGTAAGTAGTCACTACAATCGTCACCATCTGAAGAAGTTCCAAAACAGAGATCAATGGGCAGACGAGCTTCACGGCCAAACATTAAGTAGTATGTAGAGTAGCCTGTCGCATCGTTACGGGTACAGTTGTAGGCGTGGACGAGCGAACTGACATATTGGCTCCATTTCTGTTTCTGACTTGGTTGAAGAGTACCGAGCATAGACAAGAGCGTTCGATTCAAACGCTCTGGCTGCAGGTCACCTTGGGGGTGATATGGACTCGTTCGGGATTTTTGATGCCTAACATTACCAATAGCTCTTTGAACTCCCAACTGTTCTATGAGACGGTTGCGTAGCTCAGATGATTAAGTAACACTAAATGGGCGACAGAGAGCTTTGACACCTGATTGAGGGATGTGTCTCCATCCGTCATCCTCTTCCATGGCGTTCCTAGACAACCAGTCGGCATCCACGTTTTTCCCTGCCAGGCTTTTACTTAATGTCAAAGTTGTACGTAGTAAGGCTAGCCAACCACTGGCTGTGGTGAGTAAGCGGATTGTTGTCGGTTCTCACCGTACCGTAGAGATAATCGTGGATGTAAGGCTTAGTTGCATCGGCAAAAGCTAACACGGGAGCACTGATAAGACATTGGATGATTTGGCGAAAAGCATCAGCACAGGCTGGGGTCCAGCGCTCACCATAGGGCTCAGACAGTCGAAAATAGTTATTAACATGGGATTTGGTGGGTTTCGTCCCTTTCCTCACAGGAGAGTATCCTTTCGTTAAATCAGTGAGAGGGCGAACTATGGCTGAGTAGTTCTTGATGAACTTACGATAATAGCCACATAACCCCAGAAAGGACTGCAGCAACTTCAAGTGGGTGGGTGGTTGCCACTGGGCTACAGCCTTGATTTCGTCGGGGTCGGTCGCAATACCATCTGCGGACACAATATGTCACGTACTTTACTTCCGGCTGGCAAAACTGACACTTATCCAGCGAAAGTTTCAAGCCGACCTCTGCCAGTCGGTCAAGTACGCGCAGTAGATGCTCTTCGTGTTCTTCCAGAGTGAGACCAAACACAATAAGGTCGTCAAGGTAGACACTGAAGGAGGTTCATATCTCCCACTGCCTTTTCCATCAATCGCTGGAACGTGGTAGAAGCCCCGGTGATGTCTTGGGGCATCCGCTCGAACTGATAAAACACAAGCGGGCAGATGAACGCTGTTTTTTCCTTGTCCTCCTCGGACATTGCGATTTGATAGTAGCCAGAGCGAAGATCGAGCACAGAAAATCAACGACTTACTGTGAGGCTGACCAAAGCATCATCAATTTGAGGAAGGGTGTATTAGTCAGGTATGGTCTTCAGGGTGCAATAATCAATGCACATCCTTATCTTACTATTCTTCTTCCTAGCTATCATGATGGGAGAGGCGTATGGGCTACGGTGAACTGATCCCAGCGGTGCCTCCATTTATGTAACCCCAGTCCCATGTAGCTAGGAAATATTGACTGACAAATAATTGGGGTGTTGTAGTACAGTGGGACGGGGCCTGAGTACATGTCTATAGAGGCTGCTGAGCCTGGTTACATTGCGTGCTCGCCGAGCTCCAATTCTGGCCCCGAAACGTCCTCTTCACCTTTGGTACAAACACTCCCTCGGTAGTCTGAGCTCACAGTTAACATACTTACCTAACAGCAGCTATAGTTTGGCAGCAGTTTACTTTACTGTACATCAGTCACAGTTCAATCACAGAGAGCAGTAGCAGAAGTAGATCAGCCGGAGGACATGAGAGGGAAAACCAGAAAACATTTTCTGCATAAAATATGATCCAGTTTCACCAAAATCAGTGAAATAGTTGGTGGTGTGTGACTTAGTGCCGTAAAGCGTTACGTAGGCTACTTCTCTTAAGATCAAAGGTACATAGTGCACATGAACTCATGCAGTTTGTTAGACCTCAAGGATACACAAGGTACAGTTTTAACGACTCAAGACTAAAAAAGTAGATATTGGAACAAGCCCTATAGCTTACAGGGACTGTATAGCTGCCATGGTAAATGGGACCCGAGATGGTTTCCTTTTTATAGGGCAAATAAATGCAGCTAGCCAAAACAGCCAGTGATACCTGTTCTCATTTTTTTCATCGAGATCATAGAATTCTGTAGCTGAAAATCAGCTACTAAACAAACAGCAGCTCAGTCCCATCTGCACAATTCCTCCCTAAATCCCCTCACACTGCATCAACATCAGCACCAAAGCACTTTAAATCACATGAAGCCATTCATTGTTTATGGAGACAGCTCTGCCCCATGGCTGCAGCCATGATACAATTAATGCAGGCAACTGAAAAAAATGCAAAGCCGGGATGTTCGCAGGTCAAATTACTGCAGTGCAGGTGGCCACTCATTACTACAGTAGTAGGTGAATGTCTGTGTGTGATAGTGTGAGAAAGATGCTTTGTGAAGGCAAATCTGCGTTTTGCATGGCCCAAGATAATGTCACAAACCTAAAAAAAGTGAATGCACCTGTTTAATACGATATGAAGATGGCTATTAGTAAGCTTTCTAAGTATTTAATATATAAAAATGATTTATTTTATGAGTATATGTGTTTATGTTTATTTAATAGCAACAATGCAAATTAACATAGCACTATAAAAGTAGACTATTATATTATAGGGCCTATTCTAAGGTGCGTTCCCCACTTTTTTACAATATAGTACTACTATTAGTAAAAACATTATAAAAGACCTACAACACACATTTAGTCTGTGGCTACCCTCTGAAGATGACCTGGGCCCAGTGTGTGGTGTTTCTTGGCCAGCTGAGATACACTGCCACTGTGTTCTCCACAGAGAGTAGGGAGGGTTCTCTGAACAGAACCAGAAGAGGAAAGTTCGACTTTAGTCGCCAGGTAAAATAACAAGAAATCTGAAGGAGTACAGGCGTAATAGAGATGTATAAAATAAATAAATAAATGAATAAAATAAAAACAAAATATCAGTAATATTAAACAGTACACACTAATTTACCTGATCTTTTGTATGTTTGTGAACTGCTGCATGATTCCCTGAACAAAGACTCGAGAGAGTCTCAATGGTCTGCTTCTGGAGCTGGCTGTAGAGAATGTCCACATGAGGCATGATGAGATGGAACAGTTTCAGGAAGAAGCTGAAACTATTATCCTCCTGCAGTCTCACAAACCATCCAGCTTCTCTCACAGTAGTAGGATCAAACTGAGTCCCTGATGGTTTCAAAACACTGGAGCAGGTCTTCTTTGTGCTCAAAAACAGTGTTCATAGCTCTGCTGTGGAAGTTCAGCTTCACTGTGCTTGCTCTTGGGAGTCTGTGGGCCACCACTCTATCGAGCATGCTGGTTCTCTTTGGAGAATCCAGCCAGGTCTGAGAAGAAATTACTTACTTTTGGGATATGGGAAAGTTACCTGCTGCATGATAAGGTTAAGTTGGTGAGCATAGCAGTGGAGCAGTGTGCATTTACATAGACATCTTGGATCTTCTTCTGTACACCACCTATGGCTCCTCTCATGACACTTGCACCATCATATGCTTAGGAAATGAGCTTGCTCTTCTGGTCATCAGGGAGAATGGAGCTCAACCTATCCAGAAGTGCTGTGGCGATGGAATCAACTGTAGCACTTTGGAGAGGTATGAACTCAAAAAAACCTCTCTTGGACATGATGGGCCCTGTCAATGTAGCAGATCACAAGCACCAGCTGACACTGAGTGGAAATGCCCATTTTTTTTATCAGCCTGGATGGAGACAAAGTCTGCACTCCTGATTTCTCCAATGATGCACTCTCTCAAAAAAAGTTCATTCTGTACAGTCTTAGATGTTTCCTTAAACACAGTGGCAGTCTGCAGGTGCTCATGTAGAACTGAATCCAGTGATGCTACAAAATCCACCAGTCCTCTAAAAACACCTCTGTCTGATCGTCTCCAGCTCTCGTGGCTCGACCTGTCAATCAGCCACACTTTATGACAGACGGCTGTGACGTCAGCCCCGACGTCAGCCCCATGGCGGGAGGGTGGTGGTATGTAAATCCGGCTGCATTCAGCTCTGGGCACAGGAAGGCTGCGCTATCTCTTCTATTGAAAAGGAGCTACTGCACATATACAGCTTTTAATCTACGGGCAGGTAACGCATATATTGCTTCATTGTTATGAAGTCATTTGTCATAGTTTGGCACACTGTTCATTCACTGCCATCGATGAACAGGTAGCAGTCTTTAGCCTTGATGTGCCATTTCTGAGCATATTTATTTATTTCAGTCACGGTCCAGCTGCTGAATCTCATCATGTTTTCATGCCAGGTGAGTCCTGTCGATTAAGTACCTACATAAGTGTAGTCTACAAGGCTTGGCACATGGGTCATGTTCCAGCAAGAACAGGGAATCACTGAATGCTTTGTTAGTAATAAATAATGAATAATGGATCACAACAGCAGCAAGCACACTGATAGCTGTGTAATCAGACATCATGACATTTTGTAACAGAGCTAGAGAGCATGAACAAACTAGGACACAGAAGGTGGAATATCTCAGCTAGGTAGGTTACATTCATCAGAAGGACCTGATGACTACAGGTTGGGGATGCTTTATTTAGAATTCTGTCATCACAGTACACATACTGCTGGCTACATAAGTTGAATGTTGTTGACTGTCTGTTGATTGGCACACAGGTGATGGTACAATGTGGTGTCCTGGGCCTTTAATGTTCCCACACACGGGAGAAAAGAAGACCTCTCCTTTGCACAGCTGGCCAACATACCCAGGCAGGTATGTGATGGGAAACGCCTCTTCATCAATCATTCATGCCTTTATAGGGTATACCTCAGGGTAGATGGCTGCACAAACACACACACACAAACACAAACAAAAGTCTTTCAAAATAAGAGTCCCTTCAAAATATGAGCCAATTAAAAAGGCAATGATGACACAGCTTGTTGTAATAATACTAAATTTGCTGAGCAGTGTCAATAATAATATGGGGGCGTATTGGGGCGACAGGACCAGGGTCAGGCACACTCAAAATTTCTTTAGACATTTTTCTAGTTGACTTTACCGGCCTCTGATGATCACCTCACCCTGCTTCTCCCTGCACACCTGTTGCTTATTCCTTCATCAAGCCTCAGCCTAAATTCTTCTTATTCTCAGCTCCTGTAATCCTTCCGGTGTTCTGTTATCAATGTAGAAACCTGCTGCAAATAGGAACCCTTTAATGGACCGTAGTTTACAGTGAAGTGGCTTTAATTCAGCTTGTTCTGCTTGAGTGTCATGCAGTTATCTTCCCTGTTGCCTCACATCTAAACTCTGGGCGGGACTGCATTGTAAGAAGCTCATAAATGCTGTTAAAGTATAAAAAGCACATACGTACAGTAAGGTTATAATTACACACGTGCAATGTTTTATCATGCTTCCTAATCCTTCCACCATGTTGGATAAAATACTCCTGCTGGACTTTGCGTCCAGGAACTGCTTAACCAGATCATGGGAGGAATTAGACTTATGCCTAATGCTATTACTGTTTCTGAGGACATTACCATAGTGTGTGTGTGTGTGTGTGTGTGTGATTTCATTTTAAAGCCATTTAGTCACAAAGACGAATTGTCTTTGCTGTGTTTCACTTTTGGCTCACCTACTCACACAGATTCTATGACCTATCATCAGTCAAGTCGTGTTAGCAACGGCAGAGCAATTGCTTATCCCTGAATTAGTAGGGATTGCCTCAGCTTAGACTAATCAATTTAACTGATTCTCTTTGTCTGTATACTGTCCAATGTCGTCCTCTTTTCATCTTTTTTTGTTTGTCTTTTCATCTGAAGTCTCTCTGTCTCAGTTTAGGTTGCCAGGTACAGATTATAGAAGGATGTGAGGTTGGAACACAACTATAGATTGATGCAACAACAGATCACTGCTGCTTTTAGCTTTTTAGCACACTGTAACAACATTTCCTGTTAATTTACAGTAAACTACTGGCAGCTACAGTTGCCAGCTTGAAACTGTTACTCTACAGTGTACCTACTATCTACAACAACAGTTTAGTACTGTGTGTGTTTACAGTTCCTACATTCTCCATTAACAACTTAAAAATGTACTGACATAAACTAATGATTTAAAAGTTTTACATTTAAAAATGAAACTCCTGAAATAATAATAATAATGATAACTAGAAAAATTTCTAAGAAAAAGAAAAAGAAATTTTGAGTGTGCCTGACTCTGGCCCCGTCGCCCCTATACTTTATTATTGACACTGCTCAGCAAATTCAGTATTAATACAACAGGCTCTGTCATCATTGTCTTTTTAGTGTGCTCTTATTTTGAAGGGACTCTTATTTTGAAATACTTTTGTCTTGTGTTTGTGTGTGTGTGTGTGTTTGTGCGTGCTTTTGTGGTCTTGTGTCTGTTAACCAGATAGTTTTACAAAGTCTTTTATTTTGAAGGGACTCTTATTTTGAAAGACTTTTGTCTTGTCTGTGTGTGTGTGCTCGTGTGTCTGCCCTGTCTGTCTGTGTGTTTGTGTGTGTATGTGGTGTCTGTGTGTCTGTCTGTCTCTTTGTGTCTTCGAGAGAGAAGGATAGAATGGCCGACATTAAAAATGTAGTCTTGATAGTCATTGATATCTTACAGAGACTCCAAAGTTAGTCAAAGGCAGGCTGTGTCTCTGTCTCAGGGGAGAGACACAGAGTGTGTGTGACACTCAGAAAATCTCTAAATGAATGTGTTAAAAAAAATGGGAAAGAAACAATAAACACTTAACTATGGACATCATGTCATTTACATCTTCTTTAAACATATTTGTAAAAACATTTTAAATATCTTTATTTGTGAATGTGCTCAAATATTTTTTTAAACACAACTTTGTGTATGTTTTTAAACATCTTTGTGTGTTTTTAAACATATTTAAATACATTTAAACACATATTTGTTAAAAAACATCTTCACTTAAAAAAACACAATTTAAGATGTTTGTACGATGTTTGAAACAAACGGTATTAAAGAATATGAAGCAGGTAGCATCTAGCGGCGCTAAAACAACACAGAGTGTGGATGATTGACACCTGTCACCTGTCGACCAATCAGAGTCAGGAGAATCTATTAGTACCGCCCACATTCACCTTTGACCCACCACTGACGATCCAGAATGAAGTAAACCCAAAGGTGGTATATTGCACCAAGAGGTCTCACTTCACTGTCAAAGCCTCTTTGTCTTTATGTAAACAACCAGGAGCTTCATGACTGATTCAAACTAAAGCAGAGACATTAGCAGGAGACATTAACAGCGTTTCTCATGCTGAAATAGAACTTTTGACACGAAACAGCAAAGATAAGACATACTGTATCGTTTTGTGAATTTTTTTGCTACTCTTTGGGGGCTAGCTCGCCGAAATTGTATAAAGCATGACATGAATATAGAAGATATTTCAACCTAGACATTCTTATAAGTCACAACCTAACTTATCGTTTTAACCTATATAGTGTGTGTGTGTGTTGTTGTTGTTGTTATTGTTGTTTTCTTTTCCTGACAGTGGCAAAGTGTGGGATGACACATGGGAACCTGCGCAAGCTTATCTGTAAAACAGCCCACCACAGGTTGCAGAGTTGGCACCACAAGTTCCCAGTTCAAAGTTCAACATGTTGAAATACACAATAGAAATAAAGTTAAAGTTCATCATAAAAGTTCAGAATAAAATATTGAATATACATTTCAGTCAGTGTCAGTCTCTGTTTCACTCTATAACTGGCTTAAGTACATAAAACATCTATGAATCCAATAGATCAATAATATCTCAAGTAATGTGTTCACAGCTCTCGATATCTCACTATTGTCTACTTCTCATTACACACATACACACACACACGGAAAAAAAATAATAGAATCAAAATAGGACAATTAAATATTTGGCTGTGTAAGTACACAGTATAAGTATGGTAGTAAAATATCAGTTTAGGAAGTCTATTGATATATATTGATCTATACTCAAATTTCAGACCCCTGCATAAAGCATTTACAAGTTAATCCCAAAAAGGTAGGTAGTAGGCCTCATTGAGTACAGAACGGCTGACCTCTGACCCTTCCCAAGGGGCCACGGGTACGAAACTGACACAGTGATTGTTGCCCACGTCCTGATACGCATACTCAAATTTCAGCCCCCTGCCTCGTTGCTTTGATGAGTTATCAGGGGATAGTGACCGGAAAAGAAGAGGGTCAGATTTGGGGAACTCACTAAAAAAAAAAATGTCTCTTTGGCCGCCGCGCGGCAGCCTTTGACCCCAGGGGCCACAGATTTGGAACAGAGGATCCCCCAGGGGCCCTGAATAAAGAATCGTTGAAAAGTCCAGTAGAATTTTTTTGCCCCGTCTGGATTCCTGAGCATTGCGGTCCTGTCAGAATCATGCAGTCTTATACCCTCTGACCTGCGTGGAGGTTTTGGAGGACATGTGTTTCTACAAGTCGCACAGGTTTGAAATTTTAGTACTTTTCTGTAACATAGTCACACCCTGTTTTTCTTTATTTGGTCCCTTGTCTCTTTAACTACTCTCAGCCCTTGTTGACTCAGGTGCAGATGAGAACTTTTTGGACATGACTCTTGCTTCTCAGCTGGGTCTTGGTCAGGTGGTTCTGGAAGAACCTATCGATGCCTCAGCCTTGGATGGTAGTCTCCTCTTCCGGGTTACACATCGATCTACTCCTCTGCAAATGACCATCTCAGGTAATCACACCGAGACACTTTCTTTTCACCTGATCAGTGCACCACAACAACCGCTCATTTTGGGCTTTCCTTGGCTTAAGAGACACAACCCACACATTGACTGGTCTACAGGAACCATACTGCAGTGGAATACTCGTTGTCATGCTGTCTGTTTGAAGTCTGCCCTGTCATCTGCCTCTGGTTTGACTGTTCCCTCTGAGTTTCCAGACCTGTCAGAAGTTCCTGGGGAATACCTGGATCTGAAAGAGGTGTTTAATAAAGCCCGGGCCACCTCTTTGCCGCCGCATCGCCCTTATGATTGTGCCATTGACCTCCTCCCAGGTACATCCCCCCCTAGAGGACGACTCTTTTCTTTGTCAGCTCCTGAGACCAAGACTATGGAGAAATACATCAATGACTCCTTGGCAGCAGGTATAATACGACCATCATCGTCTCCCGCTGGAGCAGGATTTTTTTTTGTTGATAAGAAGGACAAGACCCTGCGCCCTTGCATTGACTACAGAGGACTTAACAACATTACCATCAAGAACAGGTACCCTCTTCCATTAATCTCCTCTGCTTTTGAGCTGCTACAGGGGGCTACCATTTTCTCCAAACTCGACCTTCGTAATGCTTACCATTTGGTGAGAATCAAGGAGGGCGATGAGTGGAAGACAGCGTTCAATACTCCTAGTGGTCATTATGAATATTTAGTCATGCCATTTGGCCTCACTAATGCTCCTGCAGTCTTCCAGAGTTTGGTCAATGATGTTCTGCGGGATCTGCTCAATGTGTCCGTCTTTGTCTACCTGGATGACATTCTCATCTTTTCTAAGTCCAAGCAGGAGCATGTGGTGCATGTACGGCAAGTCCTCCAGAGGCTCTTGGAGAACCAGCTCTTTGTTAAAGCAGAGAAATGTGAGTTTCACGTCTCAAAAGTATCCTTCCTGGGTTTCATCATCAACGCTGGCAACATCCGGATGGACCCAGCAAAGACCAAGGCAGTTGCTGACTGGCCAACTCCGTCCACACGTAAGGAGCTTCAACGTTTCCTGGGATTTGCCAACTTCTACCGTAGGTTCATCCGAAACTACAGTTCAGTGGCAGCTTCACTCACTGCTCTCACCTCCCTCAAGAAGCCCTTCCAGTGGACCTCCATGGCTGAAGCAGCCTTTGGTGAGTTAAAGGCACGTTTCACCTCTGCTCCTATTCTCGTCTTCCCAGATCCTGCTCGCCAGTTTATCGTGGAGGTTGATGCCTCAGACACCGGTGTTGGAGCAGTGCTTTCTCAGCGGTCAGCCGAGGACCAAAAGGTCCACCCATGTGCTTTCTTCTCCCGGAAACTGACCCCAGCCGAGAAGAATTATGACATCGGAAACCGGGAGCTGTTGGCAGTCAAGCTCGCGCTAGAGGAATGGAGGCACTGGCTGGAGGGGGCTGAGCAACCATTTGTGGTCTGGACAGACAGCCAAGAGGCTGAACTCTCGTCAAGCTAGGTGGGCCCTTTTCTTCAACCGTTTCATGTTCTCTCTCTCATATAGACCAGGCTCAAGAAATGTCAAGCCCGATGCGCTGTCCCGCCAGTTCCAGTCAGAGGATTCCCCATCCCAGCCTGAGGGTATTCTCTCACCTGCATGCATCATTGGGGCAGTAACCTGGGAGGTGGAGGATAAGGTAAAACGCTCCCACACTGAACACCCTGCTCCTAGTGCTTGTCCAGACAGTCGATTGTTTGTCCCAGACAGTCTCCGCTCGGAGGTCCTTCAGTGGGGGCACTCCTCTCGTCATACAACAGAAAATAAATAAACAGTCATACTCATCCCATTACCCAAATTGCCCACAGCCAAGGAGATGGCAGAGATTTTATTGCAACATGTTTTTCGCCTGCACGGTCTCCCATCTGATGTGGTCTCTGACCGGGGACCTCAATTCACCTCTCACTTTTGGTCCGAGTTTTGCAGGCTGTTGGGGGCGACCGTCAGTCTGTCATCTGGTTTCCACCCACAGTCCAATGGTCAAGCGGAGCGGATGAATCAAGAGATGGAAACGGCTCTGCGCTGCCTTGCCTCCCGCAATTCCTCCTCCTGGTCTGAGCAGCTCCTTTGGATCGAGTACGCTCATAATACACTGCCCAGTTCAGCCACCGGTCTTTCACCCTTCCAATGCTCCCGGGGTACCAGCCACCACTCTTCCCAGAACAGGAACGGGAAGCCAGTGTTCCCTCAGTTCAGGCGTACATCAGACGGTGCCGGCGCACTTGGATGCAGGCCCGCTCTACATTGCTGCACTCTTCCGACCGCTACCAACGATCTGCCAATAGACGTCGCAATCCTGCACCCCGTTACTCCCCAGGACAACGGGTCTGGTTGTCGACGCGGGATCTTTCCCTCAGAGTGGACTCTAAGAAGTTGGCTCCCCGTTTTGTGGGCCCATTCCCGATCCCCAAAGTGATCAATCCCGTTGCTGTCCGTCTTCGTCTTCCCTCATCCATGAAGAGTAACCCTACATTCCATGTTTCCAAGGTCAAACCTGTTTTGGAAAGTCCACTTTTGCCGTCCTCCAAACCCCCACCACCCCCCCGGCTCATTGACGGGGCACCTGCGTACACAGTCCGTCGCCTCATCAAGTCCCGGCGACGTGTTAGAGGGGTGCAATATCTGGTAGACTGGGAGGGTTATGGTCCCGAAGAACGCTCATGGGTCCCCGCTCGCCGTATCCTGGATCCAGATCTCATTACTGACTTCCACCAGGCTCATCCTGACCAACCGGGTGGGACGGCAGGAGCCGTCCCTAGAGGGGGGGGTTCTGTAACATAGTCACACCCTGTTTTTCTTTATTTGGTCCCTTGTCTCTTTAACTACTCTCCTGTCATTTCAGGTCCCATCTTCCCTGATCAGCTCATTCCCCTCACCTGGTTTTCCCCGCCCATCTCCACACCTGCAGCCCATTTTCTCATTAGCCCCTCAGTGTGTATATATACTAGTCCATTTTCATTTCATCCCTGCCAGAGTGTCTTGTTTTGTTTCGCCAAGTTCTCCAGCAATTCCTGTTTTTTGACTACCTGTTCTGATCCTGTTCTTGCCTGTTTTGGATTCCTGGCTGCCCCCTGTCGGATTTGTTTGCCTGTCTTCTGATCTCCTGGTTTTGACCCTGCCTGTTTCTGGACTTAGTAAACTGATCTTCCCTCGAACTTGTCTGCTTCAGTGTCGTGCTTTTGGGTTCTCCTTGCCAGTATCAGCACCCGTGACACTTTTCGATGGGCGGGGCCGAGAAAGGACACCATTACACGAATCTGCGCCCTCGCTGCTGCCACAAAAATGCACCAAACTGCATGAAACTCACTGTGCTATTCTAAATGGAGGTCTGGGTCAGGCTCCCAAAGTCCCAACTCTGTAGACCTTCTAAAAATCTAACTAGCTCTACAGTGATGTGATTGTGACAGGACCAAAAAATCCCAGCAGAAGGGGGGGCGCTGCTGAGCAATGAAGGAGTAAAGACGTGTTCACGAGTGCTCTGACACTTTTGATTTAATTAAAACACAAAACTTCAACAACTCCCTTTTATGCAGTGCGAAGAGACGTATTAAGTCTTATACGAGCGAAATACAAACTTTCACTGAGGTAAATGATGTCGAAGAAGGTGAAATGCAGAAAAACCGACCAGCCTGAAGTAGGCCCCGACCAGCCCTCGGACTCGAGTGAATCGCCGATACACACGGGTAGGGATGAAGAGCCCCACCCCTCAAACCGCGCAGTACTCGCTGCAATTACGGCCTTACGAGACGAAGTCACCCGGATTAAAAATGATATATGCTCTTCCATAGATGCACGCATACAAATAATCTACACTGAGCTGAAAGAGGAGCTGGTAACAATGAAAAGAGAGACGCAGAAGTCCATTACGGCTCTTGAAGAAACTACGGCCTCGCAGGGGAAAACTATCACAGAGATTGAAAAGTCAGCCTCCTTTCACTCTGATGAAGTCACTACTCTCCGACGTCAAGTCACAAGGCTCAACTCAGAAGTGGAGAAACTAACCGGGAAATGCGAGGACCTGGAGGGGCGCTCCAGGAGACACAACATTAGGATCATCGGAGTCCCCGAGGGGGCAGAGGGGCCCCGGCCCCGGGACTTCATCGCAGGCCTGCTGCAAGACGCGCTGTCCCTGGAGGATAAACCCCTAATTGACCGAGCTCACCGGACCCTCCGGAAGAAACCTGATCCACATGAACCTCCAAGACCCTTCGTCCTGAGACTACATTATTTTCACGTGCTTGAAGATATTCTCCGGAGAGCATCTGTGGCGAAACAACTTCACTACGGCGGTAAGAGGATCCAAATCTTCCCCGATTACCCCCCAGCTGTGGCCAAGCGGAGGGCGCTGTTCAACCGCTCCAGGGAGCTACTCCGAAAAATACCTGGGGTCAGGTATGGACTGCTATACCCAGCAAGACTCTTGATCACCTATGATGGTAAGCAAACCTCTTTCACTGACCCAACAAAAGCAGAGGAATATGCAGAGCAACTGCCCGTTCCAGGCTCGTCCTCTTCGGGACAGGTCAGTTAAGATAGCGCGGCGGCTTTGAACATGGATATATATTTTTTTGTACTGTTGCTAACCGGCTAGTTCGGTAGCTGATTCAGACGTAACACTAAACAGCTGACTGTGGATATGCGCGTATGAGTACGCGCTCAGATACATCTACACATGTATCCCGTCATGCACACACATGCACACATGTGCATAAACATACACACACGCGGGTATAACCCGTGCCCTTCGGCAGCGTTTTTTTCTTGTTTCTGCTCTGGATTGTTGCCATGGATACCGCGTGCTCCTTGTGCCTTGCTTCAACTTTTTTGACACCCAGGCGTTTGACTCTCTTTCTGTATAATATGGGTGCTGGTGTGCTTCTGTTTATCTGTTTATTTGTTTTATAAATTGCACATCCATGGCATAGTTAAAATTTGCAGTAAAGAAGGGGGAAAACGGAAGGGAAAAAGGAGACAGATCTGCTGTAAACTTTCAATCAGAGAATATATTTAGAGGAAAGAGGCAATATTTCACCTGTTGGTGCAGTTCATTTGCTGTGTTTGATTTACAATACGATACTTCAGTGTATTTACTGATGTTTTTGATATTACTATCTCTAGTGCTTACATATAGTACTTACTGTTTATAATTATTGACTTGATCACTCTCTCACATACTTTATTTAAATCCACCTGTTACCAAGTGTCAGAGCCGATGGGCCAATTTGGAAGCTGACAGGCCACCAGTAGTGTGGGGAGGTAGTTTTAGTTTGTGGTAACTTTATTTCACTTCCCTAAGAAGGCTCGCGCCAGTCCGTTTGATTGGCTAGAGTAGTTTTGTTTTTCTTCTTGTTAATCAATATGTGGTTTCGGTTGGCATGGGCTGGGGATGGGATGGGAGGGGGGAGGGCAAGAAGAAGACTTCTTAAAGAAATCCTACAGAACAGCAGCAGAAAGTATGTACAGATAGGACCTACTGATGCATAACGCTAATACTGATCATAGTGGGGGAATGAGGAATCTCACCTTTTCCAGCTGGAATGTGCGTGGACTGAATGATCCAGTTAAAAGAGGAAAGGTGTTGTCTCATCTAAAAAAATTGGCCTCGGACATTATATTTGTACAAGAAACTCATCTGAATAATAAATCACACAACAGACTTAGGGCTGGTTGGATTGGGGAAGTGTATCACTCTGCTTTCTCATCTAAGGCGAGAGGAGCAGCGATCTTACTTAGAAAGGGCTTGCCCTTCACACAGAAACAGACGATTGCTGATAAGGAGGGCCGGTACGTTATACTAATTGGGGAAATATACAACCTCTCCCTTACACTTGTGAACCTGTACGCTCCTAACACGGATAACCCTGTATTTTTTCAAAAAGTATTTTCCTTGATTCCAGATATTTCTCAAACTAATTTGATAGTTGGAGGGGATTTTAATACTGTATTAGATACATATCTCGATAGATCCTCTAAAAGGCATTTCCCCAAGAACGCCTCAAGTGAGTTTTTGAATGTGTTTATAAAAAACTCAAATGTTCTGGATATGTGGAGGGCACTGAACCCCTCAGGTAGGGATTATTCATTCTACTCACCTGTACACAATTCCTATAGTAGGATAGATTACTTCCTGGTAGATGCTAAACTAGCACCTTTTGCACTGAATGCGCAATATCACAGCATTGTGATCTCAGACCATAGTCCCCTCTCTTTCTCAATGCGATTGGACCACATAGATAAACCACATAACTCATGGAGATTAAATCCACAACTACTCACGGATAAGAAATTTTGCGAATACTTGACTGAACAGATGTCCCTCTATTTTGAATGCAACGATATTCCGGGGACCTCTTCCTCCATCCTCTGGGAGGCGTTCAAAGCTTTCATCAGAGGCAGTATAATTTCGTTTGAAGCTTCCAGAAAGAAAGAAAATTTGGCTAAACTACAAGATCTGGAGAAACAAATTAAAGCACTGGATAACGAAAATTCTTGTACACCGTCTACGATCTTGCACAATAAAATTTCAAATCTGAAATATGAATATAATAAAATTATGTCTGCAAAAATTAGCAAAGCATTCCTATATACCAGGCAGAGATTCTTTGAATTTGGTGATAAACCAGACAAGCTCCTAGCGCGACAACTACGAAAAATGGAAAGTGACAGGACAATACATAAAATCAAGGCCCAAGACAATACAATTCTAACAAAACTGAAAGATGTAAACAATAGATTTTTTGAATTTTATACTGAATTGTATACCTCAAAGGCTACGCCAGATTCAGCAGCTATAAATCACTTCCTAGATAGATGTGACCTTCCTAAGCTTGACCCCAAGGATTGTGATTCGCTTAATGCTGAAATCACAGCTGCGGAAATCCGAAATGCCATTGCATCACTGAAGGGAAATAAAACACCAGGCCCTGATGGGCTCCCTGGGGAACTATATAAGAAGTACTGTGAAAAGCTATCCCCTTATTTACTAAGAGTATTCTTACAGGCGCAGAATGATGATGCCCTACCGCCTACTTTAACTGAGGCCACAATCACACTAATCCATAAAAAAGGGAAAGACCCATTGGAGGTGGGTGCGTACCGCCCTATTTCACTCCTCAACGTTGATGGAAAGCTGTTTGCCAAACTTTTGGCCAATAGATTGAGCCCGCTCCTGGAGAGGATAGTCCACCCAGACCAGACAGGGTTTATACCCAATAGGAACTCCTTTTTTAATCTCAGGCGTCTTTTTAATATCATGTATACAAAGCGAGATCCAACCTCGAATCTTGTTATAGTAGCCCTCGATGCTGAGAAAGCCTTCGATCAGATCGAGTGGCATTATCTATTTGAGGTCCTCAGCAGATTTAATCTTGGTTCTAAATTCCTGTCACTAGTCAAACTTATTTATAAACATCCCACAGCAAGAATACTAACTAATCGTACACTGTCCGCTCCATTTAAGCTACATAGGGGGACTAGACAGGGATGTCCCCTCTCCCCATTAATCTTCGCTCTCGCTATTGAACCGTTAGCTCAAAATATTAGACTCGACCCTCAGATGCATGGATACACCACTAAAGGAACAATTAATAAAATATCGCTCTACGCGGATGATATCCTTTTATTTATAACACACCCACAATCCACCATTCCAGTTCTCCTGAACAAGATTAATCTATTTGGAACTTTCTCAGGTTATCGAATCAACTGGACAAAAAGCGTCCTAATGCCGGTGTTCGCGGATGACACAACATCCCTGGTTAATTTCCCATTCACGATCAATTCAAATAAATTTACCTATTTGGGGATAGAAGTTACAAAACATTACACTTACCTCTTCCAGGAAAACTATCTGCCTTTGGTAGAAAGATTGCGCTCTAAATTGCTGTTCTGGGACACACTTCCCATTTCTTTGATTGGTAGAATAAACGCGATCAAGATGATCTTTCTTCCACAGCTATTATATTTGTTTCAAAACATTCCAATCTTCCTGAAAAAAGTATTTTTTAAAAGGTTAGATTCTTTAATTGTCCCCTTCTTGTGGAGACACAAACCTCCTAGAATTAGCAAGAAATATCTTTGTAAATCGAAGAGGACGGGAGGATTAGCGCTTCCCAACTTCATACATTACTATTGGGCATCTATGATTAGGACTTCGCTCTTTTGGCTAAAAGACTTATCCTTTACGCCTACTTGGCTCTTGATAGAACAGGAAGACTGTTATCCATTTGCATTGTCCTCTATCTTACTAGCCCCAATACGGATCAATAAATCGTTATATAACAACAACCCTATTATTCATAACACGATTCGCATATGGAAACAAATTCAGTCCAGTTTCGATCTCAACCCTATACCCCCTATGTTACCCATAGATAAGAATCCCACTTTTGTGCCATCTGGTCTTAGTGGAGTTTTCTCCATGTGGAGTCAGAAGGGTATTAAACTTATTGGGGATTTGTACGTGGGAGGTGTGTTCGCTTCATTTTCGCAACTACAACAGAAGTTTGGATTAGTATCGAAAAATTTCTTTCAATATCTGCAAATTAGGGATTATATACGAAAGCATCTGAAGGATTTTGAATCAGAACCTAAATCATTAATCTACGATTGTATGAAATTTTACCCAAATGAGACGAAACTGATATCTCGTATCTATAATACCCTCATTTCGCTAAGCTCCCCCTCTGTCCACATATATAAATCCAAGTGGGAGGTGGAAATTGGTGAGCCTATCGCTGATGAGATGTGGGAAAGGGGTTTGGAGAAGGTTAATACCTGCTCATACAGTGCAAAACACTGCCTAATCCAATTTAAAATCATACATATGCTCCATTATACTAAAGAGAAGTTGCATAGAATATTTCCAAAAACATCAGACCTGTGTGACAAATGTAAATCCTCTGTAGGAACTCCTCTTCATAGTTATGTGTTGTGCCCAAAGATCTGCTCCTTTTGAATTGATGTGTTTCATATAATGTCTGAGGTCATGAAAACTGCTATCAAACCAGAACCTTTGCCAATCATACTGGGTATACTTGACTCCTCTATTAATCTAAGCCATGCACAACAGTGCTTTGTCTCCTATGGTATCATAATAGCAAAGAAACTGATTCTCACAATGTGGAGGAGTGAGAGAGCACCTACCTCTAAAATGTGGTTACAAGAATTAACTGCCACACTTCACATGGAAAGAATCAGGCACATTTTAAAAGATAAACTCCATTTTTTTGATAAGACTTGGCAGCCCCTGTTGTCATATCTCACAGCTACAATTCCACCTAACGGCTAGCAATTTAACACACACCGCACACTGTCGATTTAGGTATGTAGTTTAAGTCTTCTAGGGATGGACGGGGACCCTGGGTAGAGGGTCAGAAGTTGGGATGGGGTGGGATAATCCAGCCAACCTGTTTTGTTGTCCTTGTTTTTGTTCTTGTTTTATATGTCATGACTGTTTATGTTGATATTTTGCACATGTTGATTTTTATTTAATTTTTTCTTGTTAAAACTCTTTACAATATCCTGTATCCTTGAATCCTCCATATGTGACAAAGTGAAAAAGAGAGCTGTAATTGTCTTATGCAGATTGTATTTTATACTTGAATGCTCAATAAAAGACATGTTTAAAAAAAAAAAAAAAAATCCCAGCAGAAGGCTCCACGGTGCACAGCCTCCTACCTCAAAGCATTGTCAATTTATTCCCAAAAAGGTGTCCAGAACGGGTGAACTCTGACCTTTCCAAAGGGGGTATGGGGGTGAAAATAGGGGCCCTGCGTCCTGATACACATACTCAGATTTCAGCCTCCTGCCTCAAAGCGCTGATGAGTTATTCACAAACCAAACAGGTGTTTTTAAGCCTGAACTACTAGGCCTCATTAAGTACAGAACGGCTGACCTCTGACCCTCTCGAAGGGCGCACAGGTCTGAAACACCGTGGTCGACCATGCTGTCCCAATGCGCAGGTGCGGATTTCAGGCCCCTATCTCAAAGCGTTGATGAGTTATCAGGGGATATGGCCTTGACCTTGGGGTCAGCTTGAGGTGGCTCAGATATGTTTTGTGACTGTCAATTTACCAGTGTGACGGCATGCTTTATAATAAAACACACCCTATCAAATATGTCAATTCGACTTTGATGATTTCTTCGACAAAACACTGAACAAAACTCACATGGTGAGTGTGCTGCATGCTGCTTTTGTGATCCTTTGAGCAGCCCAGAAAGCTTACCATGAATAAAATTGTTACTGTATATGAATATATACACAGTACAGCTCCAGCGCAAACTGCACACAGGAAATTTCATTTTTCCTTCTCAAAAGGTCTGTTGATAACAAGCTCTGTCTAAAAACAGACATTATAAAAAGCACATTAAACAGAAGTGATTAACTTTTTATTTTATCAGTCATAATATCAATGGTGACACACACACAGTGTTTGTGCTGAAAAACGTTGATATTATTAAAAGAAATCTTTAACAACACGAGAAAAACACTTCCGGGCAGAGGGTCCTCGGTTGTCCAATCAGATTGTAGCTCGCAAATCGTCAGTGGTCGAGCATTCTGGGTAGTGTAGGCCTTTCCGCTATCCAAAACATAGGAATAAAAGTTTATTTCTCAGGCTAGAAGGAGAAAAAAACTTGGCGTTGGATGGACCAAAAAAAATGTAGTCTCCGTTACAGCATCTAGAAGAATACCTGAAAAGGGAACGTAAACAGCAGGAGAGATTCAAAAAACGATACCAAAGACTGGGTACTTAACGTGGTCTCCAAGATTAATCGGGAGTCATGTCTCCCTTACTAAGGACCTGAGTGACAGGTATCGCAATGCCAATGGTGAAAGAGACAAACAACTAATTGCAAAAATATGTGCAGGGGGGAAAATTGTGCTATCCTGGTGAACCAGTAGCCTGTAAAGAACAGGCTACTGGTACACTGCCCTTTCACGCCTCTCCGCAGGCGTGGTTTAGTCAAAAAATGCTTGCACGTGGTTGGAGCAACCTCATATGAATAACATGACACTTCGACCACTCACGTTGAAGCTTTGTGACGTAGGACGTGTCGTCACGTAAGCGCCAAACCCGGTTGGGAGAAGAGTGATAACATCTTTGCCACTAAGAAATTCCTCCAAAGCCATTCTCTGCTCGTCTTTTAGAAAATCAACTTGAGGTATTTTGGATAACACCGCTGAAATTGCCGCTTCCATCCCAACGCATGATGACTCCTCGCACGCCGCCATTACTGTTGTGATTCAGGGAGGGGGAGGGCACAGCCGAACACTGGGGGAGGGTGTTCAAATCCCTCCCTACGATCCTGATTCGTCGTGCTGCCCCGGCTACTTTCTGGACGGAGGAGGAGAGCGAAACCAACGCTGCACCAGAAGGTTGTGTAGCCCAGTGCCCTGGGCGTCAACACATAGCTTCTGGTTCACCAGGAAAAAATTGTGCAGCAGTACCGGCTAAGGAAATATGCAGAAACTCTGCTGGATTTCTCAAGAAAAAGGTGGAAATACTCACACAAAGACCTGATCACATTTAAAAGAAAGAGAAATACTCGTACAGTGGAAGAAATTAGGAAGTGTGTGAAGCAGTTCTGAATGGGAAGATGTGAGTCGTTTGACAACTGGTAAGAAGCAGACAAAGACAAGATACAAACTTAAAAAGCAGAAGAGATTCCTTATGGATACAATGGCAAATGCACACAAGAAGTTCTTGGCTGAAAACCCAGAAAGAAAAGTTTCATACTCTTTATTTTGTCACTTGCATCCATTTTGGGTGGTTAACCCAACCCTGAGAGAGAAACGTGTTTATGCAAAATGCATGAAAATCTTGGCTTTGTCACAGACAAGCTTTACCACCTAAGGCTACTACCACACCGTAACATCGAGGAGAGTAGAACAGGTTGTATGTGACTCCTGTGACAAGAAGTGTATGTATGGCCAATGTAATGAGTGCAAGCTCAACAACTTTCCCATTCCGACCCTGTATGATCCCACAACCCTGGTCTCATACACACAGTGAGTAACAGAGGAAAAGTAGAGTTCAGAAGCAATTTCATTTAAAATGACATTGAAAAAAGAAATGGAGGGGATGCTAGAAACCCTCCTCGACCTGTTTAATTCAGAACTGTTCAAAAGGCACATATATAACATCAGACAACAGTTTGCCTTCAGCCATGCACTTAAACAGGAGCTCTCCACTGATGAATGCATAATCCATGTGGATTTTTCGGTAAATATGAATGCAAGTACAGCTCCGAAATTCAAGCAGTCCACTTTAGTGTATCTCACCTACAAGCCACCCTACATACGGTGTGCTATATGTAGGTCCAAATGCAAGCCCCATGTGTTTAACCAATCTGTCCTCGTCCCGACAGAAAGGGCCTGCTGCAGTCTGGGAACATCTCTGGACAGTTTTAAATTGCATAAAAGAAGAGCACCCTATGGTAAAGGTGCTTCACTTCCTGAGTGATGGGCTGTGCTCGCAGTACCGCCAACGTGGGAACTTCTACCTCTTCTGCACCGAATTATTCCAAAGAGGCTTTGAAAAAGGCACTTGGAATTTTTTGAAACCAATCATGGTAAGGGGGCCCCTGATGGAGTTGGGGGTGTGTAAAAGAGAATTGCAGATGACCTTGTCAGCAAATGCACTGACATTCCAGACTGTTTTATGTGGAAGAGGAGGATATTGATAAGTCAATGCAGGCCATGCCACCAAACATCCCACCAGTCCCCTCAACAATGCACCTGCTTCAGGTTGTGACACAGGAGAAAGGCAGCCTGATTTGCTGTGATGTCAGTTGCATGTGTGCAGCTACCATGATGAAAGTTGATTGCCAGTGGCCTGGATCAAAGGTCTTCAACTTTCTGTCTGACCCAACTCCGAGCAAATCTACTGAGATTGATTGGCACAGTACAGACATCACTGAAAAATCCAGGTCAAATGTATGCACAGTGGAGGTCAAAACAAATTATTTTGGCCCATTCATGACGATGTACTCTGCTTCATCCCAGCCCCACTACCAATCACTAATCGCCATGTGGAAATCCAAAGAGATATATGGCTGGATCTTACAAAGTAAATTCTGTGTGCGTGTCTGAAAGATACAATTTAATGTTTAAAAATATATTAATGATCTGAGAAAATCATAGTGAAAAGAGGGACTGATTTACTGCTCATTCATGTGAAAAGTGTTACACATTATTACTTCTAAATATTTGGAATATTAACCATTTTGTCCATAACAGGGTTGACAAATTAATCATAAAATGAAGTAGATAATGTCTCACAAAATAAATAAAATAGATAACCTGATATGGCCCTATATCATTTCTTGTCACTTAAAGATGTCTTCTTTCTGCTGATATTTTAAAAAATGCACACAAAAAAAAATTACACCCCATTTACCAAACCTAATCAGAAAATACCTCCTGCACCTTTACACCCCATTCCAGCTGTTGATTGATTCCGGCTGTTATGTTGATTCGTGTTGGTCCACTCCCTCGCACCAAGTCAGGTAACCAGTACTTACTGATTATCATGTGTAAGCCATTGCTCTGTGCAGGATTACAGCTTCAGCAGTTTCTAATTAAGTTCTTCAGTGTGTTTGGCCTTCCTAGGGTTGTTCAGACAGACCAAGGGTCAAATTTCATGTCCTGTGTCCTTTCTCAAGTGCTCAAGCAGTTGTCGATCCAGCATTGTACTTCATCTGCTTATCACCCAGAGTCTCAGGGAGCCCTAGAGAGGTTCCATCAGACTCATAAGACAATGTCCAGCCAAGCTGGTGTTATACTGGCCATACTGTGAGAGGTCCTTTGAAAATGTTGAAGTGGTTGGCAAACCAGTCTTCTCCTACCAACCCCTTAGACCAGGGGTGGGCAAACTTTTTGACTTGTGGGCCACATTGGGTTCTAAAATTTGACAGCCCCATGAAGGCTTGAAAAATAGGTTTCAACAATGAGTGTCATTCCTTAACACAATCTTTGTGTATGTTAATATCTTTTTAAAACATATTTTAACATATTTATGTGTTTTTAAACATATTTAAATATATTTAAATACATTTTTGTTAAAAAATCTTCAACTTCACATAATTTAACTTTTCAGATGATTTTTTAAACATGTTCATCATCAGACGTTTGCAGGCCGAGTCGCCCCAAAAGCTATCGCACCTTATTGGCAGGACCCAAGCCTGGCCCCGTCTCTGCCAGACTAATAATGAACATGTCTTCACCAGTGTGGTCATTTTTCATAGTGGCAGAAGAAAACAACAGCATTGCTGTTTGCAAAAGTTGTTCAGTGACGATTCCGAGAGGAGGAAAGAAGACTTTGAGTTTTAATACAACGCGATGTTTGAAACAAGCGGTATTAAAAGAATATGAAGCAGCTGCGGTGCTACTAAAGCTAAAACAACGCAGAGTGTGGATGATTGACACCTGTCACCTGTCGACCAATCAGAGTCAGGAGAATCGATTAGTACCGCCCACATTCACCTTTGACCAACCAATGACGATCCAGAATGAAGTAAACCCAAAGGTGGTATATCGCACCAAGAGGTCCCATTTCACTGTCAAAGCCTCTTTGTCTTTATAACAACCAGGCACTTCGTGACTGATTCAAACTAAAGCAGAGCAGGAGACATTAGCAGCGTGCGCTCGCCGAGTTTTCATCGCAGTGATGGGACACATCTTATCTAAAATATATTTTTATTTTTGGATGTAGATAAGTTCGGCGGGCCGTATTGCAAAGCCTAACGGGCCGTATACGGCCCACGGGCCGTAGTTTGCCCATGTCTGCCTTAGACTGTGTAACTTCCGGTCTAAGCTAACAAAGCTATGTGACCTACAGTAGTAGCAACTTAAAATTTCCCCTTTAAGCTGAACGCCAGCTGAATGGCAGCCGTCTTCCAGCTGAGTTCCAGCCGGCTGCCTGCTAAGTACCGTCACCGGAGAGACCCCCCTCCTTCTCCTGGGCGTGTCTATTTTTTACTGTAATTCCACCCATTCATGTGATTACAGGGTATGACCAGGAGATGGCGCTTCTCGCACAAAGTTCTTTAAAGTTGTTCTACCTGGAGATGACGTAGCTTACACACCTCATTAGCCTTCTCGTTGCTTAATCTTTCGTTTGTGCTTACAGTAATGGGCTTTTTGGTCTCCCAGTGTCACAGATCACAGAGTGGAAAATGCAGCTGGTTTGAGTACTGCACACTATACAGTAGCCGTATGATTTGAGCGTGTTCATGAATTGAAATTAAATTGAAGGTGTTCATATCTAACATGTCACCATTCACCAAATCAACAACATCTAGGCTGTTCTGTCTCTACTAGTGGTGAGCCGTTATCGGCGATAAAAAAATATCACCATTAATCAAAACTGTTCTATCCTTTGAGGTCGCTTGACTTTTTTCTCTTTTATTCATTTTTGTTTTCTTCGCTCTAACTCTGTGGAGTCCCGATCTCTATAGCAATGTTGTTTTTAGAGAGTTTTTTAGTTTTTTTCGTGTTTTTTAAATGCCGCTTCCACCTGGACAGCTGCCTTTGTTTACTCCGGGAACAGCTGATCGAGCTCGTGCCTCTCTCTCGCTCATCTGCATGTAAACAACAAACTAACCCTTAAAAAAGTTACAACAACGGTTCGGACGTCTCGGGACTGCCAGGCCTGTGTGAGATCTGCAGATACAAGCGAGGGTTTTTTTTTTTTCAAATTAACAGTTTATTTGGAGGGGAGGGCTTGTTGTTGTTGTTGTGCACGACAAAGAGCTGCAGAAACGAGCGTTTTTCTCTAAAAGTCGGTGTATTCCGCTGCAGCGGTGCCTCCATTTGCAAAAAGAATTGAAGAATAACATAATACCTCCTGTTGAATATTTGATCACAGTTTGATCGTTGTGAGACGCCACTTAAAGAGGGAGAATACCTGGTGATTAACAGCCCTTTGCAAGCCCTTTGTTATGTACTGTAGGTATCAACCTTTTGTTTCCACATGATGCCCCCCCCCCCAGTGTCACACAAATCAGAGCGGAAAATGCAGCTCGTACTGTAATTGAGTTTGCAGTATATGCTTATGAAACCGTCATGTGTGATGATGGACGATGGTGATGATGGCAACAAGTTTCTGTTAATCCCACAGGCGTAAAGAAAACTCCATGATATATATATATATATATATATATATATATATATATATATATATATATATATATATATATATATACAGTGTTGGGCACATTACTTTGAAAAAGTAATTAGTTACAGTTACTAGTTACCTACCCAAAAAAGTAACTGAGTTAGTAACTGAGTTACTACACTATAAAAGTAACTAGTTACCCAGGAAAGTAACTAATGCGTTACTTTTTTAAGTTAAAAAATGCCAAATAATTTGGAGTAAAGCAAACAACAGATACCCATACAGGTTTTAATGTATTGCACCTCAACGCAATTACAACTGAACTTCAAGCATTTTCTTTACTTACAAATGTAAGCAGTTAAACAATATGACATGTTTTACACTTGACATGCTGCAAATTAAAACAAACTTTTAATGGCAGCATGTTTTCAACCACATACCTCCCTATCATTTTATTGAGTTCTTGCTGTGTGGTAAGTTTTGGGGTAGAAGCTGAAGCAGAAAAATCCAGCCTTCCTTGTTAGCTAGCTTGCCTTTATCGTGGGGCATGCCGGTGGCCACTAGCTTAACAGACGCGTGTGCAGTCGAGAGATGCTTCATTAAATTCGAGTTGCTTACATTTGACGTGGACAAAGTCTTTGGTCTTAGACACAGTGTGCATGTAACATGTACATTTTTACCTTTTACCTCGACGAGGTTAAAATACTGCCTATACTTCCACCGTGAAAACGCTGTCTTAGACTCAGCCTCGGGACTCGCCATCTCATCTGACATGCTGTGTGTGTGTGTGTGTGCGTGTGTGTGTGCGTGTGTGTGTGTGTGTGCGCGCGCTACGACCGTGTGTTGGTTTGTGTGTATACCCGCCCACCGGGTGTCTCTGGTTGGCTCAACATGAAATCTCTGCTTTAGCCAATCGTCATTACGTATGAAAAAAAGGCATTCCTGTATGCGAGTTGAGTGAGGTGCCAGTTTCTAAACGAGTAGGTTGGTTAAGTAACGCGAGGTAACGGCGCGTTGGTACCGGTAACGGCGTTACAACGATAGATGAAGTAACTCGTTACCCGTTACTGAAAAAAGTAACGCCGTTAGTAACGGCGTTTATTTCAACGCCGTTATTCCCATCACTGTATATATATACATACAGTACATACACGCACACTTGCGCCTCTCTCTCGCTCATCTGCATGTAAACAACAAACTAACTACAAGCGAGCATTTTTTTTTAATAACCCGTTTATTTGGAGGGGAGGGCTCGTTGTTGTTGTGCACGACATAGAGCTGCAGAGATGAGCGTTTTGGAAGCCCTTTGTTATGCAGGTATTTACTGTAGTGCACGCTTTAGGCCAGGTAAATCTACAAACAGCTCATTAGCATTTTCATTGTTTGCACTTGGTGGGCTTTTTGGTCTCCCAGTGTCACACAGATCACAGAGAGGAAAATGCAGCTGGTTTGAGTACTGTATACAGTAGCCTTGTGATTTGAGTGTGCTCATGAACATGAATGACTTCATTTCATTTTTGTCCATTCCATAGGCTAAATAGTGTAAAGCGTAAAAGGAAAGAATATGTAGGAAATAAGTCAAGTATGTTTGGTTTTAATAAATTTTGCAGTATATATGTTATGTTTTTATTCTACATGGACACCACTGTTTATTTTCCACTATGCTCCCCTCCATTATAATAATACACCGCGCAGCTTTTGAAAGTTCAGAGATAAGTCTTGCAAAAGTCCACGGTGACTCTCGTTTGCCAAAACGTCTGTACGGCCCTTTACTGCGTGTCATTCCCCGTCTCTTTGCCCCCTCCTTCCTGTCTCACTTCAGCTGTCATATCCATAAATGGCCCAAAATTATACTGAAAAACTGACGTTACGAGCTGAGTTTTCTTTAATAAAACGTTTGTTGACATGTTGTTGTTGTGCGTGACATAGAGTTGCAGATACGAGCGGCTGCAGCACTGCCGTGTTATCTTATCACAACTTTTTTTTTTCGTATCAACTGATCCGCTGATCAGCTGATCGGCTCACCCGCTCACCCCAGCGTATCTGTTCAGATGTGTCTTAGTTTAGACAGTTTACGGTGAGAGCGGAACATCACTGCTCCTCCCCGTGGACAAATGAGGCATTGCAGCTGGTTATCACACAGACTGCTTAGGGGCGTTTCCAGTCAGGGCCTCACTGACTACGTCATCACGGGGGATTACATTTCCGTCATGGGCCAGCCAAGGACCTGTGAAGTACCTGTGAAGGACCAGTCACGGCCCTGTCACGGAAACACGGGAAATTTCAAGTTGCTACATCTGTAGCTAAGCAAAACTTGGAGGAAGCTCAAGTAAAGATAAAGGGATGGTACGACAAGAAGGCGAGGCATCAAGTGTTTTCACCAAAGTTTTCGTGCTTTTGCATCTTACTGGTTCCACTTTGCAGGCTCAGTATAGCGGACCATATGTAATTGACCACCAGGTTGGTGACTACTTGGTTAGGACCCTGATCATAAGCGAAAAACACGCTTATGCCATGTGAACGCCTGAACGTGTGAATGCCTGTTGAAGCCTTACTGTGGGAGAAATCAGCTCATGATTGCAGATGTAAAAACTGTTGCTGTGTTTAACACTTCAACTCATGTAGGTAAGAACACTGATGTTGGCATTGTTGCAGAGGGCAGTGATGTTGTTCCAGAGGATCCTATGTTACTAGTGGTCTAGAATTTTCTCAGGGTAGGTTGCCAAATTTCTACTTTCTACTTTGTACTGACTTTCGCAAAGGTAACTTTATAACCAAACCTGATTGTTTCCCTGACTGGATGATTGTATTAACAGGGTGGGATCTGCAGGTTTTGTTACCAAGTTAGACCTACTGAAAGGTTACTGGCAAGTCCCTCTTACTGAGCGAGCCTGTCTAATCTTTTTGACACCAGAAGATTTCTGTCAGTACACTGTCATGGCTTCGGAATGCGGAATGCACCAGCTACATTTCAGCATCTGGTAAATAAGGTGTAAAGTAGGGCTGCACGATATGGCCTAAAACCAATATCTCGATATTTTTAAGCTATATTGCGATATTTTTATTTCTCCTGTAAATCACTATGAATGTTAAATTCAACCCTTTGATGCAAAGAATAACATCGGTATGATGATTCAAGTAGACCCTTCTATTAGAGTTTTTGTTAATTTGCATGCAAAAAGTGAAAAATCACAATCAAATTTTTTTAGCAAATCCCCTTTATTTCACAATTTGGTGCTACACTCAGGTTTTTAACAAATAAAGTTAAATAATAACATGGTAGGCTCTTAACAAAAACAGAGCTCAGAGAAACAAAAAAGTGCATTCAACAAGAATCCCCTGAGAAAGACATTTAAAACAATATAAATTAACTTCTTCTGATCAACAGATCATTTTAAAAGTAAAATAAAATTAGCAAACCAAAGTAGTCCAGGTTGTGACTGAAAACCATTCACAGGAGGAGTGAGAACATCTGTATATATGTTGTCAGTCAGTAGACACAGTAGACACAGTTTTCTAGAGGTTTCGTGCCAAAAACGCAAGCCTATCAACAGCATCTGGCTTGAGTGATGCCCGGTGACATGTGACCACATTCCCACTGGTACTAAATACCCTTTCTGATGGGGAACTAGTGGCGGGCACACACAAATAGTTTTTTGCCAAATTTTTAATGTTTGGAAACATTTCCTCATGGTCCTTCCACCACTGCAGGGGATCTGTTTCACTGTCAGCACTAACAGAAAGCAAGTAGGCAGACAACTCTGTTTTCATCAGTTCCTGGAGTGTGGCTGTGGCAGAGGATGTTGCCTTTTTAAAGAAACTTCCGAGGGTTTTCTTTTTTGGTGGCTCTGGTTCTAAAACTGTTGGTGCTTCATGAGGCTGTGAAGCAGCTGATCCTGCTGTGCCTTGGTCAGACAGCAACCACTCCGTCTCCATCTCCAAAATGGCTCTGCACTTGATTTCCTCCACTTTGTCTGCAGTAATGTATGTTGTCTTGAACCTGGGATCCATTAACGATGCCATGTCTAGCAGAGCATTGGTGGCAGGATCAGCAAATTTCTCCCATAGGTAATCTAGGATGGAGCTTTTGATGGACTGGGTCAGTGGAGTGTCATCCTCCTGTACTGCCAAAATGCTGGAGTGGAAAAGATGAAGCACAGGCTTGACAAAGGACACTGTGACGTAGTCCTCACCTGACAGAGCATCAGTGAATTCAACGAGGGGCTTTAGAGCCTTGTGCACTGACTCAAGAAACTTCCAGGTCTTGCCAGGTCAGAACGAGATGCCGTGTTTTCTTGTCTGAGGCCAAGACCTGAGAAATAGCCCGCTCCTGCTCCAGCACCCGCTCAATCATCTTCTGACGGGATCCCCACCTGGTAGGAGACTCACTGATCAGCTGGTGTGCAGGGATATTTAGCTCTTGCTGCATTTTGGCCAGGTCTCTCCTCCTCTTCCAACTGAATGAGAAACTGCTCACAACCTTCTTGCAAACAGCAACAGTACGCTCAATACGGGGGTCTTTCAAGCTTCTCTCTAAGAAATAAAAATAAACATTTCAAACAAACAGCAATTCAGTCACTCAGCCTAACCATAATTAGAAATTTGATTTTTATATATTTTCTACAGATGTCTGACAGAGTTGTGATCCATCTTAAACAAATATTTTAAATGCCACTATATGCTTTACACACATAATATACTTAAATGCATTATGTGGACACAAACTATTTTAATTACATGAAAAAAATCCTGAAATATTCTGTTTTTAACTGCTTGAAAAGGAGATAATACTCAGTTTAACACTGCATGAAAAATGAAATGAAATACTTTAATTTTTAACTACATGAAAAAATCATGAATACTCAGTGTTTAATTGCATGTGACAAATTATGAAATGCTGACTAGTAATATTTACCATTGTTGATAATAAAAGTGATTGTTAATTTCCTATAAGAGGGAGGCAAACCTACACTAATAGACTACTCACCAATCGCAAGATGCAGCCGATGGCCAAAGCACTGCAGTCTTGTCCACTCATTCAGGCTCACAGCTTTGACTATATTAGCTCCATTGTCCGTGGTGATGCACACTTGACGAGTTTCTGACAAGTTCCATGACATGAGAGCGTCTTGCAGCCCCTGTGCAATGAGCTCTCCTGTATGATCATTTGGAAAAAAGCTTGTTTGAAGGCACGAACTTTTCAACTCCCAGTTGTCAATGTAATGTACTGTTAAGCTGAGATAAGGCTCGCAGGTTCTGCTGGACCACAGATCCGTCGTTGTGGAGAAATGGGTCACATTTGTTAGCTGGTGGGCCACCTTTTCTCTAACTGAAATGTACAACTCTGGCAGCGCGTTTTCTGCAAAAAAAATTGCGACCAGGCAAATTATACTTTGGGTCAAGTGTCCTAATGAGATTTTTGAATCCTGGCTTTTCCACAACACTAACCGGAGCCATGTCTTTGGCGATGTATCTTGTCACCGCGTTCGTTATCTCTTTCCATTTAGCACTTTTTTTGTCATATGGCATGGAACTGGCAAATGAAGAGGCCAAAGTCATCTGCTTCGGTGCTTGTACCTTGAACTTAGGTGGTGTAGGTGACGTGGACATGCGGAGCTTGTGGCATTCCTCGTTTTGTAGTGGGTGACATTTAAGGTGGTGGAATAAATTTGTGGTGCTGCTACCTTTAGTAGCAACGGTTTTGCGGCATATCTTGCATAAAACCGTAGTTTGTTCCACATCTTCGCTAAGAAACCCGAACCACTGCCATATAATGGATCCAGTGCTGTTTTTTTTCAAAACTAAATCGTCCGTCTCCATCTCCGTCTTCCATTAACTCGCTCCGGAACTTTCTTTCTTTCTCTTTTTTTCTTTCCGTCCGTCTCTGTCTCGCCTCGCTTGATACAAAAAGTATGTATGCGCACAGTTTTTTCTGGGCGGGCGGGGCAGTGTGCTGCGTGCTGTGAGCAGCAACAGGAGTGAGTGACAGGAGAAACTCCGGAGAACTAAATGCCGACGGCTTAAAACATTTACATGACAAGTACTCGATGTTCGCAATATAGTCATTTCATACATCTCACGGAGAACAAGACGCGATATATCGAGTATATTCAATATATCGCCCACCCCTAGTGTAAAGCCTATCTTGATGATGTGGTGATTTACAGTTCTGGTCTCAGCATGTAGCTTAGCTGGAAGAGGTGTTCACAGGCTTGCTATTGCTAATTTGACCTTGAATTTGGCAAAGTGTGAATTTGGACAGGCCGCAATAACGTATTTGGGAAAAATGGTTGGTTGTGGAAAGGTTTGTCCTATTGAGGCCAAAGTGGAGGCCATTGTGAACTTTGGTGTGCCTGGTTCGAGGCACGACTTGAAACGTTTCTTTGGCATGGCAGGTTATTACAGGAGTTTTTGCAAGAATTTTGCTACACTTGCGGCCAGTGATGCCACAGTTACTTTGAAACAGTAATCTGACTACTGACTACTGCTCGAAAAAGTAACTTAGTTACGTTACTGACTACTTGATTTTGAAAGTAACTAAGTTAGATTACTTTTAGTTACTTGCAGCATATAGGCCTAGCACCAAAAAGGAAGACATTTTTTAACATCTAAATACTGAATTAGATGTCTGGCTTGATGCTGCCCCTGAGGCTGGGCAAGACATTGACAAGATAGACGGTCCGGCCTAAAAGATGGACATCTGGCCACCCTACTTACAGCAGAGGCTGATCCCCCACCCCCTCAACATAAAAATGACTACCAGTTATGCCAATACTCACTTTTATTGACATCAAAAACAACAAAATGTCAAAAACATCTGGAACAAACAAAACTGACAGGGACATTTGAAAACTACTTCCTGAAAAAGGCTTTCACCTACAATTTTTTATATAATAAAAAATAAGATAGATAGATAGATAGATAGATAGATAGATAGATAGATAGATAGATGGAAAACAAGGAAGGAGAAGAGCAAACAATAGGACAATATAAATTATGTCAGCATGTAGCCGGAGTGCCTGCTGTTTTATTCCCAGACAGTTATTTCTCAAGTAAGAATTTAGTTCCCACTGCACAAAAACAAACGAGAGGCAGACGTGATCATGGCGATCAGCCGGCCCTCACTTTCATTGCGCCACGGGGTTTCCACCGCACCCTCTGACTCGCGCGCGCGTTAGACTCCTTGGTCCGTGTTTCAAGGCGGGTCGGGTGGGTTGCCGACATCGCTGCAGACCCCTGGCGCCTCCTTGTACGTGGGCCGGTCCCTGCCCTGGGCGACGCGACGCGGTCGGGGCCCACTGAGGACAGTCCGCGAAACATGCGAAAAAGTAACGCATCTAATATTAGATACGTAACTGTAGTCTGACTACTGGTTTTGAAATAGTAGTTGCGTTAGACTACTCGTTACTGAAAAAAGTAGTCAGACTACAGTAACGCGTTACTAAGTAGCGCGTTACTGGCATCACTGCTTGCGGCCCCTTTGACTAACTTGCTCAGCCCTAAGTTTCCATTTGTTTGGACTGTCAGTTTGCCTTTGAGAGCCTGAAAGCGCTGTTGGCTAGTAATCCTGTTCTTGTTGCGCCTGATTTTAGTAGGCCTTTTAAACTAGCGGTTGATGCAAGTGATGCTGGTGTTGGAGCTGTTCTCCTTCAAGTGGATTCCTTGGGGGTAGAGCATCCTGTTTGTTACTTTTCAAGAACATTTTACTTGCATCAAAAACACTACTCTACTATGGAGAAAGAGGCATTGGCCCTTATTCTAGTCCTGGATCATTTTGGTGTTTATGTTTCCTCAGCCAGGCCCTAGTGGTCTACACACAGCAAATGTGCCAGTGGTTTTTTTTTAGTGTTGGTGTAAATTAACAGGGGTTACTATTCATTTTACTCAGAATTGATCAAAATTAATTCCCCCTAGAGTCCATTCCTGATAGTGTAAGAGATGATATCCGCTGTTCTGAGAATCACTCTGAGTTAACACTCTGGCTCGTTCAATTGGCCACACTCACCATAGATCGCTTGCCCGTGGCACACACAGAGTCAGCACTCAGACTGCAGTCATACTCAAATCTCTTCTTTCTAAGGTAAGTTAATTTTCTCTCGATGTAATGTAAAAATGTCTCTTTTGGATTGATATTAGCTTTTTTTTTGTTTTTTGACTTTGGCTGCTAGCTAGCTATCTAGCTGGGCTGGCTAGTTAGCTAACGTTAGCTTAGCTCACTAGCCCTGGCCAACACTGCGCTGGACCAGGGTTTAGTTGACATAAGTCCCTCAAATAATCCCTCAAGTGAGGAAAGGTTATATATATATATAGTGTTTTTTAACAGCATTTCACCTTTCTTCATCACGTCAGTGTCATGTTGCGCTTAGGGGTGGAGCGATTCGTCGACGTCATCGATTACGTTACGTAAAACGTGTGCCGATGCGTCGCGGTCACATGACAGCGGTAGTATATGCACGATATATCGCGGCTTGTTCTACATGAGATGTATGAAATGACTATATCCCGACCATCGAGTACTTGTCACGTAAATGTTTTAAGCCGTCTGCATTTAATTTTCCGGAGTTTCGCCTGTCACTCACTCCTGGTACTGCTCACAGCGCGCAGCACACTACCCCGCCCACCCAGAAAAATCCCCTGTGCACATGCGTACTATCTGTATCAAGTGAGGAGAGAAGTGAAGTGAAGACCCCAAGCGAGTTAATTGAAGATGGAGACGGACAACTTGGTTCTGAAGGAAAATAAAACTGCGGTCACGCCAGCCGTCTCTCGTTTTCGCATGATCACGTCAGCTGCTCCAATATGTGCGCCCTTATCACTTTATGGCAAATACTTTGAGAAAACCGGGAAAGTTAGCGCTAGCTTACTGCAGCGTGTGGACACTTCCGGTTTTCAAAATAAGACGTGGGTGTTAAATGTATTTAACGTTTATTTATAAAATATGAAGAATGGTAAAGATTTAATTTTTAAAAAGTGTGTCTCATAAGCCAAGTATGATCCTGCACTGCTTCAATGCTCATATGTACATTATGAAATATATTAAAAATTCATAAAAAATATGACAAGTGCTATAAAGAGTGTGTGTCGTGAAGGCAGCTATTTTTTGGTGCATATCTTTCATGCATACATTTAATCTTGTTACTTTTTGAGAGGATCGTCGGCTTCTTTCAGGAGGACATGGGGACCATTTTTTGAGTATGCGAATAAGTTGACTTTTCCTAACATCCCGGACTGACAAACAACCTCTGTTTTTATCTGTTTTTAATTTCATGCTTCGTACAGTTGTGTGTGATTGTTCTCTATAATGTGCCGTTAACAACAGCAATCTATGTAGCTGTCTAACTCCTCGTTTTGTATAGGTGACCTGCCTTTTTAAATTTTTTTTTTTTTTAATTATTATTATTATTGTTTGTTTATATATTTATACACAAGTATCTTGTACATTATTTGTTGTTATCTGAGTTTTGTGATAACGATAATTATACTTGCTTTTTTATAGCTGTCATTTATGCGTTTAAAAATTCAATAAACAAAGTTGAAAAAAAAATCTTGTTACTTTTAAAACAAAGGTTTTGTTTTTCAAGAGATGTGTTTGAATAAAATCTTGAAATATTAAGATTTGCTTTTGCTTTTTATTTGGGTAAATTCATTGTCATTAATCAAGAAATTGAAAATCGTTGTTAGATTTAGATTACAAAAATAATCATTAGATGCAGCCCTAGTTGCGCTGCCCCCCCAATCCTGCGCGGGAAACACTGGGTGTAAATGTAAGATATAGGGAATAATTAATAAAGTTATGCCATTATTGTCTTTGAAGCGACATGCTGGTTTCTGTAGAATATAAAGGAGTCAGCAAATGGATCAGGGTACCACAGGCGGAGGAGGAGTACAATTACTCCCAGTTTTTGCAAGCAGGTAACTGTTAGGCTAATTTGACTGTCATGTTTATTTTTATGCATTTATGGTTTTCCAATGTTTTTCTTAGAGACTACAGATGAAAATTTGTTTTCTTGCTAACTTGGTGTATTTGTAGTTCATCAGCTCTGTTCATTAATGCATGTTTGTCTTACGTTTTAGTGCTGGCAAAATTTAATTTGCTAGGTTCTGCTTCCTTGAGCCTGAAGGATTGCTCTAATGTGGAAATTGATTCAGACATATTTGAAGTCATCTGGGGTGTCTTTCAAGGCTGAAGAATGTGATGGTAAGGGATTGCAGGCTTATATTTAGTTTTTTGTGTTCTGTTTTCTACAAAAGGTAAATTGAGCTGTATTTCATTTCCTCTCATGGTCAATTGTATCATTTACAATTTACACATTTGCAAGGCTGTGTGTTTTCTTAGGTAGCAATGCTACATACAGTCAGTCACACAAGAATTAAAATGACTTGAGTAAAAACCTCTCTCTCTCTCTCTCTCTCTCTCTCTGTCTCGTGGGGTCAAGCATGGAGACCTTCCTTAAAGAAACTGTCCCTAAACAGCCCTTTCTTCTTGGTATCAGAAAAAGAAGCAACACCATCCAGGGTGTTGGCACATTATGTTTTTGCCGTGTCGTATGATGATGCGCTGTGGAGGGTGGAGAGGTGCTGAATGAAGCTTTTGATGTGTTGTCAGTTTTAACCACTTCCTGGGTCAAAAACTATGGCACAGAGTATCAAGTTGAGATGTATGTGGTTACTGGAGTTGAAAATGAGATGCCTTTGTTCAACAGGATTGACGGTATAATTGTTGAAGACAGCAATGCCTATCTTTTGATTTGTTAAGTCTCAAATATGTTTTTGATGATCATTTGAATGCATTTGGTATTGAGGAGAAAAATGAGATGTTCACAGTAATCTGTGTAAATGACCTAGTATATTACAGACCTTGAATTTTCATATGACACCGATGACCAAGTGTACCTTGTTCCATACTGACATGCAGACTGTTAATTGTTAATGTGGTGGCCATTTAATAAGACTATTTTTCTAAAGAAGTGTTTGCCTTGTGTATTTTTGTGAGGTTTGGGGGGTGGTTGTTGTGGTTAAGGGTGGGTGGGTTTATTGGTAATCAAATTTTACACCCTGAATCCATTGGTAGTCAGTGTAGCATAAGGCTGTGCAATTAATCCAATTTCGATCACGATTTCGATTTTGTTGTTAAACGATTAGTGGTGTCTCTTTTTGGAGAGCCGGTTCTTTTGGCTCTGCTTACTATAAGGAGCCGGCTCTTTCGGCTACCAAACGGCTCCCTTACATTTTATTAATTGGTTTTAATAATTATTATTATTGTTATTATTACAATTTTATATTTTAAATGGTATTATATTTTATTTTTGACATTGTAAGGCACTTTGGTCAATGCATTCTGTGTAAAAATGTGCTATATGAATAAAACTTATTAACTATTTAATTAATTTACCAAAATAATGCAAAACTGCCTGAAAAATGATTTACTAATGTAAAATACATACCTGACATCAAATGTTTATCCTTTATGGCTTTATTTTACAAACACACTCAACCTTGAAAAAATCCCACAAAATAAATTATAAAGTATAGCTATAGTTATAAAATGGCTCCCTAAATCTCCCCAAGTACCCCTGGCTGCAGCCCGCAGATCGAGGCGTGCCTCAACGTTGAGCCACGCCCACATTGAGTCACGCCCCCAACGCTTGACTCCTTTCCGGGGGCTATCTGGTGGCAGAGACTATAAACTGCAAGTGGCCGCTCTGTGTAAATAATATTTTAATTCTGTGTATATAATATAATATAATATAATATAATATAATATAATATAATATAATATAATATAATATAATATAAATTATATGTGTATATATATAATTAAATATTATTTAGTTTTGTAATTGTTTAAAAAAAATATATATATATATACACTGGGAGATGTTCAGGTGGTACATTTAGGGCATATATTTTATTCCTTACTTGAACACACTGAACACCTTTTGTTAAATTGTAATGTCTGTAATGACAAAATTATAAACAAGGAGGAATCAGTAAGGATAAATATATGTATTTTTTTCAAATTATTACTTTTCATTATTATATAACTTGAGAAGTTGTTCACTCCAAGGGATGTAAAGAAATTAAACATTATAAAGAAAATCAATTCATTGGCCCTTACAGAAAGCAAAATACATTATTGAATGACATGCCATTACCTGTAATGCATTCCTAACCATCAGGCACAAGTGCAGAGACAGGATTATGTGGTCATCAAAATTGTGGAGACCATCCTTCCACTCCTGATATCTGTAGATCATGCCACAGTTCAACCAAAGGTCATGTTTATTGCTTGCATGTCATTTTAAAATAATAGGACTACTTATTATTTCTTGTGTACATATAAATTATGTAACCCACTAAATGGTAAGAACACAAGACCATAGAAAGACCTGTGATAGTACCAACCTTCAACTACACCTGTGCTGGTCAGGATCTTGCCTTTAGATGTTATTAGTTGCTCACAAAGTGTGTATTCACATTCTACACATTTTGCTTCTTTAGGGATAAGGTGCTTTGGAAAGCTGTCCTTTGTTCTTCCCTCTCTTGACATTTCTATAAGGTCTTGGGGTAGATCTGCAGGGAGCTTTTTATTCATGAGGAGGTAATTCAGCATCCTTGCAATGCTTCTGTCATCTGGTGGATAACTGTCCTCTTTAGACTCACTTACATTTTCGTCTGTGGTGGCCTGAGTGGGATTGGGCACCTCTGTCTCCGTGCTCTTCACCTTCCGAAATAGTTCCCTCTTTGTAACAAAGAGATGCCATTTAGCAACAGCTTTGTGGATACACGACTGTCTTGGCTTAGAGCAGGGACAATGCCAATTGTTCTGTTTTGTGTCATACGACACAATCACTCTTCCCATCCTACTGGAATAGGTTACCTTAGGTTCATAAACAGAGATATGAAATTTAGATGGGGGACCGCCCACAGTCAGCGGCACGCCTTCTGCATCTGCATTTTGTTGACGATGCAAGAGACTAGCCTTACGCTCCACACCAAACCATTGATTGGCTACCACTGTATCCAAGGCCTCAGCTGTAAGAGTCACAGTCTGATCGTCAGCACGTGGGCAATATAATAAGGACTGCAAATGTTGGCACTCGTAAGGCAACATTCCGCTCCTCACTGCAAAGTCACCGTTCAGACGGCAGTGGTTGATCTCACACATGATTTTCCGTGTTGGACCCCAAGTATTCTTTATGACATGTATTGGTGTTGCTGGACCAAAAAAAGATCTCTCAACTGCAAACACACCATGTTTGACATCGACACACTGACAAGCCAAAAACCTGTCCTTCGACACTGTCTGAAAGTGATGGGTATGTTTTCTCTTGCAGTGTGCTTTAAATTTTTTTTGGCTCAAACTCATTTTGCAGTGGGGACAAGTAACTTTCTTGTGTTTTGTGTGACTATATGTTTTAGTGGTGTCTGGACACTCTGCAGGGGCCACTGGGTTCTGTGCTGTGGATGAGTGGGGGCTGCTGGGTTTTGAGTTGAGGACGCTGGGTTCTGTGCAGGGGTTGCTGAGTGCTGAGTGGGGGCCTTTGTCTGTTTGTTATGCTTCTCCTCCTGGTGTTTTTCTATGTGCCTTAAAAACTGTGCTCTTTTTATAATTGTCTCTGCACAATAGCAGCAATAGAAATGAATTGAAGTGCGACAACTTAAGCCACACTTGATGATTGTGAATTCTGAAAGAGAGGAATGTGACAAGACTGATCTCAGAACCTAAATACACGACTCTAAAATTTAGTTTTAAAGTAAGCTGAGCCTGAAATGATAGACAGAGAGAGATAGATAGATAGAGAGAGAGGGGAGAGAGAGACAGAGAGAGAGAGAGGGAGAGAGAGACAGAGAGAGAGAGAGAGAGACAGAGAGAGAGAGCAGGATAGAAAGAGAAAGAGAGATATACATTTCCAAATAAAATATGAATCCAAAAGACAAAATAGACAAAACAAAATAAACTGACAAATAAAACATGACTGGATTCACAAACAATATGTATGACGCACCTCTGTACTTCACTGACGAATGATGATTTATGGTAGTCCAGTTTTGTTGTAGCCGCATATTTGCAAAAAGGGCAGTGGAATAGCCCACTGCTGGTGCATTGAAACATGCTTTGGTGAATCACCTTCCAGAAGTATAGTCACATGTCTCTAGATATCAGAGAGGAAAAGAATAGACACAAAAATAATAACTAGAAATCCACAAGACCAAAAATATTAAAGAATTTTTCACCTCAACAACAACAGGGTTGTCACACAACCTCGAAGCTATTAAGCTAAATTCTCATATTTAAAAATGGGTGTATGAGCATATAGTACACTTGTTTTATGAGACACAGCTTTTTAATGAAATTTAGGCAGTGCTCGTTTGTTTTGAAAACTGGACTTTTCCACATTGTGTAGGTTAGTGCTGACTTTCTCAATCATCTACGTCTATTTGCAGTCTGTGATCTATCTGCATTTGCAATGTTGGAGCTACTGGCTTGACTACAGTGTAGAACGCAAATACATACAGAGCTTAACCTGTTTCAGAAATAAAATAATGTTACTTCCTTGCCCCTTGCCTATCACATATATCACAAAATAGCACGTCAAAACAAAAAAAAAGGTACCTTGCTTACCTCCATTTTGCTGATGATTTGAACTGATTTATGCGCACAATATTCTTTAGCGGTCCACAGAGCGGCCACTTGCAGTTCATAGTCTCCGCCGCCAGATGGCCCCCGGAAAGGAGTCAAGCGTTGGGGGCGTGGCTCAATGTGGGCGTGGCTCAACGTTGAGGCACGCCTCAATCTGCGAGCTGCAGCCTAAATCGGCTCCCAACGAGGAGCTGGCTCCCGACGTTCACTTCAAAGAGCCGTCTCCTAGAACCGGATCGTTCGCGACCGACACATCACTACAAACGATCTCAAAAATCATATAATCGAGTTTTAATGATTTATTTTCCACTTTTCATTACACAATTTCTGAGAGACGCGCATATGCAATACATTCCATTTCACACGGCCCCGCTGACTAACAGGATAGCCCATACTCACTCACGCAGCTGAAGAGTGAGGAGGTGTGTCGTTTGGTGTTAGAAAACAGTGAGTGAGATTGAAAGCGAATGAGACGAATCCGACGGGAAGCAGCAGCACATAATGTGCAAGATTTGCTACAAGGTAATAGCTGCTCCTCTTGGTAACACTAAATTTATTCAACCATCTCAAACAAAAGCACAAAGTCACTCACAACGAATTGATAAAGAAACAAAAAGACAAAGCCAGTGCCACACCCAGCAAGACGTCAACGAAAACTCAGTCATCGATCACAGACACATTGTTTAATGCGACTCCATATCCGACAAGTTCAGAGGCACAAGACATTAGGCTACACATAGCCAGGTATGTTGAGAAACGAATATATTTCCCTCCCTCCGTTTTCCAAAATAACATCGTGCACATAGCATCGTTTCGTTTACATCAACCCGCATAAAAACGCCATGGAGCGCCATCATGAGTACGCCAAGCCGGTTTGCTTCCATTGGTCGCATGTTTTGCGCATCAGCTGTCTAAAGGCCAACTCACACCGGAGACGGAACGGAAGCGGAACGGCACCGTCGGGGTCACCGTAGCAAATAGCTGCCAGTCTAGTCAATGAGAGCACTCACACAGGGCACGGCTCAGAAGTGTCCCAGAAGCGGCTCTCCGTGCCACGGCACAAGCTTTCCGTAGCATTTCTATTTTTTCCGCGAGCCGCTGCTAAACCTCGTAAATTTCAACAGAGCACTGGCAACCAGACAGGAAACCCGACACAGAATCAACGTAATAAACTTCCGCCCCCTTTCAAAATAAAACACAATACGCAGTTCATGTAGCTTTTTACAACTTCTCATCAAGGTTACGTCATGACCGGTGGCACCAGGTGATCAAAGATCGATCAAAGGGTCTCAACATGAGCAATGAGAGACTAATTGTTGAAGTGGAACAACACACAATCATTTATGACACAACAGATGCTTTTTATAATCTCCTCCACGTAGGAGAAGCAAAGTCAGCTGTTTGTTGTTGTTATTTTCTTTATACACTGTTTGTCGCGGGGTCTCGCTTACGACCGAGATTCTCACTCCACTGCCTTTCCGCAGCTGACACGCGTCCGGTGTTTTGTTCTATAAATACAGAGAATTTGCAGAGCAGTTTATTTTGAAAACATTTATGTTTTTCTATGCCTTATTTAATGTTACATAAAGTATATTTATTTTATTCATTCAATGCTTTATACATCGCAAAACAGCTGTAAAGTACATATTTGTAGCCAAAATTTATTTTTTATTTGAATATTTTGCATAAAGAATCAATAACAAAGTGTGAAACTTAAAATTAATCGTGATTTCAATATTGACCAAAATAATCGTGATATTGAATTTTTCCATAATCAAGCAGCCCTAGTGTAGCATTTTCAACCACAGTCAGTGTAACATTTTATTAAAATGACACTAGTGTAGAGTACTATTGACACTACACATATTAGCTAATGTTAATTTTAAACTCCTTAGTGTTGAAATAACTATAGCTAAGTGTAAAAACACTAACATTGACACTATACTGACTTAGTCAGTGTTAACTTTGAACTCCCTACAATGTTGAAATAACTAGACCTAAGTGTAAAAACCGATACACTGACACTAGTGTAGAGTACTATTGACACTTCACATGTGTTGTCCACTGTTAATTTTGAACTCCCTAATAAGACTATTTTATTAAGTATAACTATAGCTGAGTGTAAAAACATAAACACCAGTGTTAGTGTTAAATTAACAATTACACTGCCAACACGCGCCCGGTGTGAGTTGATGCCCGGCAGAGGACGCAGCTATACCGCGGCACAACCATTCCGCAGAGCTTACTATGTTAAACTTTACTATGTGAAGCCTGCTTTAGGCTGTGCAAAGTACATGGTGTTGATGGTTCTGAAAAGCTTGACAGGGATGGAATGCTGGACAGTGAAGATGAAAAGCAAGGCAATGGACTAGTGAGTGAAGTCAGACTTGTATGTGTTTAGCCATCTGGCAAGATTTGTAGATCAAGTGTGACTGTAGTAGATTCTAGAACACATGGAAATCAAATATATTTTCATTATTATCACTATCACAATATTTGCCACATATGCATGCAAACCCATATCATAAATACTAGATTGTATAAACTGTCTTGTTTTTGACCAAGTACTGCAGCTTCACTGTGTAGGTATTGCTAGCCCTGTGTAGATCCTAATTTTTCAGTGTTTCTATGACAGTATTCATGTCAGCTTCAGAAAGTCCAAGTGATGTCAACTTCTTATTAAGCTTGGATAGTAGTTGAGACTGATTGATGTTATGTATTTCTTAATAATGTTCAATTATTGTTCACCACATGCTGTATGTTGCAAGTTATCATGTTTTCACTACAAGCCTTCACAGCATTTTTTTTACATCAACAACTAGTCAACTAACTTGTAGCTACTGTATATTACATTAGTGCATATTTGAAGCTATTAACCTATTTGTATCAACCTGCATAACAAGCTTCCCACATGACTGAGCCATACAACACTCAACATGACCAACCCCCTGTGATCCCCAGCTTAAGCTAAAAATGTTATTGGATTTCTTCCTCCTTAATCTTTATTTCTCAGTCCATATGAGGAGTTGTTCTTCATGGCTCTAATTGGCCGATTATTTCACTATGCCAAACAAAACAGCCAGAACTCGCTGAAGGAGCTATATATACCATCCAGGAAAGCCTTGGGATGTCCCAGGAGGAGCTGGGAAGAGAGATGAAACACCCTGCCAAACCCACTACCTTACGTTAACACTCAGAATCATCCAATAATCCAATCAGAACCTTCCACAGAATCCACATGGTGTGAAGACAACTCCAGAAGTCTCTAGAAGTCTGTGTCAGAGCTGCTAGTGTGATTGAGCTGCTGCAGCCCTGACCATGAGAACACGATGTACATATTGTAAACAGACTGTGATTGAACATTGTTTTAAGTGTGACTACAGAACCTGCATGTGACTGATCTATTTCCTTTCTGGAGACAGGATGTTCTGTTCAGTCAGAAATGCATGTAAACCACAGCAATGTCAGAGATAATATTTCTGTGTAGAGGAACAGATTTATAAGAAAATTTATTTGTGTGTGCATCTGCATGCGTGTTTATTATGTGTGCATGTAGATGGACGTGCTCATGTAGGTGTGTACAGTAATACTGAATCCTATGTGCCCAATTTTCATCCAGAAAAATTCATGACCTCTAAAGTATATATAAAATAACTGTATATCACAGATACATCACACAGACACACACACACACAAAAATATAATATTGAAAACGTGAAAAATAGTTCATCCGATTCCTTCCTCCACATCTGAACTTGCAATTAGGAATTCTGTAACAGCAGCAGACTGAATTTGTAATTGCATTTTTTTTCACGGCTGAAATTATTTCCTGTGCTAGTCAGGCACAGCTGACAAATATTAATGTGAGAAGCATGATGAGCCAAACTGTGCTGCAGAAACGTGTTTGTTAAAAAGTCAGCATGGCCTGATATCGTGTATGGGAACATTCTTGGATGGTCTGAAGTGATAATAACAGTCAGTCTGGAGGTGGACCCGTCCTCCTTCTCCTTCACAGCCTTCATCAGGATGAATTTTAACAACAATAATTATGTCTCTTAAGTTATTGAAGAAATAAATCATTAGCTTGTGTATTACAACAATATATATTCATATTTACAACAATGCACTGAGGCAACAGAAAACCACTGTCTGATGACTGCTGGGTAGAATAATTATGTCTGAAACAAAGTTTCTCTTTGGAGTTTTAGTTTTTATATTTTCAATAAAGCAGATTAAAGATTAATGCAACCTACTTTTTACACTTAATTGAGCCAAATGATGATTCATTGGACTCATTCGTGCTCGATACAGGCAGTGATGCACTGAGACGAACTGTTCTGTTCTGATCCACCTGTAACCTGCTTAATGACCAAATCACAGAACAACAATCAGACACTAATGCTTGTACCAGTTATTAAGTTAAATATCTAGGGATGGCTTTTCTACAGTGGCTCATGGTAGACGTCCCTCTGGCCATCTTTAATGCATGTCAATAACTAAACTTCCCTGGAGTTTCTGTGCTCTCTCGTCCAACAGGTTCTAATGGATCGTGGCTGCTGCTGTGGTCCTGCACGACGTCCACTACATATATTATTACTGTCATTATTGCTACCATATCTCTATTACAGTTTATAGTTAGTTTATCATTGGCTGCTGCTGTGCATTTGTGTCTCTCTATCTCTATCACAGGTTCCACTGCTACTGTAATCATTTTATCATTCATTTTGATTCATTGTCATTTTATCATTCATTGTAATTGTACAATATGTTTGTGTTGATTTGTTCTGTACACATGACATATATTGCACGTCTGTCCGTCCTGGGAGAGTGTTCCCTCCTCTGTGGCTCTTACTGAGGTTTCTTCCATCTTTTTTCCCTGTTAACGTTTTTTTGTGGACAAGTTTTTCCTCACTCGAACCGAGGGTATAAGGACAGAGAGTGTCACTCCCTGTACAGATTGTAAAGCCCTCTGAGGCAAATGTACTTTGTGACTTTGGGCTATACAAATAAAATTGATTTGATATGATTTGATCTTCACCACCATTTAATCAATGTGGCTATTTTACTATCAACAGTCACTATCAACAGCTTTGCTCTGTTACTTATTAACATCTCCTATAGTTCAGTGTGAAAAGTGTTACATATTACTCTATTAAATGTATTTCCTGATTTAAAGATCTACCCAGTTCTTCAGGTTTGTGCTGATATATTACAGAACCATCTGCATACATTACAGTTGTCATGATGGCAGTCGTGACTATTGATGTTTCCCTGTGTTCCACCTCGTTCTCCCCATCCTTGTGTTGTTGTTGTCTCTGTCTGTGTTGTGGGCGTGTCACACTTCCCTAGGCCTCCTGGATAATCAACAGATGAAGCACACCTGCCATTCCTCAGCTCACCTGCCTTCTATCAAGTCATCACTCCAACCACATATAAACCCTGGCTTTCCTCCCACTCCTTGTCAGATCGTTTGTTCAGCCTCCGTGGTAGATCATGACCATCCTTAACTACTTGTTCTTTGTGCTCCTTGTTGTTTAATGAACTCTAACCACCGATCTCTTGTGCTCAGGTCCATCACCATCGTTAGTGATGGGTAAATGAAGCTTTTATGAAGCACCGAACCACTTGAGCCAATTGTTTCGAAAATGGGTTCATTACTCGAAGCTTCAGTTATGGCGCCCTCTCCTGGCGAAGTGCCAGGCTGCAGTCAAATTAGGTTAGTTGGTGGACAGGAAGTTTTTAAATTACACTCGCACACTGATTGTCCTATTCACAAATAAAGAGAGGGTGATTATGTAGGATGGGGGGGCAGTCAAAGATTTTTATTGAGATACATTATTTTTTCAACACTTTTTGGATTGAGTCGGTTTCTTTTTATGCTGACAATTTCTCCACATTTTGAAAACACTCGTTCACAAGGAACTGATGAGGCGGGTGCGCATAAAAATTGTTATAAAGTGTTGAAGGCACTCAAATTTAAAACTATCTTGATCTATCACCTGTCAGAGCGGAGACGAGGCAGTGCCATTCATTCACCTGATTGGACCGCGAACCAGTCAGGTGATTCATTCTGGCAACGAAGCAGTTTCTGCTTCGGACGTCATATGTCACGTGTTTTTTTACGCACCAAAGCAAGCTCCGAAGCAGTGCTTCTATGGAATTGTAGTCCAGGGTTTGAAGCACGTATCGAAGCTTCAGTGTCGCGCTGCCATCACTAACCATCGTCACCTCCTGCTTGCCTGCTCTCCATCCACCACTTTCGGACAGTCCAGACTCCGTGCCTCCTCCATCCATTCCCACCACTGCATCACCTCGGTCATTCCCTCCACCTCGTATCGGGCCCTCTCCTTCCCCTCTTATCCCACACCTCAATAAATCCCATTCTCCTCTCCAACCGTTGTCCGCGCCTGCATTCTGGGTCAACCTGTGCAACCATGACAACAGTGGTTACATAATTCAGTTCAGATGTATTTATATAGTGCTAAATGTTTACATAAGTTATCTCATGACGCTTTCCATATAGAGCATGTTTAGTAGAGATGAGCGAGTGCAGCATTATCTGTATCTGTTAACCACATAAATTATCTGTATCTGTTAACCATATGAATTATCTGTATCCATATCTGTACTCAGAGTGGGTGGGATTTAACCCGTAAGTGGGTTGGATTGTCTTGAAATGGGCGGGGCTTTCACTGGTATGTTATTTTAAGCATGCAATTCATATGGGTTGATAAGAAATTGTAATATTAATATTTATCATAAATTTAGTAATATTTATTGCCAATAAAACTAGCATAGACAGCATCAAGCTTAACCCTTTGATGCGCAACATATCCACACCCCTTCTAATGCACAACATAGGTCAAAAATGACCCACATTCATTTTCCAGGTTATTTCATCCTGGCTGGGTTTTTCTTTGTTCTATCTTTTGAAATCAATTTATTTTATGATTGAATATTTCAAGTATTGTTTAAATGTCTTGTTTTTGATTACCACAGATCATTATTTCCATTTTTCCTTTCATACTTTACGAACAAAAATAGTTTTTATATTGCTACATCATATTTACACACTTGGGTCAAAAATGACCCATTCATCCAAGTGTGATTTTAAAAGTAATTTAAAATTAATCAAAGATTTCAAATTAAATGACTTAATACTATAATAATAATTACTTTAAAGTAATTATTTTAGCAGTGAATAGGACCAAACCTTTATGTATTTAATACTTTCAACATGTTTATTTTCATTTTGTCACACAAAGCTCTGATAACACAATATAACATAAGTCTAACAACTGTAAACTGGTGAAATGTGGCACATCACTACAACACAAACTGCCACCTCAATTTTTACATGCCTCACACATTATGATTTGATGTTTGTGCTCCTTGCACACAGGCCTGGTGCACTGGGAACACCAGTTACTGACTTTTCTGTCTCTGGAAACTGGGCAGATCCCGCACCTCCTCCTCTTCCTTTGGCCCTCCTGTATGGTGCTCTCTTGTGCCTGAGTGGTGACTGGGTTCTGTTTTTTTAACCCACAACTTCCCATTGCCTAGATGATATGCTTTTGGAGTTTACCCTCCATGCGCCTCTTCATATGTGGCATGACAAGCTCTTTGCCCAGCTCCTTAATAAAAAGCCGACGTGCATTGCTGACACCACACATATAACCAGGATGTTGTGCAGTGAAGCTGGTGTAGGCATTGAGGGTGGCAACATCCAGCATATTGTACCAAAGAACCATGGGCCACCTCCGTGTTCTCCGCTGACATGAATAGTTGCTCACCATCTGATCCATTGTGTCCACACCTCCTTTTGTTTTATTGTAGTATTGGATAACTTCTGGTTTCTTTTTTTGACTGCTGTCATCCACTGCTCTGTCATTGTGCATGGTGCTCAGGAGGACAACAGCTTTTCCCTTCTTCTGCACATAGCTCACTATGGTCATGTTGCCATTAAATCCAAATTCTGAGCTATCTCCCGTGATTTAGATGGCTTCATGATAGGTGGTATGTCCGGCTTGTTCTGGTGAAGAGTGCCAACAATAGTCAGGTTCTTCTCGAGGAGCTTCTCAGCCAGAGGGACACTGGTGAAGAAGTTGTCCATTGTGATATTGCGACCTATGAGAAAGGGAAAAGATTGTAAAAATCAAATTGCTAAATTTACACCTAGGTCTGTTGCATTGCATTTTATTCTATTCTGCGTATAAAAAAATTAAAAAATCAAATAAAAATATAAAATACACATGAAAGGTATGAAACTATTATATTTATTATTTTTTATTAGTAGTAGTAGTAGTATATTTATTACTTTCTCTATTGTACTGTATATTCACCTGTCTGTCTGATTCCACTGCACAATTGTTGGACAACATTCTCTCCTAAGTTCCTCTGAACCTCCTATCCTGGCTGTCTTCCTGTATAGAGAGTTCCATCAATTGCATAAGGTACCCTTGCGTCGCACATCCATTTTTATTCCATATTTTGCAGGCTTGCTAGGCATGTACTGGCGGAACTTGCACCTGCCTCGGAATGGCACAGGCTGCTCATCTATGGTGACACAGTCACTGGGGATGAACTGTCTTCTGTAGTTGGCCAGGAAACAGTCCCACACATACCTAAATGCCGCCATGTGATCTGTTTCCAGTCGCAGAGCCCTGGTCCTCTTGTCGTCAAACCGTAGAACACGGCGGATATCTTCATATCGCTTCAGCCCCATGGTGGCCTTGTAAATGGGATTTTGCAGCTGATCCACAAACAGCTCCCGCAAGGCCACATCCCAGCTCTTCCCCCCCCCTGCAATGAGGGTAAAACCGATAAAGGCCATGAATTCTGCTTTATCAATGTTTCTCCACTCGTCCCCTTTTGCTGTGGCTGCTGCTCTTCGTCCCTCTAAGTTGGTGCATTTTAGAACCTCCTCAATGATGTTGTTGCTCATGAACATATCCCAGGCATCTTTTGGCGAAACAGCTGTTGATCCACGGGGAGGGCCTGGGCAGCTCCTGAGAATGTTGTGGCTGCGTGTTCTGCCATGAGTGGGGGGATTCTCATCCCAGTATGATCCTTTTTTACTCAGCCTACTGGACTGGGTCTGAGTTTCCCCTTTAGAGGATTTATCAGATGAGTCTTCTGAATCTTGAGAGGACTCTTCTTCATGCAGGAAAGCTGGATTTCCAGACACCCCGACAACTTCAGCTTGATCTTGTGGCAAATATTCTGGGTCATCATCATCAGAAATGTCAGACTCTAAATCTGTAAAAATTGCCTCCTCATCTTCATCTGGCTCTTGCTGCAGCAGTTCTACAACCTCCTCAACAGTAAATCTGTGAACAGCCATACTCTGGATAAAGAAAATCAAAAGCACAATAATATTTTCAGATGCACATCAATGTACTGTGGATTATATTACCTGAAGTGCCTAATAATCATTTAAAGATATTAAACTGTGTGATTATGTTGAACTATTGCTTTTAAGAATGTTGTATAACCAACAGAGTGTTTTTGCAGTTTGTGTCTGAGGTCTGTGTGTGTGTAAGCCCAATTAGAAACTGCTGCAGAGCATCTGAATTCAGGCCAAGGTCAGGAAGGCCTGAGAAAGGAGCACACACACACACACGGGCGTAGGGAGCACCCAGCAGATAAACCTGTATGAAGATAATAACAAATATGTAACCGCTTGTGTGAAGTAATAAAACTAGCTGGAGCCAGAGAGCCGCAGAACTCAGCAGGGCGTGGTGGAGTGCAGATTGCGGGGTCTGTAAGAACTGAGAGCTGTGTTCTCCCCTCGGCCGAGGTGAAATGGAATACTTGTCTTTGTCTCCTTCATTTAAAACATCTCTCTTCTCTACATCAGGTCTACAGAATTGGGGGTGGTTTGAATCACCACAACAGTACATACACATACATAGAGCTTTATTTTGCTGACTTGGCTAAGTAACTACTACTAACTAATTATTTAGCTAACTACTTTTCTAAGTAGCCTAGCAATCGACTTATTATGTATTTCTTATTATCTCATTAGATAAACCACCACCACCAATAGCAAGAACCAGCTAGCTAATAATAACTTGTACGGTAGCTTTCTAACAAATAATGTACTCCCTCTCAAAGTAAGCTAAACTTTATCAAATATTATGTACAGTTCACAATTGTCTTCAAATATGTTTTGAGATAATGTTAGAATGAAAAACAATACTTGCATGTATAGCGAGAGAGAGAGAGAGAGAGAGAGAGATGGGCTCTGTGCTGAGCTGTGAACTGTCTTTTCCTGCCAAATGCTAAAGCTAGCAAATGCATGTGGGTCGTTTCTGACCCATGTGTGTAACGTTGAGGTAGAAATACAAAAGCTGTGCTTGTCTATACGGTAAGAATGGAAAAATTAAAATTATTATTTGTGGTAAACAAAAACAAGATATTTACTGCATACTTCGAAGAGTAAATGATAAAATAATTTTTTATTTCAAAGATATATCATAGAAACACTGAGCCATACAGGAAATAACATAGAAAATAGATATGGGTCATTTTGGACCCATGTTGTGCATTGGAGGGGTAGTGATACAAAAACATTTTTTATTCAAAAAGTAAGAAAGGAAAAAAATAAAATCATATATGATGGTCTAAAACAAGTTAATTGAGGAATACCTTGACTACTGAATGATGAGATTAATTTATTGCAAAGATATCAAAAATAAAAACTCAGCCGGGTCACTTTTGACCCATGTTATGTATCAAAGGGTTAAGATCAGTTAAGATCAGATCAAAACTGGTTAGAGCTAGCTGACAGTTTAAAAAAGAAAACTCTAACAACCGGCAGAGAGAGAGCGAGAGAGCTAGAGAGAGATAGTGCGTGTCCGACAGCACAGTTTTTACAATTTAGTTTTACTATGTTACCATTCTGCATATTTAATGTTATATTTTATTTTTATTTGAGTTTAGTTTAATGTGTCTTTAATCAGCCTCCGGCGTTTCCTCACTGCAAGATGATGAGATGGTGCTTCCTCAATTTGTATAGCACTTTGTGTATATAATAATAGCGTGGGATAGGCAGTAGGAGGTGGAGTGTTGGGAGCATAGACACATATACATAGACGCCTTATTGAGCAGGTTGGTCCGTAGCTGCGATAAGTTAACGCGTCCGCCATATTGGATGTGACAGATCTGCCCCTAAACTAATAATAGGAAATGGACTGAACTTCATAAAGCGCCTTTCTACAAAGTTCTTTAAGTTAATGTCTGTTATACACCCATTCACACACACACTGATATATCTGGGAAACAAACAGGCACCAAACACAACGTATGTAAGTTTTAAAGTGATGATTATAAATGTTTACTAGGAGTACACATTGATGAACATATATACACGGGGGGCATTGATGAACATACATATCTATACATACAGCTATACAATTGCAGTCTGTGTGTGTGTTTCCAAGGTAAAAACCTGGGAAAAGAATACTCTTGCACAGCTTTTTCTGTTTGTTGCCACTCTGCAACTTAAGGGTTGTGCTCCACTTTGCCACATCCAAAATGGCGTCGACGTACATTTCAGCACTCAATGCGGCGTCTACGTATATATACAGATGTAGCAACTTAAAAGTTCCCGTGTTTCCGTGACGGGACAGTGACAGGGCCGTGACTGGTCCTTCACAGGTCCTTCGCTGGTCCGTGAACAAAATGTAATCCCCCGCGATGACGTAGTTAGTGAGGCCCTGACTGGAAACGCCTCTAAGCAGTCTGTGTGAAAACCAGCTGCAATGCCTCATTGTCCACGGGGAGGAGCAGTGATGTTCCGCTCTCACCGTAGACTGTCTAAACTCAGACACATCTGAACCAGTGGCGGCTGGCGTTTGTAAAAGTGAGGGAGGAAGGAATGTTTGGTTTGCGTAATGAAGGCCACGCCCCCATGCGACCGCACCTGCTGGATCTTTACGCACGGGTTGAGTCGAGAATAGTTTTTTTTCCTGAATAATTCAATAACATCATTTCCACGGTGTCAAACAACTGGCAACAGTCAACAAGTAAAAGAACAACAATAACATTATTTCACAACTATTTATATATAGTTGAATATATAGTCATAAGTCATTTAATACACTTCAAGCTTGCCATATGCCGTTCTCATCTGATCTGACTCGACTGCCGAAGTGCTACTAGCAACTGAAGTTTGATAAGATAACCCCTCCCCCCAAGCAGCTAAAGACGTTGCTTATTGGTTCATCGTGCTATAGCACTGCAGCCTATTGGTTCATATTTTGTGACACTTGTCAGATCTCTTCGCTAGTCCCACCCGCCCAAAGGAGGTTTTTCCTCCTCTCGCAATAGAAGGCTATGGCAGCCACGAGCCGCCAGTACCGGAGACTATTTGAATGGGAGTGAATGGAAGCCCAGAGGAGGAAGATTCTCCGTCTGCCTCCTTTCGGCTCCTATTCAATCCAATTCGCGTGCAGTATTTTCTAATAGCGATAGGGGGTGCTCATGTAATTTTACCCAGATAAATGAATACAATGTACATGTTATATATGTATTTTGGCATTAAAATAGTAATATTCAAGGACAGCAATTAATTAAATTGGTCAAGACAATTTCAACTTTTTATTCTTAAAATTTTTAAGGAGGATCTTCCTCCCTCTCCTCACTGAAGGAGCCACCTCTGATCTGAACAGATACGCTGGGGTGAGCTGGTGAGCCAATCAGCTGATCAGCACATGAGTTGATGGGGAAAAAAAAAGTTGCGATAAGATAACACTGGGGCAGCGCTGCAGGCACTCGTATCTGTGACTCTATGTCACGCACAACAACAAGTCAACATAAACATTTTATTAAAGAAAACTTCGCTCGTAACGTCCGTTTTTAAGTATATTTTTGGGTCTTTTATGGATATGAAAGCTTAAGAGAGACAGGAAGGAGGGGGCAGAGAGACGGGGAATGACACGCAGTAAAGGGCCGTCTGATGCGGGATTGGAACCGGGGCCAGCTGCAGCGAGGACTGTAGCCTGTACACACGGGCGCCTGCACAACCCACCACACTACTGGCCATAGGCTAAATATGTCAAGTATGTTTGGTTTTAATAAAGTTTGCAGTATAAGCTTACGAAACCATCAAAAATATATTTAGGCATTCCATGAAAGACTTTATTTGCAAGGAGGCTAGGCCAGGCACAAAACAGGAGCTTGTCGAGGACATACAAACGAGAGTCACCGTGGACTTGTGCAAGACTTATCTTTGAACTTTCAAAAGCTGTGCGGTGTATTATTATAATGGAGGGGGGCATAGTGGAAAATAAACAGTGGTGTCTATGTAGAATAAAATCATAACATATATATACTGAAAAATGTATTAAAACCAAACATAATTGACTTATTTCATACATATTCTTTCCATTCATGCTTTATGCCATTTAGCCTATGGAATGGACAAAAATGAAAATGAGTCATTCATGTTCATGAGCACACTCAAATCACAAGGCTACTGTATACAGTACTCAAACCAGCTGCATTCTCCGCTCTGTGATCTGTGTGACACTGGGACGCCTAAAAGCCCATCAAGTGCAAACAATGAGAATGCTAATGAGGGGTTTGTAGGTTTACCTGGCCTAAAGCGTGCACTACAGTAAATATCATCTCGGCAGCTCTATGTTGTGCACAACAACAACGAGCCCTCCCCTCCAAATAAACTGTTAATTAAAAAAAAACCTCTCGCTTGTATCGGCAGGTCTGACACAGGCCTGGCAGCCCTGTGACGTCCGAACCGTTTTTTGTAACTTTTTTAAGGGTTAGTTTGTTGTTTACATGCAGATAAGCGAGAGAGAGGCGCGAGCACAAGAGAAGAGACGCACCTGTAATTATGCAAAGACTAGTGCTGGCCATAGATTAATCGCGCCAATCGAACAGCTGATTGCGCCAATGGCGGCCACAATCAGCTGTTCCCCGGAGTAAACAAAGGCAGCTGTCCAGGTGGAAGCGGCATTTAAAAAACACCACCAAGAAAAACCACGAGAAAAACTTGACAAAAGCACAAAACTCTCTAAACTGCTAAAGAGATCAGGACTCTCAGAGTTACAGTGAAGAAGAAAACAAAAACGAACAAAAGAGAAAAAATTAAAAAGTAAAAAAGCACGTTAACGCAGCACGTTAACGCCGATAACGGCTCACCACTAGTAAAGACAGAACAGCCTAGATGTTGTTGATTTGGTAAATGGTGACATGTTGGATATAAACACCTTAAATTTAATTTTAATTCATGAACACGCTACTGTATTGTATGCAGTACTCAAACCAGCTGCATTTTCCCCTCTGTGATCTGTGACACTGGGAGACCAAAAAGCCCATTACTGTAAGTGCAAACGAAAGGTTGAGCAACGAGAATGCTAATGAGGTGTGTAAGCTACGTCATCTCCAGGTAGAACAACTTTAAAGAACTCGGTGAGAGAAGCGCAATCTCCTGGTCATACCCCGTAATTACATGAATGGGTGGAGTTACAGTAAAAAATAGACACGCCCAGGAGAAGGAGGGGGGTCTCTCCGTTCATGGAACTTAGCATTCAGCTGGTGTTCAGCTTGAACGGGAACCTTTAAGTTGCTACTACTGTATGTCTATGGTTGGAAGTGGGTGGGGTTACATTTTGTGAAGCACTTTGTGTTACATGTTTTGTCTGAAAAGTGCTATACAAATAAACTTTTGATTGATAAAGGTATAATAATGATAATAGTAATAATGGTATTTGTTGTGGATGTCAAGCAGGACCACAGCAGCAGGCTTGACTAATCGCTGATCTAGATACAGCAATGACCCATGAAGCAGTGTAGTCCTGTAGCAGCATAACTAAGCGATGGTTCAGGACTCACCTGAGCCAGTCCAAACTATAAGCTTTATCTATTTACTTCCAAATTAGAGTAAAATTATTTGATAAAAGTATTAAGTAAAGACATAGAACAGGGGTCGGCAATTAGCGGCCCGCGGGCCAGAACTGGCCCGCCATCAATTATATCTGGCCCGCTAGATGACGATGATTTATTTTAATATATACATATATATTTTTAAATACGTCTTTTAAACCTCATGTTTCCCTTCAAAATACAACAATTCCACAGATTTCACAACATTTATTGAAAAGTAGCTGATAAGTAACGTGACAGCAGCCAGAACATCCTCGCAGCCTCTTTACTTGACGCACAGGTCGGAACGCTAATTGGCACGTGCGTGCGCTGTAACCTGTGGAAAATAAAAGTGTCCTGTGTCCCTCTTGCAACGGACAACGTGAACAAATATGTTTTATTAAATGAAAAAAACAAAACCAAACAAGGTCGGCAGATCTGCGCTGCTGTATACATTAATTACGGCAGGTTGCTAGGGCAGGTTGACTGTTTCATGACAGACGCAGTGGGCGTTTAAGGCCGTAAAACCTCTAACCACACACTTTTATACACCTTGTTACACGCAATTTGTACAGTGCTCCCTTAAAAAATCAGGACGTTCAACATAAGTGCGGTTCTCACTCAGCCAATCAGGACGCAAAAATTGGCCCGCGTCCAAACTTAATTGCCGACCCCTGACATAGAACATACCACAACACTTGGAAAAAATCTGGTGAATCTTGGTGATCACTGAAGGTTGTCTTGCTCTGTGCATTTTACACTAAAAGTCTTCACCTGAAATCAAACATTACAACACAACTGTGGAGGGACAGGGACATGGCCCAGGGCTGCACAGTTCATTAGTTATTGTTGCAATGCTAAATGTATGCTTTATTTATTTATGCTCATGCCTTTAACTTGAGCCAGAGCCTCAGAGGCAGCTCCAACCTGATGCAACACACACCTGTACCTGCACCTTCCAATCAATGTGTAGTCATGAATCAAAAGCCCTCCATCTACCGCCCCTCAATACTGAATTAATCAGCATCGATTCCATCGGAGAGTCAGAGGAAGACAAACCCAGATGATGCTACAAATAAAATTCTGCTCACTCTTCCAGGAGTTAGCTATGAGATGAAGAGAATTTGAGTTTGGGGACCTGAGAAAAAAAAAGCAAAGAGGCACTGCGCAGTTCACCCGACAACTGAGTCCTGTTTTTTTTTCTTCAAACTGTCATATCTGCTTCTCTGCTCGGACCTCAAACCATGCAGAGATGAAAGAATTCTAAATTCAGTACAGAGAAGTCGTCAAAATGCAAATCCATTTCAAATAAAACACTGCAAATACAATTAAACCAAATGTGGCATGATGATCGCTCGTGGATGGAGAGCAGTCTGAGGCAGTCATTTTACTTTGTTAAACTACATCAGCACTGTCAAACACATTGGTTCCAGCGCCGGACCTGGCCACATATGCGTCCTGGGCGGTCGCCCACATTGCCCATAGCTAAGACTGGCCCTGATTGGTTCGCATTATGTACCACAGTGTTGTTGTTGTCAGGCTGTAAAATGATGAATACGTTTTTCAAAAAACACCTCCTGATTCTTCTTTTATTCAGAATTTAATCCAATCACACTTTCAGCTGCAGGAGCTGGCAGGAACTGGCTAGAAGCCAGAGAAGAAGTAAGAAGATTCTGCCGTGTTCTGTGGTCCAAAACATGGCAGCTCTGAAGTGTAGTATGAACACTCACACTATTACTTTTGTGCTTTTGTGCACAAACAAATAATAGACAAAAACAACGCTTTACAGAAATAAAATAAAACACTTCAGTTAGTCTTTTCACTGTTCCAACAATCACCAATTCTAGTTTGGTCGGATGCAAAAAAACTAGTCCACGCATTTGTTACTTCTAGGCTGGACTATTGTAACTCTTTGTTATCAGGCTGCTCTAATACGTCTCTTAGGACTTTGCAGTTAATTCAGAATGCTGCTGCACGTGTTCTGACAGGAACCAAGATCAGAGATCACATCTCTCCCATTTTGGCTTCCTTGCATTGGCTACCTATTAAATCTAGAATAGAATTTAAAATTCTTCTCCTTACTGACAAAGCTCTTCATAGTCAGGCACCATTATATCTAAAAGAGCTCATAATACCTTACTACCCCTCTAGAACACTGCGCTCTCAGGACGCTGGGTTCCTTGTGGTTCCTATAATGTTACATCCACGTCTGTGCTGCCCATGTTGTTTCTCTCCTCTCCTTGTGTGTTTCTCCCTCCCTCCTAGGGGCTGATCCCAGTTGCAGGCAGCTGCTGCAGGGCACACCTGAAGCTCTTCTGTTCAGCACTCTCCTGCTGAAATACTCTGGCTCTCCACTCACTCATCGCTAGATCTTTACAGTTCACCTCGCAGTAACTTATCAGGCTCTTTGTTCCTTGTGACTATGACTTTAGTATTTCCCTGACCTACTTGTGTTTTTGAAGACTTACAGTTTTTGTTCTCCGGTATTTTCTGCCTCATTTTTGTTTTTTACTTTGTCTTCCCGTGCACGAGATTGCCCTCCCCTGCTCAGCACGCTGCCTCCCGGAGCCTCTCCTCCTCCTCCTCACCCTCCCGTCGTCATCTGCCCCCACAAGTCTCAAGTCTCCCAGCTCCCCCCTCCTCACTTTCCCTGGACTCCCCTGCTCTTTAGTGTGTCTTAACCCTCCATTGTTGAATAAACCCTGTTTGCTCGTGAACTCAGCGTTTGCCTTTTTGGTCCACTAATCAGCTATCAAGCTCCTCTTCTGTGGAACACACCACCTATCTGGGTTTTTGTTATGATATATAAATAAAACTGAATTATAAATCCTTAATTCAGTTAAATGTGAAAATATTCTGGTAAAACAATGTTTTTGTCAGTGTGGTCTGGTGGCTCAAAGGAGAACATAGATCATGACTTCAGTTCCCCCTCAGACAGAGCTGTCTCACTTAAACTGATATTGATGTTTTTTGGTGGTAAAATATCGTTTCGATGCTCTCCATCCACAGCAGTACACTGCAGTACTACATGAGAGAGCTGTCAATCAAAACCTGATCTGCCACACCTACACAATCTTGAGAAATGGTCTCAACTGTAAAATAAGCTGAGTTTGAACCAGGTTTTATAATATCTATGAACATAGACAGATTTCAGTGCATGCTCGATGAGATGCTCAGCTTTATTTATAGACTAACCCGAGCCACATTTCTAAAGGCTTCAAAACAAGCTCACTGCAGTTTGTCTTTTGACAGTAGCCATGTTAGAAACTTTCTTAGGTCAGGTTCTTACTTTCTAGACAGGATCGTTTTGTCTGATATTTTGGCCTTAGTCCACCTTGAAGCCTAACTCAGCCTTATATACTTTAGCTATATCTATATGTTTATCGATATATTTCTGTAAAAAATATATTCCTTTTAATTCAAACAAATCTTGCGGCATAACAACTGTCACTTCACTTTTTCTCTGCCTGACAGTTTAATTGGCAGTGGCCCAGCATACAGAAATCTGATGACAATAAGTAAACTACATGTAGTGTATGGAAGTAAACAAACAAGTCGCATCCCTTTCATCCGATGTGGGGAATTGCAATTTATGGATATACAGAGGTAGCCAAAACTATAAAAACACCGGGCAGATCTAAAAATGTTCCTGAGGCTGAAATGGTCCCACACCATAATGCTATTCCCTCTGTGTTTAACTGTTGGCAAGAAACTGTTACAAGGCACAGACACAGGACTCAACTGCAGGACTCGAGAGGCAGATACAGGAAGTAACCAGTATTTAATTGCAGGCAAAGGTTCGGTACACAGGAATTCAGTCAGGCAAGGCAGGCAAACAATTCAAAGGGGTAAGGCAAAAGTCCAAAGAGTCCAAAAACAGGAAAGGGTCGAAACTCGAAAAAAACACACAAGGAAATCACTGGAAAGTAGGACACATGGTACACTAACAATCTGGCACTGGGGAAGGGGAAACAAAGGGTTTAAATACACAGGTAAAAAGGTGATTAGGGCGTGACAAACATAAAGCAGGAAACTGGGAGGCTGGAGTAGGCTGAGCAGGGAGTGGATGTGACAGAGACATTCATTTTTATATCTCATCTCCTCTCTCAGTTCAAACTTCAAACAGCACTTATACCAATCTTCCTTTGTCCATTTCTTGTGTTCTTTTGCTAATTTCAGTCTAAAGTTTACTTTACAGTGTTTGGACTGCATCTCGGCCTAGGCCTAGCTTGTTTTTTTTATTTTTTTAAGGAAAATTACCTAAATATCCTTATGATGGCTCTATTATATGGGTTATAGAGCATACTGATGACATTGTAGATATTTAAGGGTATTTTAATGACCAATTCAACAAAAACAACTGAAACCTCTTAAAATGCTAAGTGTTCTAATAATTTTATAATTCAACCACTGTAGCACACCGCCTATCTTTCAGACATCCACATTTTCTCATCTGACTTCTGATCATGCTTAGTAGCTTTTCAGAACATGGCTGTTCTAGTCACAAGTAGGTTGTAGCTCTACTGAATATATGTCTTGTACAATTGACAATAAAAATATCAATAACCCGGCTGAGACTAGCAAGTACTTGATTATTTTATAATCTCAAAACTTCTAAAATTTGCAATGAGTGCATTGCGGTAGATCAAATCAAATCAATTTTATTTGTATAGCCCAAAGTCACAAAGTACATTTGCCTCAGAGGGCTTTACAATCTGTACAGGGGGTGACACCCTCTGTCCTTAGACCCTCGGTTCGAGTGAGGAAAAACTTGCCCACAAAAAACGTCTGTCCATCCATGGATGTCACATGTACAGGACAAACCAACACAAACATATTGTACAATTACAGTGACTGACAAAATGACAATAAATCACAATGGATGATAAAGTGACCACAGTAACAGATATGGTAGTAATAATGACAGTAATAATATATGTAGTGGACGTCGTGCAGGATCACAGCAGCAGCCACGATCCATGAGAGATGAGAACCTGCTGGACAGAAACTCCGGGGAAGTTTGGTTAGTAACATGCATTAATGAGACATGTCCACAGATGGAGAGAGAGAGAGAGAGAGAGAGAGAGAGAGAGAGAGAGAGAGAGAGAGAGAGAGAGAGAGAGAGAGAGAGAGAGAGAGAGAGAGAGAGAGAGAGAGAGAGAGAGAGAGAGAGAGAGAGAGAGAGAGAGAGATAGAGAGAGAGAGAGAGAAAAGATATAATATTTAGAGCCAGCACGCTGAGGAGGAATTTCCCGCAGGAACACTGGATAGGGAAAATGCAGAGTCTGACTCTACCTTACAATCACAGCTGTATTCATACACAGACTATGAGAGCTACAGCATCTTTCCTTCGTGTGTCCTGGATCTTGGCAACCATGGAAAAGCTACTCTGTCTCTAAAACTGTGAAATAATGCATACAGACCATGGATGTGGTCAATCCAAGTTATTCAAATTTAAAATGTTTTAGAAACGCTGGTAGAAGAACAAAATCTTGATGTCATGTCTATAGCAGTTGCTGAGTCTAAACACTTGTGCAGGTATCTTTGATTAGTCAGAAAATGCTTATAAGGCTAATAGGATATTGAAAATGCCAAAAAATTTAGCTACTTGTATTTGAATTATCGGGTTCCACAGTGTGTGCATGTTCTCTGTGTCACCTCATGTGCTGAGTTAAAGCCAAGGTAACTTGACAGAGAGACTTGCCCACAGTCAGCCTCCCTCTCCTGGACTGAGCTGATGGGCTTTGCCCTGAGCTAAAGACTATATGCTCTCTTTCTGCTGTATAATTCAGGAAAGAAGCCAGAGACAAAGAGACAGAAATATCAGCAGGCAGAGGATTTAAGTTACCAGAGCTTCAGAATGCTCCGGGCAGGCTCCCTCCAGAAACAAATCTCCACCAGGCTTGGTGCCCTGTCTTGGGCTAACCTGTGCCGTGGATCCACAGAGCCTTTATGTTCAATTATACTATTAGGCCCAAAGCCCTGAGAGAAATCAACAACCGAGCTTTATCTGATGGTGACAGATACTTCAGAATACATTTAGAAAACACTTAACATATCAACAAATATATGAATATGTAAATCCTCTAAAAGAGCTTTGATGCACAACAAAACAGGAATAACTTTGCTGCTTAAAAGCCTCTGAGCTCTTCTGCAGCCTCAGACAGCAGTTAGATGAGTGATGGACGCCACTGAACAAACTCAATCTATCAGACAACACACTCATTCATGGCACATTAGCAAAGATATATGTGGCTTATATTTATTTAGGGCAGCTTTTATCTACACAGAATCTCTTTTGTGTGTTTTCCCGTTTATAGATTTTTTTATGAGGGTGTACAATAAAATCTATCAAACAAGCAATCTTAGCTGCTTTCTGCTTTCAGATGTAGAATTTATTGATGTGAGCATAAACAAACTGTAACTTGATATTTCAAACTCACTTTTTACATTCATCCATGTTCTTAGTTAGATTTAGTACATGTACTAAAACAAATAGCAGTGCTATTTCATCTAAACTAAAACCTGCCTTGAGTATAACATTGCAAATCAAAGCAAACTCTAGATAGGCAGGTAGCCTAGGTTTATTTTAAAGATGGCAAGAAAGGTGAACTGATGGCCAGCAGACATTGTGGCTGCAGCAAGGGAAGGAATTCAGGGGGGAAATTCCAGGGAAGGAGATCTAGCAGCTGACTTGGCAAACTGATTGAGGGCTGGCAGATGCTGTGATGCTAGAGACAGACAGAACCAGCTTAAGTTCCAGCAGACAGGCAAACATAACTGGCTAACTAACAAGCTGGATGATTTTCATTAAGCTGACATGAGGCACATTAACATACTGTGTATCCCTTAACAACCGCAACAAAGACTTGGGCTGTGTCCGAAATCACTCACTCATTCCCTACTCCCTACTCCCTACATAGGAAACTAAATGTAGTGGACTATATAGTGAGCTTAACAGAAGAAATGTTCGGACACTTCTCTTGGCACCGGTAATTACGTCATTGCTGTCGCATAATTAAAACGTACCACATTAATGTCGTCTCACGTAATACTTGTCCATTTACTACTGCATTGTTATTAAATTACAGTCTTTTGATTACTGTCCTGTACGTTTTATTTTTGTGTTTTGTTTTCTATATTTGCATATTTTTATATTTTGGCTCTTTAGTAACAGAAAGTTACAGTGTAATCTACTGCAATGTTTAATTATATGCTGTTCGTTTTACACTTTTTTTAAATGAACGTAGAAAGCAATTTTGCCTAGTTTTGAAATGTGTAATAAAATAAACAATAAAAAATAAAATAAAATAGTTTGTGTTTAATCAATAATTCAATTATTGATGATCAGGAGAACTAGAATAATGAGAGAGAGAAAGGAGAAGATGCGCTGCTCTTCTAAGACTAGCAAGACGTCATCAAATTAGCGCCTTTTTAATTAGAGTAGATATCATTTTCTTTAATTAATTTAATAAACCATCCTCCGTCAAACTACACCCCCTGCTGACTCTCGTCCATCTGCCATATTTATGTTCCTTTCCGCGCCCAGAGAACTTCTGGCAATGCATGATGGGATATCTTGCTTCGGTTAGGGACCATCGGATGTTCACTACATTTCGCGGTGAATTGTGGGATACATTCAGTGCACTATATAGTGGACACTAAACATTCGGACACCACTACAAAATGGCGTGGTCACTATATAGTGCACTACATAGTGGTTAGGGAGTGATTTCGGACACAGCCTTGATATCAGACAAGTGTGCTTGATTGGAGATAACTGGCAGGTGTGTAGTGAGAGAGGGAGCTTAAAATAAGAAGACTCACTCATCACAGGCAGGATTCACAGAGTCATGTCAAAAAAAGTTAAAGAAAAACCTCCTATCTGCTTCCACATCCTTCAGCTTCTGTCCTGCTGTTTGATGTAATGGTGGTCCCTCCACTCGTACATGGACTCACCACCAGAGTTGGTGTTGTTTAACTTGTGCTTCTAACACTGATTCTTCTGGTGTAAAAATAAGCCATAATGTCTGAGATTAGTTTACTGGATTAGATTTCTCCATTGTCTATTCACTTCTGGGTGTATACTTTCCCAACTTTCTTGCTTTTGAAATTATTTCAGCCCAGAATGGCTGCTCTATGGTCATCTTCACGTTACTGCCTCTGGCCTGCCTTCTAACACCTCTCCAATCATCAACTCTGCAGCAGCTCCGAATCTGCTGACAGATTCATGTGCCAAACCTTGAGGAGTACATCAAAATGAACAACTGTGTGTTCACAATCCAGAATCATTTCAATACCAGAAAGCGTTTTTTGAGATTCAAGGCATGAGGACAGTATTGAATAGAGAGGGACTTGACTTTTGCTCTTTGCAATAAAAGGAATTATTCTTGTGCTGTCAATGCCATTGTGCCTTTTTTTGTGCCTAAAGTGTACTTGTAGATGTTTAGCTCATTAACTAGTAATCATCTGTACTTTATATGAGTTCTGACCATTTTCCAAAGCAAACTGTGAGTACTTAGAATGATTTTACACTTTTCAGGCAGCCACTGGTTTTGACTTCATTTCAGTACAATATAAAAATGAACTTGAAAATACCTAAAACTCTCTGCAAATAGCTTATCTGTCAGGCACAATAATGTCACCTTCTCTTTGGAAAATGTGCAAATCCAACACGATTCCTCATTGACATCAGTTCTGATTTGGGAAGCAATAACCCAAAGGCATTTTGAATACTTAAGCATATGGATACAAACCAAAATGCCACCAAACACCTGCTCATTAGGGCATGAAAGCACACATGTATGTCCCTATGCACAGCCATATGGGCACACAAATAGACATTGGTTTTTACACAAATACCCTGTTATTGTACCTGTTGTACTGCATGCGTGTCTCACAGCAAGAAGGTTCTGGGTTTAAACCCACTGTGGAGTTCTCCTCCTACCACAGTTTGAACACATGCAGGTTAGGTTTATTGATGACACTAAATTGCCTGCAGGTGTGAATGTTGTGTATTGTGTTTTTACTTTTTCTATGAGGTTTAATTATAAGATTAATCTGTGACATGGAATGAGGCCAAAGAGGATGCAGTTAGTTAGTTAGTTAGTTAATTAGTAGTGAGGGTTAAACCAGATAAAATCTGACTACACTAATAAAAAAAGCTGTGCTGGCTCAACATAAAAATATTGATGTAACAATTTGTATCGATTTTTATTATTATTATTTCAACTTGGCCATAATTAAGTCAATGCCACAAGTATCTAGTCTATCTAGGCAACATGATTTGCTTTATCCTTTACAAGCTTAATTAGGTTAAACCAACTTAATTTTCTTCGTGTAAAAATGACTCCTTTTAGTTACACTGTTAACCCGAAAGTTCATTCTACGCAAACAGTTTGAGTAAATACCACTTTTAAAGATTAGTTTTATTGCATTACTTAAACAGTATGAGTATATGAAGAGTGTATGAGACAGTCATTGGGTGTACTCATTTTTGTAAGTTTAACAAACTTGAACTGTCAAGTTTTACCTCAGGCCACCGAGCTGCCCTGTTGTGATTGGCTCAAAACTCAAGACAAGTCTGTGCTTGTCCGGTGGCAGCTACAAAGAAAGTTGCGCCATTTTCTAATTTACACAGCGCAATTTAAGGTTTTTGGACAATACATGCCTGCATTTTTCTGTTTTTAGCAAGTCTGGACGTTTTTAAAGGACATTTGCCTGCTGTAAAGAGGATACCATTTCTGCCTGAATGAGGTGAGTTATTTTCTCTATTCAAGAATTAGAAACTGCTGAAACATTTCTAGTTTGAAACGTGTACATTTGAATGTGTGTAAATTTGAGGTTGACTTGAGGTAATTTTTGAGTAGCTCTCTCTACTTGTGCGTTTTTGACATACAGTTTTGCAACAGTAGTGTAAAATTCTAATTGTTCGATGTAGTTTTGAAAAAAAATCAATGCCCACTTTTAACATTAGCCTCATTTGCCCTGCTATTTTTGTTTAAAGCCATATTAAAATGCCTTGGAAATGCAAGTACTGCCCTGCCATCTGTGAGAAGAGAGCACAGCTTTTTAGACATTATAGGCTAAAACATGGGACTTATGCAAGAACTGTGCCCTTTCCTTGCTTGCATCAGGAGTGTATGTGTACATTCAAATCTCTCAATGCACTTCGAGAGCTGTTCGAGAGGCCATGGTCAATGAAATGCAGAAGAAAAACCCAAATGATTCTCTTATTAGAAAAAACATGGACATCACATTTGCCCTTAGAAGGGAGGAGGTTGTAAAGCATGAGCCTGACATTAGCCTGATGGTCCAACGCTGGCCAGCGCTTTTCACAGAAAGCCAGGTTTGTGAAAGTGTCCTTTAAATTTCTTGTCTTTTTTGTGTTATATACATGATTGGACAACTTGTGCAGAGAGGTTTATTAGTGTTAAAAGTAACTCTGCCTGTATATCAAAACTGAAGTTATTTCATATTTTTCAGGTGTACTTGGAGTTTAAAAGGGTTGTTGGTAGAAATTTTAAAGAAGAGTTCTTTGGTGTCCTTGGTGGTTTGTGTCCAAGCTTGATGGAAATCTTCAAGAGGAAGACAGGCCGGATAGGCAAGCAGTTAGCTGACCTGGTACAACAGACAACGGTGGGTTGATATTTCTGTTTTTTCTTGTAATGATATTCATGGTTAGTTCATACATATTACAAAAACAAATTCTTCCACCTTCCCTTGTGGTACTTCTCTATATGAACAAATAAACTGATATATGATATATTTCTTGTGTTATATCTCTTTTTCAGAGCACTGAGCCAACAGCCATTAGATGCCTTATCCTGAGAGGACTTTCAGTCATTCTTGGGGATGATGCATCTATGTTCTTTAAGAGCAGTTCGGTGAGTAAAGTTTTTTGATTGGTAACTCAGTTTTTCCATTCTCCTATGTTTTGTATATTTGGCATGATGAGTTATGATAATTACCATTTATGAAGATGTTTCATTAAACTTAAGTTGATTTTAACTTGATAATGTGCTTTCACTGTTAGCAAGAGGAAAATAATTACTGCATTTAATACTGCAAATTGTGCAAAAATTCAAAGGGCTTGTATAGTGACTTGATTTCTGCAAAAACAAAAAACCTAAACAACTGAGGGGCTGATGCTGGAACTTCCAGTCAACCTCAACTGAATGAATCCAAACATCTCCAATGTATTTCTAATATTTCCTTTAATGATCTACACACACTTATCCCAATAATAACTTGAATGGAGAACAAACAAAAAAGACCACGCAGTTGATTGTTGACAAATTACTGAATATCCTCCTTTTGTCTTGTTTCTCGCACTATAGAATCTTAATGAGGGAGACTCTGTGGACATTCCCGTGGGAATCCTCTGCTATGAGGACACCAGTGCTGCAAGCCCAGCATCGCCACAATTAAACCCCTCAAGAGTGGGGATCATCCTAGAGGGCAGCCTTGTCATGGAAGCACTCACCAACCTACCTCAGGCAATGTGCCTCTTGTTTGGCTTTACCTACGCACTTCACCTGCAGTACCCGAAGTGCTTAAAAAACACATTTTCCTTCATTCAGCAGGTAATGCTAATATTGGGTCGAAGTGAGTTACCTCCCAAGGTTCAAAAGCTGAAGAATGATCTTGCAGTGTAAGACACATTTATGCTCATCACACAAGTCTTCATGTTCATGGTCAGTGTTGTTGTTTTCATACTTGAAAATTGTTCACAGAGCAAAATTATTATTTTTTGGTTCCTCTCACACCTTCCAAGGTTCAAAAGCTGAAGAATGATCCTGAAGTTTAAGACACATGTATGCTTATGACACAAGTCTTCATGTTCATGGTCAGTGTTATTGTTTTTTTCATACTCGGAAATTGTTCATAGGGCAAAATTATTTTTTTTTTTGGTTCCTGTCACACCTCCCAAGGTTCAAAAGCTAAAGAAGGACCTCGAAGTTTAAGACACATGTATGCTTATGACACACGTCTTCATGTTCATGGTCAGTGTTGTTGTTTTTTTCATACTTGAAAATTGTTTACAGAGCAAAAAATTAAAAAAACTATGCTGTGATTGTATTTGGAAGGAAATCGTTTCCTAATTCACTACACAATAATTCAAATATGTTCTGTTTGCTGCATCATAGAAAGGCACTGTAAGGTAATATCTGTAATTTGTTTGTTGTTGTGTGTCTAAATAAAATAAATAAAATGTACTGCATTGTTTGGTCATTGACAAAATAATAATTTAATTGGAATTGTCTTTTTCCAAGTATAATATTTTAAGATTTAATATATTCATATTTTTAATAAAACTAGAATTTTAAGTTTATTGGACTTATAATATTAATTTTGACTATTGTAATTTTAAGTAGACTCCACTATATTTTTTCTATTGTGATTACTTAAACCATTTAAGTGTATCTAACTTGAAATGTTAAATTCTGACTATTGTACATTTAAGTTGACTATACTTAAACTAATTAATTTTCTCTATTGTCAATAACTTAAACCATTTGAGGCAATCACTTGACGCAAATGGTTTGAGTACAATCAACTTATCCGGGTTTACAGTGTATGTAACCTATTTCTTTTCATTACATTACATTACATTGCATTTAGCAGACGCTTTTATCCAAAGCGACTTACAGAGGAGGACATAAGCTGAGAAAGGTGTAAAGGAGCTCAGAGTAGTTGTTAGTTATGTTAGGCAGGGAAGCATTCTCGAAACAGAAAGGTTTTTAGAAGTTTTTTAAAGGTAGAAAGAGATGTTGCTGTTCTAGTAGCCGTTGGTAGGTCATTCCACCATTTGGGGACGACCACAGAGAACAGTTTAGAGTGACCTTGCTTTGCGAGAGGCGAGGGTACAACTAGACGGTTTCTTTGAAATGTCTATGCAAATTGTTACCTTATTACCTTATTATTTGAGTACTATTAACTCATATCTAAGTCAAAATAAATGACACATTGAAATTCCAGCTTTATGATCAAACGGTTTATTCAAACATGGCTGCATATTGACATTTTAATAGCACACAAAACTGTAGCCTCCATAAAAGAAATGCCATAAAACAGCCCTGTAAAACTGTCTCAGAAAGACCTAACATTTTCACAGTGATGCTGATCAGACTGATATAAATTCTTTGCATTACTGAAAGTGCATTATTTTGAACTGTAGGTGCATTTAATGAACTCTACACTACACACTACACTCTGAACATATATTTCCTCTTTAATTTAAGCATGGTCTAACTCTTCTTTCTTTCTCTTCTTTTTAGTACCTCCTCTTTAAAGAGTTTCTCCTCCTTTTCCCTAAGATACACCATTAAGCCAAGTATGGCAACCTCCCTCCTTGTCTCCTCCAATTGTCCTGTGAACAAGAAAAAGAAAGTTGAACTCCTCCTCCAGGAAGATGGGTTGTTGATAATTAGATCAAAATTACATCACACAATTACATCAATTATGATTTAGTTTTAATTTTTTTTTGCCTATTTTATTATCTGACATGTTATTCTCTTATTCTCAAATTAGAGTTGTAAACAACTACCTTTCAATACATCTAGAAGACAATAAACAATCTTATAATTGACTCTGAGTTGCTTTACTGGTCACTTGTAAAATTTAGGTCCATTATTCGCTCTCCAGCTACACTGAATAGCACGGCACTAACAATAGCCCAAGATGTATCAATCATGATCAAAAACCCAACATCATCAAAGTGAATATCCTATTTCAAAGTAACTACATTTCATTCAAACCCATAGCAGCTCATTCTGTATGCAATGAATATTATTTGTGCAGTCCCCCCTCTTGAGGACAGCAGGAACATTATTTATACCAGGGACTACTGGTCAAGTTTTGCCAGGAATGTTGTCTCCAGGCTAACAGTTGTGATCCCCCAGGATGGATGGAGACTTCTGATTCACTTTCAACGAAACTGTCCACTTCAGTTAAGTTTAGTGTAAATGTGGGAAGTTCAACCATGTTAACCACTCCACTTTCATTGTATCCTTGTCCTTGATGACACTTGTTGAGGTAAGACTAAAATATTTCTCTCTAAAATCAGCATCCTTGTAATGCAAAGTAAAGTTCTGTTGAAACCCATATGTCTCTCTAACAATGGACTCAAGTTCACCTACTGTCTCAGGGATGCCATGAGGTAAGTCAAGTTTACGAATGTCATGGTCCTAAAGAATGATCCTGATCCTGTGTCACGCGGTGAGGTCAAGCTGGGTTTTTGTCCTGTCTTGTCATTTCCTGTTTTATTTTGAAAATAACTCTCCTTTCATTTCAGGTCACTTGCCCTTCCTCATGTGTCACCGGTCTGATTGTCTTCCCCGCCCTGACTGTTTCCACTTGTTCCCTATTACCCAGTGTATATATTGTCTGCGTCTACCCTTGTCTTGTGCCAGAGTGTTTCGTTCTTTCATTCACCCCAGCCAGTTATTCCCACAGACCTTGATCTGCCATGCCTTGCTATGCATCGAGTGTTGTTTTTCCTCCACGTGAGTGATTTTTGGTTGTAAATTTTATAGAATTAGGTTATTGATTTCTGTTCAGTTTGATAGCGGTTTAGCTTTTGTCCTCCCCTTGTGGAGTGATTTTTTTTTTTTGTTACCTTTTCCTCTTTGCTTTCACGTTTACCCTCTGCGGAGTGTTTTTTTCGTGTATATTTCTGTATAGTATCTTTAGAGTAATTTTCATAGTCTATTTTTGAGTTGCTCGGTGTGGAGATTTCCTAATAAAATTCCCTCCTGTTGGTGATACCTCTGCTTCTGATGGCAGCATACAGCGTGGCTGGGTAACCATACGCTTCCCAGCCACGCTGTATGCTGCCATTGGGAAGATGTCAAACAACTAATTTGGCTCAATCACCTTAACACTTTTTGTGTATTTAAACATTAAACAATGAAGCCAACCTTCCCATTTACAACCGCTATCTGAATCACTTCCACAAAATCTGGAAGACAACCTGTTGAACCATGTGCCAAGATCATTCTAGTGGAGTAACTGGTGCCTCTGCAACACATTCTGGTTGTCATCTGGACAAACAACATGCTGGAGACAGTCAAATCCAACCTTTTTTAGCTTAAATATTAGCTATGCTAACTGAAAAAAAAACATTCAATTTTGTGCAAAATGACTTTGTACTGTGTGCTGATGAATTTAATAGCTAAAGTTAGCTGAATAAAACAAGTCAAAACATTATACTCACCAAGTCTTGAAGTCTTCAAAATCTCTTTCTGTGCTTCGCTCCATTCCCTCCAAAAAGCATGGTCTGTCAGCAAAAAAAAAGTCTGGGCAGGTCAGCCTTGTACTCAGCTTTTAAGGACACTTAAGAGATGTTTAAGTTGTACTAACTGAATACAGTTCTAAGTTAAGGCAGAAATGTCTGTTCAAGATCATTATTATTAAGACTATTTTTTTTAATTTAGACCAACTTACTAAATTAAGTTATCAACTCATTATGTGTATATGTAACAAACTGAAAAAGCTCTTGATTATGAGCTATACCTATTAACCCCATGAATCATTTCTTAGTGTATGTAATCTAGTTTTGTTCTATGGGAGTCTAGGATCTCCAGAGATCAAACTATTTGGAGTCATTTAACAATAAGATTAATGGTCCAGAAAGTCAGAGGAAAATTAGAGGCAAGAAAACGTCTATGATGCAATCCATGGTTTTCCAGTCAGCTGTGGCCATCATGCTCCATGAGCTATGATCCTCTCTTTCGCAACACAATTTTATAATGGTAGACAATAGGTATAATGTGTAGACCTACTATGCATGAAAAGTGCCCTTGGAAAATTTCTGTAATGATTGGCTACATAAATAAAATAAATTAAATTGCCAGTAATGAGTCCTCAGTGGTTAACCATCATCAGAGCTTCTTTTTACTAGAGACCACCAGAAACCTCTGTTATTGGTATGTTCAGGGTTTGGATTGGAGGTGAAGGTGTCAACCCTTGTGTTGTCCTCTGGGTCGAGGTGACCCTGTGGCCAAAAATGTCCCTTTGTGTATGTAAATGTTTTTTTTTTTTTTTTATTTATAACCCTTATTTAACCAGATGAAAAACACATTGAGATCAAGACCTCTTTCACAAGGGTGACCTGGCCAAGAAAGGCAGCAGCACACAACATAGTGGTAAAAAAACAAAACAGTAACACAGTTATAGATACATTACAAATTTAAAAGCATAGGCACTGTTCAAAAGATTTCCATTGTCTTTTTTTTTTTTTAAGATGGAGCGGAATGCTTCCCGAGGAAAAAGTTCTGCAATTTTAAGTTCGCATTGGAGGGCATTCCAAGCAGACGGGGCAGAGAAACTAAAAGCTTTTTTACCTGTTTCAGTTCTGACTCGAGGAGCAGAAGATAAACCAACAACCAGTGATGAACCGTAGAGCACAGTGATACACAGGAGTCAGGGGAAGAAGGCAGCTGGTTGACGCAGACATATATACAACATTGCCATAATCAAGTACAGGTAGAAAAGTGGCTGATATCAGAAGCTTCCGAGCTCAGAGAGAAAAACATGATTTATTTCTATAATAGAAACCGAGCTTCACCCTTAATTTTGATATCGAATTTTTGATATGATATTTGATATTTTGATATTTAAATGAGAGCTCCTCATCAATAGTGAAACGCAGAGTTTCACCCCGGGCAGTTCTGATTGAAGGGATATTTTCCATGGGAACAGATGAATTTGAAAAACCCCCATTAATTTAGATTTATCAGCATTTAAAACCAGTTTTAGTTTCTCCAAACCAGTGTTACTTAAAGTGTGGTCCGCAGACCGCGACCTCAAGTGGTCCGTGAGAGGATCTCTTAAAATATTCGAATTTCCCACACAAGTTTGTGGAGTCCTACCTAGGGATACTCGATATATCGCGGCTTGTTCTACGTGAGATGTATGAACTGACTATATCGCGACCATCGAGTACTTGTCACGTAAATGTTTTAAGCCATCTTCTTTTAATTCTCCGGGGATTCGCCTGTCACTCACTCCTGCTGCTCACAGCACGCAGCACACTGCCCCGCCCACCCAGAAACATCCCCTGCGCGCATGTGTACTTTCTGTATCAAGTGAGGAGAGGTGAAGCCAAGAGTCCAAGTGAGGTAATTGAAGATGGAGACGGACGACTTGGTTCTGAAGAAAAACAGCTGCGGTCACGTCTCTCGTTTTCGCGTGGTCACGTCAGCTGCTCCAATATTTTGAAGTGCGCCCTTATTGCCGACTTTATGGCAAACACTTTTAAAAAACTGGAAAATCAGCGCTAGCTTACTGCAGCGTGTGGACACTTCCGGTTTTCAAAATAAAACGTGGGTGTTAAATGTATTAAACTAGGGTGACCATACGTCCGTATTTCCCGGGACATGTCCGTATTTCACGTCCTGTCCTGGGTGTCCCGGTTTATTTTTAGAAAATGAGGAAATGTCCCGGTTTTTGTAAAATTACTTTCATTCAGTTCCTTTCCGACAAGTCTTTGCTTACATCGGACCAGTAAATCGACAGGCACTAGGACACTGCGCACGATGACGTCAGCCCTGAGCAGAGTCAGTGCAGGCAGCCTTCGTCAACCAGTTAGTAGACACTAGACAGCGTGGTTGTCAGTCTCCACCACCATGCCCAAGCGCAAGTGCACGTTTACAGACGAGTTACAGAAAAAAATCCCTGCATTCAGACCGGGGCGAGACAAAAGTGAAGCACTGTGCACTGTTTGCAAAGCAGGCACGTATGTCTCGCTCTGCAATGGTGGTGCAAGGGACCTAAAATCCCACACTGACACAGAAAAACACAAAAAAGCTGTTCGAGGCGATAGTAGCGCCTGTTCGATATCTGAATATTTCGTGAAACCAGGGAAAGATTTCTTTTTTTTGAAACATTCATAAATTGTAAAGCACTTTTTGACTTTTTGAATAAATGCATTTAAATAAAACCTTTCACATTGAGTAACAGAAAAAAGGGAAAAAAAGGTCGTGTCCAAAGCCCCCCCCCCCCCCCCCCCTTGATTTAAAAAAGTGTCTCATATGCCAAGTATGATTCTGCACTGCTTCAGAGTAGAATAGAATAGAATATCTTTATTTGTCATTGTCACTTGTACAATGAAATTAAAAGTGCCAACCAGTCAATGCAGATTTCACCAAGTGCAAAATTAATAAAGTGCAAAAAATTACATAACCAACAACAACAACAACAACAACATCATCATCATGTGGAACAGTTTATGGTGTGAATGATTGCTAGCGTGCCTTAGCTTTGGCAGCGTTTAAACAGGTGATTGCAGTGGGGTAGAAACTGTGCATCAATCTATTTGTCCTTGTCCTTATTGATCTGTACCGCTTTCCTGATGGCAGCAGTTCAAACAGGGTGTGGCCAGGGTGTGAGGTGTCCTTTATTATATTGTGGGCTTTCTTGACACACCGCAAGCGGTGAAGATCTTCCAGCGTGGGGAGGGGGCAGCCAACAATCTTTTGGGCGGTCTTGATGACCCCCTGGAGCGCATTCCTCTGAGCTGCTGTGCTGCTAGCGTACCATATGCATATGCAGTATGTCATTATACTTTCTATGGTGGCTCTGTAGAAACAGATGAGCAGCCTTTGTGTGATGTTATTCTTCCTGAGTGTCCTGAGGAAGTACAGTCTATGTTGGGACTTCTTCAGCAGCTCAGAGGTGTTTGCGCTCCAGGTCAGGTTGTCCTCAATGTTGACTCCCAGGAAGCGAAAGTTCGTTACTCTCTCCACGCTTTGCCCGCTGATGTTAAGTGGAGGGATGTCTGACCTTTTTTTCCTAAAGTCAATTATGAGTTCTTTTGTCTTTGAGGTGTTCAGGAGAAGGTTGTTGGCCACACACCATGACACCAGCTGCGTTACCTCGTTCCTGTAGGCAGACTCGTCACCCCCAGATATGAGCCCCACCACCGTGGTGTCGTCTGCAAATTTAACGATGGTGTTGCTCTGATGGACAGGGGAGCAGTCATGTGTGTACAGGGAGTAGAGCAGTGGGCTGAGCACACAGCCCTGGGGAGAGCCAGTGCTGAGGCTCAGGGCTGGGGATGTGTGGTGGCCGAGTCTCACTCTCTGTTTTCGGTCGGAAAGGAAACTGTTAATCCACATGTAGGTTGTTTGAGGAAGCCCCAGGTCTCTCAGCTTGGTCACCAGTCTGTGTGGGAGGATGGTATTAAATGCTGAGCTGAAATCCACAAAGAGCATCCGCACATAGTTCCCTTGTCCCTCCAGATGTGACAGGGCGGCATGGAGAGCTGTGGCCACGGCGTCCTCCGTGGATCGGTTTGCTCTGTACGCAAACTGGTGGGGGTCAAGGCTGCGTGGCAGGGCTGATGTAATGTGACTACGGACCAGTTTTTCAAAGCACTTCATCACCACAGGGGTGAGTGCCACTGGTCTGTAGTCATTTAGACAAGAGATGTGGGGCTTCTTGGGCACAGGAACTATGACGGAGGACTTGAGACAGGGTGGGACAGTTGACTGTGCTAGTGATCTGTTGAAGATCCTGGTAAAGATCCCAGCCAGCTGGTCGGCGCAGTCCCTCAGCACCCGGCCCGGGACGCCATCAGGACCCGTCGCCTTCCTCGAGTTGACAGCCCGCAGCGAGCGCCTTACCTCGTGTTCCTCCAGAGTGAGGACTGTGCTGCTGTGGGCTGCATGGTGTTGTTGGGCCTCTGGTGCTGTGACCTCAAAGCGGGCAAAGAAGATGTTCAGCTCCTCTGCCAGTGCAGGGTCACCTTCGGCGGCTCCGGGGTTGGTTTTATAGTTTGTCAGATGCTGGATGCCCTGCCACACCTGCCTGCTGTTGTTACTTTCCAGGTGGACCTCGATTCTTCTCCTGTATTCCGCTTTGGCCAGTTTGATGCCTCTCCTCAGGTTGGCTCGAGCTGCACTATAGTGGTCTCTGTCGCCGGTCCTGAAGGCGATGTCTCTCTGTTTCAGCAGCTGCCGGACCTCCCTGGTCATCCAGGGCTTTTGGTTTGGGTAGACCCGGATGCGTTTTTGCACTGTGACAGTGTCTATACAGTTCTTGATGTAACAGAGGACACTGTCTGTGAACACATCCAGGTTTTGATGTTCAAAAATGTCCCAGTTGGTCCTTTCAAAGCAGTCCTGTAGCTGCATGGAGGCGTCCTCTGGCCATGTTGTAACAGTCCTTGTAGTGGTGAGAGCGCTTTTCTTAACGGCTGCATATGCCGGGATTAGGAACAGTGATATGTGGTCAGACTGGCCCAGGTGTGGTTGGGGGCTAGCCCTGTAGCCCCCTTTGATGTTAGAATAAACTTTGTCCAAAGTGTTGTCACCCCTAGTGGCACATTTGACATGCTGATGGAGTTTAGGGAGTGCTGTCCTTAAGTCCGCATGGTTGAAATCCCCAGCTATGATGTGTACAGCGCCAGGGTATCTGCTCTGCTGGTTGCTAACATTAGCATGCAACAGGGCAATAGCTGAGTTAGCATTAGCGTCCGGTGGTATGTAAACAGCAGTTATAGTGACCACGTTGAACTCTCTTGGGAGATATATGGGTCTGCACTTGATAGTCAGATACTCAATGTCCGGGGAGCAGTGACGGTCAGTTATCACTGTATTTGTACACCAGCTGATGTTCACGTACATGCAGAGTCCTCCTCCTTTCCTCTTACCGGAGTCTGCTGTCCGATCGTGGCGCTGTACGGTGCGGCCTGCTAGCTCGATAGCAGAGTCCGGAATGCCTTGATGAAGCCAGGTTTCGGTGAAGAGCAGGATGCATGAATCTTTGACGTGTTTATTGGCTGCTATTTGTAGCCTCAGTTCATCCATCTTGTTCCCCAGGGATCTGGTATTTGAGACGAAAAGACTAGGAAGCGGTGGTTTGAGTGGCTGCCTCCGTAGCCTGGCTAGCGCGCCAGCCCTACAGCCTCGCTTTCTCCTTCTCTCTCGACTCCGCCTCCTCCCCGCCGGGATGGTAGTCCATGGAGAGCCCGGTGCTCTCGCTATCTCTGCCGGAATCTCATGTAGTCGGAGAAGTTCGCTATTTTCGTTGTTATGATAGCGTAATCCGATCATAAGAAGGTCATGTCGGCTGTAGATGTTACTCGCTCGACTGACTGCACACAAAACAAAACACAAAACGAACAAAAACAACCAAACACTGCGCTGACTGGTGAGACACTGAGCTGCTGCAACTATGTGCGCCGCCATCTTGCAAACCAATCAATGCTCATATGTACATTATGAAATATATTAAAAATTCATAAAAAAGATGACAAGTGTTAAAATGCTATAAAAAAGAGTGTGTGTCGTATAGCAGGTGTAGCTCGACTGTTCTACACTGATTTTGAGCCAATAGGTCACAGGACCTGGAAGCTATTGAGCTTTAAAGCTCATATTTACATCATGAAATGTATTAAAAATTCATAAAAAATATGACAAGTGTTAAAATGCTATAAAAGAGGTGTGTCTCACAGCAAGTGTAAATCTACTGTTCTACGTTGATTCTGAGCAATTACAATGCTATCATGGAAATAATGACAATATTTATTAGAAATAAACAATACAAAACAACAACAACAAAAATATCGAAATATATATCGTGTATCGCGATATAGCTTAAAAATATCGAGATATTGGTTACAGGCCATATCAGCCCTAGTCCTACCTAACATTATTTGAAGTGTAAAGCGAATTTGTTCTCTGAACAAAAATGCAGACAAATATTTTTTTTAAATATGTATAATGGATATATGAAGATAAATCTGAATTAGCAGTGCCCAAATTGTTGCCTAAGCAACCACGGCGTCTCCTATAGACAAAATCATTCCGCTGTCACGTCAGTAAGTAAGGAAAAGAAAGCAAGGAAAAGAGCAGCAAAAGCTGTGAACTTTAACTAAAACAATTTTTGCACACAAATAGTTAATTTAAATTGTGAATAGAATGGGTCCTAATACTGATCCTTGAGGTACGCCTTTTATGACCTCAAGAAAGGTGGAGCTAACTCCAGCCATCTGAACACATTGGGTCCTATTGGCCAAATAATCGGCAAACCAAGAGGCAGCTTTTTCGGAGACACCATTCCTGCCAGGCAGGCGGAACGGCAGCGGAACGGTAGTGCCGCGGTAGTGCCGTGGTACTTTGCCCGGAGTCAACTCACACCGGACGCTTTTCAGCCGCGGAACGGCAGCGGAGTGAGCCGGCCGTTTTCACGTGAGCTCACGAGATCATGCGAGAATCCAAGCGAGACCCCGCGACAAACAGTGTATAAAGAAAACAACAACAAACAGACTTTGCTTCTCCGATGTGGAGGAGATTATAAAATGCATCTGTTGTGTCATAAATGATTGTGTGTTGTTCCACTTCAACAATTAGTCTCTCATCGTCCATGTTGAGACCCTTTGATCGATCTTTGATCACCTGGTGCCACCGGTCATGACGTAACGTTGATGTGAAGCTGCAAAAAGCTACATGAACTGCGTGTTGTGTTTTCTTTTGTAAGGAGGCGGAAGTTTATTATGTTGATTCAAGGCCAGGTTTCCTGTCTGGTGCGCAGTGCTCTGTTGAAATTTACGAGGTTCAGCCGCGGCTCGCGGTAAAAATAGGAATGAAATGGAAAGCTTGCGCCGTGGCGCAGTGAGCTGCTTCGGGGACGCCTCTGGACCGCGCCCTGTGTGAGTGCTCTCATTGACTAGACTGACTTCTATTTGCTACGGTGACCGCGGCGGTACCGTGCCACTTCCGTTCCGCCTCCTGTGTGAGTTGGCCTTTAGACAGGTCAATAAACAGAGCCACACAGAACTTTCTCGAGTCCAAAGCCTCAAACACTTCATTAAGGACTTTTAGGACAGCATACATTATTTAGAGATAGGGCTGTAATTATTAACAACTGAGGGTTCGCCTCCTCTTAGCAGTGGGAGGACAAATGCTGATTTCCAGACTTCAGGAAATTTATTTGTGCTGTGCTATTGGAGTCCAATTTTTTTTTTTAGCACACTATGGACCTCAGAAATAGACACAGGCTCAAAATGAAAAGAACAATCAACAGGGGGACAGCTTACAACAGAAGGTTCATCAGTTAAAACATGGCTTTTAGGAACCTAAATAGAATTAAATAAGTATCTGCTGTGATCTGATCACTGCAATGGCACAGTGGTCACTCAGATCATTCCTGAAAACACCAGCATCAGTATACCTGTGGGGGGCATTTGTTATTATAAGATCAAGAAGCGATAATCTTGAAGGGTATTTAATGTTAGGTTGGGCTATCTATTAATCGGCTTAGATTTAATGAATCCGATAGATTTTAAGCCATCTGAGGCTGATTACAACCAGTCAAGGTTTAGATCCCCCATTATGACAAACTCACTAGAGTCTAATTCTGAGACACAGTTATTTAAAGAACTTAAAGCCTCACTGCAGGCTGAGGGAGGCCTATAAGAGCCCATGACTGTAAGGGACTGTTCCTTTTGAAATTCAAGTTTCAATGCCAAAAATTCAGTTTACTAATGGGCACAGAGGAGAGAAGAGTAGCATGAAACTTGTTTTTTATATAAATGGCTACACCTCCATCTTTCCTGGGATGATCACAGCGGAATACATTGTAACCATTTATAAAGATAACCTGATCTGAGACTGATTTATTTAACCAAGTTTCCAACAACACACGAATATTAGTTTCAGTTGTCTGTATCCAGATCTTGATTAAATCAATTTTTGGCAGCAGGCTCCAGACATTCAGATGTAAGATGCCCAGGCCTGATCTGGCGCTAAAATCATCAGAGGTACTTCAGAAAGGAGCCTGGGTTAGGCTGAAGATTGCCTGATAATAAAAGGAGAAGGAGGATGAAACATTTCCGTTTTACATTGGAATATGTGAATATGAAACTGAAACTGTCTTGTAAGACAGATATACACATCAAAGGAAGAAGAGATACATGAATTTCTCCTGGCATGCAGCAGGACAGCACTGGATGTTTGGTCAACTTATCAACATGACCAGGTGCAGGTCACTGACCTGGAAGGGCCCAAAGGTGTATGGGGGGCGTGTCCATGCACCCCACGACCACAGCTCGACAAAAACAACCCACGAAAAGCAAATGAAAATATAAGAAACAGTGCAAAAATTAGCTTCATTGTTACTATCAATAGGTACATTAATAAGGAAGGCAAACACAGAAGGCGCCCGGAGCGCAGAATGTGGACTCGTCCCAGCCAACAGGCTCCCGGCGGCCAGCGGGCAACGGATCATCGGCTCTAACGGAGGGTCTGTCCTCTCCAGCGGGCAGTATATGCCGAACAAGCCTGCCAGGTATGGGATCAAGTCGTGGGTGGCCTGCGATGCCAGATCCAGCTACGCTTGGAAAATGCAAGTTTACACGGGGGCTGCCGCCACCTCCGGAAGAGAAGGAGAAGAAAAAGAAGAAGGGAGAAAGAAGGGAAAAGGACGAAGAGGCTCAGAGAAGAATCAGGTGACACACATGGTGCTCGACAAAATGGAGGGCCTGACAGGTCTCAACATCACTTGACAATTTCTTCACTTCCTACGAACTTGCGCAGCGGCTCCTCCTCGAAAAGAACAACACGTTGCTCGGAACGATCAGAAAGAACAAACCCGAGCTACCGGTCGCCCTGCTCGTGCTCCAAGGGCCTTCACAAGCAACACCGCGCCTTCACAAGCAACACCGTGCTGGTCTCCTACCTGGCCAAGAAAAACAAGAACGTGCTGCTGCTCAAAACATTCCATGCTCAGACCGCGGACGTCGTAGTCCGGCAGCAGCGTGCGTACAATAAGCCAGCCGTCATCCTGGACTACAACTTCAACAACAACAAAGTCCATCGCCACCTACAGCTGCAGGAGGATGACGGCCCGCTGGCCCCTCGCCATCTTCCACAACATTCTCGATGTGTCCTCCTACAACACCTTCGTAATATGGAGGGAGCTCAACCCCGACTGGCTGCCCGGCAAGCGCAACAAGAGGAGGGTGTTTCTCAAGCAGCTAGGCAAGGCGCTTGTCGCTCAAACGGAGGACTCGTCTGCCCAGAGCCGAAGCAGCAGTGGCAGCGGCAGAGGCTGTGGCTGTGGTAGAGGAGTCGCTCCTCCTCCTCCTCCTGTTTCTTTTGTGTCTGCATCTTTTTGAATGTAGAATTTTTGACTGTATAATGTTGAATTGAAAACTGGAATCTGATGACATCATGGTTCTTTTGCTCTGGTCTTGGCTGAGGCCCGGCCTGGGGTACACCACACATCATGGTCACCTCGGAGCCAAAACTTGTTTTTTTGCTTCGATCTTTTAGAATGTAGAATGTGGAATTTAGAATTAGAATTTAGATTGTGGAATTTAGATTTTAGAACCGGAATCTGATGACATCATTGTTCTTTGGGTCTGATCTTTGCTGTGATCCTGGCTCGGGTACAACACACATCATGGTCACCCCAGAGCCAAAACATGTTCTTTTGAATCGATCTTTTAGAATGTAGAATGTGGAATTTAGAATGTAGAAGTCAGAATGTTTAATTCAGAATGTGGAAATTAGAATGGGAAATGTAGAATGTGGAATTTAGAACCGGAATCTGATGACATCATGGTTCTTTTGCTCTGATCTTTGCTGTGGTCCTGGCTCGGGTATACCACACATCATGGTCACCCCAGAGCCAAAACATGTTCTTTTAAATTGATCTTTTAGAATGTAGAATGTGGAATTTAGAATTCAGAATGTGGAATTTAGAATTAGAATTTAGAATGTGGAATTTAGAATCTAGAACCGGAATCTGATGACATCAGGGTTCTTTTGCTCTGGTCTTGGCTGTGGCCCTTTCTCAGATACACCACACATCATGATCACCCCAGAGCCAAAACATGCTTTTTTTTGCTTCAATCTTTTAGAATGTAGAATTTTGAATTGAGAATGTAGGATGTGGAATTTAGAATTTAGAACCGGAATCTGATGACATCATGGTTCTTTTGCTGTTGTCTTGGCTGTGGCCCGGCCTCGGGGTCAAACCACACAGCATGGTCACCAAAGAGCCAAAACTTGTTCTTTTGCTTCGATCATTCAGAATATAGAATGTGGAATCTAAAATGTAGAATTCAGAATGTGGAATTTAGAATGTATGATTCAGAATGTGGAATTTAAAATTTGGAATTTAGAATCTAGAACTGCAATCTGATGACAACATGGTTCTTTTGCTCTGGCCTTGGCTGTGGCCCTGCCTCGGGTACACCACACATCATGGTCACCCCAGAGCCAAAACATGTTCTTTTGAATCGATCTTTTAGAATGTAGAATGTGGAATTTAGAATGTAGAATTCAGAATGTAGAATTTAGAATTAGAATTTAGAATGTGGAATTTAGAATTTAGAACCGGAATCTGATGACATCATGGTTCTTTTGCTCTGGCCTTGGCTGTGGCGCTTTCTCAGATACACCACACATCATGGTCACCCCAGAGCCAAAACTTGTTTTTTTTTTCTTCGATCTTTTATGATGTATAATTTTGAATTGAGAAGGTAGAATGTGGAATTTAGTATTAAGAACTGGAATCTGATGACATCATGTTTCTTTTGCTGTGGTCTTGGCTGTGGCCCGGCCTCGGGGTCAAACCACACAGCATGGTCACCACAGAGCCAAAACTTATTCTTTTGCTTCGATCATTTAGAATGTAGAATGCAGAATCTAAAATGTAGAATTCAGAATGTGAAATTTAGAATGTAGAATTTAAGACCGGAATGTGATGGCATCATGGTGCTTTTGCTCTGGCCTTGGCTGTGGCGCTTTCTCAGATACACCACACATCATGGTCACCCCAGAGCCAAAACTTTTTTGTTTTTTCTTCGATCTTTTAGAAAGTAGTATTTTGAATTGAGAATGTAGAATGTGGAATTTAGAATCTAGAACCTGAATCTGATGACATCATGGTTCTTTTTCTCTGGCCTTGGCTGTGGCCCTGCCTCGGGTACACCACACATCATGGTCACCCCAGAGCCAAAACATGTTCTTTTGAATCGATCTTTTAGAATGTAGAATGTGGAATTTAGAATGTAGAATTCAGAATGTAGAATTTAGAATTAGAATTTAGAATGTGGAATTTAGAATTTAGAACCGGAATCTGATGACATCATGGTTCTTTTGCTCTGGCCTTGGCTGTGGCGCTTTCTCAGATACACCACACATCATGGTCACCCCAGAGCCAAAACTTGTTTTTTTTTTCTTCGATCTTTTATGATGTAGAATTTTGAATTGAGAAGGTAGAATGTGGAATTTAGTATTAAGAACTGGAATCTGATGACATCATGTTTCTTTTGCTGTGGTCTTGGCTGTGGCCCGGCCTCGGGGTCAAACCACACAGCATGGTCACCACAGAGCCAAAACTTATTCTTTTGCTTCGATCATTTAGAATGTAGAATGCAGAATCTAAAATGTAGAATTCAGAATGTGAAATTTAGAATGTAGAATTTAAGACCGGAATGTGATGGCATCATGGTGCTTTTGCTCTGGCCTTGGCTGTGGCGCTTTCTCAGATACACCACACATCATGGTCACCCCAGAGCCAAAACTTTTTTGTTTTTTCTTCGATCTTTTAGAAAGTAGTATTTTGAATTGAGAATGTAGAATGTGGAATTTAGAATCTAGAACCTGAATCTGATGACATCATGGTTCTTTTTCTCTGGCCTTGGCTGTGGCCCTGCCTCGGGTACACCACACATCATGGTCACCCCAGAGCCAAAACATGTTCTTTTGAATCGATCTTTTAGAATGTGGAATTTAGAATGTAGACTTCAAAAGGCGACATGGGCCCCCCTTCCCATAGGCCCACCACCCATGGGAGGGGTCTCAGGGGGAGAAGGTGCGAAGAGAGATGGGCGGCAGTCGGAGGCGGGGACCCTGGCGGTCCGACCCCCGGTTGCAGAAGCTGGCTCTGGGGACGTGGAACGTCACCTCTCTGGCGGGGAAGGAGCCTGAGCTGGTGCACGAGGTTGAGAGGTACCGGCTAGATATAGTCGGGCTCGCCTCGACGCACAGCGTGGGTTCCGGAACCAGTTTCCTTGAGAGGGGCTGGACGCTCTACCACTCTGGAGTTGCCCCCGGTGAGAGGCACAGAGCGGGTTTGGGAATGCTTGTTTCCCCCCGGCTCGGCGCTTGTACGTTGGGGTTCACCGCGGTGGACGAGAGGGTAGCCTCCCTTCGCCTTCGGGTGGGGGGACGGGTCCTGACTGTCGTCTGTGCCTATGCACCGAATGGCAGTACAGAGTACCCACCCTTTCTGGAGTCTTTGGAGGGAGTGCTGGAGAGCGCCCCCTCTGGGGACTCCCTCGTCCTCCTGGGGGACTTCAATGCTCACGTGGGCAGCGACAGTGAGACCTGGAGGGGCGTGATTGGGAGGAACGGCCCCCCTGATCTAAACCCGAGTGGTGTTCTGTTATTGGACTTCTGTGCTCGTCATGGACTGTCCATAACGAACACCATGTTCAAGCATAAGGGTGCCCATATGTGCACTTGGCGCCAGGACACCCTCGGTCGCAGTTCGATGATCGACTTTGTGGTTGTGTCATCGGACTTGCGGTCCACAGTTTTGGACACTCGGGTGAAGAGAGGGGCGGAGCTGTCAACTGATCACCACCTGGTGGTGAGTTGGCTCCGATGGTGGGGGAGGATGGCGGTCAGACCTGGCAGGCCCAAACGTTCTGTGCGGGTTTGCTGGGAACGTCTGGCTGAATCTCCTGTCAGAAAGAGTTTCAACTCCCACCTCCGGGAGAGCTTTTCTCACGTCCCGGGGGAGGCGGGGGACATTGAGTCCGAGTGGACCTTGTTCCGTTCCTCCATTGTCGAGGCGGCTGACCGGAGCTGCGGCCGTAAGGTGGTCGGTGCCTGTCGTGGCGGCGGCCCCCGAACCCGCTGGTGGACACCGGCGGTGAGGGATGCCGTCAAGCTGAAGAAGGAGTACTACAGAACCTTTTTGGCCTGTGGGACTCCTGAAGCAGCTGACGGGTATCAGCGTGCCAAGCGGAGTGCGGCCTCGGTGGTTGCGGAGGCAAAAACTCGGGCGTGGGAGGAGTTCGGTGAGGCCATGGAGAACGACTTTCGAACGGCTTCTAGGAGGTTCTGGACCACCGTCCGGCGGCTCAGGCGGGGGAAGCAGTGCACTGTCAACACTGTGTTCAGTGGGGGCGGGGTGCTGCTGACCTCGACTCGGGACGTCTTGGGTCGGTGGAAGGAATACTTCGAAGACCTCCTAAATCCCACCAGCACGTCTTCCCTTGAGGAGGCAGAGCCTGGGGACCCCGTGGTGGTCTCACCAATCTCTGGGGCTGAGGTCGCTGAGGTAGTCAAAAAGCTCCTCGGTGGCAAGGCCCCGGGGGTGGATGAGGTCCGCCCGGAGTTCCTCAAGGCCCTGGATGTTGTGGGGCTGTCTTGGTTGACACGTCTCTGCAACATCGCGTGGACATCGGGGGCAGTGCCCCTGGATTGGCAGACCGGGGTGGTGGTTCCCCTCTTCAAAAAGGGGGACCGGAGGATGTGCTCCAACTATAGGGGGATCACACTCCTCAGCCTCCCCGGGAAGGTCTTTTCGGGGGTCCTGGAGAGGAGGGTCCGCAAGATTGTCGAACCTCGGATCCAGGAGGAGCAATGTGGTTTTCGTCCTGGTCGTGGAACTGTGGACCAGCTCTATACCCTTAGCGCGGTCCTAGAGGGTGCATGGGAGTTTGCCCAACCAGTCTACATGTGCTTTGTGGACCTGGAGAAGGCGTTCGACCGTGTCCCTCGGGGAGTCCTGTGGGGGGTGCTCCGGGAGTATGGGGTTTCGGACCCATTAATTCGGGCTATCCGGTCCCTGTACTCTCGGTGCCAGAGCTTGGTCCGCATCGCCGGCAGTAAGTCGGATCTGTTTCCTGTGAGAGTTGGACTCCGCCAGGGCTGCCCTTTGTCACCGGTTCTGTTCATAACCTTTATGGACAGAATTTCTAGGCGCAGCCAGGGCGTTGAGGGGCTGCGTTTCGGTGGCCTCAGGATTGGGTCGCTGCTCTTTGCGGATGATCTAGTCCTGTTGGCTTCATCGGAACGTGACCTTCAGCTCTCTCTGGAGCAGTTCGCAGCTGAGTGTGAAGCAGCCGGAATGAGAATCAGCACCTCCAAATCCGAGACCATGGTGCTCAGCCGGAAAAGGGTGGAGTGCAGCCTCCGGGTCGGGGATGAGATCCTGCCTCAAGTGGAGGAGTTCAAGTATCTCGGGGTCTTGTTCACGAGTGAGGGAAGGATGGAACGGGAGATCGACCGGCGGATCGGTGCGGCTTCTGCAGTGATGCGGACTCTGCACCGGTCCGTCGTGGTAAAGAAGGAGCTAAGTCGAAAGGCGAAGCTCTCGATTTACCAGTCGATCTACGTTCCTACCCTCACCTATGGTCACGAGCTCTGGGTAGTGACCGAAAGAACGAGATCGCGAATACAAGCGGCCGAAATGAGCTTCCTTCGCAGGGTGGCTGGGCTCTCCCTTAGAGATAGGGTGAGAAGCTCGGCCATCCGCGAGGAGCTCAGAGTAGAGCCGCTGCTCCTCCGCATCGAGAGGAGCCAGTTGAGGTGGCTCGGGCATCTCGTGAGGATGCCTCCTGGACGTCTCCCTGGTGAGACGTTCCGGGCACGTCCCTCCGGGAGGCGGCCCCGGGGAAGACCCAGGACACGCTGGAGGGACTATGTCTCTCGGCTGGCCTGGGAACGCCTTGGGGTCCCCCTGGGAGAGCTGGACGAAGTGGCCGGGGAGAGGGAAGTCTGGGCCACCCTGCTGAAGCTGCTGCCCCCGCGACCCGACTCACGGACAAGCGGAAGAAGATGAGATGAGATGAGACTTCAAAATGCGGAATTTCGAATGTGGAATTTCGAATGTATAAGTCAGAATGCGGAATTTAGAATGTTGAATTTAAAATGAAGAACCAAAATTTGATGACATCCTGTTTTTTTTGGCTCTGGTCTTGGCTGTTGTCCCTGCCTCGGGTACACCATATATCATGGTCACCACAGAGCCAAAACTTGTTCTTTTGTTTTAATCTTTTAGAATGTAGAATGTGGAATTTACAATGTAGGATTCAGAATGTGGAATTTGGAATTAGAATTTAGAATGTGGAATTTAGAATTTAGAACCGGAATCCGATGACATCATTGTTCTTTGGGTCTAATATTTGCTGTGGTCCTGGTTCGGGTACACCACACATCATGGTCGCCCCAGAGCCAAAACATGTTCTTTTGAATCGATCTTTTAGAATGTAGGATGTGGAATTTAGAATGTAGAAGTCAGAATGTGGAATTCAGAATGTGGAAATTAGAATGGGGAATGTAGAATGTGGAATTTAGAACCAGAATATGATGACATCATGGTTCTTTTGCTCTGGCCTTGGCTGTGGCCCTGCCTCGGGTACACCACACATCATGGTCACCCCAGAGCCAAAACATGTTCTTTTGAATCGATCTTTTTGAATGTAGAATGTGGAATTTAGAATGTAGAAGTCAGAATGCGGAATTTAGAATGTTGAATTTAGAATGTTAAATTTAGAATTAAGAACCAAAATTTGATGACATCCTGTTTTTTTGGCTCTGGTCTTGGCTGTTGTCCCTGCCTCGGATACACCATACATCATGGTCATCATCTTTTGTTTTAATCCTTTAGAATGTAGAATATAGAATGTGGAATTTATAATGTAGGATTCAGAATGTGGAATTTAGAATTAGAATTTAGAATGTGGAATTTAGAATTTAGAACCGGAATCTGATGACATCATTGTTCTTTGGGTCTAATCTTTGCTGTGGTCCTGGTTCGGGTACACCACACATCATGGAATTTAGAATGTAGGAGTCAGAATGCGGAATTTAGAATGTGGAATTTAGAATGTGGAATTCAGAATTAAGAACCAAAATCTCATGACATCATGTTTTTTTGGCTCTGGTCTTGGCTGTTGTCCCTGCCTCGGGTACACCATACATCATGGTCACCACAGAGCCAAAACTTGTTTTTTTTGCTTCGATCTTTTATAATGTAGAATTTTGAATTGAGAAAGTAGAATGTGGAATTTAGTATTTAGAACTGGAATCTGATGACATCATGTTTCTTTTGCTCTGTCCTTGGCTGTGGCCCTGCCTCGGGTACACCACACATCATGGTCACCCCAGAGCCAAAACATGTTCTTTTGAATCAATCTTTTAGAATGTAGGATGTAGAATGTGGAATTTAGGATGGAGAAGTCAGAATGTGGAATTTAGAATGTAGAACTCAGTATTTGGAATTTAGAATGTAGAATTTAGAACTAGAATCTGATGAAATCATGGTTCTTTTGCTCTGGTCTTGGCTGTGGCCACCCAAGAGGCAAAACATGTTCTTTTGCTTCGATTTTTTAGAATGTAGAATTTAGAAGTCAGTATGTATAATTTAGAATGTGGAATTTAGAATGTATCTGATGACATCATGGTTCTTTGGGTCTGATCTTTGCTGTGGCCCTGCCTCGGCATGGTCACCCCAGAGCCGAAACTTGTTCTTTTCTTCAATATTTTAGAATGTAGGATGTGGAATTTAGAATGTAGAACTCAGAATTTGGAATTTAGAATGTAGAATTTAGAACCAGAATCTGATGACATCATGGTTCTTTTGCTCTGGTATTGGCTGTGGCACTGCCTCGGGGAAACCACAAATCATGGTCACCGCAGAGTCAAAACTTGTTTTTTTGTTTTAAACTTTTAGAATGTAGAATGTGGAATTTAGAATGTATAGTTCAGAATGTGAAATTTAGAATGTGGAATTTAAAATCTCGAACCGGAATCTCATGACATCATGGTTCTTTTACACCATACATCATGGTCACCACAGAGCCAAAACTTGTTCTTTTGTTTCAATCTTTTAGAATGTAGAATTTGGAATGTAGGATTCAGAATGTGGAATTTAGAATGTAGGATTCAGAATGTGGAATTTAGAATTAGAATTTAGAATGTGGAATTTAGAATGTAGATTTTAGAATGTGGAATTTCAAATTCAAAACCAGAATCTGATGACATCATGGTTCTTTTGCTCTGGCCTTGGCTGTGGCACTGCCTCGGGTACACCACACATCATGGTCACCCCAGAGCCAAAACATCTTTTGAATCGATCTTTTAGAATGTAAAATGTGAAATTTAGAATGTAGAAGTCAGAATGTAGAATTTAGAATGTGGAATTTAGAATGTGGAATTTAGAATGTGGAATTTAGAATGTGGAATTTAGAATTAAGAACCAAAATCTGATGACATCATGGTTTTTTGGCTCTGGTCTTGGCTGTTGGCTGTCCCTGCCTCGGGTACACCATACATTATGGTCACCACAGAGCCAAAACTTGTTCTTTTGATTTTTTTAGAATGTATAATGTATAATGTGGAATTTAGAATGTAGGATTCAGAATGTGGAATTTAGAATGTGGAATTTAGAATCTAGAACCGGAATCTGATGACATCATGGTTCTTTTGCTCTGGCCTTGGCTGTGGCCCTGCCTCGGGTACACCACACATCATGGTCACCCCAGAGCCAAAACATGTTCTTTTGAATCGATCTTTTAGAATGTAGGATGTAGAATGTGAAATTTAGAATGGAGAAGTCAGAATGTGGAATTTAGAATGTAGAACTCAGTATTTGGAATTTAGAATGTAGAATTTAGAACTAGAATCTGATGAAATCATGGTTCTTTTGCTCTGGTCTTGGCTGTGGCCCTTTTTCAGATACACCACACATCATGGTCACCCCAGAGCCGAAACTTGTTTTTTTCTTCAATATTTTAGAATGTAGGATGTGGAATTTAGAATGTAGAATTTAGAACCAGAATCTGATGACATCATGGTTCTTTTGCTCTGGTATTGGCTGTGGCACTGCCTCGGGTACACCACAAATCATGGTCACCGCAGAGTCAAAACTTGTTTTTTTGTTTTAAACTTTTAGAATGTAGAATGTGGAATTTAGAATGTATAATTCAGAATGTGAAATTTAGAATGTGGAATTTAAATCTCGAACCGGAATCTTATGACATCATGGTTCTTTTGCTCTGGTATTGGCTGTGGCCCTGCCTTGGGTACACCACACATCATGGTTACCCCAGAGCCAAAACTTGTTCTTTTGCTTCAATCTTGTAGAATATAGAATGGAGAATTTAGAATGTAGAATTCAGAAGGTGGAATTTCAGTATGTAGAATGTAGAATTTAAAAGGTAGAATTTAGAACAGGAATCTGATGACATCATGGTTCTTTTCCTCTGGCCTTGGCTGTGGCCCTGCCTCGAGTACACCATGCATCATGGTCACCCCAGAGCTAAAGCTTGTTCTTTTGCTTCGATCTTGTAGAATGTAGAATTTAGAATGTAGAATTCAGAATTTGGAATTTAGAATGTAGAATTTAGAACCGGAATCTGAATACTTCATAGTTCTTTTACTCTGGTGTTGGCTGTGGCCCTGTTTCAGGTACACCACACATCATGGTCAGCCCAGAGCCAAAACTTGTTCTTTTGCTTCGATCTTTTAGAATTCAAAATGTGGAATTCAGAATGTGGAATTTAGAATGTGGAATTTAGAATTAAGAACCGGAATCTGATGACATCATGGTTTGTTTTGCTCTAGCCTTGGCTGTGACATCATTGTCACCCCAGAGCCAAAACATGTTCTTTTCTTCGATCTTTTAGAATGTAGAATGTGGAATTTAGAATGTAGAATGTAGAATTTAGAGTGTAGAATTTAGAATGTGGAATTTAGAACCGGAATCTGATGACATCATGGTTCTTTGGTTCTGGTCTTGGCTGTGGCCCTGCCTCGGGTACACCACACATCATGGTCACTGCAGAGCCAAAACTTGTTCTTTTGTTTCAATCTTGTAGAATATAGAATGTAGAATTTAGAATGTAAAATTCAGAAGGTGGAATTTCAGTATGTAGAATGTAGAATTTAGAATGTAGAATTTAGAACAGGAATCTGATGACATCATGGTTCTTTTGCTCTGGCCTTGGCTGTTGCCCTGCCTCGAGTACACCATGCATCATGGTCACCCCAGAGCTAAAGCTTGTTCTTTTGCTTCGATCTTGTAGAATGTAGAATTTAGAATTTAGAACTGGAATCTGAATACTTCATGGTTCTTTTACTCTGGTGTTGGCTGTGGCCCTGCTTCAGGTACACCACACATCATGGTCAGCCCAGAACCAAAACTTGTTCTTTTGCTTCGATCTTTTAGAATTCAAAATGTGTAATTTAGAATGTAGAATTTAGAATGTGGAATTTAGAATGTGGAATTTAGAATTAAGAACCGGAATCTGATGACATCATTGTTCTTTTGCTCTAGCCTTGGCTGTGACATCATTGTCACCCCAGAGCCAAAACATGTTCTTTTCTTCGATCTTTTAGAATGTGGAATTTAGAATGTAGAATGTAGAATTTAGAGTGTAGAATTTAGAATGTGGAATTCAGAATTTAGAACCGGAATGTGATGACATCATGGTTCTTTGGTTCTGGTCTTGGCTGTGGCCCTGCCTCGGGTACACCACACATCATGGTCACTGCAGAGCCAAAACTTGTTCTTTTGTTTCCTTCTTTGAAAATGTAGAATGTAGAATGTGGAATTTAGAATGTAGAAATCAGAATGTGGAATTCAGAATGTGGAATTTAGAATGTTGAATTTAGAGATCTAGAGTTTGATTTGATTGGTCTTTAATTTGGGACATATTCAAACATACATTTCATTATTAGGCAATGGCCAAAACTTGTTCTTTTGTTTTAATCTTTTAGAATGTAGAATGTGGAATTTAGAATGTGGAATTTAGAATTTAGAACCGGAATCTGATGATATCATGGTTCTTTTGCTCTGGTCTTTTGTCTGTGGCCATTCTCAGAAAACTTTCTCCCAAAACTTGTTTGTTTGTTTTGATCTTTTAGAATGTAGAATGTGGAATTTAGAATGTAGAATTCAGAATGTGGAATTTAGAATGTGGAATTTAGAATGTAGAACCGGAATCTGATGACATCATGGTTCTTTTGCTCTGGCCTTGGCTGTGGCCCTGCCTTGGGTACACCACACATCATGGTTACCCCAGAGCCAAAACTTGTTCTTTTGCTTCAATCTTGTAGAATATAGAATGGAGAATTTAGAATGTAGAATTCAGAAGGTGGAATTTCAGTATGTAGAATGGAGAATTTAGAATGTAGAATTTAGAACAGGAATCTGATGACATCATGGTTCTTTTGCTCTGGCCTTGGTTGTGGCCCTGCCTCGAGTACACCATGCATCATGGTCACCCCAGAGCTAAAGCTTGTTCTTTTGCTTCGATCTTGTAGAATGTAGAATTTAGAATGTAGAATTCAGAACTTGGAATTTAGAATGTAGAATTTAGAACCGGAATCTGAATACTTCATGGTTCTTTTACTCTGGTGTTGGCTGTGGCCCTGCTTCAGGTACACCACACATCATGGTCAGCCCAGAGCCAAAACTTGTTCTTTTGCTTCGATCTTTTAGAATTCAAAATGTGTAATTTAGAATGTAGAATTTAGAATGTGGAATTTAGAATGTGGAATTTAGAATTAAGAACCGGAATCTGATGACATCATGGTTTGTTTTGCTCTAGCCTTGGCTGTGACATCATTGTCACCCCAGAGCCAAAACATGTTCTTTTCTTCGATCTTTTAGAATGTAGAATGTGGAATTTAGAATGTAGAATGTGGAATTTAGAGTGTAGAATTTAGAATGTGGAATTTAGAATTTAGAACCGGAATCTGATTACATCATGGTTCTTTGGTTCTGGTCTTGGCTGTGGCCCTGCCTCGGGTACACCACACATCATGGTCACTGCAGAGCCAAAACTTGTTCTTTTGTTTCCATCTTTGAAAATGTAGAATGTAGAATGTAGAATGTGGAATTTAGAATGTAGAAATCAGAATGTGGAATTCAGAATGTGGAATTTAGAATGTTGAATTTAGAGATCTAGAGTTTGATTTGATTGGTCTTTAATTTGGGACATATTCAAACATACATTTCATTATTATACAATGGCCAAAACTTGTTCTTTTGTTTTAATCTTTTAGAATGTAGAATGTGGAATTTAGAATGTGGAATTTAGAATTTAGAACCGGAATCTGATGACATCATGGTTCTTTTGCTCTGGTCTTTTGTCTGTGGCTCTTTCTCAGAAAACTTTCTCCCAAAACTTGTTTGTTTGTTTCGATCTTTTAGAATGTAGAATGTGGAATTTAGAATGTGGAATTTAGAATTAAGAACCGGAATCTGATGACATCATGGTTTGTTTTGCTCTAGCCTTGGCTGTGACATCATTGTCACCCCAGAGCCAAAACATGTTCTTTTCTTCGATCTTTTAGAATGTAGAATGTGGAATTTAGAATGTAGAATGTGGAATTTAGAGTGTAGAATTTAGAATGTGGAATTTAGAATTTAGAACCGGAATCTGATGACATCATGGTTCTTTGGTTCTTGTCTTGGCTGTGGCCCTGCCTCGGGTACACCACACATCATGGTCACTGCAGAGCCAAAACTTGTTCTTTTGTTTCGATCTTTTAAAATGTAGAATGTGGAATTTAGAATGTAGGATTCAGAATGTGGAATTTAGATTGTGGAATTTAGAATGTGGAATTCAGAATGTTGAATTTAGAGATCTAGAGTTTGATTTTATTGGTCTTTAATTTGGGACATATTCAAGCATACATTTCATTATTAGACAATGGCCAAAACTTGTTCTTTTGTTTTAATCTTTTAGAAGGTAGAATGTGGAATTAGAATGTAGAATTCAGAATGTGGAATTTAGAATGTGGAATTTAGAATGTGGAATTTAGAATTTAGAATCGGAATCTGATGATATCATGGTTCTTTTGCACTTTTGTCTGAGGCTCTTTCTCAGGTACACCACACATCATGGTCACTGCAGAGCCAAAACTTGTTATTTTGTTTCGATCTATTAGAATGTATAATGTGGAATTTAGAACCGGAATATGATGACATCATGGTTCTTTGGTTCTGGTCTTGGCTGTGGCCCTGCCTCGGGTACACCACACATCATGGTCACTGCAGAGCCAAAACTTGTTCTTTTGTTTCGATCTTTTAGAATGTAGAATGTGGAATTTAGAATGTAGAATTCAGAATGTGGAAATTAGAATGTGAAAATTAGAATGTGGTATTTAGAATTTAGAACCGGAATCTGATGACATGGTTGTTTTGCTCTGGTCTTGGCTGTGGCCCTTTCTCAGATACACCACACATCATGGTCACCCCAGAGCCGAAACTTGTTCTTTTGCTTCAATCTTTTAGAATTCAGAATGTGGAATTTAGAATGTAGAATTTAGAATGTGGAATTTAGAATTTAGAATGTAGAATGTAGAACCGGAATCTGATGACATCATGGTTATTTTGCTCTGGCCTTGGCTGTGGCCCTGCCTCGTGTACACCACACATCATGGTCACCGCAGAGCCAAAACTTGTTCGTTTGTTTCGATCTTTTAGAATGTAGAATGTGGAATTTAGAATGTAGAACTCAGAATGTGGAATTTCGAATGTGGAATTTCGGACGTGGAATTTACAATGTAGAACCGGAATCTGATGACATCATGGTTCTTTTGCTCTGGCCTTGGCTGTGGCCCTGCCTTGTGCCCTTTTTCAGATAAACCACACATCATGGTCACCCCAAAACCAAAACATGTTCTTTTGCTTTGATCTTTTAGAATGTAGAATTCAGAACTTGGAATTTATATTGTAGAATTTAGAATGGGGAATTTAGAACGTGGAATTTAGAATGTGGAATTTTGAATTTAGAACCAGTATCTGATGACATCATTGTTCTTTGGCACTGGACTCGGCTGTTGTCCCTGCCTCGGGTACACACACCACATCATGGTCACCGCAGAGCCAAAACTTGTTCTTTTGTTTTAACCTTTTAGAATGTAGAATGTGGAATTTAGAATGTACAAATCAGAATGTGGAATTTAGAATCTAGAACCGGAATCTGATGACATCATGGTTGTTTTGGTCTGGCCTTGGCTGTGGCCCTGCCAAAACATGTTCTTTTGCTTTGATATTTTAGAACAGGGGTACTCAATTAGAAACTGAAAATGTCCACTCACCAAATTTCCAATGTTTCCAGGGTACGAAACAGTCACAGTCTATTTTCAAAAATTCGAACTTCAAACGAAAAAGGTATGTCCACGAGGAACATTTTTATCTATGTACAAAGGATTTGTTCTGTGCGAGTCAGTGTGAAAAGTAACACTTTTTCTGTGCCACCAGTTCTTTAAAGTTGGGCACAAAAGGTGTGAGAGCCAGGCGTAGGCAGTGGTGTAAATGTTCATTGGTGAGTTTTCCCCTGTATTTGTTCTTCACCACTGTCATTGTTGAAAAGGCTGACTCGCGGGAGTAAGTTGAAAGAAACATGGTAAGAATCTGCAGGTCCATTTTATGCAAGACACCTGCAGGTGCCATCTTTGTCCAAATCACATACCGAGTCTCCCCCCTGCTTCAGCCTGAGTTCCAGAGCCTTTTACGGATCAGTCGCGACTGGGTCGAAGACGAGTCTGAGAGCCCCGGCGAACCTCTCCAGTGTAACACACACTTTGGACCCCCTGGCCCACTCCACCATGGCCCACGCCCGGGCCCTCCCCGTGAGATGTGACATCATAAAGGCGACTTTAGCTCTTTCTTTGGGAAGTCACGAGGTGAGTGCTCAAAGTGCATTTCGCATTCGATAATGAACAACCTACTTCGTCGAGAGTCTCCGGAGTACTGTTCCGGGGGTGCCAACCTGGTGCATGCGCCGGCAGGTGTGGCTACAGGGGAGGGCTCTGGAGTAGCGGTGTCCTTGGAGAGGGGGGGGATCTGTTCCACCTGGGCGCCGAGGCGGCCTACCTGGGCTATCCTGTTGGTTTCGAACTCATCTTGGTTGAGTGTGAGTCCCTTGACATCTTGGCCAAGGGTGGTCACCTGCTCCTCATGCTGCATGAGCCTGGTGGCTTAGAAGTGCAGCGTCGCGTTCAGCTGCTCCTGCTGTGCGTCCATTCTGACCAGTGTGTACTGACAACGGTGTAACTCGAAGGCAGAGTACAGGATGAAGCAGATGACTTTTATTTCTTAACACCAGGTAACACTGGGAAAACAAAAAGCGCCTCATGATGAGGGATTATCAAAAGTACGAACTAAAACTACAAAAAGGCAGAGCCAACAAAATAAAATTACTCTTACGAGGAACTAGAAGAAAACAACAAAAAACCTAGACTACAAGATAAACTACAAAAAGGCAAAGGCCAAAAAAAATATATATATATATATTTTTTTTAATCGCTCTTTCGAGGAACTAGAAGACAAAACAAAAACTTGACTACAAGATACTACTGACTAGACTATGTCAAGAGTTCTGGTGATCAGGACAATAGACTTGACACACTGGCACAGGACAAAGGGAGATGCAGACTATAAACACATGGAGGGAAATGGGGAACAGGTGGACACTATCAGGAATCAGACTGGTGACACATGAGGAAGGGCAACTGAACTTTTGTATTGTATAGACTTCCATGAATGTCTGTGTTGGTGATTACCAGGGGATGAATCACAGTGATTTTTATCATTTACTACCATTGTCAAATCAAAATTATTCCCTGGCCAATGCTTTGGTCCATTCATTCATTCATTTTCCAACTGCTCATCTTTCACAGGCCACAGGGAGCTGAAACTGATCTGATATTGTTTGAGGTAAACCCTGGGCAGGTCACCAGTTCGTCACAGAGGTGACACATGGAGACAAAGGCAGACACAGGGAGAACATTGCACTCCATGTGTGACGACGGGTGGTAAATAGGTCCAAAGAGGTGGACGCTGTGGATATAGATGTACAGTACAAACACACTAGCTATTCAAGTAATCACAATGCTTAAAGAATGTATAATTAAGCAAATGAATGTAACAGTGAGAGGTGTACAGCACAGCAGGGATACACACTCATGCTGACGACTCCTATTTCTTCTACTGGCTATTTCAGGAATGTCTCAGAAAGGTTTGCACAGAGAGCAAAAGGACTGCACCCTTAGAAGGGGGAAACATTCTATTTTAAGCAGCTAAAGACCTCAAAGAAATATAACCATAACCATATAGGGCAGCCACGTATAGAACAGGAATAGACGGAGTGACGTCAGTGGACAGGTGTAGAAGTGTATAAGAAGACTGAAGCAGCATGGACCCTTCAGATCTTACTTGGCTCATTGCTGTAACAGATGTATTTTCTGTGGTAGGATCTCCAACAGCTGTTGTTACAACTTGAATAAATACTTTGAACGAATCCACGTCTTCTGAGTGCTCATCTTGCATCAACCAATTCGGGGAGGTGAATTAAGATTGCCTCAACAACACTGAGTACATAAGTGGTGATGTGTTTATTCAGGGAGACACAAAAAGGGGAGAGGACGACGGTGGGGTAAGGGTCCGGAAGAGGAGCGGGTCCGGGAGAGGAGTGGGTCCTGGTTGGAGCTCAGGGTCAAAAAACAAGGCAGGAACACTGAGAGGGAAAAAACACAGGAAGACCAGGAAAGCACAAGGAGCATCAAAAAACATTGGGAGTCTAAGTCTGAATCGCAAGAGAGCCTGATAAGTTACCACGGGGGAAACTGTAAAGATCTAGCGAAGAGTGAATGGAGAACCGGTGTATTTCAGCAGGAGGGTAATTGAAGATGAGCCTCAGGTGTGTGCTGCAGCAGCTGCCTGTGTCAGGGACCCGCCCCTAGGAGGGAGGGTGAAACACAAGGAGGGGAGGAGAGCAACAGGGCAGCACAGACAAGGATGTAACACTTAGGTGCGTTTATTACAAAAATGTGGCCAGATTTACATGGTTAGAATTAAGGTCGACATTGCTTTTTTTTTAAAAATGTGTTTGTATCTTGTTCTTTCCATCGATTTAGTTTTTTGTGTGTAATATTACAGCCTCCAGGACGTCTTTTTTCAAGGCGCCCGATGAACTGTTCTGTAAATCTGAAGCCTGTTGGACAAAATTTAACCAATGAATCTACAGTGAAAACTTAGCAACTAAATGTGACTTTTTGAAGGAATACTTTGGTGCTAACTAACTAATTACATGATTAAGTAAAATTAAGTGCAAATCAAAATCAGCATTTTTCTGCTCTTCATTGTTTAAAATGTGTAAAGTGTTCTCACTCAGTTATCGCCTGTATTAGTAATACAGATGAAATAGAGTTAACTTGAGGCAAAAGCTTCATTTAAATGCTGATCTAGGATCAGTGTCACTACCTTAAATGTAATATTGACCACAAGACTCAGCAGTTAACCTACACTGCATGGCTGTTTGCAGGGCTGCAAGGATGTTTGTATTTCAGCCGAAGACAGATAGTTTGAAAGAGGAGTAAAACCACTTCCCAGGCAAATCAACCACCACATCTACATCAGGGGTGTCAAACTCATTTTGGTCCAGGGGCCGCACAACTATATATGAGCTCAAGGGGGTCGGAGCACAAAAATCATAAATTTGAAAATATAAAAAAATATATGGATAAAAAATGTGCTAAATAGAAGTGCAATACAAAATCTTTTTTATTTAAAGAAATTTTCTTCAATAAAATAAAAAGTAACTACCCAAGGCTTAATGTTTGTCATATCTCTCAGCAGCGCTCATAGCAGAGCAAGCAGATGACATGGAAGGCATGAGCTTGGATTATTTTAACAATATAGCTTTGAACAATAACAAAAAAATATGTAAGAAATGTTCCAGGTTACATTAATGACAGAAATCAAAGTTAGACCTCCAGTCTCCCCAAAATAATAAAAAAGTATATTTTTCCAAAACACCTGTTGTAGTATGACCACGAGGAGACTGTTGATGTGTGGAGTGATTTTGGAGTCATAATAATGCATAACAGTGGAGTTATTGATTAATATTTGCAATAAGAATTCACCAAAATTATAAAAAAGTATATTTTTCCAAAACAGCTGTTGTAGTATGACTACCGGGAGACTGTTGACGTGTGGAGTGATTTTGGAGTCATAATACTGTATAACAGAGTTATTGATTTTTGTTTGCAGACGCTCCCTGCGCACTCGTCGGGCCGCTGGCTGCTCGTAGGTTTCCGATTCATCTCCGTGAAAACAGATTTTCTGCTACCTGCTCTCAGAGAACCAAGCCTTCATGAGTGCCTTCTAGTGAGCCGCGGCTACACATGCGGAGTTAAGCTAACCGGCGCTAACCGGCAAATTATATTTTATTAAAAATGGGCCTGATCTACACCCATAGGACTCACATGAGGATAGGGTATATCAACAGCCCACAGGTGTCCTTAATGTCCTTTTTAATTAATCAGTTTTTTTATTTGCTACCATTCCCAATATTCTTATGTTTGATAATCCAATGTTTTCGCCATGTTGATGTAAAAACTAGCCACAAAAAATCCCTTAAAATTTCAAAACAATGGGACACCAATATCGTCTGTTCACACTTTGCAATTGATGTTGTTCTTGTGTTTTTTAAAAAAAGGGCCTCTCAGTTAACATTTTCAACCAACTTATTTTGTGTAACCAACATTCCAAAACTCAAATATATTCAGCTTACAATGATTGAAACAGAGTATAGCACTAAATCCATACCAGAGAGAGAATAAATGACTTAAACAATGAACTGAACTGTAATTTTATGTTGTCAGATTTCTAAAGTCATCCAATAATGGGTTCACAGACTAACACATTTGGGGAGCTGGAGGCCAGAAGAGGACTCCAATCAGTGCAAACCCAGTTTGAATGTTTTTATCTGCCTTTGTTCATGCTGGAGGAACATTTCATTAGAACAAAGGTACACCATAGAGCAGAGAGAGGTCTGGTTATACAAGACTGCACTCATCAGTCACCTTCTGCGGATTCTAAATCTTGCAGCCTTCCCAGGGTTTACATCTAGTGCTTCATTTCACAGCTCCCTCTTATCCTCTGCTTCAGTCCGTACCCCTGCTCCCTCTCATCTGTATCCGCCACCCAGCGAGTCTCCACCTCAGGGGACACTTGACGTTGGCAGGTATAAATTCTCCACCAAGCCCCCTGCTCAGTGGGGTCTTACGCTGTTCTGCCTAATCTGGATGCCACAGCATGGCTTCCCCCTCTCAGCAGTCCTCAATAAATCAGTAGTGATAAAGTATGTCAAGTAAAAAGCACAACATCCCATGTGTTTTTAATAAGACTGCACTTTGATTAGCGACATGGATTTGCAAATGAGGTGTCTACACATAGATAGTCACACACTAAGGCTGATATTATTATATACAAGACATATGGTTTACATCAAGATACTTGGTTTGTCATCAATAGATCAAAAGAGCCATTTGTTGGGGTCCCCTGGGAAAGGAAGCTCCCCCTCTTTCCCTGTCCTTTTCATGGCTAAGTGTTATAACCGTTGACTTGAAATGCATGTTCTGGAAGCTCATCATGGTATATAAGGGCTTGGCCTCGTTTAGTTCAGGAGGGGTTTTTTCATTTTTCGGCCAGAAGCCCTCCAAGTACTTGTACTTGCTTCGACACTGTGCTTGTTGTAATAAACTTGTTATACGACTAAGACGGTGTCAGCGGCGTTTCTCTTCAAACATCTACATCTGCATCACCACCGGAGGATCACAAGGAATAAGAAGAATACACCACAAAAACCTTTTTTATCTCAATTCAAATATTGCTGTATGACACACACACACTATATTTCACTATTAAGTTTTAGTATTTTTCAGTGTTGCAACATCCTCAGTTTAAATTTATTTTTTTATTCAATATGTATTACTTTATTTCTTTATTTTAAAAAAGTTGTTCATGTTCTTTTTCAATTTCGAATAATGAATCCTCTTTTTGTTTTTTAATTTTTTATTGAATTCTTAATAGCAGAGTGTATGAGTACAGGGTTAATAATACATTTTGGAATCTGGCATAGACATATTATGACATGTCACATAGAGAAAAAAAATTAAAAAAATGAGAAAAATAAAATAGGAAAATATATGAAAAAAAATATGAAAGAAAAACATAAATATTTCACAAATAAGTTGGGAATAGTAGATGGTATCATTCAACACTTTACTCAGGTTGAAGGTGACCTTGACTTTGAAGAGACAAAGCAGTGAATGCTATTCTATGGTTGGTTCATATTTCACAAGTTGGAGAGTTCAAACCTTCAGTGAGTTATCTACGGTCATCTCTCTGTGATGAAAACACTGTACTGTACTGTAGTGTGACAATGTTGCTAAAAATAGATCCAATAAGACAAATATAAAAACCGTGACACAATCAGACAACCAGTTGGAAACAACTAGCCAGCCCCCAGGTTAGTTAAATGTATTTGAAAGAGAAAACAATTGCTACCCCACGTATGTTGTAAATCACATTTTACAGACTCACTTTCTGGTTAAATCTTCTTTAACTCTTCCTTCCTAACATGAGGGATTACTGTAGTTTTACCTCTAAATAACATAGTTTCTATCTGCTGTAATTTGTTGTTGTAAGATCTCAGTATTTACTTTGGTAAGTACAGTGATAGAATTGTTAACCAGAGCATCAAAAAGAAAGCCCACATTGGGATAAACTGTAGTTCTTCCCCAAAGAACACTAATCAGTCATTGATTTAAACCACTTGGGGGCAGAACTAAACATGCTACGAGCTAAACATCCCAAATATTTGACATATTATGGTTTCAGAGTTGATATGGCTCATGGGTTAATAATTAGTTTACACATCCAGCAGTTCACCAAACCAAAACAGTAATGTTGTAAGCCATGAAACCAAAAAATGAGAGAGTAGAGAATTCAACCTTAAAAGGACTGTAGGTCCTTTTAAAAAACATTTATATCTATCTGAAGTGCATAGCACAAGTGCATTTGGTGCATGTCAGACTCCACCTTTGATAGTTAAACAGTGCATAATTTGGGTGAAAAGTGAAATGGCGAGTCATGTGCATGTCTTCGTCTTCAGGAAGGTCACCTACTCGGTATACTAAGGATCTGACTTCAAATGATGACATTTCTGCCTCTACCCTCTACCAGATGATTGAGGGATTTGGGACAGTTGGACATTCAAGGTAAAGCAACAATAATAATAAATCCTGTGGGCTGTCATGTAGAAAATAGCATATCCTTTATTCAGTAAAACAACAAAATCTGAATAATTGATGCAACTACAATAAGTGTCTCACACAGAAGTGGCCACTGCAAAACAAAATCGCCAAAAAGCAGTTATGGTGAGAGACAGAGGGTGGAAGAAACATCACACCAAAAAAAACACATCTGGCTAGAGCAGTGGTCCCCAACCCCCGGGCCGCGGACCGGTACCGGTCCTTGGATCAATCAGTACCGGGCCGCACAAGAATTAATTAGTTATTTCTGTTGCTTAATACGGTCATTTCGAAATAAAAAACGTTTCAAAATAAAAGACCGCTCGACTGGGACTATAATAAAGGGGGACTTACTACTTCATCCACAGTTGGTAGGAGAAGAAGAAAATATTAAGTATAAATGTAAATTACAAAAGATAATTAATTGTGCGAGGTAGTTAAGTTATTAACCACATCAAAGCACACGCGCTTAACTCGCGTCTGTTTGAGCAACTCTGTGAGGAGATGGACGCGGAGCACAGACGTCTTCTCTTATACACAGAGATAAGATGGTTATCTCGTGGGAAATCACTGGCCAGAGTGTTTGAACTACGAGAGCAGCTGCAAAGATTTCTCTCAGAAAAGAAGTCACCGCTGGCAGCACATTTCAGTGACGAGGAATGGGTCGCAAAACTGGCTTATTTGTGCGACATATTCAGCTTGCTCAATGAACTCAACCTGTCACTCCAGGGAAAAATGACAACTATCTTTAAGTTGGCAGATAAAGTAGCTGCATTTAAAGCCAAACTGGATTTATTGGGACAACGCGTGAACAGAGGCATATTGGACATGTTTCAAACATTAGCGGGGATTTTGTGTGAGACTGAGCCTACGCCCTCACTCACCAAGCTGGTGCACGATCACCTGTCTTCGCTGTTAAAGGAGTTTGAGCGCTACTTCCCAACCTCAACGGACCCACAAGCTCAGGGCTCCCATTGATTTGGCGTTACGGACAGTGTTTGATGTTATAATAGCGTTATATTGTTGGAGCAATGAGCAATGTGCTAATAAAATTATTTCCTAATGTTATAATAGCGTTATATTGTTGGAGCAATGTGCTAATAAAGTTCAACATGAGTACCCCACCCCCCACACCCCCACACCCCACCCCGCCCCCGGTCCGCATTAAAATTGTCAAGCGTTGACCGCTTGAAAAAGGTTGGGGACCACTGGGCTAGAGGACCACCAGTTCCTGTAAATGCAGCAGACTGGACCCCTCCTCCATCCATCTGGATGATCAAACAGACAGCACCATTTCACATTTATTTCAGTCCCATTGGTCAGAAATCAGTGAGGGCTGGTCAGATATCAGTTGCAGAAGAGGCAGAGAGTGGAGAGGACGAGCAACAACGAGAGGGTATAGGTCCTAGCGTTAGAGGTAGCAGCAGAGGTGGTGAAGGAACCAGAGAGGGGGAAGGAGGCAGGGTCAGAAGAGGCAGAGATCCTTATATTTTCAGAGATCTTATCAATGTATGCAACATACTACACTAAATCACAGCATCATGCACAAAGAGAAGATATAAAGGTACAAATCACATACTTCGGAATATTGAAATATAATGTGTATAATGTGCTCCAACAACGGTGGGCTCTAGTAGAAAATGTCAATATCTGTCTTTATTTTTGGCAGAGAGCCAGGGCTAGATTTTGATTTTGATGAGCACGCAGTCTTACTACAGTCTTCAGAAACTCTGAAATGTTTCAGACCATTCACTTGAAATTGAAAAAAATGCATGATCTGTGTGGTTGTTTTTTATCGTTTCCTGTATAGGTTCGGTTCAATGAGTAACCTTAAACAATAAACGACCATCCAAGGCACTCACATTAACAGGATGGTACAAAGGAACAGTCTTAATCTGGTTTTGTCGGGCTAAATTCCAGTCCATCAGGCTCTCATCTGCTCTGGAGTCAGCGATTAAGGAGGAAAGGCAAAGGCAAATCTGCTCACCAGTGCCCTCCTCCTGGCTGGTAAGCTCGATCTTTTCCTGGACCGGTGCTGAGTTGGTCGCCCGGCTGTCCACAGTAGAAGAAGCAGCCCTGCATTGTTGGACATTGTTGCTCTGGCGAGATCTTAGTCCTGCCCAGCTGCATAGGCTTCTGATCCTTGTAGTGGCGTAGTCCTCCCGGGACCTGCCGATGTGGAGAACAAAGAGGTCCTTGACGGTAGGATAACTGTAGGAACTGCAGTCCGTCCCTCTGAGTCTGTTGTCATGAATTGACATGGCTATGATGGCTTCTAGAGCCTGGGGAAGCTCCAAGGCTGCTATATGATCCTTAATAGGTTCTGAGAGTCCATTCATAAAAGCATCTATTAAAGCTGGTGTGTCACACCCACTATGCGCAGCTACTGTGCAGAACCTTAATGGTATTATCTATGACTTGGCGATGGCGCTGCTTGATCTGCGTGAGGGCCCGAGATGCTTCTTTGGCAGGTGAAGAGTGATCAAATATTTTGCTCATGGTATCTTGAAAAATTCTGAGTGACTGGCAGATGTAGGAGGTGATGGAGGCTTGAAAATCCTCCTGATGCTCTGTGAGGTCCTTCACGCCATGGCCAATTGTGCTCAGCTGTGCCTCATGCTGAGAGATCTTGGTGCCCTGTGCAGAGAGGGCGGTTTGGAGTTTCTTTGAGTTGGCTGAGTCCGTATTGGGGTCAGTTCATTCTGTCACGATCAAAAATAAGAACTCAAACTAGACTGAACACGAAAATACCTGAACACAGGGTGGTCATGCTTGACAAAGACATCCATGAATTGATCAAGACAAGATCTGACAAAGACAAAGGAAGACAGGGACTATATATACATGAGATGAGTGAAAACAGGTGAACCCAATCAGGGGCAGGGCAACTAATTACAAAGGTAGGAAAATTACACAAAGGGAGGAAGTCAGGGTGTGAAACGAGAGGGAAAAGGTGAGTACAAAATAAAACAGGAAGTGCTTAAAACAAAACACTGAACATGACTAAAATCAACACACTTGACGAGGCACAAAACAGTGATTTATCCTGTGGGGACCATGAATAACTATATTAACTTTTAACAGTTAGCTATCTTGACTATAGATGTTGTTTGATAGAGACACCGCACAAAGTACAGGGAGTGACATATACAGCCTCCAGATATTGCTGCAGTAACCCCAACCAGCAGCAGGTGTTCTGTTGTAAAGTTAGAAACAGCTGATAGAGCCAGCTATTTTTCTGTTCCTGGGGGGTTAGTTCATGACTCTGCCTGACTGCATATCAGACAGGGAGCTTTACCTCCAGTGCTTCTCTTTTGTGCAGTAGCTTTGATGTACAGTAAGTGATCCTGGCAGAACCATCCCTTAAAAGCAGTTAGCTCCATAAATAGTTTTCTTTGTGCCGATAAAAGTTCTTAATGCGCATACTGATCTCTGGTGGCAGCGTAGTGTGTTTCCGTTTAGGCAGATTTAATGATGCAACATGCAAACCAACTGGGCGACAACACGCAGAACAAGCTGGCTGCTTAACACACATCCATGAAAACAAACATGATCCATGTGCATGTGAGCGAACACCCAGGACACACACACACACACACACACACACACACACACACACATAGACTAATGGTATTTACAGAGGAAGATGTAATAAATCTTTCTGCTTCCTCTGCCACCTGTTTTTACTGCAGAGACTCCGCTGCTGGAATAAATTAATGATCTGGCTGAGAGTCTGTCCTCTCTGAAGACCTGAGGGAGGCTGAAGGAGACGTAAGGAGAGGGAAGAGGGGAGAGAGGAGGAGAGAGGATGAGGAAACAATTTAGAATAAGGGGTGATGTAGAGATGGGACAAGTGGAAGGAAACAGCGAAGTGTAGTATGATGATGTTCATCCCTGTGTACTGTTCCAATCAGCCAACCGGTTCTCTAGGATGACCATCCTTTTCTCCTTCTCAGCATACTGCAGTTTCAGCGCCTTCACCTCCTCCACTGACCAACTGTCAGCCTTTAGTTGGGTTTCGGTATGTGGACTTTTGGTCTGAAGAATCCATTTACTGTGACATGCCGCAGCCACATGTGCACATACAGTACATACCCACACATATACAGGTACATGTCTACACAGACACAAATACACACCTATCGCACTTAAACATGTGTGTGCATCTGTATAATTATGTTTAAGTAAGAAAGAAATTTTAAAAAGGGCAAGAAAAAAAGGGTACAATCTAGTAAATGATGATGAAAATGTTGGTGAGATAAGAGTGAGTGGGTTGGTTACTGAGAGATGTGATTTCAGATTCAGAGGGGAACACTACCATACAAGACTGAGGAGATTTCTGTGTTACTGAAAACCAAAAGTGCTATACAGGTGGGCAAAACCATAAGGAATGAAGGGGGTCATCTGTGGTGTCTTGTGCCCAGGAGGTGAACTGGCACCCCTCCAGCTACCAGTCCACCTTCCATACTGGACTTGAACCGGTGACCCTCCCTCCACCAAGCCAAGTCTCTATAGACTGAGCTACTAATGAGCCACCCCCAGGTTTGACAGAATTTTAGTTGCTGTGGAGTATTTCATGATCTGTTCTGCCGGATATGATGGTTGGAGTGTGTTAATTATATTGATTTAATTTTTGGTCACTGATTTGAAGATATTGAAGGAAGTTTCCCCCTTATCTGAGTCATTATGTAGATCCATGGTGTATAAGCCGGGTTAGAGTGAATCCATTTAACAAGATATTGTGGTTTGCTAGATAGTAATTGAAGAAATTGGTCCACCCCTGAGTTTATTTTTCTGTAGAGTTTTTCTGTAGAGTTGAAAGGATTTTTTTTTTTTCCTGGCATCCCTGTCTGGGGCCTCTGTGAAGTGTGAACCTTTGTGGTATGATCCCATTAGTGGTGACAGTAGTTATGGGTGCATTGGAAGGTGTTCTTATCCAGTGAATGAACGATTCTCCAAAACGACTCTCCAAAACCAAACTTTTGCTCTTGTGCGATGTTAATTACATTTAATAGTCTTAAAATGCTGTCTTCTTATTTAGACTTTGTTTGATGCTTCAGTTTTTTTCCCTATGATGATGTCATATGTACTTTCACATTTTATTTCATTTGGAAAGGTCCAAACCATCAGGTGTGCAACAAAGAAAACTGAAAAGAGGAGGAGAAAAAGAAGAGGTCATTATCTTAACAATAAACATAGTTTTGTGTAAGTAGCAATAAAGCTAATGCTAGTTTATGATGCTCTACACATTGAAGCATGTGAATCTGAATGGCAAGTTTAGCGATTTGGAAATTGTGGTAAAAAAAGGTCAGAACCCAGAGCCGGAACTGACATACTGAGTTGAGTTTTATTCAGTTTTGATGCAGATTACAATTTGACTGACTCTTTTTTTCGGACACTGTTTCTACACTGCTACTCAGCGAAGAAACATCCTACCTGCCTCTGATTGGCCAGTACTCGTTGCCTTCATGGTTTTGAGTTGGTTTGTTTATCTCACCGTGTCGAGGACTGAAATTGATCAAGGTGAGGGCAAAACTGCCAATCACAGGCAGGGTAGGGTGGGCCTTCACTGAATAGAGTGGCAGTAACAGAGAGAAAAATATAAAGGAGTGAGGAGACAAGAGAGAGAGAAATATAAAGAAAGGAGTGAGGAGACGAGAGAGAGAAATATAAAGGAGTGAGGAGACAAGAGAGAGAAAAATATAAATGAGTGAGGAGACAAGAGAGAGAAAAATATAAAGGAGTGAGGAGACAAGAGAGAGAAAAGAGGTCTAACTGTGAGTCAGTGTGTCATGGCGTGTGCTAAACTGAGGAAGGTTGACACCGAAAACTGACTTTTAATCCAGAAGATTGCAGCCTAGTCAGACAATAACTGGTACAAGTAAACTGGTTCAAACCAGCGACAGTGATAACTACTGCACCAGCAGGGGCGGACTGGCCATCTGTGTGATCTGGAGAATCACAGAACAGCCGGTACTCCAGGATGGCCGGCGGCCCACCATCAGGGTCAGATTGGCCTACAGGGGTACCGGGAGTTTTCTCGGTGGGCAGTGTTGGGCACATTACTTTGAAAAAGTAATTAGTTACAGTAACTAGTTACTTACCCTAAAAAGTAACTGAGTTAGTAACTGAGTTACTACACTATAAAAGTAACTAGTTACCCAGGAAAGTAACTAACGCGTTACTTTTTTAAGTTAAAAAATGCCAAATAATTTGGAGTAAAGCAAACAACAGATACTCATACAGGTTTTAATGTATTGCACCTCAACGCAATTACAACTGAACTTCAAGCATTTTCTTTACTTACAAATGTAAGCAGTTAAACAATATGACATGTTTTACACTTGACATGCTGCAAATTAAAACAAACGTTCAATGGCAGCATGTTTTTAACCACATACCTCCCTATCATTTTATTGAGTTCTTGCTGTGTGGTAAGTTTTGGGGTAGAAGCTGAAGCAGAAAAATCCAGCCTTCCTTGTTACCTAGCTTGCCTTTATCGTGGGGCATGCCGGTGGCCACTAGCTTAACAGACGCGTGTGCAGTCGAGAGATGCTTCATTAAATTCGAGTTGATTTGACGTGGACAAAGTCTTTGGACTTAGACACAGTGTGCATGTTACCTTTTACCTCGACGAGGTTAAAATACTGCCTATACTTCCACCGTGAAAACGCTGTCTTAGACTCAGCGAGGGACTCGCCATCTCATCTGACATGCTGTGTGTGTGTGTGTGTGTGTGCGTGTGTATGTGTGTGCGCGCGCGCTACGACCGTGTGTTGGTTTGTGTGTATACCCGCCCACCGGGTGTCTCTGGTTGGCTCAACATGAAATCTCTGCTTTAGCCAATCGTCATTACGTATCCCGCCCTTACCAAAGGGAGAAAAAAAGGCATTCCTGTATGCGAGTTGAGTGAGGTGCCAGTTTCTAAACGAGTAGGTAGGTTCAGTAACGCGAGGTAACGGCGTGTTGGTACCGGTAACGGCGTTACAACGATAGATGGAGTAACTCGTTAGATTACCCGTTACTGAAAAAAGTAACGCCGTTTATTTCAACGCCGTTATTCCCATCACTGCCGGTGGGTCAGTGGGCCAGCCCGGTAAGGCGTGATGCTGCAAGGGACGCGCTGACGTTACATTTTTCTACCGTCTATGAGTGAACCGGCCAGTACATTGTGCGGTATCATTCTTAAGTGACACGCTTACGTTGATATGTTTACATTTTTCTACCAACTATGTGGGAGAGGAGTGACTAATTAATGCCAGTGACAAGCATTAATTCTCAGCCTGAACCGGGGCCAAGAAAAAAAAAGAAGAAGAAAAACAAGAAAGGAAGAAAAAAGAAAAGAAGAAAATTTTTAAAAATGAGCCTCAGCTCCCCACTAGACCAGTTTCATACACTCCAGCTATTCTTGCCAATACAATGATAGAAACCTCAAGTCAGTACTAAATCTGCCTCATTTATGTGTTAAATTACATTTTATTTCTGGGGGAGTGCCCACAGACCCCTCCAGCACTTTAGTTCTCAAGTATGGTGTGTTTGAGTGAGTGAATGACACACAGAGAGAGAGAGAGAGAGAGAGAGAGAGAGAGAGAGAGAGAGAGAGAGAGAGAGAGAGAGAGAGAGAGAGAGAGCTTTGTGATTAATTCTGGCTGCTATAGGCAGCCAGTGCAGGTCGCTAAAGAGTGGGGTGACGTGTGTCGCGCTGCAGCATTCTGGACCATTTGCAAAGATTTGATTGCACAAGCAGGTAAGCCAGCCAGGAGCGAGTTGCAATAATCGAGACGGGAGGTGACTGTAGCCTGTATCAGGAGCTGAGCGGCATATTGGGTCAGGTATGGTCTGATTTTTCTAGTATTGTACAATGCATAGCAGCATGACCTCGCTACGGAGGAAATGTGCTCAGAGAAAGAAAGACAATCATCTAGTCTGACGCCCAGGTTTTTAGCAGCATGGTTAAGGGTAATAGTGACAGTACCAATTTTCAAGTTGATGTCATGGCGGATTGACTCATGGGCAGGGATGACCAGGGGTTCGGTTTTTGACAGATTAAGCTGTAGATGGTGGTCTTTCATCCAAATTGACAGATCAGAGAGACAGGCGGAGATGCGTGCGGAGATTGTAGTGTCGTCCGGCTGGAACGACAGGTATAGCTGTGTGTCATTGGCATAGCAGTGGTAGGAGAAGCCGTGTGAGCGGATAACATGGGACAACGAGGTGGTGTAGATGGCAAACAGAAGGGGGCCCAGCACAGACCCCTGCGGCACCCCCGTGGAGAGGGTATGAGTCGATGACAGATGACCTTGCCAAGACACATTAAAGGAGTGTCCAGCGAGGTAGGACTCGAGCCAGGAGTGGGCAGTGCTTGTAATGCCCAAGTTGGTGAGTGTGGCTAGGAGTATGTCGTAACTGACTGTATCGAAGGCAGCCGATAAGTCAAGAAGGATGAGTACAGATGATTGCCCTCGTGTTCTAGCTGTTTTTAGGGCTTCTGTGACAGATAGTAAAGCTGTCTCAGTGGAGTGGCCACTTATGAAACCCGACTGATTTGGGTCAAGTAGGTGGTGATGGTGAGACCGCCCTCTCAATGGTTTTCGAGAGGAAGGGAATCAGTGACACCGGCCGATAATTTTCAACCAGGGCGGGGTTAAGCGTAGTCTTTTTTTAGTAGTGGCGTAACTCTGGCTTGTTTGCAGGCAGCTGGAAATACGCCCGAGGACAAAGAGGCATTAATCACGGATGTGATCGGTGGGACTACCGTAGGAGCGATATCTTGTAGGAGTTTAGAGAGGATGGGGTCCAGTGGGCAGGTGGTAGGTCGGTTATCAATGATCAGTTTGGATACCTCGTCTTCGGAGAGAGGGGTGAACGAGGAGAGAGTTGCGCTATTGTTTCGGGGAGGTAGTAGGTTGTGACTGAGGGGATCACAAAATTGTTTGCTGATAGTCGCCACCTTGTCTGTGAAGAAGGGGGCAAAGCTGTCAGCAGTGAGGTTGGTGGCAGGGTGGGGTGGGGGAGGATTGAGCAGTGATTTGAAGGCGGAGAAGAGTTTCCGTAAGTCAGTTGTGCTGCTGATTTTCTTGTTGTAATACTCCATTTTAGCAGTCGTGATAGATGAGGAGAATGACGCTAGGAGAGATTGGAAGGCTCCTAAGTCAGCGGGGTTGAGCCCAAATGAACTTGTGTTTGCGCACACAGTAAGGGGTCCCTTGGCAGTCTTTTTCTGACAGCTGGAGGGGCTCAGATCCACCTAAAAACTTAATTGACTATATCAATGGGTTTCGGCACAGGCTGTACACAGCTGGGGAGTTAGCAAAACAAAAACTTGCGTCGGCTCAGGACAAGATGAAATCGTGGTATGATCGTCATACTGAACGTTGCACGTTTAGTCCTGGAGACCAGGTACTCGCTCTACTCCCTATTGTTACCTCACCATTCCAGGCAAAGTTTTCAGGTCCACACATGGTGTTGAAACAAATTTCTGATCAAAATTACATAATTTCAACTCCCAGTCGGAGGAATAAAAGTCAGCTTTGCCATGTAAATTTGCTTAAACCGTATTACGAACGCACCTCTGAGCCATCCTTTTCAGTTGTACAACCAAATGTGGGTCACGCTTGTGCTGCTTGTGTTGCTGGTCCAGTGTAGGAATCTTTTCATAATGTAGGTGGGGAGGATGATGTGTTGACTGCACCTGATCAGGCCATGTTACGCGGACGCTTAAAAAACTCTGACGCTTTACAAAACTTGAACAAACTGTTGAAGCACTTGCCAGAATCACGCCATGGCCAGCTGGTTGAATTGATTCTGAGTTTTCCCTGTTTGTTTGGCGATACACCTAGTTGTACTCACCTCATTGAACATGACATTGATGTGGGAGATGCGAAGCCAATTAAACAGAGGTTCTACCGTGTAAATGCTGAAAAACGCAAATTTCTAGATGCTGAAATCGCATACATGCTGGAGAATGGTATTGCAGAGCCATGCAATTCAAGCTGGTCCTCTCCATGCTTGCTTGTGCCAAAGTCTGACAATACACCACGGTTTTGTTCGGATTTTCGCAAAGTGAATAATGTCACTAAGCCTGACTCCTTTCCTCTGCCAAGGATGGAGGACTGTATGACCAGGTGGGTTCGGCGAAATTTGTAAGTAAGTTTGACCTACTTAAAGGATATTGGCAGGTCCCATTGTCCAAGCGGGCACGTGAGATAGCTGCTTTTATAACTCCTGATGGACTTTACTCTTATTTGGTTATGCCGTTTGGTCTTCGGAATGCACCAGCTACCTTCCAGCGTTTGATGAACCGTGTCATTTGTGGCTTGCAGGGAACGTATTCGTGAACTGTTCACCCGTTTGGCGGAGGCAAGGCTTACAGTAAACCTCGCAAAGTGTGAGTTTGCGAGGGCGACCGTCACCTATCTCGGCCGGGTGGTGGGACAGGGTCATGTGCGTCCGGTTGACGCTAAAGTCCAGGCAGTGAAAAAATATCCAGCTCTGACCACAAAGAAGGAGCTTATGCGTTTTCTTGGCCTCGTAGGGTATTACAGAGGTTTTTGCAGGAACTTCTCGACCGTGGTAGCACCCCTAACTGATCTGTTGAAAGGGAAGGTCTGCCCCGGTGTTGGCTGCCCCACGCTTTGACCGCATTGTCTAGAGCTCCAGCTTAGTGTTGGTTATGACTGCTCTTTGTTTGTTTCCACACTCGATATATTTTTCACGGGAATCCTTTTGGGTCCCCGTTCTTATGGGGGGGGGGATCTTTCTGAACAGCATATAATCCCTATGAAAAACACATGGTGTATCAATACACTTGAAATATTGATATGAAAGTAACGCTTAAAAAGTAAATAAAGTTTTATAAAATTAATAGCAACATTTTAACTAAACAAGGGAACATTATATGTGTCACACCGTGGTGATGTCAAGCTGAGGTTTCCTGTTTTATTTTGAAAGTTAACTCTCCTCTCGTTTCAGGTCACTTGCCCTTCCTCATGTGTCACCAGTCTGATTGTCTTCCCCCACCCTGATTGTTTCCACCTGTTCCCCATTTCCCTCATGTGTATATATAGTCTGTGTTTCCCCTTGTCTCGTGCCGAAGTGTCTTCGTTCTCGTATCGTCGCACCCAAGCCCTTCCATTGCCTCCAAGCCTGATCCATGTGTCCTTGTTTTGTAAGTTTCATAGCCCGTAGTTCAAGATTAGATAGGGTTTTTGTTGCCTTTTTTCATCCTTCGGGATTGTTTTCAGTTTGATGGTTTCTTTCCTTTTGATAAAGTTTTTTCATCCTCCGGGATTGATTTGTTTCCAGCCAGTTTAGGTGTTTAGACCATAATATATAGATAGTTCGGTTTCCTCCTCATTTTGAGAGAGTGTTTTTGTTTGATAAACGTTATTAGATCTTTCCTTCCCATTTTGAAGTGAAGTGTTTTTCTTTCTAGTTCAGTGTTTTTGTTTTTTCCAAGAGAGTGTAGCAGAGTATTTAGTTAGAGTTAGAGTGCTGCTTAGAGTAGCCATTTTTGTTGTAAATTTTGTAGACTGTGTTCAGCAGCTCGGAACTAATAAAGCTTCTTCGAAACCTGCCTATTCCGCGACTGAGTCTGCTGCTTTGTTCTGGGCCTGACAATATGAGACCAGATAGTATCTTTTTCTTTCAAAATTTCTCATTGTCACAAAATGGCTCTGTAAATGTGACAAGGAGAGAGAGAGCAAACAAAGTTGAACAAATAAAATGTGACTAAATAATAAAAAGAACATACAACAAGGTGAGGGAGTTTTTAGGATTTAGCGTGAATGCTATGCATGGATGAGTGGTCTGTGTGCTGTGGAGGTGTGAAAATGCTACACCGAAACCAAAAGGATGTCAGCAGGTGGATGAGAAAGTCAGAAAACACATGGCCAAGCTTTTATAGGGTGGAGGACCCAGGTGGATTTAATGAGCTCATGACCCTTACACCTACATCAACTGGCTGCCAGGATTGCCAGGTCAGCCTATAAGTCTATGAGAGAGTTGTTCTTTAGGAGAAAAAAAAATAACCTACTGTATTTTTTTTGCAGCATCTGCAGACTCAGCTTTCTCGGATTTATTTGCCATTGGTTCCAGAAGGAAAAACAGCACTTTTGGCAGGAAGTACATACTGAAAAGAATACATTAATGTTATTTCAAAAAAACAAAATAAAAATATACACAACACAAAAAGATTTCAGATGAAGTAACAACCACTGACCAGTAACTTCCAGTGTACTCCCCCAACATTTACAAAAGACAGTATGGCCTCATAGTTGGTGAAGTCAGTCTGTAATGAAAATAAAAACACACAAGTAATTCTCAATAAAAAATGCACAACAACTTCATATGTCACAGTCTGCTCCCCTTTCACCTGCCTCTCAGTAATTTTCCATTCCCTCTCCACTCACCTGCCAGCCACGCCCCCCTCATCAGACCTACTCCCTTCACCTGCTTGACTCACCTGCTTCCCATCACCAATCAAGCTAGGATTTAAGCTCTCCCAGCTCACTCACTCTCTGCCAGATTGTTCTCTATGCTCACGCAAGACTTTCCAGCACTCTTCTCCGGACTGATCTCCTGCTGCCGACTCTGCCTGCCTTGGACTAACCTGTTTGCTGTACTCCCGGTAACCGACCCTGCCTTCCGTCTTCGACCACGAGCTTCTGATCCCTCTGGAATCTGCCAGCTAGTGTCGGCCCAGCTACTGGTGGCTTGCTCCTGGTACGTCTGCCTTAACTCCTGCCTACCTGCTTGCTGGACTGGTGTTCCCAGCCTAAGCCCCTGGACTTTCCCTGTGCCCAGAGAGACTGTTTCCTGCATGTGCTGCATTTGGGTTCTAATTACACCCGTTACATCATATGTGATTTTTGCTTATGTATTAGGAAACTGGAACCTGACCGGTTGGCAGATAGCATTACTGCAACTACCACTTCAGTTCTTTCTTTTTTCCACAGTGATTGTAGCTGGGAAAAATGTATAATATCTCAATTCTTCATTTAATCAGATTACTCTAATTGAAATACAAACGGAATCAAATAATAATCAAGAATCTCGAACTCTGGGCTTTTTAAGTTAAGTCCAAAACATATGCAGGAATAAAATGCTTACTAAGTGATATAATTGTTGTTGGATATGCATTTAAAAAGTGAGAATACTCCTATCAGTAGTGATGATTACGCTTACCAGCTGTTCATCTTCTTGCATTTTGGTGGATGGTGGTCATCCCGCCTCCTCCAGCAAAGTGGCGATGTTTGTTTGGATGGTTGGTTCTGTATCCAGCTGTACAGTACACATGTTATGCATTAGGTTAGGTTCATGCATGGAATACTGGAAAATAAATGGAGGGTGGCTGATGTGGATACTTGGGCTGTTATAAACAAGACTGAATAATTACATGACATCCGTACATCTCCCATTACAACAGATGTACATTAATAGAGTATGCACATTAACATTATTATCAAAAGTGAAGGGGTTGGGGGGTCACGTGACGCAAATGGCGGAGTAGCAGCTCATAGTTTGTGCTCCCGCAGCTCGATATCCGTCAGCTTATTTTTTCAAGTCAAAAGGAGGAAAAAACGTTGTCACGGTGAGCAGACGTCGCAGCGTATGCTTAAGAATGCCTGGTACTCAGAAAAGGCTTAATATTAAAAAAAAATATTAAATCAGCCTGGAGTCAATCGCCTCGGTGCAGCCAGGCTAACATGTCGGACGACACGCGGCCAATGCTAGGGCAAGTTGACGCCGACAGTTTGGTGGAACGAATATCTGCTAAAGTGCGTGAGGGTGTAGAGGATTCCTTTGATAAGAAAATCGACCCGGTTCTGCAGAAACTCGATGCCTGCTTATCTGAAATCGCCTCACTAAACACACGAATGACAGAGGCTGAAGGCCGCATCTCAAACTCTGAAGACGCAACGGCAACCTTCACCATGAAGCTCTCCAAGGTCGAGAGCAAGCTCGAGGCGGCCTTGGATAAGATCGACGACCTAGAGAACAGGAGCCAGCGATGCAACATACGTGTCGTCGGGCTCCATGAGGGCAGCGAAGGCACTAACCCCGTTGCTTTCTTCAGGACATGGTTGCCGGAGCTATTGGAGATTAACGCAAAAGGAGGTTCGGTTAAGGTAGATCGTTGCCATCGGGCCCTCACACGTCGTCCACCCCCCGGTCAGCGGCCCCGGGCTGTCATCCTGAAGCTCCACAACTTCCAAGATAAAGTCCGGATCATGCAAGCGGCAAGGAAGGCACAGTCCCTGGCATACAACGGCGCCCCGATCATGATTTTCGACGATTTCTCCGCGGCCGTTATACGGAAGCGTCAGGAATATTATCCGGTGAAACAACAGCTGAAGGAGAGAGGGATCGTCTTCGCCATGATGTACCCTGCTGTGCTCAGGATCAAATACAATGGGCAGGAAAAAGTCTTTAAACATCCTAAAGAAGTGTCTGCCTTCTTGGATAAAGAGGCACGGCGCGGAGGATCTCCCTCCACGCTCCCTGATGAGTGAGGGTTTTTGTTTCTTCGGCTCGCACGCTGCCGTGGCCATCTACTGAACTTCGCTGCAAATGTCGGGTTTGTCTGTTAGAGGAGTGGGAGAGCATAAAACTTTCGATAGCACTGAGACTGGTGAGCTGGCACCTCCTAACCCCTTTCTTTTAAATTTCTATTATTTTTTTTTTATTCTATTTAGTTGTTGTTTTTTTAATTTTAAATATGTCTCTCCTCTGTTGTTGGGAGATGTGCTTATGCCTTTGTCTGTGCTATATAGCTATTTTAGTTATACACTGATCTATACACTGGACTATGGATCCTTTTTCTTTGTTTCATTTGTTTTCCCTCCATTGTTATACATTTGCAGTTGCTTACAAGATTGCTGATGACTTCGTAATAATTTTTCTTCTCTGATCTGAGCTGCGGGCCAGCAGTTGAGGTGTGTTACTAATTCAATTGAAAGGGATTCAATAGCTGGTCCAGCATCCTCCTCTATTTGAGTAGAGAGGTTAGCTTGCACCCTGTTGGGTGTATTAGACCTAAGTCTGACCCCAATGTCTATCTGTTATCCTTGGTTGCTTTCTTTTGTATATAGTTATCTTCTAAATGTTGGCAAAGCAGTGTTTTCATTTTCTTTTTATGTTTTGCTTTTTGGTTTAGCTTCAGGGAGCTCTGGTTGTTCTCAGTATTTTTATGCACGAGTTGTCAGTATGGTTTCTGTAACTCATGATGACCAGTGACAAACCTACACTGAAAATGTGCAGCTGGAATGTGGGGGGTATACATAATCCTATTAAGCGGAAAAAGATTTTGAGTTCTCTTAAAAAAGAACATGTTCACATAGCTCTCCTGCAAGAAACGCACCTAACCGCTAGTGAGCACTTAAAGTTGAAGCGTGACTGGGTGGGGCAGGTGTTTAGCTCATCTTTTACTAGTAAGAGCAGAGGTGTCGCCATTCTAATTCATAAGCATCTACCTTTTTCTGACGTCCAAACTATTTCTGACAAATTGGGTAGATATGTCATGCTAAGGGGTCGTCTACATGGCCAGCTGGTGTCGTTTTTGAATATTTATTTTCCCCCAGTCCATTCCAATGACTTTGTCTCACAAGTGTTTTCTTTGTTTGCCGATTGGATTAATGAGAATACAGTCGTTGCAGGTGATTTTAATTGCTATTTCTCCTCAGTAATGGACAAATTGCCATCAGTACAAAACTCAATGTCTAGAAGAGCTAGAGCTATAGTAGATACCTGTGATGAACTTAATCTAGTGGATACCTGGCGTGTTCTACATCCTAACGATAAAGCATTTACATTTTATTCTGGTGTACACAAAACATCCAGTAGAATTGACTTTGTTTTCACCCCCAAAACTTCACTGAGTAACGTTAAGAGCTGCACTATTGGAGACATTATTATATCGGACCATGCACCCATTTATATAACCCTAAACAACTTGAATCCTGCATGTCAAAGCCGACCCTGGAGATACGGCGCGTTTCTGAACCATGACCCCAATTTTGAGAAATTCCTAAAAGTGCAGTTAGATTATTTTTTTAAAGAGAACAAAACTCCTGATGTTTCACCAGGTCTACTTTGGGATACTATGAAAGCCTATGTGCGAGGTCTTATTATATCGTACACTGCTAAACTTAAAAAGAACAGTAGAGCAGAGCAAAGGAAACTCGAGCTAGAACTACACAATCTCCAAACTAGATACAACTTATCCCCATCAGAAGAACTCAGAAATGATATACTTGTGGTTAAGGCAGCACTGGAGAGTGTACTAACAAAGAAGGCTGAAAAATCTATGTTTTTTATGAAACAAAGAATGTACGAGTATGCTAACAAACCTAACCGATATTTGGCCAATCTCCTTCGAAACCGAGGTCCAGCCCAGAATATCTCTTTTATCAAGGATTCAACTGGCACACACAGTTATGATAATAAAGTAATCAATGACACCTTTAAAATTTTCTATAAGCAGTTATACTCTTCACAGCTCAATCCGCACTCAGAGCAAGCTATGACAGATTTCTTTGCAAAGGTGGACTTACCGAAAATTACAGAGGATCAAAAAGATGATCTATGTAAACCAATAACCCTGAGTGAAATTAAGAATTGTATCCAGCTACTCCCCAACAACAAAGCCCCAGGTCCTGATGGCTTCTGTGCAGAATTTTATAAAAAGTTTAATACAATCTTAGCTAATCCTTTATTGGACGTGCTGCAGTCCTCATTTACGACTGGAGCTCTTCCTCCATCTCTTATGGAGGCTAATATTTCTTTGGTATTAAAAAAGGGGAAATCCTCTGAGGTATGCTCTTCATACAGGCCGATATCTGTGTTAAATCTAGATTTGAAGCTTCTTGCAAAGATTCTGGCCATGCGTTTAGAAAAAGTTCTTCCCACTATTATTCATAACGACCAGACTGGCTTTATACGTGGAAGGTATTCTTCACACAATGTTAGACGCCTGCTAAACATTATTCAGCATTCCTCCCTGTACAGTGCAGAATCTCTAGTTATTTCTCTTGACGCGGAAAAAGCGTTTGACAGACTGGAATGGCCCTATCTTTTTTTCACGCTCAAAAATTTTGGCTTCGGAGAGGAGTTTATTAGATGGATTCAGATCTTGTACACATCACCCCTCTCAGCTGTAATCACAAATGGGCTTAGGTCTAGTAATTTTAAGATTGAACGGGGTACTAGGCAGGGCTGCCCCCTAAGCCCACTTTTATTTGCGCTAGCTATGGAGCCTCTAGCTACCGCCATTAGACAAGACACCACTATTAGAGGAATCTTCCTAAATAATCATGAGCATAAAATCTCGCTGTACGCTGATGATGTGTTGATTTTTTTAAGCTCTCCTGCACAGTCCATCACTAAAGTGATAGAACTAATTAATAACTATGGTTCTTTCTCTGGTTATAAAATAAATTTCTATAAAAGTGAAGCCATGCCGCTCTGTGTCTCACAGACACTGGACCCTAACATTTCACAACCGTTTCGCTGGTCTCCAGCAGGATTCCTATATCTAGGTATAAAAGTTTCACCGTGTCTAAATGACCTTTATAAATTAAATGTTGCCCCTCTCTTACAAACTATTAAACACGACCTTGACAGGTGGTGTGGCCTGCCCCTATCCCTTTTAGGACGCATTCATTTGATCAAAATGAACATCCTCCCTCGTCTTCTATATTTCTTTCAAATGTTACCACTGGTTATGTCAAAAAATGTTTTTACAAAATTGAATAGTGCTATTATATCATTCATCTGGCGTAAAAAGAGGCCCAGGTTAAGATACAGTTTTCTGAGTCTTCCTATTAAACGTGGTGGCCTAGCAGCACCAGTGTTTTCATATTACCTGTGGGCGGCACAGTTTAAGTTTCTTTTGGAATGGTTCATAGGTGACCCGGATTCTATTTGGCTCGGCTGTGAATCAGCTTCTTTAGGAAGGATCCCCTTACAGAATTTGTTATATATCTCCCCAGGCAAAGTTACAACTCTGACGAAGGACAATCTACTCTTAAAGAATATGCTGAACATGTGGCGTAAAGTCAGAAAATTGGAAGGGTACAGTAACTGTTTCTCTTTGTTAACCCCTATTCACGAGAACCTGGACTTTTACCCTGGACTTCAGGGTGGCCTCATGGATTGGAAGCTCAAGGGTATTAAGGTTGTGGGGGACATGATTCAGGAGGGCTCAATTTTAACATTCCAGCAAGTAAAAAGTAAGTTTGGGGTCACCGATAAGGATTTTGTTAAATTCCTTCAGGTTCGAAGCTTTATTCAACGTGGCTTGAAAGATTCCAATGGTAGTCTGGCTATCTCACCAATAGAATCCCTTTTGGTAGACGGTGTGCAGCCTAAAGCTTTCACTAAGAAGCTCTATAAGATTCTATGCAGTTTCAATGTAGATAATTCTGTTAGAGTAAAAGGCAAATGGGACTCTGACCTGGGTTCAATAGAGCCTGGGGACTGGGATGCCCTGTGCAGCCATCCGTCTAAGGTCTTGGTGTCTAATTCTGCTTGGGAAAGGCAGTTCAAAATCTTGCATAGGTTGTATGTCGCCCCTGAAGACAGACACAGAATGAACCCAACTTTGTCTGAGCTCTGTAATAAATGTCAGATTGCAGCTGGATCACTTATTCATTGCTTGTGGAGCTGTCATCTCATCCAGCAGTTCTGGACTGTAGTAGTTCAACAGCTGAACACAATGTTTAGGAGTCATCTACAGTTGAGTGCAAGGACTTGTCTGCTGGGACTGGAGGACGAGCTGCCTGCGGGTTTTTCCAACAGAGACCTTTTACACATTCTGCTACATTGTGCTCGGAAATGTATCATGTCCCTATGGATCTCAGATAAAGTCCCCACTCTCAATCAGTGGAAACAAACAGTGACCAGTATTTTACCATTTGAAGCCTACTCTGCAGCTTTGAAGGATAAACCGTTTCTATTTTACCAGACATGGGATCCATTTCTTGCCTATCTCGGCACCAGTGCACCTCGTAAGATGAGGTCAGGTCTTATAGATCTGGCCTGGGAAAGAGATCAGTCTCCCTGAACCTTTTTTTTTTTTTTTTTTTAATCTTAATGTATGTGTACTAATGTATATTTTATTATGTTATGTTGCTCCTTTCTACAAATGCTTTGCAAAAAAAGTTCAATAAAAATATGTTTGAAAAAAAAAAAAGTGAAGGGGTTGTATTCTATATGTCTTACTATATAGCTGACTTTCTATACACTGTGTTTAGAAACAATCACACACCCCAAGAACATTACACATTTGATTACACAAGTTATTAAACAATAACCTGAGGCTGTGTGGCATTGGTGTCTGTGTCCTTCTCCTATACTTTGCTCTTGTTGGACATCTTCTTCGTCTGAACCTGATAATCACAATGTTACAGTAAATCCTCTTTTTATATAATATAACAACATAATACGATACACCTTGGTAAACACTACAGCATCTTGTCATTAAGTACCGTGTTTCTTGGTTTCTCAAATTCAAAGGGCTTGGTCATTGTTGAAACGTATACACCTCTCCGTCCCTGCTTCTTCTGTTTCCACCGTTCAACATCAACCCTGTGTGTCTTGTTACAATAAACAGAGAGATGTATTGTTTTTAATTAACCTCTTTTTGGTAATCTGCAGTTCTTTTGGTCTAGTATTATTCATTTGAGGTTTGTAATAGTAAGTAATGTGAAGGACAATTACATTAACCAGAAAACAGTGAAAATATCATACCTTCTTTTTGATTTTTAGAGAAAAAGAGCTCTCAAAAGAGCTTGATGCATCCTCTTGTAGGTGTAATTCTATTACAGATATGTTGAATTTAAAGTGGGTTGATGTTAGTACAGGTCTTATGTAGAAATCCTGAGGTTGAATTGAACCATTTATTTTTTTTAAATTATTTCCTTTCCTTCTAAATGTTTCTTAAAACATCAACGCAAGTTGCCTCTAGTCATAGCAAAACCAGGATCTATGGATGAATAAACGTTACTGTCAATCCCTTATTTATTTACATTTAGTCATTTAGCTGACACTTTTATCCAAAGCGACTTTGTAGATGGATCCAACTACATAATTAGATTTGAGTCAGAGTTAAGCTACTTGCTTGATATCTGCTAAAGGCATGACACAATGCATAAGGTTTCAGCACCATTCCACACATAACCATGTTTTCAAATGAAGACATCAAGTGTTTTGATCCCGGCCTAGTGTGGGTCACATGCATGCTTTAAACAATATCACTGTCCACTGGCTGTGTGACAATCTGCCAATAAAAACATGTCCCACCTCCTCAGATATCTCACAAATGGCCCCCGTGGCCTCTGTGAATGACGGAAATAGCAACAGAGAACTTTAATGTATGTACTACACAGAACAATCCTGTGTCTACCGCTGTGCGCTATGGAAAATAGCTGTATTGTACAGTCTATGTAATAAATTCTGGCAAACTTTTAATAAACAAAATTACAATAAATCATCAATCAAAAAATCTTACAATCAGACATTAAATACTTTTTTTAGGTCCTTCATTTTTTCTAAGTTGATTTACTATCTTTTAATACTTTTTATTACCCCATGGACACCCTGTACAGTAGTAGCAACTTAAAAGTTCCCGTTCAAGCTGAAGGCCAGCTGAATGGCAGCGTGTCCCAGCTGACTTTCAGCCAGCTGTCTGCTAAGTACCGTGACCGGAGTGACCCCCCTCCTTCTCCTGGGCGTGCCTTTTTTTTTCTGTAACTCCACCCATTTATGTGATTACAGGGTATAACCAGGAGATGGCGCTTCTCTCCCAGAGTTCTCTAAAGTTGTTCTACCTGGAGATGACGTAGCTTACACACCTCATTAGCATTCTTGTTGCTCAACCTTTCGTTTGCGCTTACAGTAATGGGCTTTTTGGTCTCCCAGTGTCACAGATCACAGAGTGGAAAATGCAGCTGGTTTGAGTACTGCACACTATACAGTAGCCGCATGATTTGAGCGTGTTCATGAACTGAAATTGAATTGAAGGTGTTTATATCTAACATGTCACCATTCACCAAATCAACAACATCTAGGCTGTTCTGTCTTTACTAGTGGTGAGCCGTTATCGGCGTTAACGTGAGACTCTTATCGGGCGATGAAAAAAATATCACCATTAATCTATTCTCAAAACTGTTCTAGCCTTTGAGGTTTGACCTTTTGACTTTTTTCTCTTTTGTTCGTTTTTGTTTTCTTCGCTTTAACTCTGTGGAGTCCTGATCTCTATAGCAATGTGGTTTTTAGAGAGTGTTTGAGTTTTTCTCGTGTTTTTAAAATGCCGCTTCCACCTGGACAGCTGCCTTTGTTTACTCCGGGAACAGCTGATCGATTAATTACAGTATCTATGGCCACCACGTGTCTTTACATAATTACTAAAGCATCTCACACTCTCTCTCGCTCATCTGCATGTAAACAACAAACTAGCCCTTAAAAAAGTTACAACAACGGTTCGGACGTCCCGCAGACGACCTGCAGATACAAGCGAGCGTTTTTTTAAATGAACAGTTTATTTGGAGGGGAGGGCTCGTTGTTGTTGTGCACGACATAGAGCTGCAGAGACGAGCGTTTTGGAAGCCCTTTGTTATGCAGGTATTTACTGTAGTGCACACTTTAGGCCAGGTAAACCATACAAACCCCTCATTAGCATTATCATTGTTTGCACTTGATGGGCTTTTCGGTCTCCCAGTGTCACACAGATCAGAGCAGAGAATGCAGCTGGTGAGTACTGTATACAGTAGCCTTGTGATTTGAGTGTGCTCATGAACATGAATGACTCCTTTTCATTTTTGTCCATTCCATAGGCTAAATGCTGTAAAGCGTAAATGGAAAGAATATGTATGAAATAAGTCAAGTATGTTTGCTTTTAATAAATTTTGCAGTATATATGTTATGTTTAATTCTACATGGACACCACTGTTTATTTTCCACTATGCCCCCCTCCATTATAATGATACACCGCACAGCATTTGAAAGTTCAGAGATAAGTCTTGCAAAAGTCCACGGTGACTCTCATTTGCCAAAACGTCTGCATGGCCCTTTACTACGTGTCATTCCCTGTCTCTCTGCCCCCTCCTTCCTGTCTCTCTTCAGCTGACATATCCATAAAAGGCCCAAAAATATACTTAAAAACTGACGTTACGAGCGGAGTTGTCTTTAATAAAATGTTTATGTTGGCATGTTGTTGTTGTGCGTGACATAGAGTTGCAGATACGAGTGGCTGCAGCGCTGCCTTAGTGTTATCTTATCACAACTTTTTTTTCCTATCAATTGATCCGCTGATCAGCTGATTGGCTCACCCCAGCGTATTTGTTTAGATGTGTCTTAGTTTAGACAGTCTACGGTGAGAGCGGAACATCACTGCTCCTCCCCGTGGACAAATGAGGCATTGCAGCTGGTTTTCACACAGGCTGCTTAGGGACGTTTCCAGTCAGGGCCTCACTGACTACGTCATCGCGCGGGATTACATTTCGGTCACGGTCCAGCGAAGGACCTGTGAAGGACCTGCGAAGCACCAGTCACCGCCCTGTCACGGTCCTGTCACGGAAACACAGAACTTTTAAGTTGCTACATCTGTAGTATACTATACTACTACTAGTATACTATTTGAATTACTGTGCCCACAAATCTAAAGATAATTCTTCTAGAGCAGTTTATGGTTACCTGTTAACTTACATTAACACTTGCACTTACCTGTGTCGATTTCTGGGCAGCTCTTTTGTACTTTTTTGAGAGCATGTCATAAACAGGACCTGTTCCATGCCGTCCAAGGTCTCCTGCAATACAAGTACCTTACTTTAATAATTACAACAACAATCTGAAATAACTTAATTACATTGCATTTAGCAGACGCTTTTATCCAAAGCGACTTACAGGGGAGGACATAAGCTGAAAAGGTGTAAAGGAGCACAGAGTAGTTGTTAGTTTTGTTAGGCAGGGAAGCATTCTAGAAAGACAAGGGTTTTTACAAGTTTTTTAAAGGTAGAAAGGGATGTTGCAGTTCTTGTAGCCGTTGGTAGAGCGTAACGCCCTGGTCGGGACGTGAGCCTTTAGTAAGACGTTGAGATAGCCAGGGGCAGATCCTGAGATGGTTTTGTAGGCTAGCGTCACAGCTTTGTGTTTAACTCTGGCTGCTATAGACATGTAGGGGAGTAACCAGACTTACCGAGTAACAGTCCAGACCACAGAACTGCCTGAGGCAGAAAGTACTTTAGAAGCTTGGGGATGAGGGTGGGGCAGTAGTACCCATTTGGCTCTCCCTGTGTGTCCAGAGGTGCCTGCTGGATGACTTCTTTAAAATGCTCATCAAATGGTGTTGGACTTGATTCATCCTGTAAGAGGCCCAATTCTATTCTTGTCACATGTCATTTGGTCATGTTCATTGAACAGTACCAATTATTTTTTAGAACATCCTGTTTTTGTGGTACATGCAATTGTATATGTTGACTACATAGTTTGTGTTGTCAATGCATCAATATTTTTAACCCAAACAACAAATAGTCAGGTCAACATCTATGAAAGAAAAAATCAACACCAGAAACCTCTCAGAAACACACAAATACACACATGGCCAAAGACCTACTGTAAATAATCCATAACTCGCAAAAAAAACTAAACATGTAAATTAGTAAACAAGTACAACAGGATAACTAACCTGAAAGTCTTAATCAGTGATGTCAGAGTCTTTTATGACTAGCTGTGCATTTGAGGTGAGTAGTCTCTGCAGGTTATAAAAATGTTTTTCAACATTCTCATCACTTGATGGACTGGAGAGAACCACAGACGCACTTACTACAACCTCGTCTAGTTGTTCTAGTGTCGTAGCTTGTCATATGCCCCAGCAGATGCATACATAGGAGGTAGTGTTTGCCAGCACTATGGGAAGATTTTTAGAAGTACATATAAACATTGCCAATACAACACCATATTAAAATTTAGCAGAAGAAGGCTTCACTAACTCACTGTTTTTTGCAGAGGCCCTTAGCATGCTTCATGGCGTGACTTAAACACAGATGAAGAATTGGAAGTTCAATGACACTCCTCTTTGCTTTTCCAGTAACAATGCTATAGTACTGGGCAAGAAGCTCTGCAAGGCTCAGTCCACACAGGTTTTGTGAAATAGCCTGCATCAAAACAGCAGAGCCATCACAAATGTACATCACTGGCCTTTTTCTAATTGTCCTTCCATGTGCTTTCATGCAGTCCGTGATGAAGGAGCCTAAGAAGTAGGACACTGATGCAGTGGTATGTTCTGCGGTCACAAATGTAGCTACAGGGACTGGGGAGCAACATTTTAGTGGATGTCTTACCACAAGTTCATAAATGTAAATAGGTGCACTCCCTCCTTTGTCTTTTTTTAAGACGCTGCCTGTTGCATCCAAATAAACCACATCAGTCTTTGATCGTTTATGGAAGAGACATATTGTCTCTTTTGACCAGAGCATAAGTTGCAGCCCAAGTCCTTTGGGCTGAAGAATAATTTTTTGTATCAGCTTTTCCTCTGTGTCTTTTCCTCTGTGTCTCTCTGTCTTGTCAGAGAGGAGTTGCAGACTTCTCATTTCATTCTTATGCAACCTATTTTTTTTCCTCTCACAGTACATGATGTTTTTCAAAACTCCTGTGGTGCGTACATTGTCTCTGCATCCCGATTCCACCACATCCTCCTCCAGCTTCATAAAGCTCTCAAGATGGTATTGTCTTGGAAGTTTTGATGATTTTGATTTGAGCTGATTTCCTCTGAAATTCTTTTTCTGTCATCTGATCTTATTGGCCTTCTCTTGAGCTGGTCCGATCTGTGCTGCACCATGTTCCCGTAAAAAATTACCTCTGCCTTCAGTGAGTATTCACTCTTCACTCTCACAATGGCCTGAACACTACACTCTTCGAAAAGGCAGTATCCAGAGCAGGTGAAGGCTGGACAGGCTTTCTTAGATCCTACTTTTCTGACACTGTGCCTTTTAAATCCAAAAGAGCAATAAGGATGCACAGTTTGTAAGCCTTTTGAAATGACATTAGTCCAGTGTAATGTCTTGAATTGTCTATTTTGTTGTTGTCGTTTCAGTTGAATCCAATCATAATGTGAAATGTGAAAGAAACATGGCTTATCGGGCAACTTATGGGTGAAGAAGTGTAGTTCTGCCATGCCTTGTGATGATGAACTGGAGGCACTGCTGGAAATCTGCCAAAAAATTAAAGGAAAAATTTACAACACACACAACAAATGTACAAATTTGTGATAGTCCTATCCATTGTTCAACTGCACACACCAAACAAAAAACAAAACATGAATACATTTTTTAAAATGATGTTTTAAAAATTCTCTAATAATTTTGTAACAACTTGTGGGAATCCACAATAATCTCTGGGAAATGTGTATTATATTGTATACATGAAGGTAAAAGGTAATCACAACATTTAAAAGATGTTACCTCAATTTCCCAGCTAGGTGAGCTTAAATTGGTTTAATGCATTGTTACTCAAAGTGGGGCAGGCGCCCCACTGGTGGGGCGCGGAGGTATTGCAGGTGGGGCGCGTGACATCGGATTTTTTTTTTTCCCATGCGGATTTTTTTCCCCCATGCATGGGAATATTTTTCTGTTTTGCCTACGAGTCAAGTTTAAAACATTCATCCACAGTTAATTAATAATTTTGAAAAGCCTGACAGAAAAGAAATCAACCTTTGAGTCTGCGCAGGAAATTTCGTTTGAGTCTGCGCAGAAATCTTAACGTTCGATTCGTTTGTTATTTTACCTCAGACAGCAGTTAGCTAGTTCACAGTTAGCTGTTATTTCTATCGTCACAGGCAGCCCTAAAAGCTGCGTTAAAAAATGGACAAGTTTATTATACGGGCCACAACAAAAGTTAGCGATTCTAAAGCAATTGAGAAAGAGAAGACGAGATGCCCCAAACGAAAATATGATGAGGCCTATCTTGCGTTGGGATTCACAGCAGTGGAGGTGGGTGATGAGCAACGACCTCTCTGTGTTCTGTGTACCTCACACCCCACGCATATCGACAAGCCACTTGATTTTTTTCAGCGCAAACTCACTGAATACCATCACCAAGAGAAGCGAATGGTGAAAGCTACTTCAAGTAATTCCAAAGCACTAATGGCATCATACAGAGTCGCATACAGAGTCGCCCAGTGCAAAAAACCTCACACGATTGCTGAGCAACACCTAGACAAGATTAACACATTCACCTGCAAGCTCAATGTGTGGGAGTGAGTCAGGGGCGGACGGACGTCTTCGAGAACCTCACTAAACTCGCAGAAAGCATCGATTCTGGTGCCACCACAGTGCTCCCGTGTATCCAACAGCATATCGAGGCATTGGGAGGATTCTTCGGGAAATACTTTCCCAACAGTGCAACTCAATATGACTGGGTCGTGGACCCATTTCATGCAAGTGGTAAGTTCTGATATATCATTTCATATTATTTCATAGTAATTTCCTTCAAAAAAGTTTTTGCTTAAAATATGACAAATTACTGATGCTTCTCTGTCCTTCTACAGCGCCTGCTGATTTCAGCTGTGCAGAAGAGGAGCAGCTGATTGAAATGACATCAGACTCGGCGCTCAGGTTGAGGTTTGCAACTATACCACTCAGCCAGTTTTGGCTCGAGGTTGAGAAGCAGTACCCGTTGATTGGGCAGAAAGCTGTGGGAATTCTGCTGCCCTTTGCCACACCATATCTCTGTGAAATTGGGTTTTCAGCAGTTGCTGCCTTAAAAACAAAGTATAGGTCCCAACTCAACATTGAGCCAGATTTGAGAGTGGCTGTATCAAGCATTCATCCCCGGTTTGACGAAATGTGTGGTATGAAACAGGCTCATTGCAGCCACTGATCCCTGCCATTGTTTTTGTTAGTCTGCCATTATTTTATTGTTTTGTTCTAATCAAGTCATTCTTTAAAAAAAAAGCACTGTTTGATGCCTGTGGTGCCTTATCATTTATCAATGAGCTTGAACATTTTCACATTAAGTGTGCATTAGATTTGTTCACCTGCCACTGTCTTTTCATTACTTTTTTTTTTGTGATGACAATGTTTTCATGTTCAGTGTGTTAATGAACTGATGTCGCTTTAATAAATTTGAAAAGTATATATTTGTATGTAGGCTATGTGTTTGTTTTTTCATGACCATTTATCGGTGCGTGCAAGGTGGGGCGCGGCAACATCCAGACCTTCTCAGGTGGGGAATGATGGAAAAAGTTTGAGAACCACTGGTTTAATGCATTGCATCTGTTAAGTCTTTAACCAAGGGCACAGGGCTGGATAAGTCTGTTTCATGGAGGTGTGTGTTGTAGGTTTCATTGCCATCCAGTTTATTGTTTGTTACCCTGTTCTATTCTGGCCCTGGTCTCTGGTCTGTGGCGAAGACTGTATGTTGCCTTGCTCGTCATCTTCCCCGCCACTGTCATGGGTTCCCAGACCTGAAAACATTAACAAAAGTGAGTAGTCATATTCTACTGATGGATTTGTCACTCAACATATATTGTCCTCCTTGTTCAACTTCTGTTGTGGTCTGGTCCTGGTCATCTTCCCCGCCACTGTCATGGGTTCCCAGACCTGAAAACATTAACAAAAGTGATTCGTCATATTTGGATTTGTCATAGATTTTTATATTTAGACAAAATAATCTTTAATTCTGTAGTTAGGTTCTGTGTTAAAAATAACATGGTGAAATATTTTACATTTCACTGTATTGAACACTGAAGCTCTTATGGTTGAACATGACAAAAAAGCTAGAAATGAGGCTAACCAAAAACCGAAATGATCATGAGCTCATCTCGTGGACCATTTCTCTGCCGATTTTCAGACGAAAATTGTATAAACATTCACTGGTCAGTTAAAGAGCAGGTGCTCCCTGCTCCTTCTGGAAAATTTCTCCTCTCAAGTTAATTGGTATTGTTTTTATGTTCGTACACAGGATTTGTGGGAGCAAATAAAAATAATAACAATAGTGTGGACAGGGCATCCACGCTAATAAGCGCGGTGGATACCACAGTGTGCGCAGGCACACTCAACTAGAAAAATTTCGAAAAGAATTTTACGTGTGCCAAGTGTGGGGAGTGTGCACATTCTACATCTCTGAGGCGACGCCCTGTCATGTCTTCCTTGGCCCTTCTAACGGTGCAAACTTGCTGAATTTTGGGTGACTTTTTTTGAAAATATCCAGAGTGACTGCCATCCAAATTCTCTGCTGTTGCACTGACTGATATTTTATATTTTATTAATGTTTTCAAAAGAGCATCATATTTCAATAGCTATTTACTGAGTGAAAGTTTTTATCACCTTTTTAACACTATAATAACAATATTCTTTCTGTTTTTTTATATATATATATTTCATAATGTAAATATGAGATTTGAAGCTCAGTAGCTTCCAGGTCATGTGACCTATTAACTCAAAATCAACGTAGAACAGTATATGTACACCTGCTGTATGAGACACACCACCTTCTATAATATTGTAACACTTGTCATATTTCTTATGAATTTTTATTATATTTCATAATGTAAATATGAGCGTTGAAGCTCAATAGCTTCCAGGTCATGTGACCTATTGACTCAAAATCAATGTAGAACAGTCTATGTACACCTTCTGTATGAGACATACATGTTTTTAAAGAATTTTAACACTTGACATATTTTTTATGAATTTTTAATATATTTCATAATGTAAATATGATCTTTGAAGCTCAATAGCTTTGAGGTGACCTATTGACTCAAAATCGATGTTGAACAGTAGATCTACACCTGCTGTATGAGACACACTTCTTTTTATATCATTTTAACACTTGACATATTTTTTATAAATTTTTAATATATTTCATAATGTAAATATGAGCTTTGAAGCTCAATACCTTCCAGGCCATATGACCTATTAACTCAAAATCAGTGTAGAACAGTCGATCTACACCTGCTGTATGAGACACACCTCTTTTTATAGAATTGTAACATTTGTCATATTTTATTTTATTTTTTATTTTATTAAATATATTTCATAATGTACATATGAGTATTGATCATACTTGTTTCATGAGACACACTTTTGTTAAATCAAACCATTCTTCATATTTTATAAATACATGTTTAATACGTCTAACACCCACGTCATATTTTGAAAACTGGAAGTGTCCACACGCTGCAGTACGCTAGCGCTGACTTTCCCAGTTTTCTTAAAGTATTTGCCATAAAGTCGGCAAAAAGGGCATGCTTGAAAATATTGAAGCGGTTGACGTGACCACGCGAATACGAGAGACAGCTGGCCTCTTATCGGGCGATAAAAAAAATATCACCATTAATCTATTCTCAAAGCTGTTCCAGCCTCTCAGGCCGCTTTTTTACTTTACTTTTTGACGTTTTTGTTTTCTTCACTGTAACTCCGTGGAGTCCTGATTTCTCTAGCAATTTAGAGAGTTTTGTGCTTTTGTCGTGTTTTTCTCGTAGGTTTTTCTTGGTGGTGTTTTTTAAATGCAGCTTCCACCTGGACAGCTGCCTTTGTTTACTCTGGGAAAAAGCTGATTGTGCTAATGCCGGCCGGCATTGGCGCAATCAGCTGTTCAATTGGCGCGATTAATTTATGGCCACTCACTAGTCTTTGCATAATTACAGGAGCGTCTCTTCTCTTGTGCTCGCGCCTGTCTCTCGCTTATCTGCATGTAAACAACAAACTAACCCTTAAAAAAGTTACAAAAAACGGTTTGGACGTCATGGGGCTGCCAGGCCTGTGTGTCAGACCTGCCGATACAAGCGAAAGTTTATTTTTTTTAATTAACAGTTTATTTGGAGGGAAAGGCTCATTGTTGTTGTGCGCGACATAGTGCTGCAGAGATGAGCGTTTTGGAAGCCCTTTGTTATGCAGGTATTTACTGTAGTGCACGCTTTAGACCAGGTAAACCATACAAACAGCTCATTAGCATTCTCATTGTTTGCACTTGATGGGCTTTTTGGTCTCCCAGTGTCACAAAATACAGAGCGGAAAATGCAGCTGGTTTGAGTACTGTATACTATACAGTAGCCTTGTGATTTGAGTGTGCTCATGAACATGAATGACTCAGCCAGAGGGGCACCAAGTAGCCACCTGGGATTGGCTGGCAACGCCATGACTGACAGGCTTCACAGCCTCTAACAACGCCACCCCCCCAGGCATCACCATATACACCGCAGCCTACTGTAACTTAATTGAACACAACTCAACAGCCACAGTGTATACACAGTGCGTTACAATATGTATGCTTTTATTCTACATGGACACCACTGTTTATTTTCCACTATGCCCCCCTCCATTATAATAATACACCGCACAGCTTTTGAAGTCCAGAGATAAGTCTGTTGCAAAAGTCCACGGTGACTCTCGGTTGCCAAAACGTCTGTATGTCCTCGACGAGCTCCTGTTTTGTGCCTGGCTTAGCCTCCTTGTGAATAAAGTCTTTCATGGAATGCCTAAATATATGTTTGATGGTTTCGTAAGCTTATACTGCAAACTTAATTAAAACCAAAAATACTTGACTTATTTCATACTTGATTCGCCCGTTATTCTTTCCATTTACGCTTTATGCCATTTAGCCTATGGTCACTCTTTACCAAATCAACAACATCTAGGCTATGTTACGGACGTTGCGAGCAGAGTTTTCTTTAATAACACGTTTATGTTGGCATGTTGTTGTTGTGCGTGACATAGAGTTGCAGATACGAGCGGCTGCAACGCTCAGTGTTATCACTCAGTGTTAACGCAACTTTTTTTTTTTCCCCATCAACTGATTCGCTGTTCAGCTGATCGGCTCACCCACTCACCCCAGAGTATCTGTTCAGACGTGTCTTAGTTTAGACCAGTGCTTCTCAATTATTTTCTGTTACGCCCCCCCTAGCAAGAAGAAAACAATTCGTGCCCCCCCACTCTCCGCCGCGTCTATAAATAATATCATTTGTCTATAAAATTGTAATAAGTACACCTCTGCATAACATTGTATCCTCATCAACATTAAAGAAAAGAAAAAAGAAAAAAGAAAGAACTATAGTTCAACTTACAACAAAGAATAACTTTATTAACATTGTTTTTTAGTCTGTAACAGAAAAGATTTTAAGTGCATCAATTTGCCTGAAATTAAAAAATAAATAAATCCTTGTTTAAACTGTAAACATTTTTGACCAACTTATTGCGCCATTTGATACTGAAAAATAAAATTAAATAAAATCAATAATTAATAAATTTAAATGCAGTTCAGCAACATTAACTCAGGAACACAATATATAAAACACTTTAACCTACAAAACAAAAATTAATGAAACAATTTGTGCTGATTTTTTTCCTTTCTTTTTTTATCAAAATGAGGAAGTCAGGATTAATGGCTACAATGAGCACGTTTTGCAGTGCACAGCTTTTCGAAGCGAGGTTTGAAGCATGATACTGCAACTCTCAGCTCCTGCTCAATGTTTAGCTGGGACCTGTACTTGGTCTTTAGCGCAGCAACAGCAGAGAAGCCAGTCTCACAGAGGTAAGATGTTGGAAAAGGAAGCAGAATGCCCATAGCCCTCTGCCCTAAGAGTGGATACTGCCTCTCTACACTCAGCCAGAATTCACTCAGTGTCTGCCACCTTATATGATGCTAACAGTGCTCGCTGGTTTACTGAAGTAGCATTCACAAAGCGGGATGATTGTTGGCCGTATTCGGCACGTTTTCGCTGAAAAAACTCCAGCGGTTTATCAGCGTGATTGGGGTGTAATGTGTTTAAGTGGCGCCTTAATTTATTTGGCTTCATGCTGTCCGCTGCCAGCATTTTTAGACACAGTAAACACACCGGTCTTTCCTCGTCTCCCACTGTAGTCACAGTGAAGCCAAGCGCTACATACGCTTCGTCATATTTCCTAGTCTTAGCTTTCGGGTGACTTTCTTTTGTCTCATTATCTTCGTCTCTCTCCGCCTTTCTTTTCATCCCTGTTAAAAATTTCTTCATGTTGTCTCTTTAGGGTTTTGTTGTTGAATAACGCCACCATAGACCTAATACTCCATGCGCATACTCTGACAATGAGAGCGCCACTAGCGCCAACTACTGTAGTGGATGTGCAATTACACTTTATTCGAGTATGGCCAAAAAAAAAAAAAAAAAGCATGTTCCCCAGGGTTACACGCGCCCCCCATGGCATCGCACCACGCCCCCCCTGGGGGGCGCGCCCCACTATTTGAGAAGGACTGGTTTAGACAGTCTACGGTGAGAGCGGAACATCACTGCTCCTCCCCGTGGACAAATGAGGCATTGCAGCTGGTTTTCACACAGACTGCTTAGGGGCGTTTCCAGTCGGGGCCTCACTGACTACATCATAGTGGTGGATTACATTCCTTTGTGTGCAGAGAAAATCTCTGTTAATTTGGGCAATTTCATTCATCTCCAGTAAACCAGTTAAGGCAGTGCAGCGTGGAACACCCTTCCCTATTAATATTATATGTGTCACAGGCAGACTCAGATGTTACAAACACAAACTTAAGTGGGTCTATGAAATTTAGTTTTTCCACAGGTATGGTTAGTTTCCAGTCGGGGCCTCACTGACTACATCATAGCGGTGGATTAACCACAGGTATGGTTAGTTATGGAGTTATAAAGTTATATGGACCATTTTTGATAGTTACTCAGGGAAAAAAAACATCCCGTAGAGCCTACATAGAATAATGAACAAAAATTGTCTGATGTTATATAACAGGTATAGTTTGGAGCAAACAGCATTACCAATCTTAAAATCTATGTTTTTTAACTCTGCTGGAGTAGAGTTTACAGAAGAAATGTTTAGCTGACAAATCTGCTACATTTTAATCCATTGCGTAATAATCTAAGCTGCTCTGATTGCAAATCAAGGATCGACAACAACAGGTAAATGCGGTCTTTAGTACTGTGAAGTGACTATTAGGTCAACAAAAGAACATTTATTCAAACAATACGGAAACAGCATAAAAAACATTCTAATCTTGCAGAAACAGCTTTGTTCGATCTTTCTAACTTCTCTCATTCTCTCACAACATAAAAGTGTTAGGATTTCTGATCATAAATTTAAGATGTAAAAAAGATTAAATGCATAATTTTTCTCTAAAATATCCTCCAGGCGCCTCATTCTCTATTTCTCGTCTTTTCTTCACTCCTTTTTTCACCTTCATCTCTTGTCCCTCTTCCTCCTCACCAGCTCTCTCCTCAAGTTTTCACGTCCTTTCCTCTCCTTAATTTTTCCCCTCACTTTCTCCTTCATGCCTCCATTTCTTCCTTCTTCGTCACTCCTCAAATCAACTCCTGTCCTCTCTGATTCTTTACTCCTCTTTTCCCTTTTTTTACACTCAATTTCTCTGTTCTCTGGTTTTCACTCTTTTCCTGTCTTATGTGCACTCTATATTCCATTTCTTCTTTACACTAATTTACAACATTTCTTCTCTTCCACCCCATCTCGATCATTTGCATGCACTTGTTAGGGAGTTTTATTTCTATTTTTAGCTGTGTCAGGGATTATGGCATCCAGATTATCCTTTTTTAATTGACATGATGTCCAGGTCGAACCTGTATTGTCCCATGGAAGGCACTGAAGGTTCACAGCTGCAGCTGCTGGCTGTAAAAAAACAGGCTAGACTGTTCAAAAAAATCTGTCTCATCTATAGCATTAGTTGCACTTGCATTTCTATCATCCAACTCCTCTATTCCATCATTCACAGAATCCAACATCCAGACTTGTTCCGCCGTTTAATGAGCTGGCAGTAGCAGAAACACTGTTGCAGGGAGTAATTTTTTGTTTCAAGCTCATGTCTGAGGAGAAGGGCAAACGGACAGCGGTGGAGAGATTAATTTAGAAAACCTTGCAAATTAATGAAGTAATCACGTAATAGAAATGCTACTGCCAGTGAGTGTAATGCAACTCTACTATCAGCATGGGCCTTGCAGAAAGCGTTCCAAATGTGGGAAATTAACTGTTGCCCCCTATCTGAGACAATGTCAGAGGGTATGCCACGGATCTGGATAACATGTTGAGGTAATAGTTGGGCGGACTCAAATGCTGAAGAAAACTTAGGCAAAGCCACAAAATGGGCAGCTTTAGAAGTCTACAATGGTATGGATGATTGGGTTACCTAGAGAATCAGAGGGACCAGTGACAAAATCCGATGCAATATGTGACCAGGGCCCAAACTAATGGCAGTGCAGGATCAGGTTCAAGATGTTGAGCCACTCAAACTGCCCTCTCGATTTCCCAGGTAAGCTGAGCAATATCACGTTTAGGAGGCAGGATGTGGTCCGGAGGGGAACTGGCCTGACGAGAGTTCAGCCTCTTGGCTGCCTGGATGTAGGCTAGATTTTTGTGGTCAGTCCAGATGACAAATAGTTCCTTGGTCCCTTCTAGCCAATGCCTCCACTCCTCCAAAGCCAGCTTGATGGCCAACAGCTCTCGGTTGCCAATTACATTACATTACATTACATTACATTGCATTTAGCAGACGCTTTTATCCAAAGCGACTTACAGAGGAGGACATAAGCTGAGAAAGGTGTAAAGGAGCACAGAGTAGTTTGTTAGTTTTGTTAGGCAGGGAAGCATTCTCGAAACAGAAAGGTTTTTAGAAGTTTTTTAAAGGTAGAAAGGGATGTTGCAGTTCTTGTAGCCGTTGGTAGGTCATTCCACCATTTGGGGACGACCACAGAGAACAGTTTAGAGTGACCTCGTTTTGCGAGAGGCGAGGGTACAACTAGACGGTTTGTATGAGCTGAGCGTAACGCCCTGGTCGGGACATGAGCCTTGATTAGGACGCTGAGATAGGCAGGGGCAGATCCTGTGATGGTTTTGTAGGCTAGCGTCAGAGCTTTGTGTTTAACTCTGGCAGCTACAGGCAGCCAGTGCAGGTCGCTGAAGAGGGGGGTGACATGTGACCTTTTAGGTTGATTGAAAACCAGTCGCGCTGCGGCATTCTGGACCATTTGCAAAGGTTTGATCGCGCAAGCAGGCAGGCCAGCCAAGAGCGAGTTGCAGTAATCAAGGCGGGAAATGACTGTAGCCTGAATCAGGAGCTGAGCGGAATATTGGGTCAGGTACGGTCTGATTTTTCTAATATTGTACAGAGCATAGCGACATGACCTCGCTACGGAGGAAATGTGCTCAGAGAGAGAAAGACGATCATCTAGTAGCACGCCCAGGTTTTTTGCAGCATGCTTAGGGTTGATAGTGACGGTGCCAATTTTCAGGTTGAAGTCATGGCAGAGTGACTCATGGGCAGGGATGACCAGGAGTTCGGTTTTTGACAGATTAAGCTGGAGATGGTGGTCTTTTTTTTTATCCAGGTTGACAGATCAGAGAGACAGGCGGAGATGCGTGCGGAGACTGTGGTGTCGTCCGGCTGGAACGACAGGTATAACTGTGTGTCGTCGGCGTAGCAGTGGTACCAATGTCCTAGTTCTGCTCTGTGAGAGACAGACAAAGGGAGAAAAAGGGGCAGGGGTGCAAACATTATCACAGCCCCGATCCTGGGGTCGGGCTGGACAAGAACAGGAGCAATTGTAAACAGTTGTTTTAGTTGCAGAAATGCATTGTCTGCCTCAGAAGACCAAGAGAACACCACATTTGTGGATGTGAGTCTGGTTAGAGGTGAGGCAATTGTACTATAGTCCCAGATAAAACGTCCATAGAAATTGGCGAACCCCAGGAAGCACTTAAACTCCTTCTAAGTCTCAGGTACAGGCCCAATCCTGCACTGTGCAGACTTTCTCTGGATCCGCCATGACTCTCCTTCCCTGAATGACAAAGCCAAGGAAAGAAACAGTACAAACATGAAAGAAGAGCACAGATCTATTCAGAAAATCACGACGGACATCATTAATAAGAGCCTTGAAGATGGCGGGAGCGTTGGTGAGACCGAAAGGCACGACTAAATACTCAAAATGCCCTAATGGAATATTAAATGCCGCATTCCACTCGTCTCCCTCCCATATACGCACCAGATGATATGCATTGCGCAGGTCCAACTTTGAGAATATCCAGGCTCCTTCAAGGGATTCAAAGGGAGAGTTAATTAAAGGTCGAAGGGACTTGTTCTTAACAGTAATGTGATTAAGGCCCCTAAAATCAATACATGGTTTGAGAGTCTTGTCCTTTTCCTACACAAAAAAAAAAGAATCCTGCCCCTTCGGGCGAGGAGGAAGGGCGAATAATACCTACGGCCAGGGACTCTGATATACTTCTCCATGGCGTCTCTTTCAGGCCGAGACAGGTTGTATAATGAGCTGGAGGGAAGCGGGCCCCGGTACCAGGCTGATGGCGCAGTCATAGGGATGGTAAGAAGGCAAAGACAAGGCTCTACTCTTACTGAACACCTTGCAGATAATGATATTAGGTAGGTACTTTGGAGAGATCGACTAAGCTAGTTTCAGCAGGAGAAGGCGAATTAGCTCCATCTGCAGGAGATAAAGCAGGCTTGACTGGGCAGAGGCACCAGTGGATGAACGACGATCACTCCTGCTCAGGTTTCTAGTGGAGACACGCACCTGCTCCTGATGCTTCTCCTGAAGGTGACTGTCGACCTTGATGGCTAGGGACATGGAGGGTAGATCAGCGGGATCATCACGGGTGGCTAATTGACAAGTTGAAAAGTGAAGTTGAATTGAAAAGTTGCTCGTTCAGACCCCTGGTAAAAATGGCCTTGAGAGCTGAGTCATTCCACTGAGCATCTGATGCCAAAGTCCAGAAATCCACAGAATAGTCTGGCACAGAACAACATCCCTGCTGGAGACTAAGAAGCTAGCTGGAGGCATTTCCACTGTGGCTGGGGTGGTCAAAACCAGACTTAAGTTTAGCCTCAAAATCACTAACATCAACAATCATTATCAACAAAAGGGAGCTGAGATTAAAACGAGAGTTTACCGCCTCTGCCTATGCCAGAGTTCTGTCCTGAAGCAGTCCAAGGACATAATGAATTCTGGCAGAGTCCGAGGAGAAAGAGAGCGGCCGTTGGTGGAAGACCATGCTGGATTGCAACAAAAAACAAAAAAACACAATTAGATCTGACTGGTTTAACTGGGAGTTCAGTTGGCTGACTCAGTTGCGAATGCGAAAAGGAAGAGAGAGAGAGAGAGAGAGAGAGAGAGAGAGAGAGAGAGAGAGAGAGAGAGAGAGAGAGAGAGAGAGAGAGAGAGAGAGAGAGAGAGAGAGAGAGAGAATGTAGGTAAAATAAGCTGAAGACACTGATTGAACTTGTGAAATGGAAGGCAGAGTGCTCGGGTTCTGCATATTTATGTATTTCTGTTAAAACAGGCAGGGGAGTCACACAGATATTGATTGGATAGGTGCAATCGTCTAATAGCATAGAGTTTGCATTACACCCACAAAGCTATCTAGTGTCAGCATCTACCTTCCAGTGAACATGGGTGGACCCGGGGCAGAATGCAACCTCGGATCTGTCCATCAAAAACTCAGAGAGTTGAAGCTAAGCAGCCAGAGCACATCAGAGGGAAAAGCAGCGAATACATTCTGATCCAGCTTCACCAAAATCTCTGATTACTGTACAAAAGCACAACTTTAGAACTTTATTCAAACAGGAAGCACTGCACTGCACAAGTGCAAGATGACTCATCACTTCTTACACAGGACTCACACAGGAGGCGGAACAGCAGCGCTGCGGTACTTTGCCCGGTGTCAACTCACACCGGACGCGTATCAGCTGCGGAACGGCAGCGGAGCGAGCCGGCCGTATTCTCACGAGATCACGCGAGAATCCTGGACATACCCGAGACATAAATGTCAGAAATGATTGTGTGCTGTTCCACTTCAACAATTAGTCTCTCGTTGAGACCCTTTCATCGATCTTTGATCACCTGGTGCCACCGGTCATGGCGTAACGTTGATGTGAAGTTGTAAAAAGCTACATGAACTGCGTATTGTGTTTTATTTTGAAAGGGGGCAGAAGTTTATTATGTGGATTCTGTGTCGGATTTCCTGTCTGGTGCGCAGTGCTCTATTGAAATTTATGACGTTTAGCCACGGCTCGCAGTAAAACTAGAAATGCAACGGAAAGCTTGCGCTGTGGCGTTGCGAGCCGCTCCTGGGACGCTTCTGAGCTGCGCCCAATGTGAGTGCTCTCATTGACTAGACTGGCTTCTATTTGCTACGGTGACCGCGGCACTGCCGTTCCGCTTCCGTTCCGCGTCTGGTGTGAGTTGGCCTTTATGGTTTATCAAGAAATGCTAAACTCTAAAATACCTGAAAATACTGAAAACATGACTTTCAGACAGTGGAAGATGGAGGACAGATGGGACAAAAAAATCTTGAACATCAAGTTTGACTTCATGGGGGCTTAATTTGATGAAAGGAGAAGGTTCACAAAGGAAAGGGAATCACTGAAAGGACAAAAAAGATGAGGATAAAATAAGCAGGATAGAAAAGAGATTATGTGCAATTTGACAGCAGAGGATAGAGCTTGAATACCAACCAACGAGGAAGGCATCTCCCTGAAGGTTCAAGACTGACAACTCTGGAGGGGAGAAGGCAGTAAATGCACAAAAACAAACACTTCACACTAATCCTGTGAGTTTAGGAATTCCTTTGAGAAGTCTGCAGCATCTGCATGGCCACACGCACGCTGTCTCAAAGTAAAATAAGTGACAATCAAAAGGTTGCATGAGACGCAGACACAGCTGTCTGAACATGAACACAGCAGCACACAGTGTCTAATCAATCAGAGGGCTGGGCAACAGCTGGTCGGGCCGTAACAGATCAGAGTAACAGTCTGAGCAGCTGCTTCAGAATAACCAATTACTGAACAACTCAGCATTTAATTGTCTCTTTGCCTCCCTCTCTTCCTGTCAGTGTTCACTTTACCCTTGAAAAAAGCTTTTTTTTTTAAATGTATACAGCTTCACAAATTTAAATTAATTGTGTTTTGTTTTATTTTATTTTATTCATTGAAGAATACTCAACAAATTCATTGCGTATGCTGGCCGAGCCCTGCCACAGGTACATGTGTAACTGTGTTACTGACATCTCCCTGCACAGCAAATCCATCAGATTGAGAAACAGGTTGAAACCTGAAGCTAGATTTATATGAAAGCTTTCAGAGGAGAGCTGTTGCACTGACAGGACGTGTGTGTAAAGCCCGAAAAAAAACACCTGTTTGTGTACTATACATCACAGTGTCCTGCAGAAACAATCTTTACACTGTTGATGAAAAACAAGTGATATAGTGGTCTGACTGAATGACTGTTGTATAGTTTTCGAAGGAACATTAATTGTGGATCAGTGACAGGATGTGAACACCTGCTTTGACACTGAACATAAGCACTGAAGGTAAATAATTAGGCACAGAATAATTCAATAAATATGAATATAATTCCACAATAATTGTTAAAGTTTGAAGCACAAACTGTGAGGTGCAGTGAGGGGTGAGGTGAAAGGGACAGGTGAATGCTGGTGTTCTGTAAACAATATGAAGTTAGTTATAGTTTGGCTCACTCATGTGGACGCTTATCAGTACGGTCTGCAAGGCAGCAGGAGCACACAGCTCATGGAGGCAATTTAAGCACCTGATTAATGCAATACCTTAAAATTAATTTTCCTTCTCTAACTCTGAAACCCTACTGGACACGTCTCTGTCACGTCGCAACTGCAACGCTGTTTTATTCCATCCTGCATGCAACTTCAAACCTTTGGGGTAAGGCAATACTCGAATCATTCAGGATGCACATATCTTTAGATTCAGTGTATCTTAGATATATATAATAATATCTCTAATGTCTTTTTTGTTTGTTTTTTTTAAAATGTGTCTGGGGTAACTGGGCTTGTTTGTTGCTCTGTAAAGACGTTTTGTCCCTAATCTAAGAAGCTTCTTCAATTCTTAGTAACTGATGGTGAGTCTGAGTATTTTTTTGAACAAAGATGACCTGGATGATGAGAACCTTCACAGACATCTCTGATGATAATGTCCATTGTGTATAAATGTCTATAGAGTATACAGAGTATACAAAAAGACAGTACCTCAGAATCAGTTATTTGTTAGGATCCTTCCCATTGTTTTCTCCTCTGCCTGTTTGATTGTGCTTATGGGCTGAGTAATCATCCTGGACTCCACCAGATTGTCATCCTAGTGATGGAATCTGTGCTATGACCAAGCTCTGTTTCTTGTATTATTGTTTAGCAATGTGTTTCCGCTACACTGCAGCACAGCCCTCAAGACCAAAATAACAACGTCAAGCTGGAGCACAACAACTACATCAGGAGCCTGACCAAGATTTGACCACATTAGCATTACCACATTAATATTTACTGCACCTTGTGTGCTCATTCAAAGCATAATTAAAGTCAACAGATATAGAATATCAATGCCATCTTTCATAACCTAGTTTACCACTGGCTGCCAACATTTCACTTTAATGGGCCTTATTAGCTCAGTGACTGATAGTTCCAGTATCCTTCAGCCATTGTTTTTAAACTAGGGTTTGAAAGTTTGACACTTTCTCTTACTAATTGGTAAAACAACATCCATAATTTAATTAAAAAACACGAGCGAGCGCGAGCAGGGCGTCCGGTAGCTCAGGTTTGTTCTTTCTGATCGTGCCGAGCAAGGTGGTGTTCCTTTCGAGGAGGAGCCGCTGCGCGGGTTCGTAGGAAGTGAAGAAATTGTCGCAGGTGATGTTGCGACCCGTCAGGCCCTCTGTTACGTCAAGCACCACACGCGTCCCCTGATTCTTCTCTGAGCCTCCTCGTCCCTTTCCCTTCTTTCTCCCTTCATCTTTTTCTTCTTCTTCTTCTTCTTCTTCTTCTTCTTCTTCTTCGTCTTCTTCTTCTTCTTCTCTTTCTTCTCCTCTTCCAGCGGCAGAGGAGGCGGCGGCTGTGGCGGTGGGCTTCTTCCCCGTGTAAAGTTGCATTTTCCAAGCGTAGCTGGATCTGGCATCACAGGCCACCCACGACTTGATCCCATACCTGGTAGGCTTGTTCGGCATATACTGTCGAAAGAAGCAAAGGCCTTGGGCGTTGATGGAATCGAGAGACGGAGAAAGAAAGAAAGAAAGAAAGAAAGAAAGAAAGAAAGAAAGAAAGAAAGAAAGAAAGAAAGAAAGTGAGAGAGAGATATTATAAAACGCAAAAAAAAAATTCTCAGTCCCAACAGAAAGACAAAACAACAAAACACTGAGACTTTCTGGAACACTCTGTCATTGTTCTACATGTGTGGTGTATTATCCCACCACCGCCATATATTTTTTCTCAGTTCCAACAGAAAACCCGACATGCTGCCAAGTAACAAGCCAGAAGGTTCTCAGACTTTCTGGAACATTCTGTTGGTTGATCTGCATGTGCAGTTTATTGCCCCACCACCACAACCCCTACAGCTGCCTTATCTTTCTCAGTTCCAACAGAAAATTTGGCATGCTGCCAGGTACCAAACTTGAAGGTTCTGGGACTTTCCGGAACATTCTGTTGGTTGATCTGCCTGTGTGATTTATCTCACCACCACCACCTCTGTCAAATCCTTTCTCAGTTCCAACAGAAAAACTCAAAAACTTGGCATGCTGCCAGGTAACAAACTAGAGGGTTCTGGGACTTTCCGGAACATTCTGACGTTGATCTGCCTATGCGGTTTATTGTCCAACCACCTCTGTCAAATCCTTTCTCAGTTCCAACAGAAAACCACCGCTATATGTTTTTTTTCTCAGTTCCAACAGAAAAACTCAAAAACTTGGCATGCTGCCAGGTAACAAACTAGAGGGTTCTGGGACTTTCCGGAACATTCTGACGGTTGATCTGCCTGTGTGGTTTATTGCACCACCATCCACCACCTCTGTGATATCCTTTCTCAGGTCCAACAGAAAACTTGGCATGTCGCCAGGTAACAGACTAGAGGGTTCTGGGACTTTCCGGAACATTCTGACAGTTGATCTGCCTGTGCGGTTTATTGCACCACCACCACCGCAACTGCAACCCCTACAGCTGCTTTATCTTTCTCTGTTCCAACAGAAAATACATGCTGCCAGGTAACAAACTAGAGGGTTCTGGGACTTTCCGGAACATTCTGACGGTTGATCTGCCTGTGTGGTTTATTGCACCACCATCCACCACCTCTGTGATATGCTTTCTCAGGTCCAACAGAAAACTTGGCATGTCGCCAGGTAACAGACTAGAAGGTTCTGGGACTTTCTGGAACATTCTGAAGGTTGATCTGTCTGTGTGGTTTTTTGCACCACCACCACCACCGCAACCCCTACAGCTGCTTTATCTTTCTCTGTTCCAACAGAAAATACATGCTGTCAGGTAACAAGGCAGCAGGTTCTGGGACTTTCTAGAACATTCTGTCGTTGATCTCTCTATCTCTCTCTCTCTCTCTCTCTTTCTCTTTGTGTGTGTGTGTGTGTGTGTGTGTGGGTGGGTGGGTTTCATCCTATTGCCTCCAAAAGAAAGACAGACAAAAAAAACTTTATTGTATTGAAAAAATAAATAAAATAAAAAAATAAAAAAGTTTTTATTGATTTATCGTTCGTGTCATCACTTCTGAACGGAACCTCATCCACCGTGACGTGATGCCCAGGGTTGTAGAGGATCGGTAGCCGCTCGACCCACGCGTCCCAGACCTTTCTTACGGCGGCCAGTTTGTCCGTGGTGCGTCTCTCAGCTCTAGTTTCGTCCCACAGGCTGGCGGTGGCCTCACCTCGGGACCTGTACACGCCGGCTAGGATGAGCAGCCCCATGTAGGCGTGCAGGTCGATCTCATCTATCCGCTTCCAGCCATCTCTTCCATATTTCCTAAGACCCTCGCGATTAGTCTCCTCCAGGATGATTTTGTCTATTCCCGGCGTGAGGAAGAGGCGGAATACTGAGACGATATCTCGGACGTTGGAAGCCGCGTATGCTGTGGGCCCCAGGCGGCAGGGCTGCTGCTGCTGCGAGGGTATCGTTTGGTATGGTGTAGAGGACCAAGTTATTTTCCCATTTCTTGACAGGAACGTCTCTGGTGCAACAAGAAGGTCTTTGTCTCTTCCTCCTCCTCCTTCTTCTCCTTTTCCTTCTTCCACTTCCACTACTCCTTCTTCTTCTTCTTCCGAGGATGATGTTACATTTTCCTGCTCTGATGGGTTGTATTCTTCCCCTTCTCCTCCTCCTCCTCCTTCTTCTTCCCCTTCTCCTCCTCCTCCGTCTTCTTCTTCTTAATCTTCTTCTTCTGATACATCCTCCTGTTCAGAGTGAGGCTCGTCTGACAAGCTCTCTTCTAGGGTCTTTTTGGCAGCGAAACGCCTCGTGTTCTCCTCCTGTTCCTCCTCATCCTCCTCTCTTCTCTCCTCTTGCTCTTGATCGCCCTTCCTCTGGTGCCGTCGCAGCCGCCTCATCTTCCTATCCTCTCGTTCTTGCTCTCGCCGTTGAGAAATACTCTCCTCTCACTCTCGATTCCTCTCCTCTTCCTTCTTTCGCCACCCCCTCGTCCTCCCGTCCCCTCGCTCTCGCTCTAGCTCTCTTAGCCGTCGCGTAGAGCTCTCCTCCTCTCGCTCTTGCTTCCCTTCCTTGCCCCGCCGCTGCGGCTGTTTTTTTGCGGGATGTCCGCCTTTGCATTCTCCTTCTTCTTTGTGAGGAGTTTACCAACTTACTCGACACCTGTGAGAGACCAGAACAAATGAGAGTCAGACACGAGAGCTTTACTTTGTACAAAGGGCACCCTGCCACTGCAACATCTAAGCTACAGATAGCAGAGAGGCGCAGGGCAGTTCCTTGTTCCTTTATTTATAGAAGTTTACATGACATGTGACTGGACAGAGGCGGTCCCTGTTCCAGTAAAATAAAACATTTGATTCATCATGAGTACAGTGTAGTAAGATGAGTACAGTGTAGTAAGACTACTGATGCTGGGACATGTGACATTCTTTTAGCCTTCTAACAGTCCCTCCTGTTGGCACATGTCCCTAATCATAAGCAAAATATACACAGTAATGCACTTGATAATACCAAGTATAGTGGTCGATCACGCATCAAACATAATAGATGAAAATAAAATCATTGTGAAGCCTTCAACCCATGTACTGTGCCACCATGGAGAGGTTGCTAGCACATACGATGCATGGTGGCATGGATTCCCCTCCTGGAAAGTATAAGGAACAAACATACTTATCGGCGAAAATAATGATTGGTTATGCACATGTAGTATAAACTATAAAATGTTAAAATATAATCACATAAAAAGAAAAAGGGAAACACTCTTCTGAGAAACATTTTAGTGCATTATTTACAGTTGTGTAACGTTTCATCAACTTGCATTATCAGTCAGTAACATCTTCTTTCGATTTTCTGTTATAACGTCATTCATAGTTGATGCTAAACATTTCACACAGAGTCTTCTGCCTCGCTGTCTAAGTCCGTTGACGAGTCTACACCTCCAGGTGTGTCTGAGTCATCGTGAGGCAATGGGTTATTGTAATCTTCATTATCATCATTATTCACCTGTAATAGTGGCATTCTCTGCTGCACAGTGCCCCTATCCTCTATGGCTGTAGTAATTACTCTATTTAACAGTGAACGAATACATGGTATGCAACAACATCCACACAGAGTTAACAGAGCAGCGAATACAGCAATAGAAAGAAACACTGAGGACACCAGGCCCTTATAACGTCCAAACATATCCATCCATTTATCCCACATTGTGGTATCTACTCCTGAGTGATCTTTCATTTTCTTATTCAGTGTTCGCAATCCATCCATGGCTAAGGTCAAGTTACCATCTATTGCAGTATTATTTGGAATGAATGTACAACAAGTATCTCCAAATATTGAGCAAACACCTCCTTTTTCTGCTAAAAGCATGTCTACCGCTATTCTATTCTGGAAGGCCATGAGTGAGGTCGCTTTCAATTGTTGGTGCACAGCTTCGAAACCTTTGTGTGTCAAATTGCCTAACCTCTGCACGTTGTAATGTATATAATTTATTCGATCCACGTTTTTATTTATAGTGCACCACCAACAGAATGATGACTCAAAACCTGCTGCTACTTGGTTCACCAGTTTATATTCATCTGGAACACCACGAGGTACACCTATAGCATCAATATAGGTTGGATCATGCTCAGACAGGCCCATAACGGTCCGTCTACGTCTATTCACAGTCTCCTGTGAAACTGGCTTGGGCATATTCACTTCTACCAACAACTGATCTGCTGACATAGGAAAAATTTGCACTGGTAGGATGAGAGAAACCACTGCACAGAGACCTGAAATACTAGTAGATGTAAACATGTCGTATATCATGGCTCCTCCACACCACCACCATATGTCAGCTCGGGTGACTGCTCTGAAACTGGTTGGGGCGGTTATATTCACTGAGCAATAAGTCCATGGGACAGATCCAGATATAAATGGTCACGGGTCAGTTACCTGCAGGAACCACTAGGGTGGATCTAGCTCATTGGAGCTTTCCACGATGATTTCTTCACTAGCTCACAGTACCAGACTTTCGTCTGTGCCCCAGGACCCAGCAGGCTTCCCCCGTCTGGTGTCCCATAAGCTGTCCTGTGAGTACTCTAGACTGTTTCACTAGATGATCCCTTAACTGCCTCTGTGACCAGTTTACAATGTGACAAGTGTATCCAGGTAGCTCGTTCACTTATCTTTACTGCTGTTGGCGTGGTCAGAAGCACTTGGAATGGGCCATCCCATCGCGGGCTGTTCCACCTGGCTCTATGTATTGTCTTTACCAACACCCAGTCTCCAATTCGAATCCTAGTATTAGCGGACGACTTAGGAGTATCAGGTATTTGGTTCTGTGTTTGTACATCATCAGTTTTCAACAGTTTTCTCATATAATCTGCTAATGTGTGTTCTTCGTCAGATTTCACCAGATCAGAGTTAAAGTGTGGCATAGGAAAACTTCGGCCATGTACTATTTCAAACGGTGTTAGTCCTTTATTTCCTCTGGTAACTCTCATCCACATTTTAACTAGTGACACACAATCATTCCACGGTCTGCCAGTCTCTGCCATTGTTTTTCTCAATCTTGTTTTAATAGTTCCATTTGTTCTTTCTACTAAACCTGCACTCTGTGGGTGATATGCACAGTGATTTTTTAATGTTATGCCTAGTGTTTCTCCTGCTTCAGCTATGACGTCATTCACAAAATGAGTACCATTATCTGATCGGATAATTCTTGGTATACCATAAATTGAAAAATAGTGGTTACATAGTTTTGTTGCTACTGTTATCGCGTCGTTTCTTTTTGTTGGGTAAATTTCCACCCAATTAGAGTAGACATCAATTATGACTAATGCATATTTTCCTTCTTTAGAGTCGCTTAACTCTATGAAATCCATATGTATAGTGTGAAACGGATGTGGTGGGTGTGGGAACTGTCCTCTTTTTGGTCTACACTGTCCCTGTGAGTTATTTTTTAAACATATCATACATTTAGATACGAACATTTTTGCTGAATTTTCAAAATTTATAGTATAATAGTTTCTGTTTACTAATGTTACCATCCCTCCTGTTGAGACAGGGGTCTTCCCATGACTCACTAAACACGCCGCCTGGTGCAATGCTTTAGGTAGGATGGGTTTATTGTCAACATAGTAGATATCATTCACTAATGTTGCTCCTTTTTTATGCCAAGTTTTTTGTTCATTTACAGGTGCCTGTTTTTGATAGTCCTTCATTGCCATTTGTTTTCCGTGTATTGCATTTTGTAGCGGCTGCACTACTGTTGCAAAACCTGAAATCCATGTTCTGCAGTAGTTACATAGTCCTAGAAAGGACATCATTTGTCTTTTTGTTTCAGGTCTTGGTGTTTGAGCTATGGCTATCTGTCTTTTGTTATCTAGTCTTCGTCCTCCAGGGGTGAGGATATGACCTAGATACTTCACGCGCTGAGTACAAAGCTGTACTTTCCCCTGCGTCACTTTGTGGCCTTCACATTCCAAATGTTTCAGCACTGTTATTGTGTTACTCATGCAGGAGGCCTTGTCATGTCCAGTTACTAATATGTCATCAACATAAAGCAAATATTTACCATTATCTAGTGCTGGACATTTTTGCATTGAGTTTTCTAGTGCTTGTGAGTAGATTGTTGGACTATTAGTGAAGCCCTGTGGCAGTCTGGTATAAGTATAGGTTTTGTTTCCATACTTAAATGCAAATAGGCCTTGTGAGTCTTTATGTATGGGTATTGAGAAAAAGGCGTTTGATAAGTCTATAACCGAGAACCATTGTTCTTTCGCAGTTATATTATTGAGTAAAGTATGTGGATTTGCTACTTCAACTGTGTCGTGTTTTACCATGTCATTTACTTTTCTCAGGTCTTGTATCATTCTCCAACCTGATGTCGCTTTTCTTACAGGAAAAATTGGAGTTAAGCATTTAGGAGCGGTTGTTTCAACTAAAATCCCTGCTTTTAGCATGTCTGTTATCACAGGTTTAATGCCTTCTTCTGCTTCCTTTGATATGGGATATTGTCGCACTCGTGGATAATTTTGATGCCTTAACTCTATTTCCAATGGTGGGTAGTCTTTAATTAGGCCTACGTCGGTGGGTCCCTGTGACCACAGGCTTGTGGGGACCCCTTCTAGGAGTTTTTGGTCTTTTTCTGATAGGGTAAGTATGTAGCTGTCTTCTGGTCACTCTACATCGAGGTGGGTGGCTGGCGTCACTGTTGTATAAGAGTTAAGGAGGAACCGTCGTATACCAGTATGTCTACCTGTCTGCCACCCACCGGGGTCGGTTCCTGTGTACGTATCTTTGTTAGCTTGTTGCACGACGCGGCTCATTTCCTTCCAACTATATTTGTCACTTGTTGTCAACGATATGTGAGGGTTTTGGTTACAGTTAACCACTTGTTGTCTCGAGTTGAGTATGACGGACACACATGACTGTCCCGTTGGGGACACCAACATGTGTTGCATACAAACATTTCCTTTAACAAGAAATTTGTGCGCCATTTCGTCATAGGACTGATCGGGCCCTGGTTCTTGTTTATACCGTAGTGTACAGTGCAGTTCCTCTTTTGTCATAACTTTAAGTTTTCGTGTGTCTAGTTGCATGTCCTGAAGTTGAGTTTTTGCCATTATTATGAGCGACTCTGCCTCTGATTGATCAGTGAGATCTAAAGTCCAATAATAGTTTGGTTCTTTTACGCCTTGGACAACATGACAATGTTCTTCACTTAGTATTTCTGCTTTCATTTCTCCATCTGCGGTTGGATAGACAGCTATACGTAGTGCTGCCATTACGTCTCGGCCTAATAGGTTTACAGGGCAACTTGGGTCGATTAGAATCGGCTTTTTGGTTTGATTTCATGATTCTGCGTCTGTTATAACTACAGGTTTTGTAAATCTTAACAATGTAACATGTCCTGAGGCTGATTTTACCCAAACTGTCTTAGAGGATGTTTGACAGTTTGGAAATGGTTTCGTTAGCACAGTTGAGCAGGCGCCGGTGTCACACAGACAGTCATATTCTCGTCCATTAAAGCTTATTCTCCTAGTTGGAGCTGACTTATTTTGTTGTGATTTTAGCAGTACTTCTATATTTATGTGAACCTTGTCATCTTCGGAGGGCTCATTTTTTTCTGACAGCATGTCCGTATTTTTTGGTTATCCTGCCTGTGTGTGTTCAACTTCAGTTTCACTGACTAGTCATGCGTCATCTCGTTGTGAATCATTGAATTTGCAATCTCTTGCCAGATGTCCTGGTTTATGACATTTATAGCAGTTGTTTTCGCGCATATCTTTCTCCTTCTGGGTCTCACGGTCGTTATCACGGTTCTGCTGATATCTTCCACCTCCTCTGTCTTGTCCTCCTCGTCTCCCCCCGTATGCTCTGCCCTGATAAGCAACTGTAACTGTTCCTGCTGCTTCATCTACGGTGAAGGTCGCTCGCTTGTTTTTTTCCTTGATAATGCTGTCTGCATGCATTGCCTGTTCTACTGCCTGAGCTACGGATCCAGTATTCTTGTGGACCCATGTTTTATCTATTCTTGATTTAATTTCGGGCTTTAGACCTCGCAAGAAATGCATTTTTAATTGCTGTTGGTAGGGGCTATTTACGTCGTTATTGGGTTGAATGCCAGAGTTAGCCTGGAACACTACTTCCAGTCGGTACCTGTAGTCAGCAGGACTTTCGTCCTCCTTTTGTTGTGTTTCACCTATTTTTGAGTAGTCCACTCGTGGGGGCCACATCGCTCGTACACGGTCATATAGGGCATTCAGTGCTAGTTGTAAGTCGTTGTCACCGTTAGGTCTTGGGCCTCCGTTTGCGTCTGACCCGTTGAAGTCTCCTGATACTCTACACCAGTCATTTTTTAACACATCTCTCAGACAGTCGTATATTTCGTGTCCGTTCAGCATGTAGCTGTCACATACACCGCGCATTTCTCTGATAAACTCTTCAGCACTTCCACCTTGAGCGCTAGGACGCACTATATCAGAGGTGGCTTTTTTTCTGTCATGTGCACTCCACGGGCGATAGACCAGCATGGTGGGGTTCGGGTCCAACTGCCCGTCCTCACCCATGACTTGCCCATAACGCGGGTTAGCCACCTGTACTAGTGGATACATATCTCTATGACCATGTTTGGATGTGCCATTTTCATTGTCACTGGCGTCATCACTACCATGGTCACTATTATTCAGACCTGGTCTGAATCTTTCTTCATGGTTAGTCAGCATCTTTACAGGATACACGCCTTTTTTAGCTGGTTTTGTGGAATATGGAGGAGGGTCATATTTTGTGCTGGTCGACCATGAATTGCGATGCTTCGCCTTCTTTTCCTCTTCCACGCATCTTTTCTTTTCCTCTAATTCATCTCTTCTTTGTTTAGTGAGTTGTTTCTTTCGTTCTCCTTCAGTTCTTATAGAGTCAGCCTTGTGGATATGTGTGTGTGTGTCAAGGTGTGTGTGTGTGTGTGAGAGGCCGCAGCTGCACCTCCTCCCTCTTCCTCTTCTCTCACTCCTAAATTCTTTCTGCGACCTTGAGTCTCATCGTCTGATTTCACATCAACACTTAGCGCAGCAAGTTTTTTTTTTTTTTTTGTTGTGCCTTTTGCAGTTTTTTCTGCTCTCTTTTATTCCTTTCTCCATCTCTACGTTCCCCATTACAACCCTTTTTCCCAGACGTACAATTTTATATTTTCGTACTAGTACCACACTTTTTAGGTATACATATATAACTATTCCTGTTTGTGGAAAAGTTTCTCACACATGAAGTGACAGGAGTGAAGTTCCTCTCCCAAGCTTCTACATCGACTAATACGATGCGGGGAAAGCTTACTCAAGTCACTGTGTGTACGTGGATTTTCCACAAATAAAATAACAACAGAGTAGAGAGGGAAATCCTAGTCCCTTTTAATCACTCTTACTCTTTCATTCACACTTTCTCATACACACTAAGGGTCCATACGTTCACCCTTCTTGAATCACTGACTGGATTCACGGGAGATTCAGTATCTCGATCTCTACCGTTTTTGGCCAATTGACTTTCTGTTACGGTCAAAGTCTTAACACCAATCACTCCCTTTATGTGTCTGATACTCACCTCCGGACTCTCTGTAGTTCGGATGATTGAACAGGGATCCCCGGAGATCCGGTTCTAAGCCTGGCCCGAATCCGAATTCACGGTCCGGGACTTATCAGTCACCTGGTGACTGGCCGTCGACGGTCTGCAGGTCGGAGAGCTCCTCGTCAGGTTCCCTGATCAACCATCCGGCTCGAAGGACCAAGAATTATGTGAGGAGTTTACCAACTTACTCGACACCTGTGAGAGACCAGAACAAATGAGAGTCAGACACGAGAGCTTTACTTTGTACAAAGGGCACCCTGCCACTGCAACATCTAAGCTACAGATAGCAGAGAGGCGCAGGGCAGTTCCTTGTTCCTTTATTTATAGAAGTTTACATGACATGTGACTGGACAGAGGCGGTCCCTGTTCCAGTAAAATAAAACATTTGATTCATCATGAGTACAGTGTAGTAAGATGAGTACAGTGTAGTAAGACTACTGATGCTGGGACATGTGACATTCTTTTAGCCTTCTAACATTCTTCTTCTTTGGAAGGTAAGGAGGATAATGCTGATGATGCTGATGAGGAGGACAGATATTATTATTATTAATATTATTAATATTGTCATCATCAGTAATAAATGACGTAATACCACTTACCTTCTTCTTTATCTTCATTTTCTTCACACAGCGAACTGGAAAAAAGCTGTTGTGGGAACCTTTGAGCGGTAATAGGTTGCGCTGTCATGGTTGTTTGCTGTGGGCTTGCTGTGCGGTGACAGAGACGGGTAACGTGGCGGTGGAAGGGGGTTGATATTAGTACGTGTATTATTTTTTTTTCACTCTCCTTTTTTCCTCCCGTCCTTTCAACGACAGCTACCCTTTTTTGCACCGAAAACATCTTGCGTCAGAAAGGTTGTTTGCGGCGACCGGTCGCCTCTTGCTCTTCTCCTCCTCCTCCTTCGTGTCTGTACTGCTGTTCCCGTCATGGTCCTCGTCATCCTTTCCTCACGCATTCGCTTTGCCCTATCTCCTCCTCATCATCCTGCTCCTCCTCCATGGAGTCTGAGCAAGGTTCGCTGGGGCGAGCCTGGTCCCTCCCGGGACCGTTTCGGCGGCAGCGAAACACGTCTGCGTCGAGAGGTCATTCCTGTTCCTCATTCCTGTTCCTCGTCCTCCTTTCCTCTCACGTTCGCTTTGCCCTATCCCATCCTCATCATCCTGCTGCTCCTCCTCCTCCTTCCCCACAGAGTCTGAGCCAGGTTCGCTGGGGCAAGCCTGGTCCCTCCTGGGACCATTTCGGCGGCAGCGAAGCGAGTCGGCGTCGAGAGGTCGTTCCTGTTCCTCGTCATCCTTTCCTCTCACGTTTGCTTTGCCCTATCCCCTCCTCATCGTCGTCGTCGCCCTCCTCCTCCTCCTCCTCCACGGAGCGAGGTTCGCTGGGGCAAGCCTGGTCCCTCCCGGGACCAAAAACATCTTGTGTCGGAGAGCTAGTTCGCGGCGACCAGTCACCTCTCACTCTTCTTCTCCTCTTCTTGCTTCGTACTCACCTGTCATTCTTTGCACCACGTTCGCTCTGTATTTTCTGTGAGGAGAGGTTCTTCATGACGACCGGCCGCCTCATCCTGTTCCTCGTCCTCCTTTCCTGTCACGTTCGCTTTGCCCTATCCCCTCCTCATCCTGCTCCTCCTCCTCCTCCACGGAGTGTGAGCGAGGTTCGCTGGGGCAAGCCTGGTCCCTCCGGGGACCGCTTCAGTGGCAGCGAAACGTGACGGCGATGAGAGGTCGTTTATGTTCCTTTTTCCTGTTCCTTGTCCTGTTTGTCGTTGCTGTTCCTCGTCCTCCTTTCCTGTCGCGTTCGCTTTGCCCTATCCCCTCCTCATCGTCATCCTCCTCGGAGTGTGAGCGAGGTTCGCTGGGGCGAGCCTGGTCCCTCCCGGGACCGCTTCGGTGTCAGCGAAACGTGACGGCGATGAGAGGTCGTTGATGTTCCTTGTTGCTGTTCCCCCTCCTCCTTTCCTGTCACGTTCGCTTTTTGCCCTATCCCCTGCTCGTCGTCGTCCTCCTCCTCCTCCACGGAGTCTGAGCCAGGTTCGCTGGGGCAAGCCTGGTCCCTCCTGGGACCATTTCGGCGGCAGCGAAGCGAGTCGGCGTCGAGAGGTCATTCCTGTTCCTCGTCATCCTTTCCTGTCGCGTTCGCTTTTTGCCCTATCCCCTGCTCATCGTCGTCCTCCTCCTCCACGGAGTCTGAGCGAGGTTCGCTGGGGCAAGCCTGGTCCCTCCTGGGACCGTTTCGGCAGCAGCGAAACGTGACGGCGATGAGAGGTCGTTGCTGTCCCTCGTTGCTGTTCCTTGTCCTGTTCGTCGTTCCTGTTCTTTGTCCTGTTCCTCCTTCCTGTTCCTCGTCATCCTTTCCTCTCACGTTCGCTTTGCCCTATCCCCTCCTCATCGTCGTCGTCCTCCTCCTCCTCCTCCACGGAGTCTGAGCGAGGTTCGCTGGGGCAAGCCCGGTCCCTCCCGGGACCATTTCGGCGGCAGCGAAGCGAGTCGGCGTCGAGAGGTCGTTCCTGTTCCTTGTCATCCTTTCCTCTCACGTTCGCTTTGCCCTATCCCCTCCTCATCGTCGTCGTCTTCCTCCTCCTCCTCCTCCACGGAGTCTGAGCGAGGTTCGCTGGGGCAAGCCTGGTCCCTCCCGGGACCGAAAACATCTTGCGTTGGAGAGGTTGTTCACGCGACCAGTCACCTCTCACTCTTCTTCTCCTCCTCTTCTTGCTTCGTACTCACCTGTCATTCTTTGCACCACGTTCGCTCTGTATTTTCTGTAAGGAGAGGTTCTTCATGACGACCGGCCGCCTCATCCTGTTCCTCGTCCTCCTTTCCTGTCACGTTCGCTTTGCCCTATCCCCTCCTCATCCTGCTCCTCCTCCTCCTCCACGGAGTGTGAGCAAGGTTCGCTGGGGCAAGCCTGGTCCCTCCGGGGACCACTTCAGTGGCAGCGAAACGTGACGGCGATGAGAGGTCGTTTATGTTCCTTTTTCCTGTTCCTTGTCCTGTTCGTCGTTGCTGTTCCTCGTCCTCCTTTCCTGTCGCGTTCGCTTTGCCCTATCCCCTCCTCCTCCTCCTCCTCCTCCTCCTCCACGGAGTCTGAGCGAGGTTCGCTGGGGTGAGCCTGGTCACTCCCGGGACCGTTTCGGCTGCAGCGAAGCGCGTCGGCGTCGAGAGGTCGTTCCTGTTCCTTGTCCTCCTTTCCTGTCACGTTCGCTTTGCCCTATCCCCTCCTCATCGTCGTCCTCCTCCACGGAGTGTGAGCGAGGTTTGCTGGGGCAAGCCTGGTCCCTCCGGGGACCGTTTTGGCGGCAGCGAAGCGTGACGGCGATGAGAGGTCGTTGAGTTTCCTCGTTCCTGTTCCTCGTTGCTGTTCCTCCTCCTCCTCTTCTTGCTTCGTACTCACCTGTCATTCTTCGCACAGCATTCGCTCTGCCCTTTCCCGTTCTCCTCCTCATCCTCCTCCCGACGCGGTCTCTCGTCCTCTCGTGCTCCTCTTCCTTTGTCTGTCATGAGCTCCCTCTCCCTCTGCCTGGTAGGAGCACTAATTATCTGCCACTCTGCCGATAACTCTCACCTGTCTCTGCTGCCACTCCCTCGTTTACCAGCCAGCTGCTCCTCATTTCCTACTAACCATGCCTTGTATAAAGAGCCCCGTTTCCCAGCACACTTCGTCAGATCGTCTGCTAAGCCAGCACCTTTCCTGCCTGCTACCTGCTACTACTCTGACTCCTGCCTGTGATCCCGGACCTGCCCGACCACCCTCTGCTCTACAACCCCGGTAACTTGACCTGCCTTCTGCCTTTTGACCACGATTTCTGCCTTGCCCTTGACGGTACTACTGCCCTGGAAGTTTTGCTCTCCCATTCCCCAAACCCTTTAATAAACTGTTGAAACGTATTGCTCGTGTGGTCCTCGTCTGTCCAGATCCCTGACATTGTCCTCCTCATTCTTCGTATTCGCTGCCGTTGCAGTCGCTGTACATCCTTTCACACTCCTCCGTCCTCGGAGTCCAGCGCTATAAGAAGAAGGAGAAAAAAAAAGAAAAACAATCATAAATATAAATATTAAATTTATTTATTTATTTAATTAATTAATTTAGTTATTAAGTCAAAAAGTAAAGACAATATGTAAAAAAAAAAAAGACATTTTTGTCCTACCTTTCCCCAGAGCCTTCTGCCTCTTCTCTGCCTTGCTGATGTGTGAGCTGGTCTGTTTTGTTCAAGGGGCGGGACGTGGTGTAGGGATTGAGAGAGCTCCGTCGGACAATCCATGCTCGCTCAGTGAGTCAGAGCAGGGAAGTGTAGTGGAGGGAGCCAGTCGGACAATCCGCTCTCGGTGGGACAATTCCTGCTCACTCAGTGATTCAGAGGGAGGAAAGAGAGCCGGCTGGGTGACTGGCCCTCGGTCGGACAATCCATGCCTGCTCAGTAAGTCAGAGGGAGGAAAGAGAGCCGGCTGGGTGAATGGCCCTCGGTCGGACAATTAATGCCTGCTCAGTGAGTCAGAGTAGGGAAGTGTAGTGGAGGGAGCCGGTCGGACAATCCGCTCTCGGTGGGACGTCGCGTCGGGTCAAAGAGACTCTATGTTGATGGGGAGGAACACCGGTGTGTGAAAGTCATAAGAGAGCCAGTGAGGAGGAGAAGAAGAAGAAGAAAGGAGAGGAGAGGAGCGACGTCTCGTCGGGTCAAAGAGACCCAATGCTGACGGGGGGATGAACGGGACGGTGTACGTGAAAGGAAAACGCCGACGGAGAGGACACAGTGGAGAGGAGCGTCGGGTCAAAGAGACCCGATGTTCAAGGGGTGGAACGAGGGCGCGCAAAGGTCATGAGAGAGCCAGTGAAGAGTAGAAGAAGAAGAAGAAGAACACGTGGAAGGAGAGGAGCAAGGTCGCATCGGGTCACAGAGACCCGATGTTGACGGGGAGGAACACTGGCGTGTGAAAGTCATAAGAGAGACGGTGAGAAGAAGAAGAAGAAGAAGAAGAAGAAGAAAAGGGGGAACCAGAGGAGCGACGTCGCGTGGGGTCACAGAGACCCGATGTTGACGGGTGGAACGAGAGCGTGCAAAGGTAATAAGAGAGACAGTGAGGAGAAGAAGAAGAAGAAGAAGAAAAGGGTAAACGAAAGGAGCGACGTTGCGTCGGGTCACAGAGACCCGATGTTGACGGGGAGGAACACTGGCGTGTGAAAGTCATAAGAGAGACGGTGAGAAGAAGAAGAAGAAGAAGAAGAAGAAGAAGAAGAAGAAAAGGGGGAACGAGAGGAGCGATGTCGCGTCGGGTCACAGAGACCCGACATTGACGGGGAGGAACGAGGGTGCGTGAAGGTAATAAGAGAGCCAGTGAGGAGGAAAAGAAGAAGAACACGTGGAAGGAGAGGAGCGACGTAGCATCAGGTCAAAGAGACCCGATGTTCAAGGGGAGGAACGAGGGCGCGCGAAGGTCAAGAGAGAGCCAGTGAAGAGAAGAAGAAGAAGAAGAAGAAAAGGGGGAACGAGAGGAGCGACGTTGCGTCGGGTTACAGAGACCCTATGTTGATGGGGAGGAACATAGGTGTGTGAAAGTCATAAGAGAGCCAGTGAGGAGGAGGAGAAGAAGAAGAAGAAGAAGAAGAAAGGAGAGGAGAGGAGCGACATCTCGTCGGGTCAAAGAGACCCGATGCTGACGGGGGGAGGAACGGGACGGTGTACGTGAAAGGGAACGCCGACGGAGAGGACACAGTGGAGAGGAGCGTCGGGTCAAAGAGACCCGATGTTCAAGGGGAGGAACGAGGGCGCGCGAAGGTCATGAGAGAGCCAGTGAAGAGTAGAAGAAGAAGAAGAAGAACACGTGGAAGGAGAGGAGCAAGGTCGCATCGGGTCACAGAGACCCGATGTTGACGGGGAGGAACACTGCCGTGTGAAAGTCATAAGAGAGACAGTGACAGGAAGAAGAAGAAGAAGAAGAAGAAGAAGAAGAAGAAGAAAAGGGGGAACGAGAGGAGCGACGTCGCGTCGGGTCACAGAGACCCGACGTTGACGGGGAGGAACGAGGGCGCGCGAAGGTCATGAGAGAGCCATTGAAGAGTAGAAGAAGAAGAAGAACACGTGGAAGGAGAGGAGCAAGGTCGCATCGGGTCACAGAGACCCGATGTTGACGGGGAGGAACACTGGCGTGTGAAAGTCATAAGAGAGACAGTGAGAAGAAGAAGAAGAAGAAGAAGAAGAAAAGGGGGAACGAGAGGAGCGACGTCGCGTCGGGTCACAGAGACCCGACGTTGACATGGAGGAACGAGGGTGCGCAAAGGTAATAAGAGAGCCAGTGAGGAGGAGAAGAAGAAGAACACGTGGAAGGAGAGGAGCGACGTCGCATCGGGTCACAGTGAGAAGAAGAAGAAGAAGAAGAAGAAGAAGATTTTTTGATTTTTCAAAACACACTTTATTTACATGTTAGGAACATGATTTAAAGTGCAACAGTGGCCAAAAAGTGACAAAGTGACAGTGCAAGCTTACATAAATAAAAACCTAATAAATACGTAAAAAAATACACCAGTCTCTATTCGGTTAGAAAATGTGCAAACTGCATCTCGTCATTCACAATAGTGCAAAGAATGTCACTGTAGCACCACATATTTTTAAAACCATTCAAATCATCATTCATTTTATAAAACTTAAACTCAAGTCTCAGTCTGCACTTGATATTGCAGCGCCAGACTGAGGCTGCCTCCTGACTCACTGTATTCCCAATCCTGTTTTTTCTGGACACATAAATGGCCAGCTTTGCTTCGCCCAGAATGAAATTTAAAATTTGCCATTTTTTTTGGTTCGTTTTTTTATATCTGACACCATACATAAACATTGGTTTGCAGAAGACTTCATTAAAACAATTAAAAACATTTGCTAAAAGAGTAAAAAACTCAGTGAGTCTCACACACTCACTAAAAACATGAAACACGGTTTCATGAAGGCAACAAAAAGGGCACTGGTTTGAGACATCAGCGTTTAAAACAGAGATAAAAGCATTTGTGGCAATGGCGCCATGTAAAATTCTCCACTGGAGGTCGGCCGTGCGTTTTCTGAGGGGGGGTTTGTATAAAACCCTCCACTGTGGACCCCCTCCCCCCAGTCTGTCAGTCCAAGCAGAGGGCTTCCTGCCACTCAGTCCTTTCCTGTTCAGCACTTTCACACAGTTCTTGTAGAAGGCCTTCTTATCTGTTGCCTGCAGGATGAGTGTATCAGTTTTAAGGAGTGGTCCACTTGCCTCTCCAAACTGGGGGGTCATCAAAATTCCAGGGAAGGGATCCACCTTGTTCGGCTCGGTCCCGTGGCAATATTCTGTCAATAGGGCTCTTTCCCTTCTGGAAAGTCTCTGTCACCACTCTTCCAGGACCCTCACCACCACCCTGGTGGACTGGAAACCCAGCAAGGAAGCCACAGCTTGGGCGTCGGTCAGCTCAGGCCCTGCAGCATCCACCACCTGCTTTAGGACTAGGACCTTTTTTTTCAGCAAAGCTGCCGTTAATCCAGGCGTGGCTCCACTGGAGATGTCCAGCCTGGCCCCATAGACCAGCGGCTCCTTTAACAACCAGTACAGAGAGTTAGAGCTTTTCCTAGGACTGCATTTGAACAGGGCCCATGATTTAAAAGCACCCTGATAAAATGGAGGCAACCCCTTTAAATGTAAAAAATTGAAATCAGTTAAAAACAGTGCAGCATCCAATCCCAGGTTACTCACGCGTCTGAAGATACAGCTGGCCACTTCCCTCCAAACCAGATCTGCCGGTCCTGTCAAAAACCTTTGTATAAATTGTAATCTAAAGGTGGCAGTTCTGCTGGCCAAGTGGATGAGGCCCTGACCCCCCTCCTCTCTTGGCAGAAACAGCACCCCCTGTGGCACCCAATGCATCCCATGCCAAAAAAAGTTCACTATTTTTTCCTGGATTTGAGATAAAAGACCTGATGGGGGATCCAAGCAGGCCAGGCGGTGCCACAACATTGAGGCTACAATATTATTGAGCACAAGAACTCTGCCTCTGAAGGACATTTGAGGGAGCAGCCATTTCCACGCGCTAAGTTTTGCATTTATTTTTCCTATTGTGTCTTCCCAGTTCCTTTTAACAGTTATTTCGTTACATAGGAAGACACCAAGGTATTTGAGGCCATCTTTTTTCCAGTTTAAATTTTGTGGAAGAACAGGAAGGTCATTACACCATCCACCAACAGCAAGGGCTTCACTCTTTCTCCAGTTCACCCTCGCTGCGGACAAAGTGTTAAAAGAATCAGTTAATTTAATTAAAATGTCAACATCCTTTTGATGTTTAACTAGGACGATGACATCATCAGCGTAAGCTGATAAAACAATGTTCTTGTTAAAACCAGGTAAAATCAGGCCGTCAATGCTTGCACGTATTTTGCAGAGGAGGGGTTCTAGGGAAAGTGCATAGAGCATCCCAGACAGAGCACAGCCCTGCCGGATGCCTCTATGCACCCTGAAAGGAGCACACAGACTGCCATTGAACTTCAGCATACTCTCAATGTCACTGTACAACACCCGGATCTTGGCGATAAAACCAGTGCTGAACCCAAACTTCTGCATGATCTTCCAGAGGAAGCTGTGTTCAACACGGTCAAAAGCCTTTTCCTGGTCTAGCGAAATGAGACCAGTCTTGATGCCCAGTCAGCTGCAGACCTCCAAAACATCTCGAATCAGATAGACATTGTCTACCATAGACATGCCAGGCACACAATAGGACTGGTCCCGGTGGATGACATGCTCCATGGCTTCTCTCAGCCTGTTTGCCAAAGCCTTGGACAGGATCTTATAGTCCGTACACAGGAGGGACACAGGACGCCAGTTTTTAATGTCCTGTAAGTTGCCTTTTTTTGGTAGGAGAGCTACGACAGCCCTGCGGCACGACAGCGGAAGAGAACCTGAAGCCAGACTTTCATTAAACACTTCTAGCACATCGGGTGCTATCATGCTCCAAAAGGTTTTATAAAATTCGACAGTCAGGCCATCAACACCAGGAGACCGCTGTCCCTGCATACTCTGCAGAGCGGTGTGCAACTCCTCCATCTCTAAAGGCCGTTCCAGCTGTGAGTTGATCTCCGTAGAGACCTGAGGCAGTTCACCACAGAACCCCTCACACAACGTGTCATTCTCCTCGTACTCGCTGGTGAAGAGTGACGAGTAAAACTCGACAGCTCGCTGTCGTATCTGGCCAGGCTCGTTTAGTTCCTCTCCTGTGTCGGACAGCAAAGAAAGTATTGCTTTCTTCTGTCCATGCTTTTTTTCCAGGGCAAAGAAGAAGCCAGAGGGAGCATCCATCTCTGTGATGTTTTGAACCCGGGACCGAACCAGTGCACCTTGGACTTTGGTATCTAACAGGTTGGCTAAAGCCATTTTTTTGGACTTGAGGATTTCAATATATCCTCGATTTCCTGTGGAACCACTAAGTGTCTCTAATTCCACTATTTCAGTCTCCAGGTCCTTAATAGATCGACAGGTGTCTTTTGTGACATTGAGAGTATACTGTTGACATAAGAGTCTTATCTCTGTTTTGCCATGATCCCACCACTGCCTAAGACTTGTAAAATCAGCTTTCCTTTGTCTAAAAGAAGTCCAGAAAAAACTTAAAGCCTCTTTAAACCTTTTATCAAATGTTAAAACTGAGTTAAAATGCCAGTATGCACTCTTAGGTAAAATATTCTTAACAACAATCTGACACAAAACCAAAGAATGATCAGTAAAACCAACTGGCATAATCTTACAACCTTTAAAAAGGTTATAATGATGCTTAAAACAATAAAACCGGTCAAGTCTGGCTAAAGAAATCCTGTCCTCATTCAGGCGGGACCACGTGTACTGTCTGCAGTCTGTGTGCATCCTTCTCCACACATCCACCAGGCCATGAGAGTGAACCAGCTGCTTCAGAGTGTGTTGGGAGGCTGGATGAGGCTCTGCATGGTTACGATCTAAAAGCTCGTACTCTGTGCAGTTAAAATCCCCACCCAAGAATAAAAAATCCTCCGGGCTGCAGCAGTTCAATCTACTGCTGACCTTTTCTAGAAAGCTCTTCCTCTCTGCACCGATGGTTGGAGCATAGATATTAATAAAAACCAGAGTGTGCTGTTCAAACTTTGCTTTGGCTAAAAGACACCTCCCCTTTACTACGTGCTCGACCTCCAGTGAAGAAGGAGTAAAAGCTCTGGAGAACAGTAAGCCCACCCCACCACTGAGTGTGGTGTTGTGGCTTAAAGCCACCTGCCCCTCCCACTCCTTAGTCCAGTCTACTTCATTGCTTTCATCACTGTGAACTTCTTGTAAAAACAACACATCAATACATTTTCTTCGTGCTGTGTCAAAAACCAGTGCCCTTTTCTTTGCCTCTCTGGCTCCATTAATGTTTAACGTCCCCACTCTAAAAGAATCCATGCTGAGGGAGATGTTAAAAACACAAACATTTAAATATAAAAATAAACCCAGTAGCTTCATCATCATTAAAACTTAATTTGTTTCCTGACTTTCACCAATTGTTTCTTTAGTCTGAATATTTCTTGATCAGTTAGTTCGGATGTTGCTCTGTTTCTAAGAACGTGTCTTGCAGAGTAATAAAAAGTGAGCTGATCTGGAAAATGCTGCTCCAGATCAAGGCCCTTCACACCTTTGGTTTTTTGCAAGAACAGCTTCAACATTTTTTCTGAATACAACTTTTTTTCCTGACTGTCTGTTAACACTTCGCTGCAGTCAGACACCCAGCCATCGCTGTCGCTACTGTCTGCAGCAGTCGGCTGGCCCTCCAGCCGCCCAGCTTTACTGCCCCCCCCCCAGCACCAGACACGTTCTTGCGCTTACTGCGCCGCTTTCAGGAGCAGGCGCTGCCTCGGACACACCGGTTCCCATAACGACATTCTCAGCCTGTGCACTGCCCTCACAGACCTCACCTGGCACCTTGCCCGCCTCACCTGTCTTTTTCCTGTTTTCCTCCACCTCACCTGACACCTTGCCCGCCTCACCTGTCTTTTTCCTGTTTTCCTCCACCTCACCTGACACCTTGCCCGCCTCACCTGCTCCACCCACCTCACCCATCTCTTTTGTGCTTTCCCCCACCTCACCTGGCCCCTTACCCTCCTCACCTATCCCACCCGCCTCACCTGTCTCCCTTCCACTCTCACTCCCCTCACCTTACGCATCTCTATTTTCACCCACCTCGCCTGTCATGTCTTTGTTTTCACTCCCCTTACCTGTGCCCCCTCCTGCTTCACTCACCTCACCTGTCTCCTCAGCCACTACCTCCCCATTGTCACCGACACCTCTCTCCCTCTCCCTCCTCACCTCAGTACGTTCCCTATCCTGGTTCTGTCCCTCCTCTACCTGCTGCTCAGCCCCCCCTCCGCCCTGTCCCGCAACACCGGGCTGCCGCCGCGCAGCAGGTACGGGCCGCCCGGCGGCGCCCGCAGCCCCACTGGCCTTGCTCGGCGCGGCCGGGCTGGCCCGGCTCGGGCAGGCGTTCGCGAGATGTCCCTCCTCGCCACAGCCGAAACATTTAGCCGCAGATGAAGTGGCGAACAACACGTAATCACAATCCTCCACACGTACAATAAAGCGGTAGTTGAACTCCTCCGCTTTATTGTTCAGGATCATAAAGAGTTGCCTGCGGTGAGACGATTTACAGCCCGACAGCATCTTCTTGATCGGTGAGATCACCTTTCCGTGGCGAGACAACTCTTTAATCAGGAACTCATCGCTTATGAACGGAGGCACGTTAGACAGTGTAATCCGCGTCGCCGGCTGCGTTAGCGGCAGCACCGGCTCAAACAGCCCATTCACGGTGATCCCCGTCTCCACCAGCATGTTCACTTGCTCCACCTTCTCCAAAAACAAAGCTTTGTTCATCCGAGCAGCAGATCTTATCGAGCTGTGCCCGACGATCCCCCCCACAGCCAGTGCCACCTCCTCCACGCTGCATGGAGACCCGACACCGGTCTTGATGCCGTGTCTCCGCGACAGCCTGGAGAAACCACCAGACGCCATACGGACGTCCGCGTGATCCTCCAACCAAACAAAACCAACACAAAACAACCACCACCAGCAAAAAACAGAAACAGAAGTTTCTCACAAAAAACCCTCACACACAATTCAAACTTCTCACTCTCTCCTCCACACACCGTCCTCCAGAAAGAAGAAGAAGAAGAAGAAGGATAAGAAGAAGGAGAAGGAGGAGAAGAAGAAGGAGAAGAAAAGGGGGAACGAGAGGAGCGACGTCGCGTCGGGTCACAGAGACCCGACGTTGACATGGAGGAACGAGGGTGCGCAAAGGTAATAAGAGAGCCAGTGAGGAGGAGAAGAAGAAGAACACGTGGAAGGAGAGGAGCGACGTCGCATCGGGTCACAGTGAGAAGAAGAAGAAGAAGAAGAAGAAGAAGAAGAAGAAAAGGGGGAACGAGAGGACCGACGTCGCGTTAGGTCACAGAGACCCGACATTGACGGGGAGGAACGAGGGCGCGCGAAGGTCATGAGAGAGCCAGTGAAGAGTAGAAGAAGAAGAAGAACACGTGGAAGGAGAGGAGCAAGGTCGCATCGGGTCACAGAGACCCGATGTTGACGGGGAGGAACACTGGCGTGTGAAAGTCATAAGAGAGACAGTGAGAAGAAGAAGAAGAAGAAGAAGAAGAAGAAGAAGAAGAAGAAGAGGAGGAGGAGGGAAGGAGAGGAGTGACGTCTCGTCGGGTCAAAGAGACTCGATGCTGACGGGGGGAGGAACGGGACGGTGTATGTGAAAGGAAACGCCGACGGAGAGGACACAGTGGAGAGGAGCGTCGGGTCAAAGAGACCCTATGTTGATGGGGAGGAACACCGGTGTGTGAAAGTCATAAGAGAGCCAGTGAGGAGGACCAGGAGGAGAAGAAGAAGAAGAAGAAGAAGAAGAAGAAAGGAGAGGTTTTGGTTTTCAAAGTCCCTTTATTAAACAATCCCAAAGCAACCAGGTCAGTTCACAATATCAGGTCAAAAAAAACAAACAAACCCCCCCCATGAAAAAAACTCAAAAATTGACAATTAGCTCCCCATGTTCCCCCACAGAGCACAACACACCTCCAATAGCCCATATGCGACTAAACGCCTGCATTTTGTCCATCATATGATAATAAGCATGCTCCACCCTTAGACGGGCCTTCAGCAGCCCCTGCAGAACCGGCACCAGCTGCACACTACCAACACCCTGAGTCCGGTCTGGTCACATAGCGCCGGGTTCTTGACAAACGCTCTGTGGGATAGAGGCAGGGCAGCGCAGACTTCCTCCACCACTCTGCTGATCAGTCTTTTGGAGGTGATGTTACTCCTCTCCCTTAGAGTGTCCACAGAGCCTGCCGTCATCCTCAACAGGTGGCCGAGTTTGATGCAGCCAGCTTCTCTAAGGCTGACTCTCAGACTGGCGCACAGCAGTGTTTGGGCCCTTATAAAGTTGTTAAAAAACAATGGCTCCTCAAACAGCCACATACCTGGAGTCTCGTTTTTCACACGAGCAACCAGGGAAATCTGCCATGCCTGCAACACAGAGCTGTAAAAAGACGTCAACCCAGTGAGATCCACGTCTACGAGGCGCAGGAGAAAAAGCTGTTTGTCATAACCCAGCCTCCCAGCTTTCCTTAGCAGCAGCCGGGCTGTGTCACACCATTCAGAGCCACAGTTGTACAGCAGTTTCTGTGCAGTCCGAAGTCTGAATGAGGCGATTTTGGACTGGATGTTAATGAGACCTTGCCCCCCTTCAGCCACAGGCAGGTAGAGGACAGCTGCCCGGACCCAGTGCTTCCCAGACCAGAAAAAATCCAGTATGGCTCTTTGGATGTCTTCCACTAGGCCTCTTGGTGGTGTCAGAGCTGTGAGTCTGTGCCAAAGAGTCGAGGCGACTAGATTATTGGCAACCAGAACCCTTCCCCTATATGACAACTGCGGTAGCAACCATTTCCATTTAGACAACCGGGCGCACACTTTCTCCTTCACTCCCTCCCAGTTCTTGGCTTGAAAGCTCTCAGTCCCCAAAAACACTCCCAACACTCTCAAGCCTTCCTTTCCCCACTGAAGACCTCCAGGTAGACTAGGGATAGTCTTCCCCCTCCACTGCCCCACTAGCAATGCCTCACTTTTGGCCCAGTTTACCCGGGCAGAGGAGGCCCTTTCATACAGTGACAGGGTCTCCTGCAGATGTTTCACATCCCCCTGACTTGAAACAAAAACATTAACATCATCTGCATAAGCAGAGACAGTAGGTGGACGGTCCAGCTGGGGGGATGCAGGCAGAAGAGACCACCGAGGCGACTTCTTAGCTTGCACAGCAGAGGCTCAATGGCAAGGCTGTACAGCTGCCCAGAAATTGGGCACCCCTGCCTTATCCCTCTCTGTACAGAGATTGGCCGACTCAACCCAGCTCCCATCTTCACCATACATTGTGCACCCTTATATAACAAACTAACCTAGTCCACGAACCCATCACCAATACCATAGGCCCGAAGTGCAGCAAACAAATAAGAGTGATCCACCCTGTCAAAAGCCTTTTCCTGGTCCAAAGAAACAATACCGAAGTCAGTGTTAAAACTTTTAGACATTTCAATTAAATCACGAACAAGAAAGATGTTGTCCATTATTGTCCTGTCCGGAACACAGTAAGTTTGATCATGGTCCACAATTATTTCAAGGATGTCCTTAAGTCTATTCGATAAAACTCTTGAAATAATCTTGTAGTCTGTACAGAGTAGGGCAACTGGCCTCCAGTTCTTAAGTAGGGCCAGGTTTCCTTTCTTGGGCAGCAGGGAAAGCACTGCTCTCCGACAGGAAACAGGAAGGGATCCCGTCCTGTAGCACTCCTGCAGCACAAGGTGGAGATCGGGTCCAAGAATTCTCCAGAAATGTTTATAAAAGTCAGTGGAAAGGCCGTCAATCCACGGTGCCCGTCCCAATGTCATCTGGCTTACTGCCTCCGTCAGTTCCTCCAGAGTCAGCTGGCAGTCCAAAGCAGCCCTCTCCTCTGGACTGAGCTGTGGAAGCCCTTCCAGAAGCTCGTCACGATACTCCATGTTACACTGCTCCGCCCCAAACAGGTCAGTGTAGAAGTCTATGGCATGGTTCCTCATCTCCCCAGGACTGGTGGTAATTCTGCCCCCTGGAAGTTCAAGGCAAACCATCTGCCTCTTCTATGCCACAGACCTCTCCAGATTAAAAAAGAAAGAGCTAGGGCCATCCATGTCCTTTAGATGGAGGAACCGCGACCTGACGAGAGCTCCCTTCACTCTCTCCTGCAGGAAGGAGCTCAAGGCCAACCTCTTCTCCCGAAGCAGTTTTCTAGGTCTCTGACAGCAGCCTTAATCCTAGCAGTGGAATGGGAGGTGTACTGCTGGCAGAAAACACAAATCTGTGCTTTGCCCACCTCCCACCACATCTTCAAAGAACTAAAATCAGGTTTCTTATTTTTCCACTGCTGCCAGAAATGTTCAAAAGTTTTACAAAAGCTGCTGTCCTGCAGGAGTTTGTTGTTAAAGGACCAATGAGACCTGATCTTCTCACCTTGTGTAATCAGTAGCTCTGCACTGACCAAATGGTGGTAAGTGAAACCAACTGGGCTGATGTTGCTCTGCACTAGTCTGGAACTAAGAGCTTTGGATATATAAATCCTGTCCAGTCTAGCTGCACTGACTCTGTTGTTGATCATCCTGACCCATGTGTACTGTCTGGACTGTGGATGTTTGACTCTCCATGCGTCCAGTAAGTCCAGATGTGTAATGGCACTGCAAAGGCTCTGACTTGACTGCGGGTGGGGTTCTTCGCTTGTCCTGTCTACAGTGAAATCTAAAGTACAGTTAAAATCACCACCAATGATGAGCTGATCTTGAACATGATTCTTCAGTTCATTTTTAAGCAGGTTGAAGAATCCCACTCTCTCTCTTCCCTGATTTGGGGCGTATAGGCTGACAAAGCAGAATATACGGCTGTCTATCTCTGCCCTGACGATCAGTAGACGACCCTTCACAACCTCAGCTGAAGATAGGATTGTTAAATTTGCAGTTTATTTAAATAAGACACCTACACCTGCGCTGAAATTAGTGCCATGGCTGAGGAAGACTGAACCCTCCCACCATAAACCCCAATCTATCTCATCTGCTGCAGTCGTGTGTGTTTCTTGTAGAAACAGCACATCAAGTGTTTTTTGAGCAGTGACCTCAGAGATCAGAGCCCTCTTGTGCCTGTCTCTTCCCCCGTTGATGTTTAAAGACCCTGTTTTTAGGCTCAGCATAAAGAGGACAGAAAAGAGAAACAGACAAGCTGGAACAGACAGAGAGCAGTAAGAAGAGAGCGCCACCTTGTGATGATGCATGATGTTTTACTTCCTGGTTCTTCTAACAGGTCTACTCTGTGCTGCCTTTCTCAAAGATGTCATGTGCTTCTTTAGCCGGAACCATTTCTTCTCGTCAAGGAGGTCAAACCCAACCAGTCTCTTCAGTATGCTGACAGATCTTACAAACTTCTCAGTGTCATTGAAGTAGTCGCTCACTTTTACAGATTTTTGTTTCATCCAGAAACTGGTTGATTTCCTCTAAAGAGTAGAGTTCAGTGGTCCTGTTTGAGGAGTCACCAACAGAGACTGTGTCTGACTCTGGCTCTGACAAGTCCTCCTCAAATGAAGCCTGACTGTTCCCCACAGACTGTTCACTGCACAGCGCACTAGTGGAAGCTGTTTCCTCCACATCCCCTGCCGACTGTGACTGCACCTGAGCATGTGAGCTAACACCACTAGTCTCTGCAGCCACAACCCCGCAATCCATCTCCGAGACGCCGCCAGCCCCGCAGGACGCAGCGCCCACCACCGCTGTAACGGGAACGGCGGCATCCGCCACCGCTGCACCGGAAGCAGCAGCATCCGCCGCCGCTGCACCGGGAGCTGCGGCACCCGCAAAGCATCTCATGTTCCCGTTTTAAAGCCGCTAGCGAATTTACCGAACCTCCGGAGCTCATTCTCTAACAGCTGGTTAGGTATGAACGGCGGCACACCGGACACGGTGATCCGCACAGAGGGGACAGACAGCAGGGACACCTGTACAAATAAGTCCCTGATAAACACACTGCTCTCTATGAGCTGATGAACATGCGCTTCATCTTTCAAGAAAACAACCACCGCTTTATTCATCCGTGAAGCGTAATAGACATTATCATGTCCTACCTGCTCACCGACAGCCAACAACACAGCCACACTGACACTGCCATCCGGCGGGACTATCCTCACTCCCTGCCGGATGGATGGAGGTGGCGTCTCGGTGGACGCCATTCCTCCCGAAAACACTCAGTAGAGAACCGGAGCCCCCACCGACACTTGACAAGATAATATCAAAAAGCCCTTACCTGATCATGCACAAAGAACAGATGGAAACACCAAAGACAGAAAATCAGTTCAAAACTCCGCGCCACTCACAAACACCAAAACCACCACTCACACTCCACACACAAACCGGAAACGGAAGGGGAGGAGAGGAGCGACGTCTCGTCGGGTCAAAGAGACCCAATGTTGACGGGGGGAGGAACGGGACGCTGTACGTGAAAGGGAACGCCGACGGAGAGGACAGAGTGGAGAGGAGCGTCGGATCAAAGAGACCCGATGTTCAAGGGGAGGAACGAGGGCGCGCGAAGGTCATGAGAGAGCCAGTGAAGAGAAGAAGAAGAAGAAGAAGAAGAAGAAAAGGGGGAACGAGAGGAGCGACGTCGCGTCGGGTCACAGAGACCCGACGTTGACGGGGAGGAACGAGGGTGCGCGAAGGTAATAAGAGAGACAGTGAGGAGGAGAAGAAGAAGAACACGTGGAAGGAGAGGAGCGACGTCGCATCGGGTCACAGAGACCCGATGTTGACAGGGAGGAACACTGGCTTGTGAAAGTCATAAGAGAGACAGTGAGAAGAAGAAGAAGAAGGAGGAGGGAAGGAGAGGAGCGACGTCTCGTCGGGTCAAAGAGACCCGATGCTGACGGGGGGGAAGAACGGGACGGTGTACGTGAAAGGGAACGCCGACGGAGAGGACACAGTGGAGAGGAGCGTCAGGTCAAAGAGACCAGATGCGCAAAGGTAATAAGAGAGCCAGTGAGGAGAAGAAGAAGAAGAAGAAAAGGGGGAACGAGAGGAGCGACGTCGCGTTGGGTCACAGAGACCTGATGTTGACGGGGAGGAACGAGGGCGTGCGAAGGTAATAAGAAAGCCAGTGAGGAGGAGAAGAAGAAGAAGAAAAAGAAGAACACGTGGAAGAAGAGGAGCGACGTCGCGTCGGGTCACAATGACCCGATGTTGACGGGGAGGAACGAGGGCGTGCGAAGGTCATAAGAGACAGTGAGGAGAAGATAATAATAATAATAATAATAATAATAATAATAATGATGATGATGATGACTCACGCAAAGGAAATAACCCATCCAGGGAGAAAACGTCCAATTCATGATGAGTCGCTCACACACACACACATACATACAGCACATGGATAAGACAGGATAAGATGAGGAACGGGGCTGAAGAAATGATCACGATGAGGAGGAGGCGGCAGCAGAGGCAGCAACGGTTTGCCCGGAGACCACATGACACACTCCGTCTCCGGGAGCGTAAAAATAAAAGACACGACCCTCTGCTCTGCAAGTGCCTAGTAGCCATGGGAATGTACCACTTGGTCGACTGCTTTGACAATTTTAACCGGTTCATCCGGATGTCTTCGGCTCAGTGTCAACTCTACGGCCCCGAGTTTGTCGTCAAGTATGCCAAATTGCACGCCAGGATAGAGGCGCTGTGCTCCAGCGCATTCTCTGCGCTCGATGACTTCGGGCTACGCGACGTGTTGGACGTGGAGCCTGAAGAAGAAGCAGCAGCAGCAGACGAAGAAGAAGAAGAAGAAGAAGCAGAAGAAGAAGCAGCAGAAAAAGAAGAAGAAGAAGAAGTAGTAGTTTTCTGTACGGACCCGTGGGGCTTGGTTGACGACTTCCAAGACGCTCAGCCGCCGTTCTGCAATTGTTCGCGCCACCAGAGACTTTGGCGAGAATACTTAGAGAACTGACTTTGTGTGTGTGTGTGTGTGTGACCTTTTGTGACGATGACAACAAAGAAAGGGATAACTAAAATTAAGTAGTGGCTCTGTGATACGAAGCGTTTGTGTCATCATTTCCTTTATTCTGTATCTTTCTCTGTTCCTATTATTCAAAAAATAAAACAAAACAACAAAACAAAAGATAACCACTTCAAGAATCATCAATGTCATGCACAAAGAGAACTCATACTGCACGCACGCACGCACACAAAAAGGGACATTTTCGGCTACCGGGTCACCTCGACCCAGAGGACAACGCAAAGCTTACAATAAAGTAGCAACTCTGTGATATGAGGTGTTTGTGTCTTCTTTTCTCTGTCTTTCTCTCTCTCTCTCTCTCTCTCTCTCTCTCTCTCTCTCTCTCTCTCTCTCTCTCTCTTTTTCTGACTGTCTTCCTATTATTCAAAAACCGAAGATAACCGCTCCAAGAATCACAAATGCCATGTACAACAACATATCCTACTGCACGCACGCAAGCATCCACACACACACACAAATGGGCATTTTCGGGCCACCGGGTCACCTTGACCCAGAGGACCACATGAGGGTTAAAAAAATGAAATGAAATGTCAATCTGAGCCTTTTCTGTACATTGTCTTACAACAAGTGGTGTGGCAAATGCTTGTCACCACCTTAGTAGATGTACAGATGTTGCAACTTAAAAGTTCCCGTGTTTCCGTGACGGGACCGTGACAGGGCCGTGACTGGTCCGTGAACGGAATGTAATCTCCGCGATGACATAGTCAGTGAGGCCCTGACTGGAAACGCCTCTAAGCAGTCTGTGTGAAAACCAGCTGCAATGCCTCATTTGTCCACGGTGAGGAGCAGTGATGTTCCGCTCTCACCGTATACTGTTTAAACTCAGACACATCTGAACAGATACGCTGGGGTGCACAGGTGACCCGATCAGCTGATCAGCACATCAGTTGATAGGAAAAAAAGATTGTGATAAGATAACACTGAGGCAGCACTGCAGCCGCTTGTGTCTGCAACTCTATGTCACGCACAACAACAACATGCCAACATAAACGTTTTATTAAAGAAAACTTTGCTCATAACGTCCGTAAGTATATTTTTGGGGGCTTTTATGGATATGTATGGAAAGCCGTTCCGGTCCATGTACTAGTAAGCTTTTTGTCCTCACTAGTAAGACGATATTTCGCACTAGTAGAACTACTAGAACACACTAGTAGAACGACTGTGTCTTACTAGTAACGTTTTTTACACTACTAGTGCCACTTTTGGCCTACTAGTTCGCAATCAAACCCTACTTGTAAACTACTGTGCTGCACTAGTAACACTACTACGCCCTACTAGTAGGCATGTGTCATGCACTAGTAGCCTCCTGGACCCTACTAGTAGCACCAAAATGCCCACTAGTAGTACTAGTAAGTACAAAAATGCCCACTAGTAGTACTAGTAACGTATATTTTACCTTATTAGTACTAATAGTAACAGTAAGAATGCCCACTAGTAGTACTAGTAACATCAAAAATGCTCACTAGTGACAGATATTTTTTTCTTACTAGTGAGCCTCCGAGGCGGTAGATGTTAACTAGTAGAATTTTATTGTGTCACTAGTAGTACTAGTAGCGCACAGTTGCCAACTAGTGCACAGTTTTGCTTCACTAGTAAGATGTAGTTGTCCTACTAGTACGCCAAAGTTGTCCTACTAGTGTGCAGAAATGTCTTACATGTTACAGAAATGTCTTACTAGTTGAATGAAGTTGCACACCAGTAGTGTGCAATTGCGCACTAGTAGAGCGCTAGTTGCGCACTAGTAGTGTATTGTGTCATACTAGTACAACCAAACTCCTTACATGTTAGGTCCGGAGGCTCACTAGTAAGACAAACTTTGTTCTACTAGTTATACTAGTAAGAAAAAAAATATATGTCACTAGTAACACTAGTGAGCATTTTTGATGTCACTAGTACTACTAGTAAGGTGCAAAAGTCCCACTAGTGCTACTAGTGGATATTTTGCCACTTACTAGTGCTACTAGTACGCATCTTGGCCCTTACTAGTGCTACTAGTAGACATTTTGGCCATTACTAGTACTACTAGTAGACACTTTGCCCTCTACTAGTGGTACTAGTAAGATCGTGATATCTCACTAGTAGCACTAGTGGGACTTTTGCACCTTACTAGTAGTACTAGTAGACATTCTGGCCAACACTAGTAGTACTAGTAAGGTCACAAATGCTGTACTAGTACTACTAGTGGACAGTTTGGTACATATTAATAGTACTAGTAACATCGTAATAGTCTCACTAGTGTTCCTAGTGGACATCCTTCCCATTACTTGTGTACATGTAAGTTGCAAGATGCAGTCCACTAGTAGTACTAGTGGACTGCATGCAAATGAAGAAGGTGGGACATGGATTTTGATTGGTGAATGTTCAAACTGTGTGCTTGAGGCCTTAAAGGGGCAGCTCTGAATACCAGAGTGTTTAACAGCAGTCATTTTGGAAGATGTGTCAACTTATTTTGCATTATTATAAAATGAAAATGACCTAAAATCATTTTTAATATTAAAATGGTTATTAATTAGGTCATTTGTTTATTTTTCTTTTGTATTTTTTGTTTATTTATGTTTATTACATATTATACTACTTACAAATCAATATCAATTTTATCTCCATTTGTAGGAATTAACATATTCTAAGCTAATCTAGAGATAGATAGACAGATAGATAGATATTTAGTGGCTAATATGCCCAGAATTATTATTTTAATACTTTTTGTCCCCAAGGCCGCGGACCAGTACCCGGCCGTGGAGCAATTGTTATCGGGCCGCACGAGTCTAGACGATGGTTTATTTTGAAAATGCCGGTACGTGATACCCACATAACAAGCCCGCACTGCATAATATGCGGCGACCGCAACTCTAACGAGGCAATGAAGCCGTCAAAACAGCTTCGCGTATCGTATTTTGAAGGGATATTTAAATGTTACCATAGCAACAAACAACCCCCCCCCCCTGCTTTCTAATTCGTACTGTAATTAATCACAACAACAACGGTATAATGACTGCAGAATAGAATCTATTTAAAGTTTTACCTGTCTTTTAGTGTGTATTTCGTGCGTTATGGACACTTTATGCTCCGCTGTACGCGGAGTGCATAACTCGCCGAGAAAACTGGGACTTTTGCACCTTACTAGTAGTACTAGTGACATCATAAATGCTTGATATCCGTGATATCACGGATATCCGTGGCAAAATATCCACTAGTAGCACTAGTGGGACTTTTGCACCTTACTAGTAGTACTAGTGACATTATAAATGCTTGATATCACGGATATCCGTGATATCACGGATATCACGGATAACAGTGACATAAATGCTTGATATCCGTGATATCACGGATATCCGTGATATCACGGATATCAGTGCAAAGTGTCCACTAGTAGTACTAGTAATGGCCAAAATGTCCACTAGTAGCACTAGTGGGACTTTTGCACCTTACTAGTAGTACTAGTGACATTATAAATGCTTGATATCCGTGATATCACGGATATCAAGCATTTATGTCACTGTTATCCATGATATCCGTGATATCACGGATATCACGGATAACAGTGACATAAATGCTTGATATCCGTGATATCACGGATATCCGTGATATCACGGATATCATGCAAAGTGTCCACTAGTAGTACTAGTAATGGCCAAAATGTCCACTAGTAGCACTAGTGGGACTTTTGCACCTTACTAGTAGTACTAGTGACATTATAAATGCTTGATATCCGTGATATCACGGATATCCGTGATATCACGGATATCAGTGCAAAGTGTCCACTAGTAGTACTAGTAATGGCCAAAATGTCCACTAGTAGCACTAGTGGGACTTTTGCACCTTACTAGTAGTACTAGTGACATTATAAATGCTTGATATCCGTGATATCACGGATATCAGTGCAAAGTGTCCACTAGTAGTACTAGTAATGGCCAAAATGTCCACTAGTAGCACTAGTGGGACTTTTGCACCTTACTAGTAGTACTAGTGACATCATAAATGCTTGATATCCGTGATATATATATATATATATATATATATATATATATATATATATATATATATATATATATATATATATAAAAAATAATTGGTGATAATTATTTCATTTTAAATAGGTTGTTTCCACTGTCTGTTTTTCTGAGACCCACACTGTCACAGAGCTTGGCCTGCTACATCAGATGCATAAATATCACTCTCAGGTGATGATTTCTTATAGGTTAACAGAAAAGATTGCTGGCCCTTTCACACAAATAAAATGTACTTATTTAGAACTAAATTAAATATTTTGAATTAAGTATGCAATTCACAAGACTAGTAAAATAAATATGACCATACTAAAATCTTTAAAATATATACTGTAAAACACAAAAGTTGAAAAGTTTTGTTTTGGAAAAAATTTCAGACAAATGCAACAACCAGCAAGAACTTTTATTTACAATTAAAGCTGCACTAAACAGCGCCGGTCCTGGCCACATTTGCGCCCTGGGCAAACAGACATTTACAGCCTCTTCAAAAACTCCTCAGAGTCCAGAGCTCTTCTGAGGTTTTCGGCGTATGTGTCCATTTCATTTACTGCATCCTTGCTCATGTTTTTAGCAAGGAGATGAGCCAGCACCTGTTTCTCACTGATGAGACAAAATGAAACAGCGATTAGTAAAAGGACATTCACACTGAGAGGTTGTCATGGACAATGTACAAACAATACATATAGGTATTAGCACTCTACTTATGTTTGTAGCATACCTCAAGTCATACTGCACTCCACGGTTGTACAGTTCCGTGGCTCTGTCAATTGAACATTGATGGACAGCAGAAAGGGCGTGGACTGTTGCCTGTGTCATGAGATGAACAAAAGGACATCTTTCAATTTGACAATAAAGTAGTCTGCCATGTTGCAGTTAACAAGATATTAACCATAAGTTAAAGACTGACAACAGTAATAATACAAAATATGTTAATATGATAAATAAAAAAGTTTTAGAATTTACCTCTGGCAGAAGCACATCCATAACAAATGCCACTTGATCGTGACATCTAGTTGTCTGGGCTTCAACCAGGCTTGTCAAGAAGTCCAGCACTCTGTCCAGCTGCTCATCATCCTCAAAGAAAATTTTCACCCTGCCCTTTGATGATGCCCAGGAGGATACAAATTTTCCAGCGATGACCGCCTGTAAACATATATATTTTTTGGGAGGATGCTCAAAGTAAATGTACACACACTAGGCTAACAGAAAATGTTTCACTTAAATAATTCATTTATCATGTTTTGACCAAAACTCTAAATTTCAAACTCACTTCAAGATGTTGCAGCAGGCCTTTATCTTGAGTGATGCACCGTGCAAGAAGGTCACTGGTGACTCTTCTTTGGTGTTCAGCTTGCTGAGCCCTTTCCTAAAATTTGATTAAATAGCATTTAGATGTTAAACGTGATTATTCCGGCTAAGTATATTAAATAAGATTTGTTGTTTCTTGATCCTTTGCATGTTCTCACCACAAGCCTGTTGAAATATGTGTCTTCACTCAGGACAACATCTCTGATTGTGGTGACGTCATGTTGGTGCATGCTGTCATTATTGTCCTTAATGAAGTCACACAAAGACATCACTTAGTGCACAGCTGTAAACAATGGATATTTTGTTCTCATGCAATAATCGTCACTCACATTAACCTGCTCTCTGCGTGGAAAGCTGTACGGCCTCTTGTTGTACATGTGGTCAGTAGCGGGGTCTGTGTCCTGTGGAAAGCAAACCATAATTGTGTCAGTTTGTTTAATGGGATCCACAGAGGATTAACATTTGCACTTATTTTTTCACCCCCATTGCAAATTATTAAATTATTGATGAAATGTACAAACTTTCTGCTTTTTACAATAAACAAATCAACAAAAAACATTGGAAAAGCTAATGACAAGACACGATAATCAGGGGATTTTTCAAGATGTGACACAAAATCCCACTTTTTATGACTACTGCTGTCTCAAAATAATTCAATCCCTGCAATTAAATCCCTCATAAGAGTACACATTTGCAAAACTGGTGATGTACACTTGATGCAATTTATCAATAGCTTCATTAGTTATATCAGGTGTGATTCAGATATCACTTCAAATAACTGTACTGGCTAGAGATTTGTAAATGGTGACGTTTAAGTACATGTCAGAAATGTTCCTGAGTAACAGAAAAATACATCTCTTGCAAAAATGACAGATGTATTCTTGAATCTTGAATCCATTTGAATTGTCCATGTTTGATTTGTTTAATGCCAACTTCTGAAAGCTTGTTAATTTTGCTAATACACCGATTCTGCAATAGGGGTGCAATAATTTTGAACGCAACGGTATAATAACACAGTACCATCGAAAACATATTGCATCGTGTACCATAAATGTTTATGTAATAGCTGTTTGAGTGGTGACCTATTTTCAAACAGGAGTGATGGATACTGTGTAAGGTGTTCACTGACCATGGTGCTGCTTTCATGTTTTCTTTTTTGTGTGATCCTGAATACCGGTGGTACATTGTCTCGAAGGGTTGCCTGTCCTTCTTCTGTAAAATGGGAAAACTTCCTTCCATACCTGCAATTAACATACATTTTCATTACCCAGAATCAAGAGATAAGTGTTACCATAAAGTGTTCTTAATAATTAAATTAAAAACTGAGCCCTGCAGCGTACCCTTCCAGCCCAAGGTTTTCTATTAGGACAATGCACCACCATCTTCTCAGGAGACACATGTCATCCTAATAAAGAGCACAGTTACTCAATGAGGACACATTTTTTTATAATATATAAAAAAATAACAAAAAGTAGTGATATCATTTTTTTCAATTTTTTAGGATACTCACAACACTGAAGTCAAAACAAGCATCCATGACAAAGTACCAGGCATACTGTAGTGATGATAAATTCCCAATCAATACATGTAAGACACAGGGAATATCTGACAGCTGACTACTCGGTGAAAAAGTGGGCACACATTTACACTGAAATATGTAGTGCTGATCATTACAATAAATGGCATATTTGAAAAGGCATGACATACTGGATAAATAGAAAACGGAGCGCTGTCCTGAACAAGAAAAAAAACAAAACAATTATGTGCCACATTACTTTATATGATGTTACCCTCACTCACCATTATCATGAAGACACCACAATCATTGCCATGTGTCTGCTTAGGAACACCCTGTATGGCAGACAGTTACAGTCAACAAATAGTAGACACTTACAAATCAATTTGATAGTGATATAGCAGGCAATACCTCCAAATCCAGAACAGTCTTCTCTGTTCAGGTTCCCACAGCAACCCGCTGTGCAACACCTCTGAGTAACAGAAAAACACAGCAATGTAAAACACAAGTATGCACTGCTATGATTCTGTTAGGGAGTATAAACAAACGGATGGTATGTCACAATATGAACAGTATCAAAATCTGTAATCCACAGAACAGGGAACATGTCCAAGAACTGGACCATGCAAATCTGTAAGTATTTATTATTTCCTAAAGTTCAACAAGGAGGATTTTTTTCTGACTCCCTTTCCTTTTGATTGTCTATTATTCTATTGTCAATTTGTCTATTTCAGTCCATTTCAGCTCTCTATAAGCAAATCTTGTCTGATCCTATAACCATCTTTCAGTGCTTGGTACATTTATTGTCACAATGCCTCCTGATAGAACTTATGTTTTGAGATTTTTCTGAACATTGGCAGGTCAGGGTACTGTGACTGCCAGAACACACAACACTGGCAACCTTAACAGATTCCTGTAGGCCTGACTGGAGAAACCCTCTGCTCTTCTGAAGTAATGGGAATCCAGAAAGAAAATTTCTTTCTGGAGTGGCCTCATTACCTATAGAAAATATACAGTCTGTACAATAAGGAAAAAGCCACAGCAAACTCACAAATGACTTCAAAGTTAAAATACAGACATCATCATCCACAACATATGTCTTTTGATTATGTTCTGTAAATGGTATAATGTCCTTACACACAGCAGAAAATGGCCTGGAATCCACAGGGGTATGATGAGGGCATCTTTCTGGACGGCATCTTTCTGTAAATAAAAAAATAAAAAAATGCTACTTTTATGAACACTTGAAAAAAGGTTAAAATCAGTTATGCATGATGAGGAAGTACATGATATTGAGTAGTGATTTGTTAGAAATAATAGCGTTGCAAGGCTAAGAGACATTATTTAGCTTAGTGTTTGAAATATCCTTGCATTAAATCTTCTTAAGATCTTAAATGTATCTTTGACACATGCTATTTAGGACCAGCAAAAACTTTTCACAAAATGACAATTTATTTTGTTTAATTACTGGGAAATGGAGCAGGGGATCGCAGTTGGTGGGAGGGAGCCATGTTGCGGTGACATGCAGGTCAGCGACAAAAACATCCCTTCCCTGTAGATTGAAAGCATACCAAGATTTTGTCAGTGCTAGAAAATGGTAAAGCATGGCTCAATATCACCTATCAATACATCTATGTAATGCATACACACCAAGAAATTCCCTTTTCATCCACTTTTTATTGCTAACCCTACACTGGTCATTCAATTCTATAAAAGTTACTAAAACACAGTAGCGGGAATAAAAACCTATTTCATTTCAAATCTGCATGCATTCATGTCTACACATAACTTAACTTACACATAAAGCATCAATTGACCCAAATCAGATTAGGGTCAATTGATGCTTTTTGCATTGTTCCCTGGGAAACAGCCTCACTGTTCTTTCCAAAGCAACCAGACTGCATTTCAAGAAACGTATTTTGAAACTGTAAAACACACTTCAACCAAACTTCACCAACACACATATTACCGAAACTATTCAGTTTGATATGTTGAGTAAAATAAAAAATAAAAATATTCTGATTCTGCGTGACGTGTTCCCCCACTGCTTCTGTTAGCATCCCTTGCTCACTCATTACTTTTAAAAGACGACACAAAATGGGTTTGCCTACGAACATTTACTTTGAGTTTAAAGAAATGTGTTTTTACAAATAAAGTCCACTCTTTCTGCTGAGCAAATGATGTCTTAAACGTCACATTAAACGTCAACATATTCCCATAATGTAAAAATAATATAAAAGTGTTTTACCTGAAACGCCATTGTCGCCTCGTCTTTGCACATACACATGCAACGCACAGACGCTGTTTACAGGGGCGTGGTTTGAAGCGGCTGCGCACGCAGATGTGGTTTATAGGAGGCGTGTTTTATAGTGGCTGCAGCTGCAGCTAGACCCTTCTCGAAGTAAAGACCAGATCAGTCACTGATTGGCTGAAATTTGGACCAATCAATGTGAAAATGGCAGCTTCCTTACACGCCCACATTCCCCTTTCTTGGATATCCGTGATATCCGTGATATCACGGATATCAGTGATATCACGGATATCACGGATATCAAGCATTTATGATGTCACTAGTACTACTAGTAAGGTGCAAAAGTCCCACTAGTGCTACTAGTGGATATTTTGCCACTTACTAGTGCTACTAGTACGCATCTTGGCTCTTACTAGTGCTACTAGTGGACATTTTGGCCATTACTAGTACTACTAGTGGACACTTTGCACTGATATCCGTGATATCACTGATATCACGGATATCAAGCATTTTTGATGTCACAAGTATTACTAGTAAGGTGCAAAAGTCCCACTAGTGCTACTAGTGGACATTTTGTCACTTACTAGTGCTACTAGTACGCATCTTGGCCCTTACTAGTGCTACTAGTGGACCTTTTGGCCATTACTAGTACTACTAGTAGACACTTTGCACTGATATCACGGATATCACGGATATCCGTGATATCAGTGATATCAAGCATTTTTGATGTCACAAGTATTACTAGTAAGGTGCAAAAGTCCCACTAGTGCTACTAGTGGACATTTTGTCACTTACTAGTGCTACTAGTACGCATCTTGGCCCTTACTAGTGCTACTAGTGGACCTTTTGGCCATTACTAGTACTACTAGTAGACACTTTGCACTGATATCACGGATATCACGGATATCCGTGATATCAGTGATATCAAGCATTTATGATGTCACTAGTACTACTAGTGTGGCAGGTCGGGTGTTGCTCTGCTCCACCCCCTCCCACTTAATCAGTATCACCGGTGCTTGATTGCGCATTGGCAGCACCTGGTTAACTACTGCGTTCCTCCGGGGCGCATTCTCTCCCTGGCATTCACCTGGAAAGGCTCTGGGTCGGCGTGCTCCAGGTTGGTTGGTGTTCGGTGTGATTTCGCCAGGTAAGCGTGTGTGCTTTAACTGCATCTTTATTGCACAGTATGGTGCGACAACCGCCGTGATTTTGTTTTCAGTTTTGGCCGTACTGGTTGGGTTGCAGCTGGAGGAAGTGGTGTCTGCGTTCTGCTGTTGTTGAGGACTGGGTTTTTTTTTAGTGCGTAAAGCTCTCTCCATCGGTAAGCATGCTCGTTGTTAATCATGGTGAACTATAGTAGCCCTTTGCTAACAGCTGTTCTGCCCTCTGCTCTGTCCTGCTGTAGCTGCTGAATTTGCAGCGGTTCTGTCTCTCCTCCTGCGCTCTGTGGATCCACTGCACAGCCTATTGATGACCACCGCAGCCACCTACGCATAACATCCGCTGCCTCCAGCCTTGGTGCAGCCGCTCCGTTTTCACGCTGTCTTCCACACCGTAGTTTCTTTTTCTTAATGTCCTGAGTTTCTGTTGTGGCTCTCACGCAGCACCAGACTCAAGCCCCACTGCCACTGACTTATTAGTGTTTCTTTGTTTGTTTTGGTTTATTTATTTTTTTGTTTATGCAGTTGTTTTGGGTAATCAGTTAATTTGCAAGCTCTTTGGTTTCTTTATTTTGAATTACAGATGGTTATTTTGTTTAGGTCTAATTTAGTTACATTTCTGATTTTGTTTATTCTTATAAGTAAATTTTCTTTAAGTATGTCTATATAGGTTAAAACAATTAATGTGTATTCTTTCTGTTGGCGTGCATGTGGGTGTGAATGTTGTGTGTGAGTGTTTTTAGAATAGGACATTTTAATAATTCGTATAGTCCAACCTTTGAGTGTCGCTCCACCTAATTTCGTGTGTTTTCTTCCTGGACAGGAGCTGGTGTAGTGCGTGGCAGACTCCCTGGTGGTGGTCCCATCTCACCTCCCTTAAGTTTGCTGTGGCACGTGGTGGTTTGGTTTGTAATTGTTTTTGTGTGGTTTTAAGTTTCTTTAGTCTGTCCGCCTCACTGAGCTGTCCCTGCTCCTATTTTTGTTTATTTTCCCCCCTAACTAATGGTGGTATAGCAGACACGCAGGTTGTGAAGAATATGTTCATTTTATCTCTAGTAAACTATTAAATAAAATAATTTATATTTTTGGAAGTCCGTCTCTTGTCCTCTCTATATAGGTGTAACGAGTCTGTGTGACCTCATGGTATTCCCCTTACAGGGTTGAGTGAATTTCCTGGGGTGCAATTCCCCAGGTGGCGTTGTTGGACAAATCCCCCCCTCTTTTACCACGTCTCGCCACAAATTGGCGTTGTCGGCAGGATGCACTGTTAGAGGACAGAGGCGTGACTTCCATTTTTTTTTTCTGTTAGTGTGAATTTGTTGTTACGTTGGTGTGTTAGGGCAGCAGTGAAGACGGAGCGGCAGCATCTTTTTTTTTTTTTTCTTCTTCCTCTTTTTGTTCTTGCCAGTGGTGCAGGTTTCCATTTTGAAAGCGGTGGGTGTGGCCTCTGCGGTTTGCCATGGAGGAGGAACTGCAGCAGCTCAGAGAGCTGGTGGCACAGCTTAAAGCAGATAATGAGCAGCTGTCTCGAGTGAGGGATGCTTCTCAGGCCGGTTCCAGCAGAGCGGACCCCGCTTCTGTCACTTCAGGTGCTAATCCTCCGGCTGTAAGTACTAGCGCCACAGTCACTGAACGGTTGGTTGTTATGCCTAGAGATCGCAGATGCACCATGTTTAATAGCAGAACAGGTATAGGCATAGTGGAGTGGAAAGAGGAAGTGCAGGCCTGTATGCGGGCACGCCACTTGTCTGTTCGTGATCAGGCCTTTTTCATTTTTGACCATCTAGAAGGTGAAGCCAGAGAGGAGATTAAATATCGCCCCTGTGTGGAGAGGGAAGACCCAGACAAGGTTTTGGCTATCTTGACTGAGCTTTATGGCTGTGTTCAGTCATATGTAACACTGCAACAATCTTTCTTCTCTCGAAAGCAGCAGGAAGGGGAGACGCTGTTAGAGTTCTCTTTGGCCCTGATGGCCCTGATGGAACGTGTTAAACAGTCTGCACCAGGTGCCTTGCCGAATGCTGATGTTCTTCTTCGTGACCAGTTCATAGAGCATGTGCTCGATGGTGCCCTTCGCAGGGAATTGAAGCAGTATGTTCGCCGCCATCCCACTGCTTCTTTGCTCGAGACACGTGGAGAGGCCATTAGATGGGAGAGGGAGGGGTTTCCAAGGGGTGCTAGGGAACGTAGCCACTCTCTTCCCTCAGCCTATGGCCTCCAGTATGGGGTCCAGGGTGGCTCTCGCCCCACCCCACTTGTCTCACCCCATGATTCAGAGTTGAGTGAAGTGAAGGCACTCTTGAAGCGTCAGCAGGAACAGCTTGACCAGTTGACTCGGGCCATGGCTTCTTTTCAGGCTCGTCCCTTTCCATCACGGCCTCCTCGCAACGGCCCTGTGATCTGCCGAAGGTGTCAACAGCCAGGTCACTATGCCAGCGATTGTGATGGGGAGCGGGTTACCCCTCATCCCCGTACTGGTTCTGCCACTGGTCGGTCTTCTAATGTGGCTGGGTCTTCACGCTTTGCACCCCAGCCGGAAAACTGACGCCCACTGAGCTGAGGAGCCAAAGCTCAGATGGGGAGGCTGGAGGCTCACAACAAGACCTCATCAGTCGGATAATGGCGCCCTGTCCACATATTAATGTCCTGATGGGTGGGATCACTGTTCCGTGCTTGTTGGACAGCGGGTCTATGGTGTCTACGATCCCTGAAAGTTTCTTTGCCGAACATTTCGCACCATGGGGCCAAGAGCGCCTTCGGTCTTGTAATTGGCTGCAACTGCGGGCCGCAAACGGTCTTTGTATTCCTTATATCGGCTATTTGGAGCTGGATGTCACCTTGTGTGGGAAGGTGGTCCCTGGTTGTGGGGTCCTAGTGGTAAAAGACCCTCCCGGTGCTGCATCTGTTGCCCCTGGGATTTTGGGGAGCAACGTCATCCGTCGATGTTATCGGGAACTCTTTGAGGTGTATGGTCCTGCTCTTTTTGATGCTCCCTCAGTGGTTCAAGCTCCAGTAGCTGTCCTTGAAGCTTTACAACGGTGCCATCAGGCCACCACAGAACCCCCGAGGAACCTTACGGGTTTCGCCAGGGTCCGCGGTAGATGGGCGGTACGCATACCTGGTGGGGTAATGAGGCTTGTGGCCGCCACTTGTCCAGAACAGCTGGCTGGTCAGGCTGTGCTGTTCGAACCAACAGAGTTCAGCCTACCTGCAGGGTTATTGGTGTCTCCTTGCCTTGTCCAGGTCAGCCGTGGTACAGCTCATGTCCCTGTGGTCAATGTGGGGACGACTGATGTTCTCCTTTACCCGCGCACTGGTCTTGGTACTTTAAGTGGGGCCCAGGTTGTCAGCTTACCCACTGGTGTGACTGAAGTGAAGCTCCCGACAGCCTCGATCTCATCTCAGACAGCCTCTGGTGTGGCACCTGATGGGGTCCAAACCATAGACCTGTCTGCTTTGAAAGAACAAGAACAGATGGATGTACATGCTTTGCTGCAGAGGTATCAGTCAGTTTTCTCAAACCATGAAGGTGACTTGGGTTGTACCAACCTCCTTTCGCACGAAATCCCCTTGCTTGATGAGGCTCCAGTGAGACAGCGGTACCGAAGAATCCCCCCCTCCGAGTATGAGGAGGTGAAAGCTCACATTGATCAGTTGCTTGAAGCCAAGGTGATCCGGGAAAGCAATAGCCCTTTTGCTTCCCCTATCGTCCTTGTCCGTAAAAAGGATCGCAGTCTCCGCATGTGTGTCGACTACCGCCTACTCAATAGTAAAACACGGAAGGACGCATTCCCTCTACCTCGTATTGAGGAGAGTCTGGATTCACTTGCCGGAGCTTGCTGGTTTACTACTCTCGACTTGGCAAGTGGCTATAATCAGGTCCCTGTTGCAGAGCAGGACAAGCCGAAGACGGCCTTTTGTACACCTTTCGGGCTCTTTGAATGGAACCGGATGCCATTTGGCTTGTGCAATGCGCCAAGCACCTTTCAAAGACTCATGCAAAGGATGTTCGGGGATCAACAGTGCCAGTCCTTGCTCTTGTACTTGGACGACATCGTTGTCTTTTCTTCTTCCATTTCACAACACTTGCAGCGACTTGAAGTGGTTCTCAGTCGGCTGCAGAGAGAAGGTTTGAAGGTGAAACTTGAAAAGTGTGCCTTTTTCCAAAAAGAGGTTCGTTATTTGGGGCACATTATCTCCAATCAGGGAGTTTCCACAGACCCGGCCAAGATTGAGGCAGTGGCGAAATGGCAGCGGCCCCGTCATGTGTCAGAGCTGCGCTCATTCTTGGGGTTTGCCAGCTATTACAGGCGGTTTGTGGAGGGGTTCGCTAAGCTGGCGACCCCTTTGCATCAGTTGGTGGCAAAACTCGCAGGTACCAAGTCCAAGCGAGGATCTGGGCAGGATCTGAGCTCTGCATGGACACCCCAGTGCGAGCAAAGTTTTGAAGCCTTAAAGGCGAAGTTGGTTTCAGCCCCAGTGTTGGCCTATGCCGATTTTTCACGTCCATTCATTTTGGAAACTGATGCCTCTTACAGTGGCCTGGGGGCCGTCCTTTCACAGGAGACTGAGAATGGTATTCGACCCGTCGCATATGCGAGCAGAGGGCTTCGACCCACAGAACGCAACATGGAAAATTACAGTTCGATGAAGCTGGAGTTCCTTGCGCTTAAGTGGGCAATGGGAGAAAAGTTCCGGGAGTATTTGTTGGGGCACAAATGCGTGGTTTTTACAGACAACAATCCGTTGAGCTACCTCAATTCAGCTAAGTTGGGAGCCATAGAGCAGAGGTGGGCCTCCCAACTAGCTGTCTTTGATTTTGAGATCAGGTATCGCTCCGGACGCATCAACAGGAATGCTGATGCGCTCTCCCGCCAGTATCTATCGGGGTCTAGCTTAGCTGAACATGTCTTACCTGGCACTTCAGTTCCATCATTTGCTCAGCCAGCTGCAGTCTCCGCCACAGTGGTACCTGCTGCCCAGGCGATGGTGTCTGTCTTCCGGAGTCATTCTCCAGCGGACCTTCGTTCCTTGCAAGAGGCGGACCCTCTTTTGTGTGATAATTTTCTGCCCTTTTGGAAGAGGTGGGCTAAGCCTACTTTCGAAGAAAAGAAGCAACTTCCTGCTGCTGCTTTGACACTCTTGAAACAGTGGGACCGCCTGATCGAACAGGAGGGCGTACTGTACCGCCGGACTTTTCGGTCGGATGGAGGAGAAGAGTGTTTCCAGCTTGTCTTACCTGCTGTTCTTAAAGAGGAGATCCTGACCCAGTTGCACCAAGACCATGGTCATCAGGGTATTGAGCGCACCATGGAATTGGTGCGGCAACGCTGTTACTGGCCAGGGATGTCCGCTGACATCAAGCAGTGGGTTCAGACATGCGAGCGTTGCCAAGTGGCCAAAGATTCAGGGCCGGTGCCCCATAGTTTTATGGGCCACGTTCTGGCGTCTCAGCCAAACGAGATTGTCGCCATTGACTTCACATTGTTGGAACCTTCACGGAACGGGTTGGAGAATGTCTTGGTAATGACCGATGTGTTCAGTAAATACACGGTGGCAGTCCCAACACGAGATCAGCAGGCAGCAACTGTGGCTCGTGTCTTGCTGACCGAATGGTTTTTTCGGTTTGGTGTTCCAAATCGCATTCATTCTGACCAGGGTCGGAGCTTCGAGAGTTCTCTGATCCAACAACTGTGCCGCTTGTATGAGGTAGCTAAATCACGAACCACTCCTTACCATCCGGCCGGCAACGGGCAGTGTGAACGTTTTAATAGAACTCTCCATGACCTCTTGCGGACTCTGCCAGTCTCCCGGAAGCGGGATTGGGTTTCTTGTCTCCCACAAGTGTTGTTTTGTTATAACACTACGCCACATCAAAGTACAGGAGAGTCTCCCTTCTTTTTGATGTTCGGTCGGGAACCAAGGCTCCCTGTGGACTTCCTTTTGGGCCGAGTCCGGGATGCTGAGCCAGGGGAAGTACAGGACTGGATGACTGAACATCAGGCAAGGCTTAAGGTGGCGTTTGAGAATGCTCGTGGTAGGCTTTTGGCTGCTGCAGGTCGACGGAAAAAAGCGACACGACGAGCATGTTCGAGAGGCTCCTTTGCAGGTGGGCCAGCACGTCTACCTCAGAGATCTTGGTGTTAGGGGTCGACACAAGCTTCACGACAAATGGAGCTCCATTCTCTACCAGGTGCTGAAAGCCCCACCCGGAAATGGGGCAGTTTACACCATTGCTCCTGTGGAAGAGTTGCATAGGGCTCGGCAGGTGCACCGAGACATGCTGAAGCCCCAGGTCGTGTCTGGTACCCATCCCCCTAGGGCGCCGCTTCCATCAGCTTTGGCAGCGCCTGCAGCTCCCCCAGGTTCACCTGAAGGTGGTGAGCTATGGTTGTTGGTCCCTGACACTGTTCCACCCTCTGCTACTGAGGCACCAGCTCAACCCGGTTATACAGGGCTGGCTGTGAGGACACCAGCCAGTATTGAGCCTAGTCCAGGCTCAACTGCAGAACCGGAACATCTTCACTCTGTGTCCCCTCCTTCTAGCGATCAGTCCATTCCTCCTCAGTCAGTTTTGCGTCGAACCGGCCGTTCCACCGCCGGTCAACACTCTAATGTCCATCGTCTTCCCCAGTCTGTTGGCACTAGGGGTAATGTAGTGCCTGAACCTTCACAGCCAGTGGTAAATTCGCAGTCAGTTCTGTTTAGGCCTTGGTCCTAGTTTGGCATATTTCAAAGTGTAATTCGCCGTCGGGGCGACGACGCAGAAAGCGGGGGTGGAATGTGGCAGGTCGGGTGTTGCTCTGCTCCACCCCCTCCCACTTAATCAGTATCACCGGTGCTTGATTGCGCATTGGCAGCACCTGGTTAACTACTGCGTTCCTCCGGGGCGCATTCTCTCCCTGGCATTCACCTGGAAAGGCTCTGGGTCGGCGTGCTCCAGGTTGGTTGGTGTTCGGTGTGATTTCGCCAGGTAAGCGTGTGTGCTTTAACTGCATCTTTATTGCACAGTATGGTGCGACAACCGCCGTGATTTTGTTTTCAGTTTTGGCCGTACTGGTTGGGTTGCAGCTGGAGGAAGTGGTGTCTGCGTTCTGCTGTTGTTGAGGACTGGGTTTTTTTTTAGTGCGTAAAGCTCTCTCCATCGGTAAGCATGCTCGTTGTTAATCATGGTGAACTATAGTAGCCCTTTGCTAACAGCTGTTCTGCCCTCTGCTCTGTCCTGCTGTAGCTGCTGAATTTGCAGCGGTTCTGTCTCTCCTCCTGCGCTCTGTGGATCCACTGCACAGCCTATTGATGACCACCGCAGCCACCTACGCATAACATCCGCTGCCTCCAGCCTTGGTGCAGCCGCTCCGTTTTCACGCTGTCTTCCACACCGTAGTTTCTTTTTCTTAATGTCCTGAGTTTCTGTTGTGGCTCTCACGCAGCACCAGACTCAAGCCCCACTGCCACTGACTTATTAGTGTTTCTTTGTTTGTTTTGGTTTATTTATTTTTTTGTTTATGCAGTTGTTTTGGGTAATCAGTTAATTTGCAAGCTCTTTGGTTTCTTTATTTTGAATTACAGATGGTTATTTTGTTTAGGTCTAATTTAGTTACATTTCTGATTTTGTTTATTCTTATAAGTAAATTTTCTTTAAGTATGTCTATATAGGTTAAAACAATTAATGTGTATTCTTTCTGTTGGCGTGCATGTGGGTGTGAATGTTGTGTGTGAGTGTTTTTAGAATAGGACATTTTAATAATTCGTATAGTCCAACCTTTGAGTGTCGCTCCACCTAATTTCGTGTGTTTTCTTCCTGGACAGGAGCTGGTGTAGTGCGTGGCAGACTCCCTGGTGGTGGTCCCATCTCACCTCCCTTAAGTTTGCTGTGGCACGTGGTGGTTTGGTTTGTAATTGTTTTTGTGTGGTTTTAAGTTTCTTTAGTCTGTCCGCCTCACTGAGCTGTCCCTGCTCCTATTTTTGTTTATTTTCCCCCCTAACTAATGGTGGTATAGCAGACACGCAGGTTGTGAAGAATATGTTCATTTTATCTCTAGTAAACTATTAAATAAAATAATTTATATTTTTGGAAGTCCGTCTCTTGTCCTCTCTATATAGGTGTAACGAGTCTGTGTGACCTCATGGTATTCCCCTTACAGGGTTGAGTGAATTTCCTGGGGTGCAATTCCCCAGGTGGCGTTGTTGGACAAATCCCCCCCTCTTTTACCACGTCTCGCCACACTAGTAAGGTGCAAAAGTCCCATTAGTGCTACTAGTGGATATTTTGCCACTTACTAGTGCTACTAGTACGCATCTTGGCTCTTACTAGTGCTACTAGTGGACATTTTGGCCATTACTAGTACTACTAGTGGACACTTTGCACTGATATCCGTGATATCAGTGATATCACGGATATCACGGATATCCGTGATATCAGTGATATCAAGCATTTTTGATGTCACTAGTATTACTAGTAAGGTGCAAAAGTCCCACTAGTGCTACTAGTGGACATTTTGGCCATTACTAGTACTACTAGTGGACACTTTGCACTGATATCCGTGATATCAGTGATATCACGGATATCACGGATATCCGTGATATCAGTGATATCAAGCATTTTTGATGTCACTAGTATTACTAGTAAGGTGCAAAAGTCCCACTAGTGCTACTAGTGGACATTTTGCCACTTACTAGTGCTACTAGTCTGCATCTTGGCCCTTACTAGTACTACTAGTAGCCACTTTGCACTGATATCACGGATATCAAGGATATCACTGATATCAAGGATATCAGTGATATCCCTGATATCACTGATATCACGGATATCACGGATATCAGTGATATCCGTGATATCACGCTTTACAAATGGCACCCCATACATTATAACATAATTATTGTTCTTCTTATTGCCATCAACAACAGTAAAAGCTCATCAGGCTTTATGGGGTTAAGTTTTTGCTGGGTGGAATCCTTTCAGAAGAGCCAATAGGAAACCTCAATGCATGTGCTGTCCCCACCTCCCAATTAGCATTTTATTCCACTAGTTCTACTAGTGAACATTTAGACCCTCACTAGTACTACTAGTAGGCCAAAAACACCTTACTAGTACTACTAGTGGACACTTTTGCCCTTTCTAGGACTACTAGTAAGGAACAAAATAACCCAACTAGTGCAACTAGTGGTTGCTGTGGCTCTTACTAGTAGTACTAGTGGACAATTTGGGCCTTACTAGTACTACTAGTAACAATAAGAATGCCCACTAGTAGTACTAGTGAGAGCCACAATGTCCACTAGTAGTACTAGTAATGTCGAAAGAGACATACTAGTATTACTAGTAGACATTTTGGCCCTCACTAGTAGTACTAGTAATGTCAAAAACATCTTACTAGTGCTACTAGTGGACATTTTGGCTCTCACTAGTACTACTAGTAGGCATTCTTGCTGTTACTAGTAGTACTAGTAAGGGAAAATATACCTCACTAGTACTACAAGTGGACATTTTTGTACGTACTAGTAGTACTAGTGAGGTCAAAAATGCCTCACTAGTACTACTAGTGGGCATTTTGGTGCTACTAGTAGGGTCCAGGAGGCTACTAGTGCATGACACATGCCTACTAGTAGGGCGTAGTAGTGTTACTAGTGCAGCACAGTAGTTTACAAGTAGGGTTTGATTGCGAACTAGTAGGCCAAAAGTGGCACTAGTAGTGTAAAAAACGTTACTAGTAAGACACAGTCGTTCTACTAGTGTGCTCTAGTAGTTCTACTAGTGCGAAATATCGTCTTACTAGTGAGGACAAAAAGCTTACTAGTACATGGACCTTAAGTCCGATATCAAGGATATTGAATAAATGCTCAAACGGCTTTCCATAGATATGACAGCTGAAGAGAGACAGGAAGGAGGGGGCACAGAGACGGGAAATGACACACAGTAAAGGGCCATCTGATGCGATCGAAATCTGATGATTCGAGTCGGAGCCAGCTGCAGCGAGGACTGTAGTCTGTACACACGGGCGCCTGCACAACCCACCACACTACCGGCCATAGGCTAAATATATCAAGTATGCTTGGTTTTAATAAAGTTTGCAGTATAAGAAAAAAAACCATCAAAAATATATTTAGGCATTCAATGAAAGACTTTATTCGCAAGGAGGCTAGGCCAGGCAGACAAAACAGGAGCGTGTCGAGGACATACAGACGTTTTGGCAAACGAGAGTCACCGTAGACTTTTGCAAGACTTTGCAGTGTATTATCATAATGGAGGGGGGACATAGTGGAAAATAAACAGTGGTGTCCAACAACATAACATATACTGCAAAGTTTATTAAAACCAAACATACTTGACTTATTTCATACATATTCTTTCCATTTACGCCTTATGCCATTTAGCCTATGGAATGGACAAAAAATAATAATAATGAGTCATTCATGTTCATGAGCACACTCAAATCACAAGGCTACTGTATACAGTACTTAAACCAGCTGCATTTTCCGCTCTGTGATCTGTGTGACACTGGGACACCTAAAAGCTCATCAAGTGCAAACAATGAGAATGCTAATGAGGGGTTTGTAGGTTTACCTGGCCTAAAGCGTGCACTACAGTAAATACCTGCATAACAAAGGGCTTCCAAAACGCTCGTCTCTGCAGCTCTATGTTGTGCACAACAACAACGACCCTCCAAATAAACTGTTAATTAAAAAAAAAAACTCTTGCTTGTACAGGCCGTACTCTCTGACACAGACCTGGCAGCCCTGTGACGTCCGAACCGTTTTTTGTAACTTTTTTAAGGGTTAGTTTGTTGTTTACATATGCAAATGAGCGAGAGAGAGAGGCGCGAGCACAAGAGAAGAGACGCTCCTCTAATTATGCAAAGACTAGTGGTGGCCATAGATTAATCACGCCAATCGAACAGCCGATTGCGCCAATGCCGGCCGGCATTACAGGGTATGACCTGTAATGCCGGCCGTCTCTCTAGCAGTTTAGAGAGACCTGTGATCTCTCTAAACTGCTAGAGAGATCAGGAGTCCACAGGGTTACAGTGAAGAAAACAAAAACAAATGAGAGGCTGGAACAGTTTTGAGAATAGATTAATGGTGATATTTTTTATCGCCCGATGAAAGTGTCACACGTTAACGCAGCACGTTAAGGCCGATAACGGCTCACCACTAGTAAAGACAGAACAGCCTAGATGTTGTTGATTTGGTAAATGGTGACATGTTGGATAGAAACACCTTAAATTTAATTTCAATTCATGAACATGCTCAAATCATACAGCTACTGTATAGTGTGCAGTACTCAAACCAGCTGCATTTTCCGCTCTGTGATCTGTGACACTGGAAGACCAAAAAGCCCATTATTGTAAGCGCAAACGAAAGATTGAGCAACAAGAATGCTAATGAGGTGTGTAAGCTACATCATCTCCAGGTAGAACAACTTTAAAGAACTCTGTGAGAGAAGCGCCATCTCCTGGTCATACCCTGTAATTACATGAATGGGTGGAGTTACAGTAAAAAATAGACACGCCCAGGAGAAGGAGGGGGGGTCACTCCAGTCACGGGACTTAGCAGGCAGCTTGAACGGGAACGTTTAAGTTGCTACTACTGTAGGGCAGCTAGGTAGCCAGCCTGCTATATCAGACAATGAAGACCTTATTTTTTATACCTTCTAGTAAACTCATTGGACCTTGAGGCTAATCTTCAAGCCATAACAGCCATTGAAGGATCCCTGCTCAGACAAGGTTGCTTTTTTACAAGGGCTTCTGCAACTTCATTTAGGTCATTGTCAGTTGGATAGACTTTTAATTGAATTATTTCTTTTTTATAAAAGGTGGCATTTCAGTTTTGGTGGGGGGGGGGGTCAAATGAGATCCACCAGCACTGAACTCAGCATTGGCCTTTTCAAGTTGCAGTTTAGCCTCATAGCTGAAATGAGGGACTGGGAAAACACAACTTCACACCTGTAGAGTATATAGGTAAACAACCTTCAAAGTTACCCTATCATTTATTTCAGAGATCGTAGTCAGGTTTACAAACTCATTTCCAACATTAGGATCTTGATATTGAAGGTGAAAATCCTGTTATACACACAAAAAAACACACATGTGAATATTTTACAATGACAAGGTAGTTACATGAGTCTGTGTATACATGGCTCAAATTATAATGTCAACAATTAAGGCAATCAACAATAATTTGACGATGTCTTGGCCTCTAGGAAATTGTTACTCGAAAAGGACAGGTAAATAGTGCATTTCCAACGTTTGTCTTGCATTGTTTTAGTTAATGACTGATTAGTTTCTGATTAGTCAACAGTCAATTCTCAATAAATTAAGTAGTAGCTGGTATGCCAAGCATGATTTTATTATTTACTCTGCCATGTGATATAGGGGGTAAATACTTACAAACATTACTCCTGTTTACCCTGCAAGTTAATGTGTCTCTTCAGAGTAACCAGACGCAGGCCTCCCACTGAATAGGCAGGTAACGGGTAGTCATCGCGTAGTTCCCCATGCTCAATCAGAGACGCCTCTCACATGTGACATGGCAACTTTAAAAACTCTGAAGTGCTCTCTATACAGCAAACTCCCGTGGAGAAACAGTGATAACTACACAGATACTCATTAACCCACCACATTCAACTAAACAGAAACCAAATAAAACTTGCCAAAACTGCCAGGTTAGTCTTTGCACTGTTTCAAAAATAAGTCTAGTTAAGGTTGGAGGATTCACTCTGCGCCCGCTCATTAACGTCTCAAAGGACTTTGCCGTCGAGGATGCGCAATAGCCGATGGTGTCAGAGTCACTGGTTTGATGAGCCTCATTCTCATTGGATTGTCATGAATGAATTTAAATAGTGAATAGACTGTACTTATAGAGTGTCCTTTCTAGTCTTCCGACCACTCAAAGCACTTTACACTACATATCTCATTCACCCATTCACACACATTCATACACTGATGGCATTGGCTGCCATTCAAGGTGCCAACTGCTTAGCAGTTTTAGGTGCTGACCATTCATACATATTCACACACTGATGGCACAGCCTTCGGGAGGAATTTGGGGTTCAGTATCTTGCCCAAGGACACTTTGACATGCAGACCGGAGGAGTCGGATATCGAATTGCCGATCATCTGATTAGTGGACGACCCGCTCTGCCTCTGAGCCACAGCCAAATTTAACCCATCTGAATTTTCTTTGAGTCACATAGAACAAATAAGAATGAGGTATTTAATGGACATAATCATGATTTATTCATGTAATGTAAGCATATTAATAATTTGATAATCAAACACATGCCCTAGTTGATTTTTTTGAGTGTACCGGGTCATGCTCAGCCAGATCCTTTGCCGGAAACTCTCAGTCCGAAGGGACAGGTGGATTCCATCTGTCGGGTGCACGGGTCCTCGGTCTGGTCCCATGACGATCATTATCGGGGACTCCATCATCAGAAACGTTAAAACAAAGTCTGGACTTTGTTAAAACTCCTTTCCCGGTGCCACCGTCAACGACATCACTGGCAAAGCACCCAATGTGCTCGGAAGCTCATCCATTGGTGAACATCATGGTAGTCCAAGTGGCCATGAATGATATTCTTTTATGGGAGCGTCGTGACTCTTGGCATGATGGGATCCATCTCAACTTTCGGGGATCATGCTTGCTGTCTTTAAACATTTCTCACATCATCCTGCACCACATGAGCAATCAACGTGTCGCTGACCAGCTGGGGTCATCATACACCTGCTCACATGGCTGTCCCTTCATGAATCAGGTACACTCTACACAAGCTCCCCCTACACATCAATTCCCGGTCATAATCAGTGCCAGTTCACCTCCTGGGCCCTTGAGCAAGGCACAGATTTCTCTCTTTCTTACTATCAATTATCCACACCAAGTATGACTGAATTCTAGTTTTAGGCGATGTTAACCTTCATGTGGACAATCAGACTCTTTTACTCTCTTTTTCAGACTCTCTGACTTTGTGAATATGCTGCACTGAATGAAACAGAGGTCACACTTTGATCTTGTCATAACTTCTGGAAAATTACTTGGGTTGTTAGTGTAGGGATAATTGACCATTTCTGTGTCTTTTTTACTATCACTGGTTTTATTTAGCAGGACTTTTAAGAACAAACTGTGAGGAAGCGCATCTACTACTGCAGAAATTTTACCTTCCTCTTGTGATTTTATTGTAGAAAGTTTTAACAGTAAACTAAGGTTAGCAATTGACAAAGTGGCTCCTCAAGACTAAGAAAGATTACCTTCAATCCAATACCTCCATGGAAAAATGAGAAAATTAAACAACTAAAGAGAAACTGTCACAATGCAGAAGGAAATTGAAGAAAGAGGAAAATTGATGCTGAACTATGAAATACTGCGCAAAGAATTGACTTCAACAAGGAAATTAAATCCCCAAATCCTTTTCAGCTATTGACCGTTTAACCAATCCAGTTTTTATGAAGCCAAGCACTTTGTCTACGAACATCAAATGTGAGGAATTTGCACTGTACTTAATGTCCTCTTCAGAAACAAAATAGACACCATTAGATTGGATTTATCTCAAATAAAAAACACCCAAGAACCTTTGCTTTTATGTTAGAAAACACTGGAGACATTTGTCAGCTAAAAACCTACAACATGTATTTTAGATCCAATTCCCACATCCTTTTAAAATACTGTTTTAGAAGAACAGTTGCTCACAATTGTGAATTATTCTTTCAGATGGGTACTTTTCCCACTAGTCTAAACACCACCATAGTTAAACCTCTTCTGAAGAGAAACTGTCTCGATTCTTTAGTTATCAGTAATCACAGACCTGTACCAAACCTGGGCCAGACTCTGTGGCGCAACCGTAGCGCGTCTGACTCCAGATCAGAAGGTTTCACGTCAAATGGAAGGTGGACTGGTAGCTGGAGAGGTGCCAGTTCACCTCCTGGGCCCTTGAGCAAGGCACTGACTGTTGAGGGGACAAATAAAGTATATCTTCTTCTTCTTAGGGCCAATCAAAACACTGAGACAGATGCAATATGGATATGAAAAAAACCTGTATCTTAGTGTTACTTGATTTAACTGCAACCTTTGATACAGTAGATCATTCAATTATTTTAGGTAGCTAGACATATTTCGATAGCCATCTTTGTGACTGTTTTTTACTGGTTTTTAACTGGTTCAAATCTTATCTCAATGACTCAATTTTTTGTTTGCTTGTTTTTATGTGAAGCGCTTTGTGTTCATTTTTTTTTTCTTTTTTGTATGAAAAGTGCTTGATTTTACTCCAAAATATAAAGTCTTAGCCAGCGCCGGTCCTGGCCACACTTGCGCCCTGGGCGAAGCCCCCGCCCCCCGCCCTCATGGCCGCCCGTGCGCCCCTGGATGCGCTGTGTGCCCCAATCAGTCTGTCCGCCGCCCCCTCTGCCTTGTCAACCCCCCGCCCGCTCCGCTAACTTAATCAGCGGTATCGAAAATTTGCGAGGTTTTTTCTTTTTCGGCCACTCGTGCGCCCTCCACGGAGACTGCGGGGACTGTGTGGCCGCCCACATTGCCCATAGCTAAGACCGGCCCTGGACTTAGCTCAGTCCAGACCAACTGTATATCCTCAAAGTGACTATGTAGGTTCAAAGCTTTCAAAGCTATGCTTATGAAACACTCATCATTACTCTCAGCAATAATGCGATGTCCTCCAGGAACCTTCCTGTCATCACAGAGTCTAATTAAATTGGTCAGAAGATTAATAGAGCAGTGCTTCTATTATGACCTACAATGTAAATAGAGAATTACAGCGCTTCTGACTTCCAAATGATGCCTGTGTTTCTGTGTGCTTTTTGAATCTGTGTTTGTCACTAGTTATTTTTTTCAATATGCTTGTTAGACAGCTCATTTCCCTCTTATAGCAAATCCTACACCCACCTAATAATCATTGAGGATTTTTGTTGTTGTTCATCCACACCACCAACACCCAGGTAATTTCTTCCTAATGCTCCTTGTCATTTTATTTTATTCCTGTGGCTCTGCTGATTTCAGAGGGGAATTCTAAGGCGCTCTGGTTACAGCCATCCTAATAAAGCCCTGTACTGCCGCCAGGCAATACACAGCAGAATCTAATTGGATTGATAGATAGTGGAGGAGAAGCACTGATGGAGACAGTCCATTGAGCTTGAACCCTAGATTCCAAACTGCAAAGCACTTTGGGAGATTTTTAAGAGCTTGTTGAAAGATGAGCAGTCAGGGTTAGTGCTGTTAGATGGGAGGATGAAAAGGTGGCACAACACTCACAATACATGACCAACACCTCAACTGTGAGGTGATTTGGACAATTTCAAAAGAGGAATACGACAAATATGACAAAACTATTGAGTAAGCACAAAACTGTTTGTTGGACAAGCATGAACTGTGAAGAATTGGCGACCCCACCTCTCACCCAATGCCAGTTGAGATAAGCTCCAGGATAAGCGATCATAGAAAATAATTGAATGAAAAAAATATATCTGGGAAAAGATCAGTATAACTTTATCAGTCACTGCTGACACCCTGGTAGCCTTTGTGCTCATATTTAACATTTTTGTCACTGACATTGTCATCAAATCGCACGAGGGATTGACAGTGTTAAGATAACATTCCCTGACAAGGAACCGAGCACCAAACTGTGGTGGTGAGAGTGAAATCATTTTCCATCAAGGCATTGGTGCTCTAGTGGTGAGCATAGTTGCTTCCCAAACACTTGACCGCGGTTAGATTCCCGTCCAATGTCAGACAACAAGGAATTAATAATTTCTATTCCCACAGGCGCTGCCACTTCCCACTGTGTGTGCATACCTCACTGTCATGTGGGAAACTGTAACAGGAAAAAAATCATTGTGTTTTGGGGGATTACAATTCTTCAGCAGAATCCACAGATTATTTGACAACTCCCTTAAAGAACAGAGCTGCTTATTCCAAGAACTGTATAACAGTTACAATAAATTGTCAAGTAGTCTGATTTAAAACACACACAATTTTGGAGAGGCCTTGCTTGAGTCACACGACAATACAATAGCATCACTCCATGACAATAGTAAGCTGTAAAATCTCCCTTAAAAGATGTTTTTAAGGGAGAAGTTTGGTGGACAAACAAGTGAATGAGTTGGGGCCAGACCTGACCTCACAATCAGCAGGCTAGAGAAACATGGTGGCTTCTCTCTGGGACGCCAGCTAGCTCGATGCAGTTATGCTAATGCAATGCAACTGCTTTTTGTTCTTGCTTTTTAAAACAACTGGAACGGATCCGTCATGCACAGTTATAGGGTGATGGATATGGAGCTTCTGTCTGAGAAAGTAAGGCAAGAGAATAACAATGCACAGACGGATAATTGTGTCGAGCTAGTCAAGAGCTAGGAAGAGTGAACATCACTCTGCACTTGGATGATCGCTGAGGATTGTGGTAAAAAGGTGGACATTTCCACTGACCATGGCATTTTCAGGAGATGGAAAGGAGATTTTGTTGCCTCCCTAGACAGTGTGCTGGTAGAGCACGTTCAGGCAGCTAAAGCTCCTGTTATGCTGTGCTACGGTAATGTTTATATTCAAGGACACGCTGATCTAACATATTTTCCAGGACCCAGAGTTCATACTTCAGTATTTTGTGCAGTATAATTATTTGTGTATGTACCGTTTATCATTTCTACACCTCAGATCACTTGAATCCAATTCTTCGTGTGTGAATAGACTTAACATTATTCTTAATTGCACTTTATGTTTATTTACCCTAAACTTCCCTATTGTCAGGTGAAAAACAGTCTACAGGAGCATCTCAGTTATATAAACATGTTTGAGTAATGGTTTATATCATATTGAGTGTGTGCGACAAAAATAAGGTGTCCTGATCATGGACTGTATAAAATATGGACATAGTCTCTGTGATGCCACCCACAGGTTTCTAAGAGCTGTTGTGAAACTCGGTGTGGTGGCTCTGGTCATCCTGCTTCACTGCTTTCTAGCTAATCCAAATATGGCCAAAGAGGTGGAGCATAAGTGGAATGGTCAATTCAAGCATCCATGCTATTAGTTCTGCATAACTTTAATTTGAACAGATGAGTTGTATATAAATTCACCCTAAGTACAGTTGTCATGAACGGGGAAATTAGCTATAGAGACCAAAACTGTTTGTCACAAAAGTGCTGGGGGAAATAGTAATTTACAAATCTTGAATTACAAACTGATTACAGCTTGAGGTTTTGCACTTGCTCTGCAGTTTTGTCTTTCCTCAGATGAAGTTTAGTTTATTTTGAAACTGACCTCTCATAAAAATATCACATGGGGTGTAGCTGAGTCTGTAACCACAGACTCTTCGTCTTACTGTTTCTCCCACATGCTCATAAATGTGCTCACACAAACATTCTTAGTCAGGTAATATTTCTTAACATGACTGAGAGTGACTGACTATCATTTAGTGATGTGTAAAACACATTTACTCTTGAAATGAAAAATTATTTTCCTCCCCTGAGAGCCATAAGTGGAGAGCAATTATCATTTTTCCCCTGCAAGAGAAAGCCATTATCATTATAAAATGGCCTGGGTGCTGGAATTGCCACGCAATGAGATCATAGACTGCGTCTGGTTTACTCAGCCTCAGTTCAGGAAGTTAATTCCCAACTCTGTAGCCTTTCATAATAATCTGCAGTATTGTGCATCTGAAGGAAAAGAAGCTGACTTTGACTTTGTGGAGCTGAGGCAGAGAGGCAAATGTCACGTCATTACTAATGGATGAAGGTTACATATTAAAATGCATTAAATATGTTGTTACATTATAGGTGTGCATAGGCACTGTATGTCTGTGGCTGCTATTCAATATTTAGGATTTACTCCCATTCAGCCACAAGAGCACTGGATGCCTTTCAAATTTAGATTTGATTTGACAATGTTATTAGACAATCTACAGCTTGACTCCTAGCTGTACCTTCAACCTAAAAAAAAACACAATGGGGAGTCCCCTTTTGACCACTGTGGCCCTCTGTGGTCTCTGTATCAGTCCGTCTGTGGACATTTTTAAAAAGAAAACCTAAAGACAGGTAGTGAGTACTGCTGAGCTTTTAAGCCTCTGATAGTTCTTCTACTCTGTTGTTGCAGTTTGTAGGTATTGTCAGATTGGCTCTTGATTGTTTTTGTTTTTTTATCATGTGTTCCAATTGTTCATTTAGCTTTTTTCTCTGTGAAGCTGCATGTTTGTATGAATTGTGCTATATGATTAAATAAAAGATATTTAAAAAAAAAACAAAACATGCTGAGTCACAGTCAGTTGATTTGCTCTTGATGAAATATTTCAACTTTGATTCATTTTGACATGTGAATCAACCAATGACAAACTATCCTGACAGTACTGGGTGTACTTGTTGTTCTATTAAATAAAGTCAAGTCACCCTTTTACCCTATAACAGGGACACCTGAGGAAGGAGGGATTATCCTCTGAGGATGGACAGACCTGCACTAGCTTGTGCAAAGAATTGACCAACGTTAAGTTACAGACAGGACAGTCAGGATGACACAATGATAGATACATTATTCGTGTGTATGAAGAATGGATCATGGATGATGTTAAAGAACATCAGGCGTTGTCAAACACATCTGAGCCCTATAACCTTCTCTCTACCATGAAGACCTCAGAAAGGATGGATTACACAGACTTACCTATGAGAAAAGAACAGATACAGATGGAGAGAGGAAGGACAACATTACACAGCACAGACAAAGAGAGAAGAGGCTGAATCTTCTGGAGGACGAAGATCCACTCCAAACAACCTCACAATGAAGAGAGAGGTCCCAGGACAGCCAATTATCCAGCACAAAGCAGCGACGCATGGCCATTAATGATTAATAATCAAATTAACTCTTTGCTAGCTCACTAGCTTCTCAATAACTCTGTACTGAATGAAATGATGTGTAGTCCTGAGAACATTTGTCATCAGCAAGTGAACAGGTACTGTACAGGACCTCAGACCGCTATGATGGCTGACTAGTGCAAGTGTATACATTCCCGCCTAACCAGCATGATAGTGGATGTGGATGTGATTGTGGTCAGGGCTCTGTGCTGGTTAGTCACACCAGACTGGGGAAATTATTTCTCTGTTGAGCCTTCTTTGTTTGCCGTGCTAGCTATTTTTGCCTCAGCGCAGAGCTGACTGCAGCTTTAGGGTTGTCTGTTTATATAGTCTGGTCTATATATATATATATATATATATATATATATATATATATATATATATATATATATATATATATATATATATATATATATATATATATATATATCGCAATTTCCAGACGCTTTAATGTGAGACCTGGGCACTGCCTCTGCACTTTTAAAATGTGTGCCTATGAATGAATTAATGTGTGTGACTGCGTGTTAAGCCCAGCTGTTTCCTCCGAGGATGTGAACTTTCCTTCCAAGAGGGAACCCTGCTTTGTTACACGTCTCAGAGCAGTGTATGTAAATCCTGCGGCGAGGAAGAAAAAGTGACACATTCTGCTGCTGCAAAAAGATTTAAATTCACAACACATAATCTCCTCACAGCCGTGACTTCAGCATTGCATGGGCACTTTCCCAGCTACTTTTCAACTTGACTTTGATGTGTAGGATAGGCAAAAAGTCAGTGTGTGCGTGCGTGCGTGCGTGCGTGCGTGCGTGTGTGTGTGTGTGTGTGTTTATGGTGTCTATGTGCATGTGATAAGCAGGAAGGGTCACAGAGGTTGTGCTTTAATGCTCCTGGTCTCTCTAAGCAGGTAAACTCTTAAATTACATTTGATGGTGAACAGGCTGACCTAGTCCTGGTGGAGGGACATTATCCGCCTGTATGGGACACCTACAGACCTCAATCCATGTTTTCTGTGTGTCTTTTCTAGTGGAACACATAGTGCAGTGGTTCCTATACTAACTACACCATACTTACACCAAGTAGTGATGTGTCGGTCGCGAATGATCCAGTTCTAAGAGCCGGCTCTTTGAAGTGAAGGACGGGAGCCGATTTCGGGAGCCTTTTTTTTCACTTCAGTGCCTCACTGTCTCGTCTCCCCTGTGTGTCATGTGATCTGCATCTGCAGATGCTGCAGAGCCGATGTGTTTTTTTTTCCTTCGGTGCCTCACTGTCTCCTCTACCTGACACTCTCCTCTTGCCATGCCTGTTCTCACACATCTTGACCAATCACGTTCGGCTTTCAATTAAACAAGTGAAGGAAAATAAAACTAGCGGGGAAAAAACTTTTTTTCTCCCTTTTTTGTGTGAAAGCCACACGTAATTGGTCAAGATGTATAGCAGCATCCATTGGAGGGGTAACAGACACACACATACACACACACAGACACTCACACACAGCGGTCGCCATGGGCGGACTGGGACAAAAAATCTGCCCCCCCCCCAGAACTTTTTTTCTCATGTCTTACTTAAATAGTTAATAAGTTTTATTTATATAGCACATTTTTACACAGCATGCACTGACCAAAGTGCTTTACAATGTCAAAAATGAAATTAAATATAATAACATATAAAAATATAAAATTATAATAACGATAATAATAACCTCAATAATAATAATAACAATAATAATAATAATTAATAAAACCAATGAATAAAATGTAAGGGAGCTGAAAGAGCCAGCTCCTTATAGTAAGCAGAGCCAAAAGAACCGGCTCTCTAAAAAGAGCCGAAATTCCCATCACTAATACTAAGCCCTCTAAACAGAGAGATCTAATCACTAAGGACTTTTCACATTCCTCAACTTTATTGAGCACATGTCAATAAATGAAGCTGCAGGAGACATTCTGACAGAAAGATTCATCTTTTGCACGCAATGCCGGTTATTCATTTCCCTCTGTCAGTCATTTATTCTTTATTTTAATTTCCTTACTGTCATGATCCAGGGTTGTCGGTTGTGTTATCAGCTGTTCTCATCAACTGGTCACATCTATCCAATAGCACACCTGCGTTGTAGCATCATCTTGCTGCTGTCTTTTCAATTATAATTCTTCTTCTCTGCTTCTGTTTTAATCAGTCCCTCAGTCCACTTTCACTTGATCCCTGATCAATTGTCTTGTGTATTTTTACCAAGCTGTAAACTCCATGGCTGTGAAGGGAAGCCTATGCAGAAGTGCCAAACTGCAGTTCCTTGAATGGCCACTTGAGGCTGGCAACAGGAAAATGTCAGTCTCCGTAAGCCCCCATGTTAAAACATTCAACTTCAGAGCAGAAATAAATTATATTAAGGCTCAAAGCTATGCCGAATTTACAGCACAGCTTCAAAAACCCGTGGGTGACGTCACACGTATGCCCTCAATACTTTTTTTCTGTCCGTGACTCACCAGCATTTACCTCGCATTCTTTCTGCTTTGCCTGATCTGCCTGTTCTGACCTGCCTGCATGTTTTTGGACCCTTTAATATTCAGCTTGACCCTCATCGCTTGTGGGGCTGATGAGTAAGCTAATTTTCTTTGCTACTCTGTCTGTCTCATTGTCATGATTTCAAGTTTAAACTATATGAACTGCTTAAAGTTAAGGACGATAGAGACCTCTGAGGTCGCCCTGCTTTAGACCTTTGTGGGCTTCTCTCGACTCTGAAGGTCTGTGTCTATTGAAAAATTGTCCATGAAGTCACTCTTCGACTCTGCGTCCTCCAGAATGCCATAGATTATATATATATATATATATATATATATATATATATATATATATATATATATATATATATATATATATATATATATATATATATATATATATATATATATATATATATAATCTTGTCTAAATCTTGATTTTAGAAGTCATCTACCTTGTCCATTATGACTCTGGCATCTGCAGTGTACAATTTGCTTCAGAGCTCCACTTATCCACTTCTTTAGTGCAAGTTAAAGAAATGTCTATCATATCATTGTTGTAAAGAGAGGTGCAGGGTTTACAACAGCATCACGTTGGCCAGGAGGTGTGCAGAAAAAAACAGGTTGACTTTTATTCAGTCATCAAACAAAGACAAAAACAAAGAGTGCTGCTCTTCCCATAACATACTAAACTGAAAAACCAACAACCAAAACCAGTCTCAACATACAGTTTATATACTCTAATAGGCCTTAAAAATGTTTTTTATTGTTGTTTTTTTTTATCTGATTTGTTTTTCCCAACAAATACATATTAAATCCTGCAATATAAACAAAAATACTGTACATTCATAAACAATCAATGAAATGTACAACATGAATTATTTACCTTAGTTACCTGAAATGTTTTCACCTATTCCATCATCCAATGAAAATATTACCCAGCCCTTCTAGCCTGCATATAAAGGGTTACCTATTGAGGTGTGCTCTCTCTTTCAGCACATGCCCAGATGCACAAAGAACTGAAAACCGGTGATTCAGATCCAAAGTAAACTATTTATTTTGCATTATCACTCATTGTCTTTAACTTATGACAATGCTGTGAATCTTTTATCTAATATAGTGTAATATCAGTTAAATAAATAAAACAAAAAAAATGTAACATACTTAGCAAAGATGTCCAAGCAAACAGTGATGGAGTTGGCAATTCCTCACAGCCATATAGACTACTACAAGCTACTGTATTGCTAGCTTCATGTGGTAACAGTTTATTTCTTGCTATTATTTGGTCTGTGTGGGTTCTCTGTTTGTGTCCTTCTGCATATAATTTCTCAGTTTTACCAAGTACATTATATCCGCCTAAATGAGTTAGTTCATAATGTGTCCATGCTTCATGCGTCCATGGTGCACATGGAAGTCCCTTATTAAAAAGTATTAGCAGTGGTCCAACTTTGACCTGCTCCCTGTTAAAAGGTCATAACACTCATTCTTCTGAACAGTGCACTATAAAGAGGAGACTCTCAGTTTAAGTGGGCTAATATGAGTCAGCTCACTGATTGCTGATTGGTTGATGAGGCTATTGGAGGGAGAACATAATCTCTTAAATTCTTCAAGAATTCATTTAGGGTTTGAACTTTATAGAGACAGAGTTGAGAGGAGACAAAAGCTGCCCAGATTTGTAAGAATGAAATGAGATGCTGATTAGGGCGATTGATTACTTAGCTGTGTGACAGAGAACATGACAAGCATGGTAATGAAATGAAATACTTCGATCATTGTACAATAGGAGATATTCCCAGACGAGCCATTCTGAGAAAACAGACTTCAGAGCAGCTGGTTATAACAAAGAACATAATGGGAGGGAAGAACTCCATGGTAATGCTCTTTAGCCAAAGATATGATACAAATGTGTCTCATATCTCACAAATCACTTATTTCTAACTGTTGTCAGGAATAGGTAATAGTTTACATCAATCCCCAAGAGACCACAAAGGCAAGTACAATAGAATACAATAGACACTCATTAAGAGGAGTACAGAATAAGTATAGAATGACAGATGATGATACAGTATAGGGGAAATAAACTCACACGAGATGCCTTGTTCCAAAAGAAGCTAAGGGTCTACAGCAAAGCAATGCATCATACAGTACACATGTGACCATAAATCCTACTACACATGAGTAAACAAAAAATGTACTCACCTGGCAGAAACTATAGGAACAGTTGTGAAACTACAGTCTTTGTACATTGAGGTCAATGCCGGTCAATTTCAACTCACTCATGCATAGTAAATGGGCTGAACTTATATTGCGCCTTTTTAGTCTTCCACACTGATTATTGAACAACCTGCTGTACTTCCAGAGCCACAGCCACTCTGCATAACCGTGGTTCTCAGAAGGATCGTCCCTTTACACAGGGAAGTAGAAAGCAAGTTTCAAGCAGGAGGTGATTCTAAGAGACGAGTGGAAATTTCCTTGGTGTCTGGCAGGTTACAGCTGCAGTTCGGTCTCAAGCTGCTTCACCCTCGAGCATTAGGTACCTTCTACCATGCCTGGTGGCATCTGCCTCTGTCACGATGCCAGTTTAGTGCTGCCCAATCCCCATCAGTTCCAGCTAATCCCAGTCCCTTCATTCCTGGCCCACCTCCCGCGATGCGTTCTGCCCAGAGAGCCTTATGTCCCAGCACCTGAGCGCTATGATGGTGATCTGGGGACTTGTCAGTCCTTTTTGCTTTAATGCTCCCTTGTTTTTGATCTACAGCCACAGACATATGCTACGGACAAGTCCAAAATTGCCTTCATTGTTGGGTTGCTAACTGCGAGGGCTAGAGCTTGGGGTGCTGCTGTTTGGAGTGGCTCTCCACTGATTAACTCTTCCTTTGCCAGCTTTGTGGCAGAGATGAGAAAAGTTTTTGACCACCCTGTTAAAGGTAAAGATGCCAGTCAGCGTCTATTGTCCCTTCGCCAAGGTGCCCGCAGTGTAGCTGACTATTCGGTGGATTTCAGAACATTGGCAGCAGAGTCAGGCTGGAACGATGAGTCACTTCAGGGGTTTTTTCTTAAAAGGTTAAGCGAAGCAGTGAAGGATGAGTTGGCTGTCAAGGAATGAGTCAGACAGCTTGGATAGCTTAATTGCCTTAGCCATCAGGCTAGATAATCGCCTGCGGGAGCGCCGTAGGGAGAAAGCTGCCCGTCCTATACCGTCACCTTTTTCCAAGATGTGTTACGAACCCTCGCCCATATCTAGTGTGGTCTCCAGTAACCCTTCCTCCAGCTCTGAAGAGGAACCCATGCAGTTGGGCCGAAACCGTCTCTCCCCAGCAGAGAGTTCGAGCTGGAGTGTGTATTTACTGTGGACAGGTGGGGCATTTCCTGGTTTCTTGAGAGGACTCACCAACAGCAGTCGTGGGTTATGGTGAGTCGACCCTCTGTCTCTTTGCGGACTCGTATTCAACTTGATGCCATTATTGTGACTAATGCTCTTAATGGTGAACTTCTCGCTCAGGTCACTCACTGCACAGGGTCCCTTCATCTCCTGCTCTCTGGTAGCCATCGTGAAACCATCAAGTTCCATGTGATACCTTCTTCTCGTGCCCCAATAGTCCTTGGTCTGCCCTGGCTTCAAAAGCACAATCCACACATTGACTGGTCAGCAGGAAAAATAGTGAGTTGGAGCTCCTTTTGCCATGCTTCATGTCTGCAGTCTGCTCTCACACCTGTTAAAACCGAGTCTTCCCCCTCTGCTCCTGATTTGACCTCCATTCCTTCTGTCTACCATGACTTAGAAGAAGTGTTTAGTAAACAACAAGCTCTTTCTCTGCCTCCTCATCGTCCCTATGACTGTGCCATTAATCTCCTTCCAGGCGCTCCCCTGCCCTCTAGTCGTCTGTATAACCTATCTCGCCCAGAGAGAGAGTCTATGGAGAGATACATTCATGACTCTTTGGCTGCAGAAATCATCCGTCCATCCTCTTCTCCTTTGGGTGCTGGTTTCTTCTTTGTATCCAAGAAGGATAAAACTCTGCAACCATGCATTGACTACCATGGACTAAACAACATCACCATGAAGAACAAATATCCTTTGCCTTTAATCAGTTCTGTTTTCGAGTCTTTACAGGGAGCCACCATCTTCTCCAAACTGGACCTGCGGAATGCCTATCATCTTGTCAGGATCAGGGGGGAGTGACTGTGACCGTGACTGTGGTTGTTTCTGTGTTTCCCCTTGTTTCCCCATCCTTGTGTTTACTTGTCTGTCTGTGTTGTGGGCGTGGCACATTTCCCTGGGCCTCCTGGTTAATCTTTAAATGAAGCACACCTGCCGTTCCTCACCTCACCTGCCTTCCATCAACTCATCACTCCACCTGCATATAAACCCTGGCCTTCCTCCCACTCCTCGTTAGATCATTTGTTCAGCCTCCGTGGTAGATCGCGTTCGGACCGCCTTTAACTACTTGTTCCTTGTTGTTTTCCTAAACCCTAACCACCGTTCTCTTGTGCTCAGGTCCATCACCATCGTCACCTCCTGCTTGCCTGCTCTCCATCCACCACCTTCAGACAGTCCAGACTCCATGTCTCCTCCATCCATTCCCACCACTGCATCACCTCAGCCATTCCCTCCACCTCGTATCGGGCCCTCTCCTTCCCCTCTCTTCCCACACCTCAATAAATCCCATTCTCTCTCTAACCGTTGTCCGAGCCTGCATCCTGGGTCAACCTGTGCAACCCTGGCAGCCTCCATCTTTTATCACTTCTACGTGGTACTTCTCTAAGGATTTCAAGAGCCTGTAGAACAAGAACACAATGAAAACACCCTCATCCCCAACAGCCCATAATAAATAAAAACACACAGTAATGATGTCCCAGTTCAGTAGTCACTCAATTCAATTCCCAGTCCAATAATATCTCCCCCAAGTCACAGTTCATTCTCAGTTCAGTTCAGACAAAGCTGACACAGTGCTTCATCATGGTAAAGCATAATAAAAAGGTATAAACGCAGCTGCCTACAATTGCCAGCTGATCCATGACAGGTCCTTGCTTATCTGAATGGAATGAATTAATATGGGGGGTCTGAGTGGCTGTCACGATATGTACAAATGTGAGCAGTTACCACGGCACAGTGTCGATCTGCTGAGCCTAAGTGTTTTCACAGACAATAAAGCTGCACTTACATGTTGTGGTGGCCATCGGAAACAAATGGGTGGCAAGTATTAAGTCAGTTCATACTTGACCTTGGAAAGAAAAGCTGCAAACACAATCATAACTCAAGGTTTGTTATGGAGCTCTTGACTGTATCACACATCACATGGTCCCTTTCAGCATAATGAGTTTATTCAGTTTGCATTGAAATGAATAAAAAAAAAATTAAATGATTCTCAGCATTTCTAGGATTAATCGTCCATGTTGGCTTAAGAAATAAGACCTAAGGGTTTAGTCTTGACCATGGAAACAGAGCATGGCAATATTCTCAATATAAAAGTCCAGTGTGTCAGATTTAGGGGGCTCTATTTACAGAATATTGCAGAAATGGAATATAATATTCACAACTACTGTTTCATAGGTGTATAATCACTTAAAAATTAGAATAATCATTAGGAGAATCATTATATGTACAGACATTGTGGAACCTCTTCCTAGAGTCTGCCATGTTTAAGTTTCTACAGTAGCCCAGAATGGACATCCATTTTGCAGCCACTGTGGTTTCTTCTCCCTGCTGGGAATGGAAGGATGAGATGAAGCAGCAGCTACACTGCAGGATGCCTCTGAATGGAAAGGTTTCCTGCCTGGAATTAAGTGAATACACGTTGGAGAGATAAAAATCTCAAAAGCTAATTAACACGACATCTTGTTTGTTTAACTGGTACAAAACCAAAGTGTTTAGATGACACTGCTGTGGTCACACATTGTGATGTGATTTTCATCTGGTAGTGCTGCTGCACTTATCTCAGAAAGAACCAATACTTCAGTCAGTTTTTCTTCCGTTTCATCTGTAAAGGGAAGTAGCTATAATGCATGCAGTGAGTGTATTTTACTGCTGGAACTTATGGGACCTGGAGCAGAATGTAAATATACTGGTGTCTGTGTGCTGCTTTGAAGTTTCACATTTCAACTTGTTTGTAAAAGTTTGGAGGAAAAACACAAATATATTTACTTTATGCCTCATTGTATGGTTTTGCATAAGTTTCAAATTGTAATAAAGTGTAATGTAAGAAATGTTTTCACTCTTGATGTAAATGCACTGCATATCTACCCATATCCCTCGCCATCCTTTTCTACATCTATAGGGAAATGTTTTACTATTTGGCATCAAGGGCACAACACAATATCTCAAGACAAAAGATGCATAATAAAAGCTGGTAATGTAAAATTAAACTGAATGCAGTCCACTGCTGAACATTAGATGAGGCAGAAGACAAAAGACGGCCCTTCACACCTTTGCTGTTTTCATCCATGATTTCCTTTCAGCTGTCAGCCCCAAATGATACATACACACCAGGAGTGCTCCGCTATCCTGCAGTGGGTTCATTCATTCTCTACTACTCACAGTTTTCTTTTTTCCACTTTTTACTCAGACAAAAAAAGCTAAGGTTTTAAGGCAAAACTTTAAAAGCATGGTGTGTTATGAGGCCATTTATAGTGGCCTAGTGTTTCAGTTTGTTCACAGAGTTCAAGTAGGAAACACATCTCAACATTGACTAATCAGACCTTTATGGCCAAATTGATGCAAAGAAACTGAGACTGAGAGAGACCAAGAATAAAAAGAGAACTGCTCGGGCCAAGAAACACAATAAATGGAAATTAGACAAGTGAAAATCTGTATATTGGTTTGATCAGTCAGAATTAGGTCACCACCTAATTTTGTGAGAAACAAAGAAGGTGAACGGATAATGTCTGCATGTGTGGTTCACACAATTAAGCATGTTAATGTTGTGCGGGTGCTTTGCTGGTGACACTGTTGGTGATTTATTCAAAATTGAAGACACACTTCACTAACACCAGCACGGTTACTATGGTATCCTGAACCAACATGCCATTCTATCTGGTTTGTGTTTAAGACAATGACCCAAACACACCTCCAGGCCCTGTAAGACTACTCAGCCACAATCACCATCCATCCATCAATGTTAAGACATGTCAGTGATCTTACATGGGTTTGACATGAGTATCTGTTTGATAGTAGTTAAGGAAGTTTTATCAGGTACAGAAAAACTCCAGAGTGACAGACTTCCTGTCAGCTGAAGCTAACACAAACCTGCAGTCTTTCTAATGGCCAACAGGGAGAAACTCAATTAGCTGCATCCAAGAGGTCAGATTGTATGGAGTCTTATGGAGAAATGTGCTTACTTCTTACTTGATTCATAGCCTTAGAAAACAGTTTATGTTTAAGCTTATTTTGTAAATCATGGTGTCAAACTAGACATTGCTGATAATGAAACAAAATTGTGATGTCACTCCCAGTCACTCCCATGAACCCACCACCCATGGGAGGGGTCTCAGGGGGCAGGTGCAAAGAGAGATGGGCGGCAGTCGGAGGCGGGGACCCAAGGCGGTCCGACCCCCGGTTGCAGAAGCTGGCTCTGGGGTTAGGGCTCTCTGGCGGGGAAGGAGCCTGAGCTGGTGCACGAGGTTGAGAGGTACCGGCTAGATATAGTCGGGCTCGCCTCGACGCACAGCGTGGGTTCCGGAACCAGTTTCCTCGAGAGGGGCTGGACGCTCTACCACTCTGAAGTTGCCCCCGGTGAGAGGCGCAGAGCGGGGGTGGGAATGCTTGTTTCCCCCTGGCTCGGCGCCTGCACGTTGGGGTTCACACCGGTGGACGAGAGGGTAGCCTCCCTTCGCCTTCGGGTGGGGGGACGGGTCCTGACTGTCGTCTGTGCGTATGCACCGAATGGCAGCTCAGAGTACCCACCCTTTCTGGAGTCTTTGGAGGGAGTGTGGAGAGCGCCCCCTCTGGGGACTCCCTTGTTCTCCTGGGGGACTTCAATGCTCACGTGGGCAGCGACAGTGAGACCTGGAGGAGCATGATTGGGAGGAACGGCCCCCCTGATCTAAACCCGAGTTTTGTTATTGGACTTCTGTGCTCGTCATGGACTGTCCATAACAAACACCATGTTCAAGCATAAGGGTATCCATATGTGCACTTGGCACCAGGACACCCTCAGTCGCAGTTCGATGATCGCCTTTGTGGTCGTATCATCGGACTTGCGGCCACATGTTTTGAACACTCGGGTAAAGAGAGGGGCGGAGCTGTCAACTGATCACCACCTGGTGGTGAGTTGGCTCCGATGGTGGGGGAGGATGGCGGTCAGACCTGCCAGGCCCAAACGTTCTGTGCGGATTTGCTGGGAACGTCTGGCTGAATCTCCTGTCAGAAAGAGTTTCAACTCCCACCTCCGGGAGAGCTTCTCTCACGTCCCGGGGGAGGCGGGGGACATTGAGTCCGAGTGGACCTTGTTCCGTTCCTCTATTGTCGAGGCGGCTGACCAGAGCTGCGGCCGTAAGGTGGTCGGTGCCTGTCGTGGCGCGACCCCCGAACCCGCTGGTGGACACCGGCAGTGAGGGATGCCGTCAAGCTGAAGAAGGAGTACTACAGAACCTTTTTGGCCTGTGGGACTCCTGAAGCAGCTGATGGGTATCGGCGTGCCAAGCGGAGTGTGGCCTCGGTGGTTGCGGAGGCAAAAACTCGGGCGTGGGAGGAGTTCGGTGACGCCATGGAGAACGCCTTTCGAACGGCTTCGAGGAGGTTCTGGACCACCACCCGGCGGCTTAGGCGGGGGAAGCAGTGCACTGTCAACACTGTGTTCAGTGGGGGCGGGGTGCTGCTGACCTCGACTCGGGATGTCTTGGGTCGGTGGAGGGAATACTTCGAAGACATCCTCAATCCCACCAGCCTGTCTTCCCTTGAGGAGGCAGAGCCTGGGGACCCTCTGGTGGTCTCGCCAATCTCTGGGGCTGAGGTCGCTGAGGTAGTCAAAAAGCTCCTCGGTGGCAAGGCCCCGGGGGTGGATGAAGTCCGCCCGGAGTTCCTCAAGGTCCTGGATGTTGTAGGGCTGTCTTGGTTGACACGTCTCTGCAACATCGCGTGGACATTGGGGGCAGTGCCCCTGGATTGGCAGACCGGGGTGGTGGTTCCCCTCTTCAAAAAGGGGGACCGGAGGATGTGCTCCAACTATAGGGGGATCACACTCCTCAGCCTCCCCGGGAAGGTCTTTTTGGGGGTCCTGGAGAGGAGGGTCCGCAAGATTGTCGAACCTCGGATCCAGGAGGAGCAATGTGGTTTTCGTCCTTGTCGTGGAACTGTGGACCAGCTCAATACCCTTAGCGCGGTCCTGGAGGGTGCATGTGAGTTTGCCCAACTAGTCTACATGTGTTTTGTGGACCTGGAGAAGGCGTTCGACCATGTCCCTCGGGGAGTCCTGTGGGGGGTGCTCCGGGAGTATGGGGTTTCGGACCCATTAATACGGGCTATCCGGTCCCTGTACTCTCTGTGCCAGAGTCTGGTCCGCATTGCCGGCAGTAAGTCGGACCAGTTTCCTGTGAGAGTTGGACTCCGCCAGGGCTGCCCTTTGTCACCGGTTCTGTTCATAACCTTTATGGACAGAATTTCTAGGCACAGCCAGGGCGTTGAGGGGCTGCGGTTCGGTGGCCTCAGGATTGGGTCGCTGCTTTTTGCGGATGATCTAGTCCTGTTGGCTTCATCGGAACGTGACCTTCAGCTCTCTCTGGAGCAGTTCGCAGCCGAGTGTGAAGCGGCTGGGATGAGAATCAGCACCTCCAAATCCGAGACCATGGTGCTCATCCGGAAAAGGGTGGAGTGCAGCCTCCGGGTCAGGGATAAGATCCTGCCTCAAGTGGAGGAGTTCAAGTGTCTCGGGGTCTGAGGGAAGGATGAAACGGGAGATCGACCGGCGGATCGGTGCAGCTTCTGCAGTGATGTGGACTCTGCACCGGTCCGTCGTGGTGAAGAAGGAGCTGAGTCGAAAGGCGAAGCTCTCGATTTACCAGTCGATCTGCGTTCCTACCCTCACCTATGGTCACAAGCTCTGGGTGGTGACCGAAAGAAAGAGATCGCGAATACAAGCGGCCGAAATGAGCTTCCTGCGCAGGGTGGCTTGGATCTCCCTTTGAGATAGGGTGAGAAGCTCGGCCATCCGCGAGGAGCTCAGAGTAGAACCGCTGCTCCTCCGCATCGAGAGGAACCAGTTAAGGTGGCTCGGGCATCTCGTGAGGATGCCTCCTGGACGTCTCCCTGGTGAGATGTTCCGGGCACGTCCCTCCGGGAGGCGGCCCCAAGGAAGACCCAGGACACGCTGGAGGGGCTATGTCTCTCAGCTGGCCTGGGAATGGCTTGGGGTCCCCCTGCGAGAGCTGGACGAAGTGGCCGGGGAGAGGGAAGTCTGGGCCGCCCTGCTGAAGCTGCTGCCCCCGCGACCCGACTAATGGATAAGCGGGAGAAGATGAGAGAGATGACTCCTCAAGGCCCACTCACACCGGAGGCGTACGCGGTCACTGGAGGAGATAGCTGCCAGTCTAGTCAATGAGAGCATAGACACAGGGCGCACAAAGCATCCCAGAAGCATCTCTCTATGCCACGGCGCGAGCATTCCGTAGCATTTCTATTTTTGACACGAGCCGCTGCTAAACCTCGGAAATTTCAACAAATCAGATCGCACCAGACAGGAAATCCGACACAAATGAACATAATAAACTTCCGCCCCCTTTCAAAGTAAAACACAATACGCAGTTCATGTAGCTTAACACAACTTCACATCAACGTTACGTCATGAGCGATGGCACCAGGTGAGCAGTCAATCGATCAAAGGGTCTCAACATGGACGATGAGAGACTAATTGTTAAAGGTGGAACAACACACTGTCATTTATGACACAATAGATGCTTTTTAAAATCTCCTCCACGTCGAAGAAGCAAAGTCAGCTGTTTGTTGTTGTTGTTTTCTTTATACGCAGTTTATCGTGGGGTCTCGCGTATGTCCGGGATTCTCCATGATCCCGTGATCTCGCATGAATACGGCCGGCTCGCTACGCTGCCGTTACGCGGCCAACATGCGCCTGGTGTGAGTTGACGCCGAGCAAAGCACAGAGCTAAAACGCGGCGCAGCCGTTACGCTGCACTTACGTCTACTGTGTGAGTCCCATGTCAGATGTCAAACGTACCTACCATTTAGCTGTAATATGTACAGTAATGTTTGTAACAAGACAGATCACCATTTCTTCCTGCTTAAAAAAAAAATACTACCCTCGCCTTCATCCAAATATGGTCATTTCTGGCTATGGAAAACCAAGATGGCAACAGCTATAATTTTACACTCAATCCTTCAAAATGTTTATCCACAAACCAATTTGTGACATCATGATATGTTTACACTTGATAACACAGAACAGGGTATCGTAGCTCTGGAACTTGTCCAGATTAGACGAGTACATCAGTCACAGTGAATGGGTGAATGATCTGCCCTGTCAGTCACACCCGGGCAGCACAGTAGAGCCTGCTGGGTCTTCTACTGCACTATCTCACATTCAGCCATATCTCTTTCCCTCTGCAGAGCCACCTACTGAATTCTGCTTCACAGTGCAGCGGTAAATATATATATTTTTAAAGTCATGGGAATGTATTATCCAAAAATAACAAAGAAAACTCTTATCATGTGGCGGTGTTTAGCTCTGTTGGTAGAGTACCTGCCCCATGTGCGAAGGCTCAATCCTTGCTGCGGCAACCTGTGGCTGTCATTCCCCATCTCTCTCTCCCCACATTCCTGTCACTCCTCAGCTGTCTCTATCAAAATAAAGCTTGAAAGGCCAAAAAAAGAAAGAAAAAGAAACATTTTAAAGAGTTAAATTGTTAAACGCAAAGAAATGCATCATAAATCCTAAACCTAAACTAAATTATAATTCATTTGAAAGTCTTGTTCTTAGCCTCACTCACCCAACCTGGAAAACTTTGCAGCCAATTCTATTTGTTACAGTATATCGAGCTCCAGGTCCTTATTCTGAATTTTTATCTGAATTTGCAGAATTTGCATCAGGCTTGATCCTTAAAACAGATAAAGTAATTATTGTAGGTGATTTTAACATTCATGTGGACAACCACAATAATAGTCTTAGTACTGCGTTTATCTCTCTATTAGACTCAATCGGCTTCTGTCAGAGTGTAAATAAACCGACTCATTGTCTGAACCACACTCTTGATCTTGTTCTTTCATATGGCGTTGAAATTGATAATCTAATAGTCTTTCCACAGAATCCTCTTCTATCTGACCATTTTTTAATAACCTTTGAGTTCATACTATTGGACTATAAGCCTTTGTGTAGAAACTTCTACAGCAGATGTTTATCTGATAGTGCTGTAGCCAAATTTAAGGAAACGATTCCTTCAGTATTGAATTCAATGCCATGTCTAACTGTAACAGAGGACTTGTCTGCTTCCTTTAGCCCCTCACAAATAGATCATCTTGTTGATAGTATTACAGGTTCATTACGGACAACTCTAGACTCTATTGCACCTCTGAAAAAGAAGATAATTAAACAAAGAAGGCTAGCACCATGGTATAGCCAGCAGACTCGCAAATTAAAACAAGAGGCACGTAAATCTGAACGCAAATGGCGTGCCACTAAACTGGAAGAATCTCATCTAGTCTGGCAAGATAATCTCAGAACATACAGGAAGGCTCTCCGTAATGCCAGAGCAGCCTACTACTCTTCTCTAATTGAGGAGAATAAGAACAACCCCAGGTTTCTCTTCAGCACTGTAGCCAGGCTAACAGAGAATCACAGCTCTACTGAACCATCCATTCCTTTAGGTCTAAGTAGCAATGATTTCATGAGCTTCTTTAATGATAAGATTATAACTATTAGAGACAAAATCCATCACCTTCTGTCTTCAACAGGCATTGATCTGCATTCTGATACAGCAAGTTTGGAAACAGCTGTAAAACCTGATATGTATTTAGACTGTTTTTCTCCCATCGACCTCCATCAAATAACTTTAATCATTTCTGCAGCTAAGCCTTCAACCTGCCTCTTAGACCCCATCCCAACCAGGCTGCTCAAGGATGTTTTACCTCTAGTTAGTCATTCGTTATTGGATACAATCAATCTGTCTTTATTATCAGGACATGTACCTAAGTCCTTTAAGGTAGCTGTAATTAAACCTCTTCTTAAAAAGCCCACTCTAGACCCAGAGGTTTTAGCCAACTATAGACCGATATCAAACCTTCCCTTTGTGTCTAAGATACTTGAGAAAGCTGTAGCTAATCAACTGTGTGACTTTCTCTATAACAATAGTCTATTTGAGGATTTTCAGTCAGGATTTAGAGTGCATCATAGCACAGAGACCGCATTAGTCAAGGTTACAAATGACCTCCTAATGGCATCAGACAAAGGACTAATCTCGGTACTTGTCCTGTTAGATCTTAGTGCTGCATTTGACACCATTGACCATCAAATTCTTTTACAGAGAATGGAACATCAAATTGGCATCAAAGGAACCGCCCTAAGCTGGTTTAAATCGTATTTCTTAGATCGATCTCAGTTTGTTCATGTAAATGATGAATCCTCCATGCATACCAAAGTTTGTCATGGAGTCCCACAAGGTTCTGTACTAGGACCACTTTTATTTAGTTTATATATGCTTCCTTTAGGGAACATTATTAGGAATCACTCTATCAATTTTCATTGTTATGCTGACGACACCCAATTATATTTATCGATCAAGCCTGATGCAACCAATCAGTTAACTAAACTCCAAGCATGCCTTAAGGATATAAAAAATTGGATGACCGACAATTTTCTGATGTTAAATTCAGACAAAACTGAAGTTCTTGTAATTGGACCCAAGCACCTCAGAAACTCTCTTTCTAGAGACTTAGTTACCTTAGACGGTATCACCCTGGCCTCCAGCTCCACTGTAAAGAATCTTGGAGTTGTTTTTGATCAGGATTTGTCCTTTAATGTCCACATAAAACAAATTTCGAGGACTGCATTCTTCCACTTACGTAACATCGCTAAAATCAGACGCACTGTTTCTCAAGCAGATGCAGAAAAACTAGTCCACGCATTTGTTACTTCTAGGCTGGACTATTGTAACTCTTTGTTATCAGGCTGCTCTAATAAATCTCTTAGGACTTTACAGTTAATTCAGAATGCTGCTGCACGTGTTCTGACAGGAACCAAGATCAGAGATCACATCTCTCCCATTTTGGCTTCCTTGCATTGGCTCCCTGTTAAATCTAGAATAGAATTTAAAATTATCCTCCTTACTTACAAAGCTCTTCATGGTCAGGCACCATCATATCTAAAAGAGCTCATAGTACCTTACTATCCATCTAGAACACTGCGCTCTCAGGACGCTGGGTTCCTTGTAGTTCCTATAGTCTCCAAAAGTAGATTGGGAGCCAGAGCTTTCAGCTATCAGGCTCCTCTTCTGTGGAACAAACTACCAATCTGGGTTCGGGAGGCAGACACGGTCAACACTTTTAAGAGTAGACTTAAAACCTTCCTTTTTGATAAAGCGTATAGTTAGGGCTGGCTCAGGCCATCCCTTAGTTATGCTGCTATAGGATTAGACTGCCGGGGGACTCCCCAGGGTTATGCCTAGCCAGGCACGGTATTGGTTAAAGATGTAGTCACATCTCCCTTACCGAAAACCCTCCCTCCTACTCTGCCTCTTTCTCTGTCTGTCTTTCTCTGTCTGTCTTTCTCTGTCTGTCTTTCTCTGTCTGTCTGTCTGTCTGTCTGTCTGTCTGTCTGTCTGTCTGTCTGTCTGTCTGTCTGTCTGTCTGTCTGTCTGTCTCTCTCTTTCTCTCTTTCTCTGTCTGTCTGTCTGTCTGTCTCTGGACATGTCTCATTAATGCATGCTGCTGACCAAACTTCCCCGGAGTTTCTGTGCTCTGTCGTCCAGCAGGTTTTTCGTGGATCGTGGCTGCTGCTGTGATCCTGGACGGCGCCCACTACACATATTACTACTGTCATTAATACTACTATATCTACTACTGTGGTCACTTTATCATTCATTGTCATTCTGTAAGTCATTGTAACTGTACAAAATGTTTATGTTGATTGTCCTGTACACGTGACATCCATTGCACGTCTGTCCGTCCTGGGAGAGGGATCCCTCCTCTGTGGCTCTTCCTGAGGTTTCTTCCACATTTTTTCCCTGTTAAAAGGTTTTTTGTGGGCAAGTTTTTCCTCACTCGAACCGAGGGTCTAAGGACAGAGGGTGTCATTCTCTGTACAGATTGTAAAGCCCTCCGAGGCAAATGTACTTTGTGACTTTGGGCTATACAAATAAAATTGAATTGAATTGAATTGAATAACTCAGTGTGAATGTATTGCTTACCTTAGATTTACAGTCTGAGTTTCTGAGTAAATGTTTTGAGTATCTGGGTTTTCATTTATGCTTTGTGTTAACTGGACAGATATTCTAGGAGTGCGTGACTCTGCTGCTCTTTTATTAGACAGATAAACTTCCTGTCATATCACACCATGAAAAATAAATGCATATAGCGAACTCAGAAATACAAATCAAGCAAAAGGCACTCAGTGGGGATTTGTTTGGCTTTACGGATTGGACTGACACACTATTGCTATCATTCAACTGATTAAGTGCTACAAAACGTGACTCTCAGTGTCAGTTGATTCCAGACTGGGGATGTTTTTTTATTTTTTATTTCACTCTTTTGCATGGTTTCATCTAATTTTATCTTAAATATTTCATTAATGCTTCAAATAAAGCGTGCAAAGTCAGTTGATATTCAGCTTCATGATATCAGTTATTCAAGATGAATGAAGCCAGGTAACCCTGGTAACCAGTGACTAAATTAGGCTGGCTTTATGGTATAGGCCTCTAACTGTAACCTGATTCCATAATACACACTAACTACATAAATGTTATATTTATCACAGTGTACTGTTTTTGCGGTAATTCTACAAGAAATGAACATACTGTACTTCACTGCTTTATACTAACAGGAAGTGATATGTTATATTTGTGAACCAAAGACAACCAAACTGCGTAATGCAGAAAACAAATGTTTTTTCCAAATATTCAATAGTTTTTATTTCCTGCTTGTTCCTGCAGCTGTTTTATCACCATTCGTGATTCGATTTAATACTTTCCGACCGCAATCAGCATCTCTCTTTTCCCTTTGGGGACAATATAGAAGAATAGCGTCCATCAACAGCACACTCAAAAATAAAAATACAGTGTGGAGGATTAGCAGTGAGGTTGCAGATGAATGCCTCTCTCTCTATATATCTCTCTCTGACTCTCTTTCCAATATAAAAGAGAAACGTGGCTGTGAAAGGTCTTTGTTTAGTTTGTCCATTTAGGGCTACTCTAGAAACATCATGGCTCACACGCCAGGCTCTGTGGAAGGTTAGGAAGGTTCCTAACCAAGTGAAATTACCCAGAAAACGTTTAAACTCTGTAAATGTATCTAGATGGAGCTTTTTGTAGACCGCATCAATAACACTGACCGTCACGTATTAACATAGTGTAATATAAATGTGGTCAAATTCTCTGAGCACAGCGGATCTCTTTTCCTTTTGAATTCTCTTTTACATCTTTCCTTGACTTCCTGATGTTTTCCATAAAGTTCAAGGAAAAGTGTTTAGGCAAGGACATAGGAGGTCATTTCCAGGTAATGAAAACACCGTCAGTCATATTTTAGGTGTTTACTGATGAAAAATTATTTTAAAAAAATTCCATTCCTGCAAAGCGATTCCCCTAAATCTTACACACTCTATATTCAAGGCTTGAGTCTTAATACTAACTCATCCAGTTTTGTGTATGTAATTTGTCTTGCCAACACACAACATACTCAAAACCCGCTAAGAATTATGTGGCTAGTAGTGAACTGCTTTCACTGATGAGCTAACATAAACTCAGTCACAGAAGCTCCCAGAGCTTCATTTTCTGTTCTGTTTATCTTCCTTAGGCATTTTCTTTCCACCATTGCACATCGTTTCGTCATCAGTTTTTACTCCGACTATGCAGGTTAAATAAAAGTGAATTATGCAACGCAGCTATTTAGACAGTAGACGCTATTTTAGAAAGGTCAGCACTGTCAATATGGCTTGTTATTGGTCATTTGTATGTCAAAGTTCATCATAGGTAAAGTCTACACATAATATTTGGATTGATTTTCACCCTGGAGCAGATCCTCTGATCATGTTGATTCTTTTTTAAGTATATTTTTTGGGCCTTTTATTGATAGGACAGCTGAAGAGAGACAGGGGGAATGACATGCAGTAAAGGGCCGTCCAATGTGGGATTCGAACAACTGCAAGTGCAGCGAGGATTGTAGCCTCTACACACAGGGCGCCTGCACAACCCACTACACTACTGACCACCCCTGATCATGTTGATTCTATTGGAATTGATGATGATGATTTTACAGTTTGTGTGTGTCCAGGCTTTTAGCCTGCTGTGGATTCGGGACATATTGGCGCACTGTTTGTTGTCAGATCACACACTTAATTTCAGCGGGGCAGGGAAGAGGAACAGGAGAGTAATCTAAGATTATCTTGTCCTGTCAGCTGGCCTGACTAAGGGTTTGGTCCTGTTATCATGCACTCCAAGAATGTTTGTATGAGATATGCTTGAATGTTTTGCCGTGTCTTTCTGTTTTAGTCTGAGAGTGTTTAACTCTTGGCCACTCTTCACTCTTGCGGTCAGGGATGTAGTGGTGGGTAAACGCACGTAAACGCCGTTTACCCACCTCCAGATTTTTGGAAATAGCGTTTACGCACCTCTAAATACAGTTTGCGCACGTTCAATCATAGTTTATCCACCTCTACATACAGTTTACGCACGCATGTCTCTTGTTTTATAAACTACAGATATTAATAACGCTTTCCCGTTATTTTTCAATTGCCTTTAATACGATTTAATGAGTATGTTAAAAGTCAGCGTGTTTGTGTTTGTGTCTTACATCCTTTAACGGCAGCGCTGGGTCGAGCTAACAGCGCCGTAGCTGCTGTCTGTCAAAAGCCAAAGCAACCGGAGCTAACTAGCCGTAGGATGCTAACGCCAGCTAGCTCTCGGTTGTCACCGTCAGGTTTTGTTTTTATTTTGTTTTATGTTGTTGTTGTGTTTTTACCAGGCACACTGGCAGATGGGAAAGTGTTTGACTCCTCGAGGTCCAGGGGAAAGCCGTTCAAATTCAAGATCGGGTACCAGGAGGTCATCCGTGGCTGGGAAGAAGGAGTAGCCCAGGCGAGGAGCTTGTTTTGAAACTCCTGCACTTGGACTTTAGCAAAGGGCACCCGGGGATCATCCCACCAAACGCCACTCTCACCTTCGACGTGGAGCTGCTCAGCCTGGAAGCCTGAAAACTTTTGTGCACTCACTTTGTTTTAATTCCACTTCGAAATTTTCAGGGTGAGAAGTAATGCAAAAAAATGTCTATATAATGTGCACAAATCTAACACACATGCATGCCCGTGTGACCCCAGATACTGTGCATGAGGAGGCTTTAAAAGGTCCTGTGTGAAAGATCTAGGAAAGAAATGTAGCTTATGTTTTCATTATTGTAAATTCACCTACAGATAGATAGATAGATAGATAGATAGATAGATAGATAGATAGATAGATAGATAGATAGATAGATAGATAGATAGATAGATAGATAGATAGATAGATAGATCATAAAGTTAAAGGTCCAGTTTGTAAGATTTAGGGCAGCATATGGCAAAAATGAAAATATAATATTTATAAATATGTTTTCGTTATTGTAAATTCACCTGAAGATAGATAGATAGATAGATAGATAGATAGATAGATAGATAGATAGATAGATAGATAGATAGATAGATAGATAGATAGATAGATAGATAGATAGATAGATAGATAGATAGAAACTTATGACATTATTTTTCTCTTTATTAAGATTTAATAAACCTCAAACATGATACAGAGTAGAGACCTCAGGGAACCCTTGTCACACACAAACATACATACATGCATTCACACACATACAAGTACACACACATGCACATTTACAAACACTCATACACACACAATCCTATGTGTCAGAAAAGTTGTTTCATAAAATACACATCGTAGCCTCCTTGCGTCATGCTTGCGTCGACTATGAATTGGCCCTTACAACGTCGTGGTCCCCCGATCCCAAAATGTATAGTTTACCCACCTCTTTTTTTACCACTACATCCCTGCTTGCGGTCACATATTCGACTGAAGCTCCCATCAATCCTGCTTCCCTGTTCTCCGCCTTGACCTCCAGCACACTGGTATTTTCTCAACAGAGTAGTCAAAGTGAGCATGTGAGTCATGTATGAAATGGCAGTAAGCAAGTTTAAGTTCCCACTTAAAGAGAGAGTCAGGACACTGGTGAGAGATGAGAGAACACTGAAAGGGCTTCAACTGGAGTGCTTGTGATATTTTGAATATGAACTCCTCAACCTTTTACCTCACCGACCAGGGAAACTAAGTCTGACAATTTTTTATAAGTTATCAACAAATTGAGAATCCAACAAGCATGCCTTCTTAACACTGTGATTGACCAGGTGGGCTGGAGTGTGAAAGCAGCCAGGGTTTAAACATGTATGTATGTGTAAGTCCCACTGTTTTTCATGAGTACAGATGAATGCCTTTGCAGAGAGACTGTGAAAGACTTTTTATGCAGCCACAAGTTGCATCTGCATGTTTTACTTTCAGACCACGTAAAGCAACAGTCTTTATGAATAAGATTCAGCAGCCTCCTGAGAGGCAAAACAAATAGGTCTGCATACATTCACTGCTGCTCGTTACACTTATTGTGTTGAGCAGATTTTCCCACACGTTGACTAAGGTGTGGACACTAAGAACAATGTGAGCATTTTGGAAGAGAACGTACTTTTAGATGTCACTTCTTATTAAGTATCTTGACCTTGAGGCACATCAGCAGTGCACCAAAGTCTAGAATCCCATTCATGCTGAATCATTTCATGCATATTGGGTAACAAACATGTGAGACCTTGAAATCCAATTGCTTAAACCACCTCCAGCGGTTTTGAGAAGGTCTAAATGTATCCGTCTGATGTAATTCCTATTCCTCTCAAGTGTAACTAAGTCAATAGGCAGTTTGTGAAAGTAACCACTTACATGGTCTGTTTCTTGCAAAGTCACGCTGAAATTACTGTCATGAGGAAATTGCAGAGGCTCTCTTCCTCTCTGTGAACATAACACCCAGGGAAAAAACAAGGAACTCACACTGACAATTGATGACTTTCACCTGTGTCAGCAGTGCTTAGATGCCAGAAGCTTGGTTATGATTAGATAAAAGTATTAATTGAAAGGGTGGAGGGCATGTGCAAGAGAATACTTTTGGCTGTGGCGGTGACAACAGGGGTCTACTGGAAAATTCCTTCTGTCTGTCTTTTATAAGGTTGTGGCACTTTGTTCTTTTAGCTTGATTTTAAAGGTTTAATGAAATGAAGGGCTGTATGATATTGGGGATTGATGTGAGGAAACCTCCCTCCCTCCCTCCCTGGTAGTGCCACCAGGGCTGTGTGCTCGGCCCCCTCCTGTAAATGTTGTACACTTACGACTGGAACCACTGACATGGAGAGAACTCTGCCTGAGGATGACAACGCCATCATTGGCTGGATTACAAACAATAGGAATTGATATTCAGAGGAAATCAACAATCTTGCAGAGTGGTGCACAGAGAACAACCTAATACTCAACAAAAGCAAAACCAAGGAGTCTATTGCCTATTGAGAGATTATTGACTTAGAAAGAAGGAAGTGAAGACACATGCCCCTGTTCACATCAGTGGAGCTGAGGTGGAGCAGGTGATCTTACATCTCTACTTTGGTAAAGAATGCTCACAACCTGGTGTATTTCTTAACCCTGTAAAGCCTGAACCATGAAATAATTGTCATTATCCTCATCACTACTACTACTAGTTTTTCTCAGTGTACATTGTAGTAGGAATCTATTCCTCATCATCACCTTTATCTAACTGCTCTATGTCACTCAATTAAATATCTTAATTTCTGCTTTAAATATGCCTAATTATGTCAGTTAAACCTTTAGTTTACTTAAATAGGGAAAACAACTACGTTGCTTTATTGAATGCATTATGTCTGAAATGCAATAAAAACAGATTTGCAAATCAATTACCTAAAAGGTCCAATGTGTAGGAGTTGCATCTAGTGGTGTAATCACTTCATCAATCTCCTCACGTCACCCACACAACACTTGAAACACCCTGTCTAGAGTTAGTCTTTAGTTTGTCTGTTCTTGAATCTCCTTCGGGATCAAGTATCTATCTATCTATCTATCTATCTATCTATCTATCTATCTATCTATCTATCTATCTATCTATCTATCTATCTATCTATCTATCTATCTATCTATCTATCTATCTATCTATCTATCTATCTATCTATCTATCTATCTATCTATTCATCCTCCATACATGAATATCCTCCGCTCTCTACAATTATTTTATCTGACCCTTAATAAACTTGTAATAATTGTTTATCTTATATTGTATCTTTTTCATACCTCCTTTATTTGGTATACAAGTGTCTGTATGCTCCTGGAAATTTAATTTCCTCGAGGGAGTCATCCCAAAGGGATCAATAAAGTGCAGTCTAAGTCTAAGTCTAAGTCACTGCATGTGTCTGATTGTAAACATCAGGTTAATCAGGAAAGGGTCCTCAAAACTTGTATCAAATATGATACACTGAAACTTTAGAAAACACAATTTCAATGCTAGTTTCTTGTCAAAAGGGGAACAATAGGAATCATCCTGATTGGAAACATCATGAATTGGCATGGTTGAAATATGGCCCAAGACAGGAGGGTCTGCAGTGAGGCATCATTGGTACAAGCATCAGTTACAGTGATGAGGTATGGTGCACGTACAGATTATTAAAGACCCACCCAGCAAGACCCTATTTACCCTGCTCCTGTCTGGCAAGCAATGCATAAGTATCCGCTGGCCTGGGGTGTCTAAAACCTTCTTCCTGATCACAGCAGGTAGAAAGGACATTATCTGGGTGATTTGGATCCTTAAAGATTTTCTTCACCTTATTTTTTGCAGCATCTGGTATAGGTGTCTTTTGGCCAGGGTGGAGCACCAGCAATTTTCTCTTTTTCTCTGCAGGGCCTGGCAGTGTTGTAGGAGTGCAGGTGACAAATTAGTGGAGTACTCTTTAAGATGTGTTTAGACTAAATGAAACACAGCTGCACATCATTTATCATCATTTCTCATTTGAAAATCAACCAAAACTGTTTGAAATGTAACTTTCTTCTCTGATTGCACTCCTTCATCCACACAAATCTATCTGCCTCTCCCGCCCCCGCATCCTTCTCTCCTTGTATGAGCCGGTGGTCTTTAATAACTTAACTGTTACATCTGCTTCTTTTTCAAGCACAAAAACATCCTGATGGAAGAATGCACAATCATGTCTCACATCACATGCACCTTTCATATCACAGTCACTGCACAGACAGCTTATATGACGTGTCTTAGCCTGAGGCAGCGCAGACTGTTCAACAGTGGAGGTGAATGTCATTTCAGACCTACTGGGTCCCACTGAGAGAAAAATATTAGCCTTCTGACTGACCTCACACAGCTGCAGGGCAAAGCAAGAGGAAGGGGCTGATGGGCCTTGTTTTACCAGCACCAGTCATGTCTGCAGGACATGATTTAACATAACTTAACCCATTAAATACAAAGAAACTGTACATAACACTCATAAACATGCATACTGTGTATTATAACAACATAATAAAACAGATGTGAATTATAATCTTATATATTATAATAAGTATTATGAATGCATTATAATTAACTATGAATGCCCCTATAACACACTCTAGATGTGTCTTCATGGAAAGTATTACCAGTAGGTTACTGTATGTTTTCCAGAGATTTGTACCAAACTGAAGCACGGCACAATCTTGTTGCATTAATAAATAATGAGCTGACCACTTGGGCCCGCTTTATATTTCTGAAATATTGTGTCCTTTTACCTCAGTGAGACCTCTGAGTTGTCCAAAGCATTTAGGTGTTCCCAAAATCTAGACTTAAAACCAAAGATCATTGAGCGTTTAGAGTTATAGCTCCCAACCTCTGGATCTAGTTTCTGTTTCAGACACTTTGTCTGTAATGTCTTTATTACTTACTGTTTAGTTTAGTACTAGACTGTTTAGTCTAATGCTTGCATTGTAAAAAAAAAATGTTTACTTGCATGCTATCATTTTGTTAACTACCTTTCATGTGATTTTGTTTAGCTATTTTAGCCATTCTAATGCTAAGAAGTATGACAGAGATAGCAACATTGGTCTGTTTTTTGTGTCTCTTGTTAGTGTTTGAAAGATCAAGAGCGACATATTTTAACCACCAGGGGTGCTGAATTTGTGTCTGGTGCAGACCCATCTGAAACTTTTTATTTGGTAATAACAAAAGTGTTTGTATGTTGATAACATTGAAGATGCATTGGCCTTTATACTCCCACGTGTGTTTGACAGTCCACATGTCAACCAGCTCCCTTTATAATGTTTAGTGAGCGGAGTGAGCAACAGCGAAATGTTGGTAGCAGCTGAGGACCTCAAGCCTACCATTTGAAAGTTTGATGTAAGCTTTTGGGTCCTGAAGGGACAAATCGCAAAAATAGAAATGAACTCTGACAAACTGAAGGGACCACATTTCAGTGTAAACCCCTCCCAACTGAGAGCAGAACAGAAGGCAGATATTCTGCTCCTCTGTCCTCTGAGAGACTCATTTCCTCTTCACTGTCATTTTGCGAAAGCCTCAAATGTTGCAGAAGAAAACAGAAGAAATATAACATGGCATCACCAGCTGGTTGCAGCTGTAGCACTGAGTTTGCACTCTCACCCGCTTCATTTTTTATCAAGACACTGTTTGTGGTTGTGGTTGTACTGCCAACTGCAACTTCAGCTGAGACTCCTCATGTTAAAGAGATTAGTCCGATATCTGTCTCTGTCTTTTCCGTCATACAGGCCCATAACTGTTAAAACATGTCTCTGACGTATGTACGAATTCATTAAATGAAGCTCACATACGCGCATGTGTGTGTGTGTGAGAGAGAGAGAGAGAGAGAGAGAGAGAGAGAGAGAGAGAGAGAGAGAGAGAGAGAGAGAGAGAGAGAGAGAGAGAGAGAGAGAGAGAGAGAGAAAGAAAGAAAGAGAGGGAGAGTGAAGCTGTGTGTGAGCATACGAGAAGGCCTACTGGACTGTATGCAACAGACACACTACTTGATTTTCTTGGTAGTGTGTCTTTTCTAGGCAGGTATCCTTTGATTGAAATTGATTCTTTGAAGGACGGTTATAATTTAGACTGCTTAACTGAAGTCCAACAGATCACATTTAAGCTACACTAGCTGTGTGGCTTTCAGTTAGTTCACTATTGGCTCATTGCCATAAAATATGGTGAATGACTATGACTGCCTTATGTGATCACCTGACGTTCACCATCATCAAACTGATTTATCACCAAACACTTGTGTAACCAGCAGAACTGTTTCAACCCCTCACCTCCCATCCTTTTGTCTTAACTTCATGTTTAGCAGCACTAGTTTCAGCCAAACATAGGCCACTGCTGCTTTGCCCGGGTTTTAATTTACCTATTTTATTTTCCACACCGTTTGTACTGTATATCATTTTATTGTCTTTATTTCCTGGTTTTAGTTCTAATAGAGTTCTGCAGAGATTTTTCTGCATGTAAGTAAAATGTGAGATTATTTATAACCGAGACTCATCCTCTCAGTCTAAGTGTGACTAAGGCTGAAATATGCAAACCACAACCTCAATCCCAGTTCAACTTAACTTAACTTTAACTCAGTCTCAACCATGAAGCTCTTTGTCCAACCTATCAAAAGCAACAGTGGTGAAATTTCACTGCTCTCAATGAGAAAGTAAACGTTGTACTTTGAGTGCTATTTCCATTTTTATGTTGGAAAAACATTTTTTAAATAAGTTTTAACAAGCAGACTATTCCTACATATTATAAAACATGACTGGTAAGGTACATAATAAAATAACAGCCTAGACTCCATTACAGATTTCTTTTATCTATAGGTGTGGGAAAAGAAAATAGCTGTCTGATCATCAGGCTTTAATAAAGTATTCATGAGTTCTGATTTTGATTCTGATGAGATTTTGTAGTACTCTGATACGTCGACAATTAAAGGTATCACTGGTACTGTTCATGGGCTTACCTTTAACTACCACCTCAAAAAAGGCCTTCACCCTCTCTAGGCACTGCACAGCCTGGTTGGACGGCTGCCACTTTGGGTGCAGGATATTTAGGACCACAAGGTGTCACAGTCTGCTCCCCTTTCACCTGCCTCTCAGTAATTTTCCATTCCCTCTCCACTCACCTGCCAGCCACGCCCCCCTCATCAGACCTACTCCCTTCACCTGCTTGACTCACCTGCTTCCCATCACCAATCAAGCTAGGATTTAAGCTCTCCCAGCTCACTCACTCTCTGCCAGATTGTTCTCTATGCTCACGCAAGACTTTCCAGCACTCTTCTCCGGACTGATCTCCTGCTGCCGACTCTGCCTGCCTTGGACTAACCTGTTTGCTGTACTCCCGGTAACCGACCCTGCCTTCCGTCTTCGACCACGAGCTTCTGATCCCTCTGGAATCTGCCAGCTGGTGTCGGCCCAGCTACTGGTGGCTTGCTCCTGGTACGTCTGCCTTAGCTCCTGCCTACCTGCTCGCTGGACTAGTGTTCCCAGCCTAAGCCCCTGGACTTTCCCTGTGCCCAGAGAGACTGTTTCCTGCATGTGCTGCATTTGGGTTCTAATTACACTCGTTACACAAGGTGTCAGGCTTTTTGCCTGGTTTGCGGATCATAAGGATGGCCTTGTGCCTCAGTGCGTGTAACTTTTCAACCTAGGTATTTAAAAAGTAAATTTAAATATCACACAAATATCACAAGCATGAATTAAACACAGAGACATGCAACAATACCAAAATTGATGCCTCGTCCATGACATGTGAGGTGGTTCTATTCTTGGTTTTGTGCTCTGTCGTCCAGCAGGTTCTCGTGGATCGTGGCTGCTGCTGTGATCAGGGGCGGACTGGGACAAAAAATCGGCACTGGCATTTTTGCGGGCTCACAGAGACTGCGCCCTGGGCGGCCGCCCGCATTGCCCATAGCTAAGACGTGTGTGCGTGTGTGTGCGTGCGTGTGTGTGTGCGTGCGTGTGTGTGCGTGTGTGTGTGCGTGCGGGTGTGTGTGTCCAAATGGCACGTCAGCCCACCGGGCAAAAGCACAGTATGCCAGATTATCAGTCCGTGCCTGGCTGTGATCCTGTACCACGTCCACTACGCATATTGTTACTGTCATTATTACTACCATATCTGCTACTGTGGTCATTTTATCATTCATTGTTATTGTACAATATGTTTGTGTTTTGTCCTGTACATGTGACATCTATTGCACGTCTGTCCGTCCTGGGAGAGGGATCCCTCCTCTGTGGCTCTTCCTGAGGTTTCTTCCACATTTTTTCCCCGTTAAAAAGGTTTTTTGTGGGCAAGTTTTTCCTCACTCGAACCAACGGTCTAAGGACAGAGGGTGTCAATCCCTGTACAGATTGTAAAGTCCTCTGAGGCAAATGTACTTTGGGCTATACAAATAAAATTGATTTTGATTCCTCAGTTTTTGTTTTTTTTAAGCCAGTCCTCTTTTTTTTTTTGCTTCAAATTTCTGTAATTTTTTGGCAAGTCTTTGCCTTTTAGGCTGTACCGCCTGGCAAGACTTGCATAGACTATAGCTGTCCAGGGGTGCAGGCAGATGAATGCATGTGCAACCTATGGCATCCAAAAGATAAGTGAATAAATTGTGATGCTCTATCAAAAAAGGCAAGAGGTCACTGATTTATGACTGCATTGACAGCAGCCTGTGGTGGTACTCAGTGGTAAAGAGGACTAGGGCAGCTGTAACTCTTACAGCAAGGGAACAAGGAGCTACATAGTCTCTTTTCAAATCTAAAGGTGAAGCAATTGGAGAGTTGAGAGTTTTTTCTTCCCTCCTGCCTTTCAGAAAAATGTGATTCATTGTGTCCTTTTCTTTTGGTGCAGCTGAGTTGGAAGTGTGAATTTTTTGTTGATGCATGATTGTAAGTGTTGCATTGTGTGAACACTTGTTGCCCTACAACAATTAAATGCAGTCTTAATTAGTTTATAAATCAATGCACAGTAATCTAAATTCTCCTCGCTTTTTGAGGGAGAGACACAGTTAATTTTATTATGCTTATGCTCTGTATTCAGTGTTATCAGGGGACCGTGGTCCAGCCTATTGATGTAGAAGAAAAACATTTCTATTGTGACTAGCAAAATATAATTGAATGTATCTGTGATGCTCCTGGATACTTGGCTCAATGGAAAAATAAATAATTTCTGCTAGTCATAACTTCTCTTCCATAAAACAGATTTATATCATGCTAATGTTGCACTGACTTGTAATCAGGTGAATGGTTCCCGGTCATTCCTACTTGGCAACACATTGTGCCAACAATAGCGGCTATTAGCTAATGTTAGCTCAGTTTGTTAGCCAGGCTGCCTAGACTGTAAGCTCAGAAAGTTACAAGGAAAGTTTTTAAGTTGCCAGTGGTCACTGGGTCAAATTGGCTGCAATTGTCTGACCTGTGAGGTTCAAGGTTCAAGGGGTGTTTTATTGTTAACAATATACACAGTGAAACAAGACAGTGTTTCGCCAAGGACTATGGTAGACATGAATATATACAGTACAGCTATATAAATAATTACACTATGATATTGAGAGATAGACTGATAGATACGGTAGATATTGAATAAAACAATTAAGAAGCAGCAGGTAAACAAGGTGCATGTATATATGTGCAAGTTTACATTTTGCAGTTTATTCAAGTGAAATCTTCATAGCTAACACACAGATGGTAGAATTTTATACATTTGTATGTTCTGGACTCTCTGTTCCCTCAAGGATCATCACTGTCAAGACGGCAACACAAACTGCTTTGATTTAATATGACTAACTCTACCACTGATTCTGCCAAAGTGCCTGTAATTGAACCTTCCCTGCCTACAGTACATGTGTCCGTATTTGGCTCCTCTTCCCCTCTTACCTAACCAAAATCTTCTACATTATTTCAGTCTGTGTATTGTTTCATCATGTTTACCTCACCTATTTTGGGCTGGATCACATTAAAGGAGTCCTTAAGAAAGTGGAGAGGCAAAAGCCAGATACGGAAAACATGAGAATCAGCTGCTGGGTTCATAAATGTATTTAAACTTATGAAACCCTGTTGGAGCAAATCAAGGCAGGCATGAAACGGACCACTAAAGGTTAAGTCTCATGCCATTCATAATCAAAGTGAAAATACTTGCATACTAGTTGTTGGATCACAAAATATATGGTGAGTTATGGAAAAGTGGCAGTGAAAAACAGCATTGCCAACACTGTTTAATCAATGTACTCTTTATCCCAGAGGATTTACTGGATCTTATAATGCAGAGAACCCAACCAGGGTCAGAGGTATAGATCTTCAGTGGCGGTGTCAGAAAGAGTTGTGTGAAATATGGATTTGTGTGTTGATGGTATGGGCCGACCACACATGGGAGATGTTATAAATTAGTGTGAAATCATGCGACATGCTCCAGATATTTTACCCTGCTTTTATCTCGGCCCTCCTCTGTAGAGAGGGAGATAGTTTAATGTTCATGGCTTCCTCTGCTTAAGTATATTCTGCATTAAAAAGCTCATAGCACTTACCATTATTTTATTGCACAGGCTGCATGGAGAGTGATAGATATAACCAGAATGATATCTATGCTATTAATCCTCAAGGTGTCCATACTGGATTAGTCTGGAGTAAGAAATACATAATGTGTGCCTCAAGGATGGCACTGTTCCTTGCTGTCTGTGCATTAGTAGATCTGCCGTAATTGGCATCACCATCATGAACCCCCAGAGGTACATTCCTATTGACAGTCAACACTTTGGTCTATAACAAGGTATCCTGGCCTGATCTTTAATAATTCTAATAACTTTTTGGCTATGCACCTTTCATGCATGGATACAGCTAGAACTGTGACATAGCTGGAATGTAAAATATAACAGATTGATAGAAAATGTCAAACTTATTCGAAAAAACATAGTTAACCAGTGCAGTGTCACGAGTAGTGATCTTTTCTTTTGGTAATGAATCCAGCAGGGGCAGTTTATACTCAGTACTGTGGAGGTTAAATGAAAGTTGAGGGTAACAATCAGCTACCATAGCTTGATTTCTGATGCTTTGGCTCTCTGTTCCTTCAGTATTGTCAAGACAGTTTGCTATTGGTCAGTAGTGCCAATTTAAAGGTCAAAGTTCATCAAAGCTGAACTGGTTGTGAAACATTTGTGGAGGTGTGTATACAACCATTTCAGAGGCTGAGTTGGGAAATGTTTGCAATGGCACAATGCTCTATTCCATTCTACAAAACCACTTATCATTATCAGAGTCGTGGGAGTTGGAGCCTATCACAGCTGACATTGGGCGAGAGGTGGCATGAGACCAACAACCATTCATGCTCACAATATCCAGTTAAGTCCCCAATTCACCTGTTAGGTGCATGGACTGTGGGAGGAAGCCAGAGAACTCGGAGAGAACCCACCCACCGAGAAAAAGTCCCAGCCAGGGTTTAAAGCTTGCTGTGTAATGATATGCCTTCACTGTTGAATGTAGCACATACTGTACATCTAAACTGTGTGTTAGTCTGTTTAGCCAGAGGGCCAAACTGATTCTCTTTCTGATTTTGACCCTACAAGTCAAATCACGTTACTTAATAAGAACATTAAAATTTTATTTAAACTGTGATAACATGAGAAATAAGATGTGTAAAATTGTGTGCCATCAGCATAATTCAATTCAGTTTTATTTATATAGCACCATATCATAACAAAGTTATCTATGACACTTTTCTTACAGAGCAGGTCCAGACCGTACTCTTTATAATATTATTTACAGAGACCAACAGTTCCACTATGAGCAAACACTTGGTGACAGTGGTGAGAAAAAAACTTCCTTTTAACAGGCAGAAACCTCGGGCAGACCCAAGCTCATTGGTATTGATCATCCACTACGACCGGTTGAGTTAAAGATAGAGGGGGCGGATAGAAAGAGAGATAGACAGATAACTAGAGAGAGATAGAGAGACACAGATGCACAGCAGCAGCAAATCATAAAGTAACTATAAACTGTAATGGAGATATGGTAGCAATAATGACAGTAATAATATGTGTAGTGGACCCCATGCAGGATCACAGCAGCAGCCACGATCCATGAGAAACTTGGGGGAAGAAGTTTAGTTAGTAACATGCATTAATGAGACATGTGTGTTTAATTTCTCCCAGAGAGAAGATGTAAGAAGAAAATAAAATACTGTGGGTCCCAGAATGGTTCCTTGAGGAGCACCATAATAGCTATCAAATCTGTTCAAATCCTATGTTGAATGCAGCACATAGATTAAAAATAATAGTGGTGACACTCACTGACCACTTCTATAGTGTGTTATGAGTGAACTATAATGCATTTATTAATGTCTACATTCATAAACACCCATAACACTATCTGATGCAATATATAAATGGTTTTTGAAGAATATAGATGTCAATTACAGTGATTTATAATGTCAAGTGTCTCAGGGATGCTCTTGACTAATTATAAACCAAAGATGATAATACATTACTACCAATAGCAATAAAACAATAAAAATCACTTTATGTAGCTAGTAGTGCTGTCAGTATGTACCCCATGTTTGTCAGACCTGGACTCAAAGAGAACTCAGATGCAAAGTAATATAAGTTCCAGCAGACTTTTTTAAAAATCTTCCACCTCCTAGACAGAGTAGACAAACCGGCTATGGAAGTAATCTATGAATAAACAAAATATCGCTTCACAAGGAGGAAAACGAAAGGCTATGACTAGAAAACTCTAAACGCTCCCAAGGGAGGGAAAAAAAAGGACTGTATAAATCACACACAAAAAAAACACGCATTCTTAAAAACCGGAGGCTCAGCTAAAAAGAGGCTAAGAAGGGCTATGAAAATTAACTGAACTAAAACTATAAACATTACAAATGAAAAATCACTCGTAATAGAGGCAAGTTAAGAAGTCTTAAGTTAAGAAAAGGCAAGAACAAAACGTGGACGAAGGCTGGGGTGCAAGGCAAAAACGAGACACATGAGGGTAATGGGAAACAGGTGGACACAATCAGGAATCAGGGAAGACACTCGGACCGGTGACACATGAGAAGTTTGGTTGCAGATAGCAGTAGCAGAGCCTTGGACAGAAAAGGTGCTGGGCGTGTTAGACAGCATTTTATTAACAACAATTGGAGGATACCCCTCTGAAAACTTCTTTTGGTAATTTTGAATATTTTCAATAATTGGGTCGATTTGGAATCCATGCAGAGTTTGTCACATTTTGTGTTGTCATAGATGTTTCATGCTCTCTCACTTTGGTTCTTTTAAGTAACATATTTAATCAACTGCTTTTTTGGGTGTTCTGTGGGTCAACTTTCCTTATAAAATTACATATCAAACATAGATAATATGAACAGTACTAGTTTTCCCACAGCTTTCACCCACAGTGAAAATAAAGCTTAACAAATACTAATTTGTGTTTTTCTTACCTGCAATATACAGTACTATATAAGATTATGTGTTGAGGTTTCATTCCTAAAGCTTCTTGCCTGAAAAGCCCAACACCTAGTATTTAAAAACACAATCAAAGATCTTCGTCTGGAGGACCACACCTGGATATAACAGGGAAACATAAGAGTAGAATCAGTCAAAACATATTGTGTCTAGTGCAATAATTACTGAAGGAAAAAGAAGGGTGGCTTGACATTTATATTTTACCTGATCAATTGAAATACTGTTCCTTTAAGAGTGGGATTGCTGCCTGTGCAGTGAAGTGTAAAGGTATTTGTACAAAAAAACAGTCTTTTGCTCAGTCTGACTCATAAAATTATAAAAAGTCTTCAAATAGCTTGGTTATTAATTTTAAAAGAACAAAAGTCAGTGTGCTTAGATATTCAGTAGTTGGAGTTGTTCCATACAGTAATTGCTTCAAAGTGCTTTTCCTGACTTGAGTGAAAGCTAACGATCTCTTTCTGTTCTACATCAATTGCTATAAACTTCACAGTGAGAGCCTCTTTAATTGCCTCTTCAAAACTAACGAACATTGATGCGTTTGTGTGTGTGTGTCTGTGTGACAGACTGACTGAGACACAAACAGATGCATGTATTATCATAGTAGGTGAGGTTTCTAGTCATAATTGCCTATTGTAATCAATTTCTTCCTTCCTATAATCAACCCCCTGGAATAATGCTGACTTGTTTTTTTTATGGTGTTGTAGGCATTTGACTTGACAGTTTTGTCAACTCTTTCTAATCATCATAATAAAGAAATATATGAGGAATATAATCTATTATTATAATATGTAAAACAATGATTTTATAAATGCATTCAAAATTCAGAATCGTTTAAATGCTCACATTAATATAATACTGTGCTGTTTAAAAAACAATCTCACCCCAAGGTCCATTTAGTAGCTTTCAATTATATGATGTGATCTTTCTATACACATAGAGATTGTCCAGTTAAATTGTAGATCCTACTGTAAGCACTGTTCAGAGCAACAAGTCCTCCAACTCATACGCTCACCTTTGTCGTTTGTTCATGCACTAGAATACGACCCCATGGAGCGTTTCCAAAAAGCTCCCCCTGTCGGTCGCCGATAAACACATGAGCATTGTGGGTGTGTCACACACCCACAATGCTCACACCGTGTGTGTTCCACATTTATTTGATAGAAGCTAAACTTGATGAGCTCAGCTAACCAAGGTAAGTAGTCAAAAATATTAATTACGCTAATTCATTGTAGAATTGTTGTCAGTGCGACTAGTCCTTGCGTGTTCTTATTGTCATTAATTATGTTTCGATTTAGATTAGTACGTAATTTATTAATGTGTTTTATCGCAGAGCTAATGGTAACTTATTTAGCTAGCTAAATGTTATTCTTCGAAAAGGTCGGCTAATGTGAGTACAGACGTAACCCTTATGAAACTACACAAAACTATAAACGTGTGCGGTAATCCCTCGTTTCCCTCATTTATTTTGGTGATAATGCTGTGAAGCTGGAGCAACAACTAAAAGGTCTACTTTATCGATAAATATTTACGACAGTGAACTGTATAAAATACGTCTATTTTTTATGAATTGCTTGTAAAAAAAAATGATGGAAACTTGACTGGTGAGGACGGTAATTACAGTAAACAGATGTGACTGCCGCTGCATAATATCCATTGTCTGTCATGGTGTCCAGAACCTCTGCATCACGTTTAGTCACAGATGTTAAAAACAAAACAACAACAGTAACAAATGCTTTTCCATAATCGTAATAGCTTAATTCTTGATTGACAGAGGTTTGTGCAACATCTGACACCATTCAGCTTCTTGTGACTATGTGTGCAATTTATGTCGTGTATTGGTTGATTATATGATAATTGTTACATTTGATTTTATATCACTAGAGCTAAGTTTCTCTAGAGCGCTACTACAAGTTTTAATTTCTTGAGTTTATGAAATGAATAGGGAGGACCAGGCCCTTAGTAGTACTATACTCATTGAAAACCAACATATTGGGTTACTGTGTTTACTGGTTTTATAAGGTACTGTAAAGAACCATTATTCCTGTCAATGAAATATAGGTGAGAAAATTAATTTATTATTCACTAATGACATACTCTGCAGTGTTCCAATCATATATGTTTCTCTTTCCAGATGCCAACTCAAAAAGTGTGTTCCTTTTGCAAGGAAAACATCGGGGTCGCTACCAAGACCTGCAAGCACTGTGGCACCAAGCAGCCTGCTAAGGAGAGGCTTGAAAAAAAAAAAGAGAAATTCACAGCTGAGTGGAAGGAGCGTCAGAAGAAAAATTGCAGCATCAACAAGGTCTATGATGCCACAAACTTGCTGGTATGGTTTTTTTTTTTTTTTTCCAATGTTTGTTATTCCATATCAGTTTCATCTAATACTACGCCATAGCTTTGCAACACAACAACTTGAAACCTTAAAAAAAGTCTTGCAACTGTACTGTTTACACTGTGGCACAGAGTTGAGACTAGTTTGTGTGACGTCACATAAAGTGTGTCTTTTCCATACCAACAGTTGCGTTATAAGGAAACACCTCTGTGTGGAAGAGCACAACAACCACTGTGTGCTGTTGATTTGTGTTATAACGTAGTTGTGTAGACTAGCCCAACTGTTCCTAACCAGTACACACTGTCCCCATGTGGTGTCCCAAGCAGAGTGGTTGCAAAGTTTGAGACCTTTATATTTAAGACTACTACCATCCAGGGACACATAAAAATCTTTGTATTGTTATGTCTGCATGCAGTTCAAAAAGAGCCAGGGAGCTGGATCAAAAAGATTGTAGTTATCCCAATAATAAATTATCTCTGTGCAAAAGGCATTTTTTAACACATAGAGAGCTAGGAGGATACAGAGCAAACCAGTGGCTTGTTGAAAAAAACCCACTGAAAATATATATATCATTTTAAGATCACTTAAGCAAAGTAACACAGTTAGTACGGTGTAATGTATAATGAAATTGTAACTATGCAATCACAACAAAACAATAGTAATAGTAAAGACTTTGAATAGACAGTACAGTAGTATCTGGATCTAGATCTCACTATCTATTAACTTGAAACTAATTTAATTGTCCATAAACACAGTTAGTATATTATTGCTTTTCATCAATTCAAATTAAAAGTTCTTAACTACTTAAGGTGTTAGTCACAGAAAGTATGTAACTGTATGCAAGATTAATTCAATCAACTTGGCAGTTTAGAGGCAAAAACTTTTAGAAAAAAGTTATTTTAGAAGTGGAATTTTGAGGTCCATATTTGATGCCAAGCATCTTGTGTTTTGGAGCAGGAGCAGCACTTTCAGTACAGATACATTGAAGCCTGTTATTATTTTGACTTGTCTTTCAACAAATGTTAATGTATTTCAAATGTTTACTTCATTTTGCCATTGATAACATTCAGAAACAGTTTATTTGCAGCAGTAGCTACTTCATGCTAACCTTTAATGAGTTGCTGATCTGTCTAGATACCAAAGCATAAATGTCACCCTTTCTGTATTCTATATTGATGTAATCCAATGAATCGTATAATTTTGTCTACTTTGTTCCAGCTCCACAAGTGGAACCTTTTAGAGAGGCACCCTGTTCTGTTCCTCTCCAAAAAAACAAAAAATGGTATTGTGGCAGAGTTCCTCTGTCCAAGGGACATCGAGGCAGAGGAGGAGGAGGTGGAGGATTCCCTTGCAACAATGCAACAGATCTATGAAAAACTTCTTAATGGTAATGTATATAAACGGGCAATAACCAGTTCCACCAGAATTTCACGAGTTTTTTTTGTGATTTTTGCGATCAAAATGACTGATGGAGAGGGACAGGCTCACTTAAACCCATGGGTCAGGAGCGGGGGCCGTGCACCCACCACCCAACCCTCTCCTCTCCCTGCCTGCCTGGCGCACGTGTAACTGACTCATGCAGGCCACGACAGGGGCACTCCCTCCCCAGCAGGCCGTGTTATGGGGCCCACGAGTGGAGGTGAAGGAGGCAGAGAGAGTAAATCATGTGGGTGGGGAACGGCATCCCCAAAGTCTGCTCTTGAGGGGACGAGGCTGCCAAAGAGCCTGTGACTGCCCCAGCCGACCCTCAGACAAGCATAGCAGAGCCGTGTATTTGATCTATGCTGGAAAACACATATGTGTCGTGTGGAAGGGACGGCATGTTTGGTTATTTTGCAATAATTGTGCAACATAGTAGGAAATATGCGGCCTCACGAAAATATGCGGCATATTGCTGATTACACGTTATTCCAGGCGATCGCAAAATCGTGAAAAAACTGGTGGGACTGAATAACCCTAGAACATGAATGTTTTCGGGAAGACACTGATCACATTACTTGACCTTGATTAGTTTAATGTTACGATTGACCCTTCGCTAAGCCCTGGCCCCCTTAGTTATTGTTGTTATGCCTGACAAGCTTTCACTCCCAGCCATGCTCCTGGCATTAGAAATGTGGAGTTTTTAGCAATATTGACATCGGTTTCACAGGAAGTATCAGCAGATTTATGAATAAACTGATATATTAGAGAGAAGCAGTCACAAAGATCATTCATAGTTTTCGGTGACATGACCCGCAAAGCTGAAAGTAAAACATCTGTTCAACGACACGACTGGACTCTGTACAGAGCAGCAATAAGGACTGTTCATTTCCCCATCTATCAACCCAGGAAGACTTCTCATGGTCTAACATAAGGTCATCTCATCATATAACATAATTATGTTGCCAAACTGCAAGCTGCTGTCCTGTCCTCATAAAGCGTACAGTTCGTAGTGAAACGGTTTACGTTAGGACAATAAACAAATATAAAATAAAACACCCCCGCCACCACAGCCACACAAAAACCTAATAAGCATTTACCTTTGCTTTAGTAACGTCCAACGTATCCCTGGGTTATTAAAGCAAAGCTAAAGCTTATTAGCTAAAGGAGCCACCTACCTAACGTTAATAGATAGCCTGGGTTGCTATGGAGAAGGAGGGATTGATGCGGTTAGATCACTGTATAACTGTTAATGATACAAATCTTCAGGTCCACTACTATGTACATGGCTTTAGCATGTCTTCTGCCAAAAGCTTGTCAGGCCTCTTGTGCATACTTACGGTTGCTAATGTAGGATTGGACAGTAGCCATTTGTCGGAGGGACTTAGCAAAGGGTCGGTTGTAAACTAATAGTGTGTGGTCCATACAGTAGCAACAGAATAGCATAGGAATCACTAGTATCAATAGTAATAGTTATAGGAATCAAATGTTACTTATTGGTGAGAATAAGAATATTTGATTGACAAGATGGTCTTAGAGTAATTTGCATCAAGTGAAGAGCTAAATCGTGGATTTGGCAACATTTGATAATCAGAAGCACATTTGCTGATCAGCGCCGGATTCACTGAGCTCTGTCTCAGCTGATCGCGCTGATATGGACGTTAGATCGTTCAATGTTGAACTTTTTTCATACAAAGGGCAGCCAGAGAGAGAAGAGGTGGGGAGAGAAAAGGAGAGGAGGTTACAGGTGATCACGTCTATGTGTATTTATGTCTGACCTTCCATCACACGGACTGTGCTGCTGGCACATACTGTCAGTCCTCCCGTGTGACTTTTTGCTTCAAAATATAACTGAAGACATGTGGAAGTCTGCACATGTTGACAAAAATGCTTATTGCAAAATGCTTATACCAAAGTCTACATCCCAGTTTTCTCTTCCCAACAGTGATAACAGCACCTGAGCCAGCAACCGCAACAGGCGACAGTCCAGCAGCAAATTCAGAAGATCCTCCTGTGTCCTCTTGTCCCGTGTCCACCTCCCCGACTCCTCCTGTCTCCTCTTGTCCCGTTTCCACCCTCCCGACTCCTCGTGTGTCCTCTTGTCCCGTTTCCACCTCCCCGACTCCTCCTGTGTCCTCTTGTCCCGTTTCCACCCTCCCGACTCCTCGTGTGTCCTCTTGTCCCGTTTCCACCTCCCCGACTCCTCCTGTGTCCTCTTGTCCCGTTTCCACCTCCCCGACTCCTCCTGTCTCCTCTTGTCCCGTTTCCACCTCCCCGACTCCTCCTGTGTCCTCTTGCCCCGTTTCCACCTCCCCGACTCCTCCTGTCTCCTCTTGTCCCGTTTCCACCCTCCCGACTCCTCGTGTGTCCTCTTGTCCCGTTTCCACCTCCCCGACTCCTCCTGTGTCCTCTTGCCCCGTTTCCACCTCCCCGACTCCTCCTGTGTCCTCTTGTCCCGTTTCCACCTCCCCGACTCCTCCTGTCTCCTCTTGTCCCGTTTCCACCTCCCCGACTCCTCCTGTGTCCTCTTGCCCCGTTTCCACCTCCCCGACTCCTCCTGTGTCCTCTTGCCCCGTTTCCACCTCCCCGACTCCTCCTGTCTCCTCTTGTCCCGTTTCCACCCTCCCGACTCCTCGTGTGTCCTCTTGTCTCGTTTCCACCTCCCCGACTCCTCCTGTCTCCTCTTGTCCCGTTTCCACCTCCCCGACTCCTCCTGTGTCCTCTTGCCCCGTTTCCACCTCCCCGACTCCTCCTGTGTCCTCTTGCCCCGTTTCCACCTCCCCGACTCCTCCTGTGTCCTCTTGCCCCGTTTCCACCTCCCCGACTCCTCCTGTGTCCTCTTGCCCCGTTTCCACCTCCCCGACTCCTCCTGTCTCCTCTTGTCAAACCCATCCACAGAAAAACAGAAGACAGAGAGGAATGAAGCGGATGAGTGGTATGTATGTGTTTGGGGTCATCACTAATCTTATTATCACTATATGAGTATTTGTCACTGTCAACTGTTTCAGTGAGAATAGTCACCTTCTCTCAGCCCATAACGTGCATCATTGTTTAATTGGCCATGATTTCTACAAAGGAACATAACATGTATATAATAGCAACTTATTGCATGGAAAATAAGGGGTAACCATGAAGTTACTGTAAACAGACAGATCTTTGTCCCTGTTTAATGAATAACTTATAAGGAGTAGGATAAAAGAACTGCATTTTTGATTAATTTTGAACTCTTTCAGAGAAACTGCCTGTTCAGCTGTGTTTAGATGTCTGTCAATAACCCATTACCATCTTTTCATACATTTAAGAATGTCCCATTCATGAAGGCTTAGGCAGTTTCCCCTACAAAAAAATAATGAGGCAAAGAATCAGGGAGGTGTGTTTCAAGGCAGATTTGAAATGACTGATAATGAAAATATCTGTGTAACCATAAATTTAGATGTTTTGTTATAGCCAGGACATATTACAGGTGGAGGTTTAATGAAGTGCTGCTTCCATTTCCTTTCAACACCTATGTTAATTGATTGGAATGTTCACACAACGCTTGCCTGCTCACAGTCTTGTGCTGTGAGTGTATCTGGCAAGATAGCACATGTATGATAAACAATAACAAAAAATAATGCAATATTTATGATAAGTGATGAAATATATCTATCATTCTTGTTGATTTTTGACTTTCCTTTCTGTTTCCCAGCTGTTATTCTGTTACTGCAGATAACCACTCAGCGTGTATAGGCTTTAAACAGGGCAATCTCCCTACAAACAATCATAGAGGGCAAAGTTCTCATGACTTCAGTATTAGAAGATATTGTGGATAGGTACAAAAACAACAACAACAACTAAACAACAACTAAAATTACATAATGATATTATGTGAATTAGCTCTGTGTGTGGTTGGAAAGATTGGTTGGTGTGGAGAAATTTGCTTGAGCGGTGGACAACCAGACTACTGCTTGTGTGAACTGTCCTATCATTGTGCTTAACTGCACCTCTTGACGACCATGTGTCCTAAGCTTAGTTTATCAGAAAGGTTGTCCATTCTTTAGCCAGACTGCACAAACAAAAATCAAATCACAACACTCCTCTGTTACTTCCACTGACTATAAATGCACTTAACTATGTGATTTTACTAAGAGGAAGGCTTGTATTTACAGTAGCAGGTATATTAGCCAATGCACATTGACATCATAAAGAAAATAAAAGAACATTTGTTTATTTTTTTATAATATCTTTCTCTATATTTTAAGGGCTGTGCAGAGGTGTTGGTGCAGTGGCATCCTTGCTCTGGATGGTATGTATGATATCCTAAGTTGACTGTTTTTGATGAGTGGGCTGGAGAAGGAAAACTAACAAATTCCAAAAATGTCCTCCTTAACTTAAACTGTAAGTTGATCAGTAATAGGCAAGCTTCATTGTGAAGCAGGTGACAGAGTTAAATAACATTTGGACTTTAAATAAAAATATAGTTTGCAGTATATTTATATTCCATATAAATGCAGTTTAGTATACAGGGTTATGTTGTGTCTTTCTCAAACGTTTCGTTCTAAGGAAAAAACTATTTGAGTGAGCATAGTGAATGGAATCACTTCCTGACCTGATTCGTTCCGTTCTCAGTGCAGTAGTTGAGTTTAGCAGCAAGCGTGCAGGCTGGCAGGGGAACTGTTGTTTGGTCGGTGAATCTCAGAATCACTCGCGAATCTGGAGGCAGAGACTCTCATTGCGAGGGTGCAGTTCAGTGATGCGTTCACTGGGTCTCATTCATGAAACGTGAGCAGCACAGAAACGTGAGCAGCACAGATTTGTGTGTAAACCGTGTGCAGTGGGCAATTTACGTGTATTTTCCCCATTCATCAATCTTTTAGTAGCGCTGACGTTTTCATAACTATGTCATAACTACTCACCAACTACACACCTTCTCCTGGCTGTTTAAATGTAGGAATGTGCATACAGTTAATAGTTCTCGTCACTGTTGGAAATTACAATTTTAATTCGTATTGTTCTCTCTTATACACGGACACGTACCTTAATGATAGCAGTAAGAAATATTTGAAGAGGGAAAGGTTTTAGAGATCGGTCACACCTGTACGCATCAAGGCTCCATCTAACGATGACAAATATAATATCAAACCCGGAAAAACATTAATTCCATAAATGTGCAGCTGACATGCGATGCAAAGTGTTTTTTGTTTGGCTGCACTCTCAGGACCATCTCCACTGTCTTTAAAACAGGGGCGCCCAAACTGTTCTACAAAGGGCTGGTGTGGCTGCAGGTTTTCCTTCCAACCAAACAGCAGCACACCAGACTTGACTCATTTGATCAAATGATCTCAGTCTTCAGAGAGTTTATTGGTCAAACTGTGTGCTCTTGGTTGGTATGAAAGAAAACCTGCAGCCACACCGGCCCTTTGTAATACAGTTTGGGACCCCTGCTTTAGAGCATTGAGCTCCACGTTGCTGTAGTTGGTAACATTTCATAAGAAATCAGGTGTGCTTGACATTGTGACTGTTGAGGTTAGTAAACAACTTTAGTGGTTTATTTAAGTTTTATTAGTGCTGTTTGTTTGTACCTTGTAGGTGCTTGGCTACATAGTTGTGTACTACATGCATACTTGCCACGCCAGTTTGTGGGATTGGACTCAGGTTCAGACACAAACCAAGAACCAAGAACTGTTCCATAATGCACTTTTTTTATCTAACTTGGCTACACTAATTTAACATGTTATCTCCAGATATATGCTGTTGCATACAGCTTCATAAATTGGGTTCAATTTTTTTGACCACCTTTAAACAATGTAACAGTAATACTTAATGCTGTTCTAATCTATTTGTCTTGCAGTGGGGCAAAGTGGAAAAACTCCTGGGAGCCAAAGGAGAACATCCTAAAGTAACACCCTGTGTAAATTGTTCGACACTGTACATTGTTCTTTTCCTTTTTTTTGCTCTTTTTGAGCGGCTCTTGTGTTTTATGGTGTTGTTGTCCTTTTTTGTTTGTTTGTTTGCTGTGTTGTAGTTGGTGTTTCCTTTTGGATGTTTTGTCTCTTTTTTTTTCTTTTTTTGCTTGTTTGCTTACTGTCTGGAGCTTTTGTGATTTTGTATGTATAACTGAAAATCAAATTAAAAAAAAAGAAGTACATTCTTATTTTTGTGCTTATGTTGCTTGTTAATCACTCAGAATTGATTTTGTTTTAATTAGCATATATTAAAGGCATAATCCATCCAGAATCTGTAGTTACAGTATAGTTGAGGTTAGAAGTCGCAATATTCTGAAAACAAAGAATGCTCCCTGTCACATACCCACATTGGTGTTTTGTGGAGGTGCTGGTTTTTCATTGAAACAAATAAACCAAAAATGTCAGAAATGACCTATTGGACATTATAACACTATTGGTAACTGATTTACTCAAAACACCTTGACAACACCTTGTGGTTTCAGTTTTCACATTATGCCAGTCATAGACAAGAACAGGCCTCCTCCATACAGCCCCCGATTGGCAGCTGCAGGTTGACCTGTGAAAATAGCTGCATCAACATCCCTCCAATCATACACGATAATAACATCTGAGGCTTCAGAATTCGGTTCCCTGGGAAGAGTGGATCGAGGAAGCCAACAAGAGGAAATGCGAAAAGTACCAGGTCGAGGAGTTCAGGGGCAGGGGCTGGAGGACATTATATGAGCACATAGAAGTTGACTGCACAGGCTCAATCTGCAAAGTCCTTGGCGTCACAGTTAATATTTTTTTAACAGTGGATACAAATAAATGTGGGCATTTTTAAGTAAGACCAATAATTTTAGAGTATAATAAGTCTATGAATTTATTCTTTTTAAGCTAACCAATAATACATAAAATACTTCTTAACATTAATGCGACTTCTGGTGCTGCATGGACCCGATCGTGCACCGATCACCATAGCAACCGCTGTGTTTTGGATGTATACGCGCATGCGCACTCACGTACTGCTGAGTGACATTTCCGGTCGTTAACTCATAACTCTTTTCCGAGCTTTCTGTATCGTTGAATTGAACAAAACAACATGAAACACAACAGTTCACTCTCCTACTTATTTGAATTGGGACATTTCGCAAAGAACGTAAAGACATTAAACGTGTGGTACGTTTCGAAGGCTGGCCAAGGCTCCGTCCAGCATGGACTAAAACACAGCACGGACAGTTCAGCAGAGATGTATAAAGTACTGGAGTAATGGAGTGGAGTAGAAGTACAAGTGCTATATCAAAAAACTGACTTGTGTAGAAGTTGAAGTGTTCATTAAACACCATACTTAAGTGAAAGTACAAAAGTATTCAAAATGTTTTGTACTTAAGTATTGCAAGTAGAAGTATGTAAAAAATTGCTACTCAAGTACTGAAAGTAAAAGTACAAGTACTGTTGTTTATATTATTTCAAATATTTATTAAGGCACAACTTCTAATGTTACAGTGTTACCATATACATATATACATAGACGCCGCAATGAGCGCTGAATTGTATGTCGCCGTCATATTGGATATATACACACACGCACGCACGCACACACACGCACACACACACACACACACACACACACACACACACACACACACACACACACACACATACATACCCCCCATAAATTACAAAATCAGTTGTCAATCGGTCACATATGATTATCTTACATGATCTATCTTACATTTTTTCATAACAAAAATCCTTATTTCATGGGCTGAGCCCTCAAAACGATCTCTGAATGTTAGGCTGGGCAAAGCTGTGTCCATGAAATGTGAAAATTCATACTTTGTCGTAGAACCACAATAAAGACATCATTGGAAAGGTCTCCACCTAGGGAATAACATATGTCAATTTGGAGATTGTAAATTGCTTCTTCTTTGAACTATTGACCTTTGAACCCTGACTTCTGAGAATCTTTGAAGGGTTATAATTCAGCACCAAAAGGGGCTACAGAAATGGGACAAAGTGTTCTAGAAAGTTTATGAGCTCAGCTGTGTGACTATACCTACTAGATATAGTCAGCAAGTAGGGGGGGCTGTCCAAAATGACAAAAATATGTTTTCAACCACTTGACAATTCTATACTTAAATTCTGGTCACAGAATTGTGTTTCCCACTCCCTTGAAACACCAGCTATGTATTCATTTTGTTATTTATAACCTCCTATTTCAAGAAATTGCTAATCGTTATATAAACTACAAATCCCATGAGCTGCGTCATGTAGCTTGATACAAAGTCACGTGATATTTGTAGTTTTTTGGGGGGTTTTCAAACACATGTTAAACTAGGGTTTTAAAAAGATATATATACTGATGACATAGAATATCTAGTAAAGCCAAACTAGTGATTATATTGCTTTATGTTGATGTATGTAAAGAAACAGTAAATATTTTTCAGTTAAGATGTGTTTTGAACCGTGCAAATACAGATTTACGCCAAGTAGTAATGGAGTTTGGTCCTTCCGCTTTGTAGAACAGTAGATCTAGGGTTACGATTTGTTCATCTACTGAACACATTACATAATTACTACAGCTGAACGTGTAATGGCACTGATTATGGTTGTGTTACGTTAAGAAATGACACACAAAACTGCAATAAAGTTGTTTATTTGAAAATATGTAGGGTGGCGTCGCTGTAGCTTGGGTGACCGAAATCGAACGCAGCCAATCCACGGTGGACAGCTATAGGCAGGATTCGGATGAGTCCAACTTCGTCACTACGCTTTCTGCCGATCCATGGATTTACATACATGTGCCGATCTTTTAAGCCTTCTTTTAATAACACAGTTCAATACTGTACAAATCAGTACAATACTTTCAAATGATCACAATCACAATGATATTTCTCCGTTTCAACATTTATATGTTGTATGTGCTATATGGGGTTTCAGTATTATCATAGTCTCATTCACCAAAGGTGTCCAGCCCCTCATGTGCTTACTGTACAAGACACTGAAAACAAAAATACAGGAGCCTCACAACACACACACAAAGACACAAATACGGGGAATAATGCCCCTGTGCTTCTATATGCATACATGCACTTGTAATACTCGCTATATTGAAGAGAAATAAATTACAACTGTAACAGTTTTACTCGAATGAATGATTACCGGCTTCCTGTAATATAAATATGTGGGCGGAGACCAAAGCAATCGATCCCGAGGTGTAAATTCCAGATGATCCTGTCGATGACCGGTTACACTACAACCACTTTAATTATTAATGTATTAAACCGTGAAAATAAAATAAAAAACAAGGGAAAACACTCTTTTTAACCATTTTACGATATTTTACTGAAATAGTATTTTGACCATTACTAATCACGTATTCTGGTATATTTTTTAGTTCCTGTTATTTTCTTTAGACAATTAGTAATTTGGGCCAGCACACTATAGGCGCTGTTGCTGTGCTCTGTACGACATTTTGTGGGCAAGTATTTCCTCACTCGAACCGAGGGTCTAAGGACAGAGGGAGTCACTCCCTGTACAGATTGTAAAGCCCTCTGAGGCAAATGGACTTCGTGACTTTGTACTATACAAATAAAATTGATTTTGATTTGGTATAGATTATGTTTGGTTTGCCTTGTAAATTAGCTGTTGTCTTTTGTGTTCAGTGTTTATGTTAATCCCTCTTATGTTTAGCAGTATATAAGTTCCCCTCTTTGTTCAGTCAGATAGGTCTGTCTTGTCGTCTGTCAGTTTGTTCAGTTGACTTTATGACTGTTAATCTGACCTTTTTTATGGTCCCAATACTTTTTTTCGAGAAATTTTGTCGCTTGATACTTTGGGTTAATAAAAACCCCATTTTGAAAATGCTACCCGTTGTCCTCATTGCTGACTGACTTGGTCCCTCACACATACATACACACAAACAAACATGCATAAATATGAAAAACTATTCTTCATCTGAACTGGTGTCATCCTCTTCACTCTCCTCTTCCTCTTTTTCTTCCCCCTCCTCTTTTCCTTCATCCAAAGGAAGAGTGAAAGAGGAACTTGCATCCAAAAGGGCATAAGTGCTGGTGACTGTGCTCAGTTTCTTCTGAAGAAGGTGCCGCTTGTGCAGCAGACAGCACTGCAATCCCCTGTATCCCTCTTCAGTGATCTCTGCTGATGACACTACAATGAAAATTTTGATTGAAAAAAAGGCAGCTTATATTGATCACTGTCAAGTCTCAATCATGCATTTTGAACATGTAACTGGATTTGTGATAAAAAAAGGGTTCTTATATTTGATGAAAATGCAATAAGTACATGACACTAGTGTGACAGTGTCATTACAGTACATGTCACTATATGTGTTGTGGAGAAATTGCTGAAGTCAAAGGTCAATGGTGAGGTCAGGAGGGAAGAAAGTGTTCAGGAGCCTCTGATGTCTTATGCTGTATTATTTATTGACGCTTGGCCAAGGAGAACTAGAGACACTCTCAAAGTACATCTGAAGTGCTTGAGTCGGTCTCGCATTCTGACGAACTTGTGATGGTGCATTAACTTTAAACCCAAAGATCACACCCTAAATACTATACGCCCCAGAATTAGTAAAAGAGAATGTCTTTACTCTTGGAGGTGTTATTGTCAACACATCCTAGTGTGGAGACACAGATGTCCGCTTACGCAGATTGGAACGGCAACAACAAGCTATCTATTATGACTAGGAAGGCAGCAACAGGTCTCTTCGACCCTGGCCACCACAGTGAGATATGGTGGCACCTAGTCATAAGACAAACAGTTAATACTGTCGTGGGTCACAAGGCTCACACGTGGCCTTGTGTAACCTAAAAAGAGAAAATTCCATAACAATATGTACTCAGTGGCATTGATTTATCTATACATAGTATTGCATCACTGAGAATTGCATCCTCCTCTTAGTAAGGGGAGATATGTGGAACCTACTGTGGTTCTTGATGTCCTCATCCATGCAATGAAGGAGATGATCGAGTTTGTCCAATGCCTTTCTTAAGTAATGACAATGCTGAGTCATCTCCTTCACAATGATCAGCCGTTCTTCCTCCATCCGCCTAACCAGCATGACCTGGTCAAACAGTCTCCTCTTCAAGCGTAGACTCACCACTGTTTTGGAAAAGAGAGCTGATATGATGACAATAGCACTTCTTTTGGGTGGCTGTACATTGTGTGTCCAAGCTTGTGTCCGTGCGCTTGTGTTTAGGGCGGGGGTGGGGGCTCCAAAGAAAATATTTGCACCGGGGCCTATCACCCATGGTGTTGCGCTGCTGATTCTATGAATTTCAAAATCACACACACACACAAAAACTTCATTACCATCTCCTTGCACATCCCAAGGCAGAATGACATCCTCCGTTAGACTGCATGCTGCATCGATGTCAATTTTTTCAGCAGCAGCATCGTTGTACTGCATGATCCTCTCTCTGAGTTTCTTCTTACTCTCAGTTAGTCTCCTCCGTTTCCGCTGCCTCGTTTTGTTGCTGTCTGTTAGATTAAAAGAAATATTAGGAAAAGAACAAAAAAAAACATAAGCTGTTGAGTGATGTAATACTTCATACCATTTTGTCGATAGAGGTCATGTTTCTTCCTTCGAAGGGAATAAATCATGTCATCTATCTCTCTCTGGAGCTCCTCGTGGCTTCTGTCAGCACCAGGTCTCTCTTGAAAAATAGAAACAAGGTAAGATGTAAAACTTAATGTAGTCAAATATCACAAGGCCTATCATACTGACACACCAACATCATTACATACCAGTGGCTGCCCATTGCTTTACATCCTCCACCCACTGCTCTGTGTCCTCCTGAGAGATGTTGAGCTCCTGCTTAAGATTTAGGAGATTGGCTGCTTCCAATTCTGCTCTCTGTGTTGTCTATTTTGAAGGTTTGAAAAAGAGAGATAAATACAAGAGCCCCAGGTGTAATCTCTCAAGAGATTAACAATTAATCAATAAATTAACAATTAATTGACAATAAATCAGATTAATAAACAACTGTTATTTACAACTAATTTTATAATTTTATTCCATCGTCATTGGTGATCTACCCCACAAAAAATATTGACAAACTATTTTATGTGTGTGCTGTTTGAGTATTTTGATACAACGACCCCGCCCGCCCCCGCTGAAGAAGTCAGTTGTAATGGGAAAAGACCTAAACTGAGTCTAGCAGAGCAAAGCTGTAACTGTGTAGTGGAAAAGGGCCATTGGTCTTTTTGGCAACAAAATCCTTGCTGGGCTTTAGCAAACGCTAACAGGTTTGTTTAGAGTGTGTGGGAAGAGTGTGATGGGAGGAAGGAGGCGGAAGTCACTACGGTAAACCAGCGCAGTCCAGATACATGAATGGGGGCTGTACTGTGTACCCTAGTTAGAGTAAAAAAAAGAAAGAAAAAATTCTATTTAATGTTTTCAACATCGTCCTAATTAAATAATTGTGATTACGATTTAAAAATCGATGAATCAAACAGGCCTATTAGATATATTAGAACACCTGACAAGCACCAGGAGAAAAGGGAAAGAGAGATTGAAAGATTGAAATGCAACAAAGAGCCACAGGTGGGAAATCCAGGGCCATTGCTGAGGATTCAGCTTCAGTACATGGGTTTCACACTCTGCATAAATGGTGCCCTGTTTCGACATCCAACATAGACCCATAAACTTCTTACTTTGACAAATCTCTTTGCCAGTGTCTTGTGGAGACTCTCAATCTTTCGGTGGTTCCACCCCATGGCAAGCACAGTAATCATATCAGCTCTTCCTGCAAAAAACAAACAGCCCACCCCCCACCCCAGAAATTATGCAAACGTAAAAATGAAATTAAATATTATCATTTGATGCTATTTCCAAGCATTCATTTTGCTTTTACCAACCTGACTTCGTCATGTACTTTGTTGTGAGAGCTGCTCTTGAGAGGAAGCTATTCACCTGTTCCACTTCCTCACCAATCGTACTTCCTGCACCTTCCTGGTTTCTTCCACCCCACCTTACCTATTTCAAAAACAGACAAAAAGATTAAGACATTTGTATTAGAGTCATGTTTTCAGACCCAACCTATTTGGTTAAGTTCCTAACCCCTTTGCTTGGTTAATGTGGTTCATTAGAGATGCTTGTCAGTGCTGCCAACTGAACTCTAGCACTGATTAAAAACACCCACATTGAGACGAGATGGTTATCTTGGTCTTTTACCAAATGGACTCTGGAGTGATGCAGTATGAACTAGATCAGACTTCAAGAACACATGAGCATGTTAGTGCTTATGATGCTATTGTACATGCTTAATATTTCTTCTGCTCAGTCGTCTGGGGGCAGCATGCCTTCTTTCAGTGTGAAACAATGTAGGATTTTCAAGATGTTTCCTCAAAGTACACCCAGCATTCTGATACTGTTCAGCTAATCATCATGGTTATAAGAAAATGACAACTGTGCTTTTGACACAGGTTAGCAATGTCTCTCAGAAAAGCATGTACTGTATATCTGTGGTCCTACAGGAAGCTAGACAACAAGAAATGCATAACACAATTACATATAATAATCCTAATTATTTCATGGATGTGAACTAACATTTCTGTGCTTGAAGAGATAGAAGTAAAGCTGGATTTCTAGTGAAGGAGAAAAAGGTAAGAGACTTAAAATCAGTGTTGTGACACAAACATTTAACTTGCTACTGTACCTCACATTTGCCAGTGTGAGCCTTGGCATGCATTACAGAAAGAAAGGGCTTCATCTCTGTAAGGGGTTGGAGCTCAGGCAACTTCTCTGCCATTTTCTCCATGTATGGCCAATACCTGTAGTAGAGAAACCACCACAGCATTTGAGGTTCATAATGGTAAGGACACAAAGCAGGACTTGCAGTGAAAATGTTGGCCTTGGTAGTGTTTTCAACTTGAGTCTGTGTGTTCGTATGTCAAAAGAAAGATTTTGTCACCACAATATGTGTATGGTCTGACCAATGTAACAGAGCTCTGATAACCCATGCAATAATAACTCAGTAGTAATGGCCACCCCGGCGGAAGATATAGAGTTATGATGAGGCAACAGTGGTGACTACCTGCAAGTGATATCCATGCAAAAGAATGTCACATTTGCTGTTTCAGCCAACTCTTTCTGCAAGAAGAGTGGATAGGCGTAGATTTCTCCACGGTAGTGGTTCAAGCCTTGCAGCAATATACCATGTCTGCACACAGCTATTTCCAGCCCCTCCTCATCCACCTTTGCTCTGGATTTCTGGGATGTTTCTCGGGCTGCCGTAAATGTTGCCGGTCCACAAACATCATGGCCAGTCCTCTGGAAGTAGATGCAGTGTCCAAATATATAATGTTACAAATAAAACTGGGACAAAAAATAAAGAAGAATTAGATGGTTAAAAACATCCTTACAACTGTCATCTGGCTTCGGATTTTGTCAACAAGGGCTGAAACTTTGGCATCCTGTGCAATGAAGAGTCCATCAAAGAGAGATGGTTCATCTGTCCTGATACATCAGAAAAAAAGTGTTTGACAACATAATCACACGTTCAAACATTTTATCATCTCTAGAATTTGTGAAAATGCTTATGACAGAAATTATATTTAAGTCTTTGCCAATCAAATAGTCAATAGATCAATTACTAAAATGAGAAACTGTTTCCACTGACCCTTTGGACTTCTTGAAACGATAATGTTTCCGGTTGCCATCTGCACATATGGCCAGCATGTCTGGTGTGCACGCTGGACATTTAAATGGTTCCACCTGGCACAGATCATCTTTCTTAAAATTGCAGAAGGCAAATTCTCGAAAGGCCCTGTGGAAGGTATCACCACAAATACTACCCATCTGGAGACAAAGATGGTAGTATTCTGGTTAATACAAGACTTTCATATTTGAGACGTAAAAAAACTTGGAAAGATAAACAGAGGTCTTACCCGTCCTGTGCTAAGGGATCTATGTTCAAGCATTCTCAGGAATGCTTGTTGGGACAATGCTGGGCTAGCCAACTTCATCTCTTCAAATGATGTGAACACATCAAACTTGAAAAGGAGTTGGCAGCTGGTGGTTGCTGGCCAGTATCTACATCCAAGTAGGTCATTTATCCCTGGGGTCCACTTGTAGTCACAAAGTGGGCAGCACACAACAGGCAGGCACAAGTTGTATAGGCCTGAAAACAAAACTACATTTACTATTTGACAAGTATCTGTACAACACAGGACAAAAGGATAGTAGTAAGATATGCGTGATAATATAATTCACCATTTGGTAGGATAGAACAAGTAAGAGGAAGTGATGACGCACCATTGATAGTCACCAAGACAGTCTGTTTACCAGGGACAATGGTGAAGTCTTGGTCTGTGCCGCAGGTGCAGACTTGTAGTGGTAGAGGTATAGGAAGCACACACACTGCAGTAAAGAAAATGTACAAAATTAGAAGTAATGTCTGCATTAGTCAAATATAGTGAAAACAGTCAAATGAAAAAGCAAAAAAACAGTTAAAGCAAACTTATATGTGGCTTATTAAAAAATCACATCTACTACATCCTTTTAACGTACCTTGTTCAGCAAGTTGATGTTGACCACTTTGGTCTATCATCACTGAGGATGTGGGAGGAATGGGTTGGAAAAAACCACCAGTCATGGCTTCTCTGTCATGAAAAACATGTTTTTTGTGAACCGTGGAGTCACAAGCAGGACAGAGAAACTGAGTTCCCGAGGGAACACAGTCCAGGCAACGGACCACAGCGTCTGCAGTTTTGCATTGCTGACAGAATTTCTTTGTAACAGTCTCTGCAGCCAATTTGCAGTTCAAGAGCTCTGGCATTGCAGCTCTGAACCTTCTTTGAGCAGTCAACTGTCTTTGGGTCCATGCAGACATGGTAGGTGTCTCTTCCACTTCAGGTGAGGCAGGGACAGTGACTGAGGACAACAGGTCTCTTAATATCTGAAGACGTTGATCTAAATGAATAAAATAAAAAAGTCATTTTCTGCATGGTTTTGTCACTGCATGTGCATCAGACATACAGTACACTACAGTACAGTTGTAGTGGTACAATATTCAGATGATATTTAACATTTTAAAACTGACATAGTAATGTTGACTATGTAAGACGTCATAATTCAATATGCATACCAAGATTTGGGACCGCCGGAGGAATTTCATCTTCGTGTAGTTCCTCAACTCTTGGGAGCTCACGAGAGCCAGAAGGTTTAACTGTAAACATAAAATGTTGCGTTGTAAGGACTCTAACTGCTGACCAACAGCATTAAAAACTGTGAATAACTGTATAACTGTGTTATATTTCACTGACCTGATCGATTCTTCCTTACGTGTTGCGGTATGATGTTCCCATTCCGGTCCCGCTTCCTCCATGTAACCTTGAAGCCTTCAGCCCCCTTTTGCTTCCTTTTCTTTGGGGGCTAAACGTAAAAAAAAAAACTGTGGTAAAATATTTGTCTTTATTGCGGCACACACACACACACATGCACTCTCACATGTTCAGCTCTAACCCTAACCCACACACACACACTCACAGATTTGTTTTCCTTAGAAAGGCAAATATAATAATAGAGAAACAACGTAGGAAAATTTTACATTTCTAGCTTTGGCTTTTGCTTCCAACTCATCTGCCAAGGTTTTTCCCTTCTCCATCCACTCTTTCAATGACTCCATGACAAGGAAGGAAGGAAGGAAGGAAGGAAGGAAGGAAGGAAGGAATTCAAGGAAAGTCAAAGTACACAGACAGAGAGGGATAAAGTGAAACAACGAGAGACAAAAGAAAAGCTATGTAAGAAGAAATGAATGATAGACAAAGAATTAGATATTAGTTCTTAAAAGAACTGTTGGTTTTAAATTGTTGCAAAGACAGACAATAAAATGTGGAATGATGTTCAACCTGCAAGCAAACAAACAGACCAAAGGGAGCAAGGATTAAATATTTTTCTTGTTACCACTGAAATAAACATAACAAGTAAGTTATGACAAAGTTCAAAAGGTATTAGCTGTGTCTTCTTCACCATCACATCTCTGACGACAATACACTAATTAAACTCAACTTAACTTAAAAATGCCGCACATGCCAGAAATGCCATGTAGAGCCCTGCACTCTCGCGGGACCCAAAGCAAAGCAGTGCGGCGCGGGAAAGATTTTAAAGCTCATGGCGGGCACGGGCGGGAGAAGGAGTGCACAACGCGGGAGCAGGCGCCAGTCCGCAAATTAAAAACGTGTATAAAATAAAAATGTATAAATTATTAATTTATGTCTATCATATTTATTTGCGATGAATATTTTATTTGGCATTAAAAACATTTTAAGATGCCTAAATTTGCAGATGTGGTCTAATCTCGTGTAAGTTTCAGGACTGAAAATCAGGACTGAAAATTATATATTAATTATATTAATTCTTTGCAGGAGCGGGCGGGAGAGGGACTGCACAATGCAGTTGTTAAAAAAGAAACATAAACAAATAAAATTAAATACAGAATGTAACTGACTTACCAGAGCCACGACGTTCAGCGATATGGCAGGAACACGCCCACCCTTGGTGCATCGTATTTTCATTGGTCATCAAGGTCATATGATGGTAAAGTTAACTTGAACTAGAGGTTTTCATATCCTGTCTCCAAAACAAAAGCATTGTCGCTGCCTCTAAGCTTTTATTTTGTAAACAGCGGAAATGAGTTTACTTCGTACTGTCGCTAGCTTGAGAGTTGTATAGCAACGTCGTAACCAAATTTTAAAATAGGTTATATTTGGACAAATTGACCACGTATTTGCGATCTACGTTGTTACTTTCTCACCTGAAATGTTTGTGAAACTTAATAAAGTGACATATTAACGGTCGTAAAAAACGAAAAGAGTAGTCAGCCTTTTAGGGAGCTGCAGTTGCCGCTAGAGGTCGCTGCGGGCTGCGGCAGCTAAACGTAAGACTGAGTCGTAATTAGGGTGCATGCATAACGACAACTGTGGTCGTTTGGCGGAGGAGGACAGTCTGGTTCAGAGAACTGAACACCTTTTTGGGGAACGTTAAACGTCGACTTTTAAGCCAACTTGTAAGCAAGCAAGTCCAAAAAGGGCTGAGGTGAAAAGAAATAACATTGATGAAGTAAGACAACAGAAATTAAGAAAAACATCTTTTCTTCATTCTAAGATCTTGGATCAAGCTGTTACACTGAACAGGCAGCCCGTGTTTCACGCCAACAGAACCAAGACACCTGTCAGACAAGTGGAGATGGACTGTGTTTCAATGATGCTTGTTGCTCAAATGTAGGAGACTGGAGAGAGACCTCAACACCGATGATATGTGGCTGCTAATCCAGTCCATCAAAAGCTACAAAAACAGAATGTGTGAGGTCATTTTGTCAGATTAGCTCAAATCTTTTATTTGCTTTGGCCTCCTCAACAAAGAGTCAGCCGTCAAGTTCAGAATATCAAAAACAACACCACTTAGCACTTTGGGCTTGAGTACGTCACTCTGCAACTGGTTATTTGGCATCCTCACAAAACAGACCGTGGCACCTCCTCCAGTCTAGTGTTAATATCAGAGCCCCCCAGGGCTGCGTGCTCATTCGCCTTCTGTTTATTCTGTACACCCATCCCAGCAACCCACACCATGGAGAGAACTCTGTTGTCAAGTTTGCAGATTTACATCACCATCATCTCAAACAATGATGAGAATACGTAGACAGGAAATCAACTATCTTTCAGAGCGGTGCACAGAGAACAACCTGCTACTCAACATCGACAAAATCAAGGAGCAGATTGTTGTGTATAAAGGAAGTACAACAGCTCTGTGTTGTAGACTCACAAGTAAATGAACCTGACCCTTTTGACTTCCATTGATCTCTCTCTTTTTTTGTTGTTGTTGCTGTAATTTTTAGTAGTAATTATGTATTCTGTTGCCAAGCAATAGTCATAAACGTAACAAAAAAAGGCATGAAACTGTATATAAAGGAGCCCTCAGCCATGTGGTGGAAGTCCTATTTAAAACAACGTTTGGTGCTAAAATTAGAGTAGGATCAGAAATGTATGTTATGGTGAGAGTCAATGGTGCAAAAAATGTACCAAGGGGTGCATTAGGTGACTGTTGTTGTGTGCTTCGGTGTGGGACATGGTGACAGCTGATAGAGGTTCAGACTGATGGCATGCGATGGAAAATGCATCACTTTAAATATGCTTATGAATTATCAAATCATATCAAATCCTATACTATACTATAGTATAGTTTGAGTTTGCCCGTACAGTAGACAGCCCATAGTTTACTCTGATGTTTTTGCTGTAATGCAAGACATCTGGCATATGTCTACTAAGTGCTATACTTTGACAGCAAACAGCAGGAATGTCATACATGTTAACATCACAAGTGCGAGGGGAGCTTCTGTGCTGCCGGCTAACACACACTACCTTCTAGATAACTTTGTGTATTCTGGGTTAGCGTCATTACTGTATAGCTGCTATTTCTCTGTTTCGTGTGTGATGTTATCAGCTGAAAGCTGTAATTATGTGGGTTATAAAAAAAAGGTTTGGAAAATGCAAAGATGATTTTAAATAGTTATTTCATTGTTTTCCAGTAAATTCCTTTCTTTATAATTAGGTTAGGTTAATTACGAATAACCTATCATGATACTGTCTGTGTACATCCTCATTAACATCTTTAAATTACTTTTGTTTTACATAAAACATAATACAATCTGCTTTCTGACAGAGAAATGCAGGGGAGTTTTACTTGAATTAGTATTAAGTGACTGAACAAAATTGAAAAGGTGACTGATTTAATATGCCTAATACTGAAACACGTCAACTGTTAGATTGCCGTGAGATTTAGGAGAAACACTTATGGTCCCCAGAAGATGAATGCTGATGACTTTGGTCATCCCCAGACTTTTCATCTAGCGCCAACAAGAGGTTCCATCAGCCTCAGCGCAGCATGTAAGCACGCTAATTAAACTATAAACCAAAGTGGTAAACATTATTTATCACTTACATCAGCATGTTAGCATTGCCATCACTGGTTTTATACATTGTTCTAGTAATGATCACCAATGAATCTGGTTTCCACATGAGATAATCCTGCTTCAATTTTCTTAATAATGTTCAAGTTTAATACACACATTTATAACTTAAAATGAATCTAATAATAATAAGTTCCTCTTGACAAATCTACATTTATGCAAGTATAAATTTAAGGAAATGTAAAACTCCACAGTTCAAGTTGAATTCCAGTGCTGTGCTGATGCTCCTGACCTTTGACTCTATATTTTTGTTGTGTCTCTGAGCTCAGGCAGACGTCAGAGACACATTGAGATGCACGTTATCTTTCTCTCTCTTTAGATTTTCTTCAGCTGTGACCTCAGCCAGAGAGCCGTGAAGGATCTGGGTCAGAGCTGGAACACATGCAGGGCTGACGCTCTTTGTTTACGCAGACTGATACTTAAACCTCAGAGATGACACAGGTCAGTGCTCACACACACACACACACACACACACACACGCACGCGCACACACACATACACAGTGAAAGCTTTTGCATGTCTGTACCATTACTGCCTCCATAGACTGTTCATATCTGAGACCATGACTTTAAGTTGTCCTCTCAACTTCACTACCACACAGCTCGAGTTATGTCTGAGCCGGTGCACATGTTTTCCAAAACCTCCTCATCCACTCTACAGGATGAGGCCAGAGCTGCTGTTTATTTATGAATGATTCATTTCATCTGACAGAATTCAGAAGCTCCTCGTGGTGCTTGTAATATACTGTCAAACCAGAGAAGCTGCATTATTAAATCGAGCTCTCTCACTGTGGATGTGACCTGCAGTCCATACATATGCTGTACATACATACTGTACATTTACGTCCGATAATCTGATGTCTGCCTCAGAAACAGGCAGAATACTGAGTTTGAATTGACCCGTCTGGTGTGTGTAGAGGTGTGTGTGTTGTTCTGTAGCAGCCTGCTGTCATTTGCATGTGATTTAATGAAGGCACACACACAGTGGACAGCTGTGTGTAATGGCACTCTGACGCAGCACTCCCCAAATGGAAAGCTGCAGATTTATCAACATATGTTTGACGCTGCCTTCAGATGCTGCAGGGATTTAATGGAGTGAAAGAGAAGCTTCTCATGCAGCAGCTGTGGACAACACATACTGATACTGGTCTTCCTGCTTTAAACACAGTAATAGTTACTTTTTTATTCTGATGAAATGCATCTATTGGCTTGGGTATATCTTATTTATACAGTACGTTCATATTTATTCATACAGTGATGCTATGCTCTGTGTATCCTTGTACACTTTTACACACAATCCATCCCTTTATACAGTGTACACTTATACATAATTTATTTTATTACATCATATTTTATTTATCACACACAGTGTCTGCATAAAAGTTTTGTGTATTTTATTCTTCTTCTTATTGGATCTAGCGCTCTTAATGCTGAGTTGACCTCCAACACATTTCACTGTATTGTTGACTCTGTTTTTACCTTCATATGACACTAAAACACTACATTAAATGTGAATTAAATTAAAAAGTTTCATTGTACAATTAAAAAAATGTATTTTTCTTTCAATAGGCTGAAAAGGCTCTAAAAATGTCTTCACCGACAAAGCATTCCTGTGTTTACAGTCTTCTGGAAACTGTCAGATTGTGTTGAGGGAGATCCTGACCCTCTGTGCACAGTGGAAAGTGATGAAGACATTGTGAGTTCAAGTATTTTGCTCACATCACCTAATCACTGTCAGCAGAGGGAGATGGATGCCAGCAGTTCACCTAAGAGTCTAAAAAACCCATTTGGGTGACGTTCTCAGTGAACTGCAGCAACATTTTAGAATTCTACAGGGTTGAGAGGGTTAATTAAGCGGTATTACACAAGAGGGTGTACTGTAACGTCATTATTGGCACGACAGTGATGCGGTCAGATAGCGCTAGCGTGACTGAAGTGCCAGTAATAAGTTAAAGCACACCCTTAAGTAATACTGCTTAATTAACCCCCAAACATTGTGATTATACAACAGTTACCAAGTTAAATAAATATAGCATCAAAAGATATTCATGTTCTGAGGCAATTTGCTCTCAAAATAAACATTTGTTCGCTCGCCGTTTCTGTTCTGATCTCCGTTTTCTCCGAGATACAAAGGGTCTGACTAATACCTGGAAAACAATCAGTCACAGCAAACTCCTATATGTAATGGAACCCAGTTCACTACTCCAGCAAGTAGCTTGAGCCTTAGTAATGACCAACGGAGAAACTTTCTAGTCCCGTCAAAGCTTATGGAGATCATGGAGTTTCCCAAACTGAATAAATAGTGCACATATAAACACTAAACTGCTTTGCTAGTTCAGTCTTGTATTTTCATGGACAGAGTTGGCTCCTCAATCCATGAACTTCACATTTATTCAGCAACTCACCGGCACAGCTGATGGAGGATGATTCAAATGTTTCCAGTAACTCCACAGCGCTGTCCAAAGTCCAAAAGTCAAAATGTATTGAACTATATATATAGTTCAAATTGAATTGAACTATGTATTGAACTAACTAACTAACTATCTAACGGAATATTCCTTTTCAATCCACTTTAAGTTTTTAAAAATAATATTTTCTCTGCGCTCACTGAACTGTTTGATCTCTGATGTGCTGCACACAAATGAGGTACACACCTGTATTAATGAAGTACACACCTGTATTAATGAAGTACACACCTGCATTAACGAGGTTCCCAACTGAATTAACAAGGTACATACCTGTATTAACGAGGTTCCCAACTTAATTAACGAGGTACATACCTGTATTAATGAAGTACACACCTGTAATAATGAGGTACACACCTGTATTAATGAGGTACACACCTGTATTAACGAGGTACACACCTATATTTTCGAGGTACACACCTGTATTAATGAGGTACACGCCTATATTAACGAGGTACACACCTATATTTATGAGGAACACACCTGTATTAACGAGGTACACACCTGTATTAACGAGGTACACACCTGTATTAACAATGTACACACCTGTATTAACGAGGTACAAACCTGTATTAACGAGGTACACACCTGTATTATTGAAGTACACACCTGTATTAACAAGGTTCACACCTAAATTAACAAGGTTCACACCTGTATTAACAAGGCGGTCTAACAGCAGATTTGAGCACATTCTAAATGTCTAGTTGACCAATCAGATTGCTCGATCGGACCTACTTGTTGTATAATTGTAAATAATTCATGGGCTACAGTGTAGTCCACTGAACTGTAAGTCAGGTGAATAGTGCTAAGGTGCATGACTGATCTGTTTGACTGACTGAAGTGAAGTTGGTTCAATCAGAAAACATGTAGTTAAACTACTCTTTCAGCAGCTAAGCTTGCTTAATTTCTTTGGAGGAACCTTCAATGTGGTAAAGCTTGGTTCAATGCAGACTAACTGGTAGCTTACTTCCACATTTTCCAGGCAGTCAGTTTATTAATAGGTAACCTTTCACAGAGCAAGGTCACAAAAAGTGTGTTATACAAAAGAAAAGAAAAACAACATAACAATATAAAGACACAAACAATGAAACATAAGTAACAACAGAACATGAAAACACTAGACAGCTTGAATAAATGGGTGTTTAATGTAGATCTTCAGGAAGATGCCTCTGACCTACTATGGTTTAACTTAAAAGGGAACTAACGGTACGTACATCATACCATAACTCTTTAAACTAACACCAACCTGTTCAGAGTTTATTAGCATTATGTCATTGGCAACACAGCAGACTTAAAAAAACAGGCTCCATGTGTACGAGCGGACTGCTGCAGTACTTTGGAAACATAATGTTATGCTGTACGAGTATTAACTACACGGTTCATTCAGAAGTGTCAGAATGCTACAGTAATGATGGTGATAATGTCATGCTTTTGTGTACATAAACAAAGATATACTCATTCACCTTCTCTGTCTTCTACTTTTAGAGTCCACTCACAGCCATGGACCGCTCAGTTATTAAGGACAACCGAGTCCATATGAGTGCTGGAAATCCTTTTTTCCATCCTAATTTGTCTCCCTTCAATAGAAGGCTCTGTCTTAACTTTTGAAAAAACCCAAATCCAGCCTTTTGTCTGGATTCAAGGGAGGATGGGTGTACCAGAGCAGAATCCTGATCTTCAGGATCTCTGAATCTGTGTTGAAATACCTAGTTTTCAGATCAGATCTAGATTTAATCCAATCCAACCAGGATAATCCTGTCACATACATTTTGAAATACTGGGCCCTGGTGATGGCGACAACAGCTCTGGGTGTGCCAATGTTCCTTAAGTTGAAGAAATGTGAATTTTATTCAATATTCTATATTTCATATGCTGATCGAAGTACAAATATAACCAAGACTTTTACAGTTACAGCTGAAGAGACACAACACACTGAGCAACCTCTGAATCTTTGGAATCAGATGCAGATGTCAGTGTTCTCTGTGTTTAACGGCTAAAGGTTGTTGGCCTCGCTTCTTAACAGCAATTAGACAACTTATCAAAATAGTTTTCCAGAGACATAAAGCTTAAAATAGAGATGTCTTTAGACCATCCTTCAAATACATACAGTAATTCTGCACACTTATGTTTCAGATTCATGTCATTCAGATGGTTTTCTTTCAGCACTGACACATTTCCAGCAGCACTAGTACGACACAACATCTCCACAAATCCACCGGGGGCCTGGCATCACTGCAGAACCTGCACGACTGCTGCTGCAACCACAGTATCTGTTAAAAGAGAAATATTCCTTTATACTGTACGCTCTCGTATCCTCGCTTCTCTTCTCCAGGGAGACACTGACTTTCAAAGCTCCTTCACTCCTCCTCACAGATGGCTTAGTTTCTCTCTACCCTCTTCCTCCTCCATTTTGTCCCCTCCTTGATTTGTAAAGTCATTTCCATTCAGGCTGGTTGGTGCAGTGTTGCAGCGTCATCATCAGCTGACTGCACACGTTTGTGTATAAGTGTGTGTGTGTTGTGGCACTCTCTGACCTGCTGCTGAAAGAGCAGGGCCTGGAAATTAAGGTTGTTTTAGTGACAGCTCCTCTGCTTGCACACACATACACACACCTCTACACACACACACACACACACACACCGAGCATTGGGTCATCCACTCAGGTGGTGTAGAATGTGTAACATGGGGTAAATATGCCTTGAAACATTTTCGTTTTACAATGTGTGAAGCCCATGATGAACATGACTGCGGCGTGGATAAAGCATGCCATTCTTAATTACAGATTAATCAATAAAAATCTAAAATAATTAATTTGGTTAGTCTGACTTGAGTTTCTGTACTGTAAATGTGAGCAGCTGGGGAGTGGGGAATAAAAACTTCCTGCCAGCCTTTTTGTTGTAACTTAGAGTCGAAGATATGAAGAATTACTAGAACACCACGATGTTAAAAAAATAGAGAAAACAAAGCAGTCCACTAGTGTCATCATGAGGTTGCCAGGCAACCAGCATCCGGCCAAGAAATAGGATCTGTCTCAATGGTAACCTCAGATTTACTGGTAACTCTCATGGGATTTGTTTCCACTTCAAAAAATTCCTGGCAGTTTAAAGTGCACCTGCAGTCGCACCGGGAGAACACCATGACTAAAGTTTGTTTTTTTTAAAGAGCAAACTGTTTGAAGAAAAAGTGCCAGCAAGGTGGCTGGATATATTCCTTAGAGACGAACGATGTGAATCTCTCGTTCCGTCACATCAAAAAGTCGAAAGATTTCAGAGTGTTTTTTTAGAGTTCAGCGTCATGTTCAAAAAAGCAAGGGTGCTTTGAGCTTTAAGAGCAGGCACGTTCTGCTGGGAGTCAGATGACACACTGAGGTCATAAAGGGATGGATATGTTCAGCAACATACCCAGGTAGACTGTGCTGCTTAAACAATGTTAAATTTGTACTAACCAAATGTTGGTTCATACTTTATTTATTTATGCAGAATTCTGCCCCTACCACCCAAATATTGCAGCAGTTAAATATGACTTATCAGACAAGGCAAAAGTTTTTCATTGTTCAGTTGGTAAGCCTATGCCAACTGTAGCATCAGTTTACTGTTAGCTGACTGGAGGTGTAACTGATGTAGTCTTCTCCTGCTTTAGCTTCGAGTTTCAACTCTGGCTGTAAAAACGTCTGTTGTTTCATATTATGCTCAATTTTTTATTGTGTTGTGTCACAAATTACACTCTTCAGGGCAATATCCTCCATCATTTGGATGATGCTTTGTGTCACATGGTCACACAGATGCAGGCTGCAGGCAGAATATCTGCATACACAAACATGGAGAACAGTGAACATGCCACAGAACAGGAGAAAGACAAAACAAGGAACTTTAACAGTATACTTTGCAAATTGTGCCACTGACGGGTCCCCTCGCCAGCCTCAAACATCAATAACCTCTTCTACCAGCTAGACAAGAAGACAACAACAAGACATTTTCATTGCCTCTGATTGAATATTTTCTGTTTTTTGGATCATCATCTGTAAAACCTAGAGATGCCAGCCCGTCTGGCACCAACAACCATGCCACAGTCACTCATATCACATTTTGTCTCCATTCTGATGATTGGTTTGGACGTCAGCAGATCTTTTTGACCATGTCCACATGCCTAAACGCATTGAGTTGCTTCACCAATTAGATATTTGCGTTAAGGAGCAGTTGAACAGTAAACGTGAGGAATATGGATCCAACAGGATGTTGAACAACTCCCAGGTGCTGCAACACAAAGGATCTGAGGCAAAGCACCTGCTCTGTATCATAGAGACATGAAAAGAGGACACATACATAGGAGAGAAAACCAGGCCAGTGACTCGGGGGGTGGTAAGAATTGCGGGCAATTTGTAAAGAATAACAGAGGAGCAACTCTTCCTCAGATGACTGAGAATATCAACGCATGACTCATCAGGAAGAGTACATCTTGTGTATTGGACATTCTAGTGAGGGGATCTGGTGGCTCTGTTATGGTGCGTGGTGTATTTTTGTGCCATGGTTTGGATCCACTCCGCAAAGTTGTTCTGAGTGATCACCTTTATCCTTTGATGAAACATTTCTGTCCTGGTCAGATAGGTTCTTTTCCAAGATCATAATGCCCCCATCCACAGGGCACGAGGGATTTTTGAATGGTTTGAGTATGAACATGAGGAGAATTAGATGCAGTGGCCTTCCTAGTTACCACATCTCAACATAACTGAAAACCTATGAGAGATTTTGTCAAATAAGTGAATAACTTTTAGAGGAATGGTTTTCATCCCTTCAAATGGGCTTCCAGAGACTTGGACCACAAGAACATATTCAGCTAACATTGATTCTCCAACACTTAAGGTGCTTTCACACCAGCGCTGTTTGGTACACTTTAAATGGACCAGAGTTCGTTTCCTCAGATAGTCTGGTTCGTTTAGGCAGATGTAAAAGCTCATCCAAACTCTGGTGTGGACCAAACAAGCAAACTCTAGTCCACCTGAAAACGTGGGTCTCAGTCCGCTTGCAAGTGAACCCTGGTGCTGTTTGCTTACAGTGGGAAAGCAAATGGACTATCCAGCGAAAGAGCAGAAAGCCAATCAATGAGTCTGGTTTTCTTCTTCCTCGTGCTAGTTTTGGGCAATACCGCCCCCAATCGAGCAGCTGTTGTACGTTGTCCAGGTGGTTTGGTCCGCTTTAAAAGTGCAGTGTGAAAGTGAACCAAACCTAAAGAAGGTGTAACTTTTTTCAGCATTCTCTGCCTAAATGCAGATCATTCACATCATCATATTTCCTTCTCCACGCATCCTCAAACTTTTCAAGTCAAGCTTTGTTTTCTTTGCATCAGTTATTTGTGACGGTCAGACAAGCTGACAAGCTTCTCGTCAAAGACTAAAATTCAGTCACAGATTCCGACAGATTCTGAGCTAACATTAGCTAACAACAGCTACAGCTGTCAGCAGTTTACTTCACTGTCCATCATAAACTCTGTAAATCACAGAGAGTTGAGGCGGAACAGCCGGAGGTACATCAGAGGGAAAACCAGAAATCATTTTCTCCATAAAATATGATCCAGTTTCACCAAAATCAGTCAAATAGTTGGTGGCGAGTGATTTTGTGCTGTAAAGCACTGGTGATCGTACCTGGTTGCATATTCGTGATGACAAGTCAGTGTCACATAAAATTATTTAAAATCAAAATTTTAAAAGTTGTTTTATGTAGAAAAGTTACAAAATGTTGCATTAAATTGTCCTTCAGACCAGATGCAAGTCGAATATATGGAATGTACCTGATTTGTAGTCAGGGTTTACTGCAGAAAAACAGAGCTGTTGTCTTAAACGTAAACTTTCAGAAGTGATCAGAGAGGTGGAAAAACACTGCAGACACAATAATTCCTCCTAAAGTTGTTTTCTACCACTGGAGGCTGCACCCTGCGCTTTGCATCCAGTCGATAACAGTTGATCACAGCCACTTCTAGTCGCAACCTCATCCTCTGAGGACCAGTCTGTGAGGGGGAAGTCAATACAACGGTCCTGCACCAGAGTCAATGCAGCAACTTGTAAAATCAGGCAGCAACAAACAAACAGTGCAACATTGTTTGATATCCTGGCATGGAGACAAAACACAGCTGGCAAATGATTTGTTCCAATTACCGTGACGATGGAGACAGTTAGACGAGCACATAAACAGTCAGGAGAGAGGTCCTGCATGGATGCACATGCAAATATACATGCACACACACACACACAAGAGAAAACGAGCTGTCCTTCTGGTGACATGTGGAATCTTAATTGGGCCTTTGACAAGAAATCAAACTATTTATCTTAAAGATTGTCATCCTCCATCTCCCTTTCATCCTGCAATGTGCTACACCCTGCACACAATCAATGAGAGCAGAATAATTCACAGCAGCAGCTCAAGGTTGACGGCAGTGGTATGACGTACTGTGTGTGTGCTGGCAGGTGGAGCTAGTGAGTAGTAGTAGTAGTAAAGATGGCAGTAACCATTAAATCCATCTGTTGCTGAGCTCCACCAGCCTCCACGCGAACTGATCATATTTACCAGAGGCCAGTTTTATTTATTTTACAAGACATCTGTTCTTTGTTTGTTCATTTGTGATGTAAGGATTGGCTGTCTCAAGTACCTGATCATATATATATATATATATATATATATATATTATGGCATGCCGTTCAGGAAATTAAACCTTTGAATATATTGAATGAAACTTTGAATATATGGAGTAAACCTTGAATATATATATTGATTGAAACTTCACTGACGTCAGACCTAGCGGCAGTGCTTGCAGCCATCTTGTGTAACAGTCTGTAAAAGCGAAAGACAATGAGTCAGGCCGCCCGCAGTCTAGTTGCAGTGATATTAAGCAATGAGGACATGATAAATACACTGGTGAATGCGTGTTGAAATCCTCCCGAAAAAGTTCGCTCAGTTTTTAACTGTTTTGTTTAAAGTTTCGCCATAATCTCATTATACATCTGTCTGTCTGTCCGCAGTCTGCTGTGTAAGTAACGTGCCCAAAGCTGACAATGTGTCGCGAATCATAAAATACGTTCAATACTAAACTAAATATTCACCCTGCATTGGTCTATGAATGTGGGTGATGCTTATTATATCTAAACAATATATGAAGAGCTTCTCTTTCAGTTCATGAAATCCCTGTAGCCGCAGCAGCTTCTCCAGTCCCGGAGAAGTGTCGCGTCAGAGAGCAGTGCCATTGCGCACAGCCATTCACTGTGTTTTACCTTCATTAAATCACCTGTTTTATGTCTGCCACGATTAAAAGAAAAAACGGTATTGATGAGGGGTATCGGGGGGATTTTGGCCCGTACACGCAGTGTTAATGATGTCCTCATAGTTTAATATTGCTGCAACGAGATTGTGAGCGGACTGACTCGTTGTCACTCACTTTTAGCTATAGCATCCACACGTTACACAAGAAGCCGTGAAGTCTATATATATATTAGTATTAAACGTATTTTATGATTCGCGACACATTGTCAGCTTTGGGCACGTTACTCACACAGCGGACTGCGGACAGACAGACAGATGCATAATGAGATTATGGCGAAACTTTAAGCGAACTTTTTCGGGAGGATTTCCGCACGCATTCGCCAGTGTATTTATCATGTCCTCATTGCTTAATATCGCTGCAACTAGATTGCGGGCGGCCTGACTCATTGTCTTTCGCTTTTACAGACTGTTACACAAGATGGCTGCAGGCACTGCCGCTAGGTCTGACGTCAGTGAAGTTTCAATCAATATATTCAAGGTTTCATTCAATATATTCAGTGTTTCATTCCATATATTCAGAGTTTCATTCCATATATTCAAGGTTTCATTCAATATATTCAGAGTTTCATTCCATATATTCAGACTTCATTCAATATATTCAAGGTTTCATTCAATATATTCAGACTTCATTCAATATATTCAAGGTTCACTCCATATATTCAAGGTTTCGTTCAATATATTCAAAGTTTCATTCAATATATTCAAAGGTTTAATTTCCTGAACGGCATGCCATAATATATATATATATATATATATATATATATATATATATATATATATATATATATATATATATATATATATATATATATATATATATATATATATTAATCAAAGATGTCAACAAACAAAACCTGGAAAGACCTCCTTCTGTTTGTTTGTTTTTTTGTTTGTTTAAAAAAAAAAATCTGTTAGATTTATGTTCTCTAATGCAGCCATGAAGTTTAAATACTTGACCAACAGTGTTTTACAGGAGGATGTCATTTTCAATCTATGAAATCAACTGATCCTTTTTTTTTGTCAAGCTTGTCCCAAGTTTTACTCTTTCAAATAATCAACCATCTCCAGAATTTCAGTACGTTATATTTATACTTCTTCTTCTCATCATTATTATTATTATTATTATTATTATTTCCCTAAATACATCAACAAACGGCACCAGGATTAACACATTAACACTTTTGCAGCCTTGTGACAGTTTCAGTGTGATGGTGAGCTCTCAGCTTTTGCATCACTACATACTGTTGATAATCAAAGAAGCTCTGAGGCTTTACACTTCACGTACACTTGTGTTAGAATACAAGATTTCAGAATCGAGCTACAATCAAGGCTACATCCATGATTTTGTACCATCATACTAACCAAAAAACTTCTTATTGATTATCATTCTAAAGTTTGGTGTTCCCGTAGCCATGGTAACTTATGGAGAGGGGAGGGAGAGCAGCTGAATGAAGTTGATTACACAGATACACTGCAGACAAAGTCCAGACACACAGAAGGAGACTCTGTGTCAGAGAGACAGCAAAAAACTGATTGATGACGTCGCATGACAGAAATCCCTCAAAATGAAGGAGAACTTTTATCCATTCTAAATATGTATCACTGACAGAGATGTATAGTAACGAAGTGGAACTACTTAAGTACTGTATTATTTTTTTCCTCACTTTCCACTTTACTGCACTACATATTTTTGATGAAATTAATACTTTTACTCTGATAAATTTTTTATGTGCTGAATCGCTACTCGTTACTATTGTAGCGTCCAGCCAGATGCGTGATGAATAACTGCATTTATTGCTGAACGGTTTGGTTACAGGACTCGGTTACTGTCGACCGTAACCAGGCCAAAAAACAACATACCAGTCCCGGTCTCACACATCAACCTCGCTCGTGCGCCGTACGTGATACACATGACGCACCCAGGCGCGCTCTCTCACCTGCTGCCCCGCCCCCTCGCTCTCGCATTCATTCAGACGCATTGACAGACCATGGGAAATCATCGAACTCTACCATGAACATTGTAACACTGTAGCATTTGAAGTTGTGCCTTAATAAATATTTAAAACAATATAAACAACAGTACTTGTACTTTTACTTGTACTTTTACTTTCAGTACTTGAGTAGCAATTTTTTACATACCAGACAACAAACATTTTGTAGAGTGGAAAAGCCCTAGGGGGAACATGATCACATTGTTGTGTCTGCAGAGGGCACTTTATCATGTTGTGTCTACGACAGGTCGTATATGAGGGCACACTGCTAAGATGGGTCACCTGTGTAATTCTCGCCTCTTTCAGGATCACAGGAAAGATGACGAGAAGAAAGGATTCTGCCGACTTGATGTGATTTAATACTTCAAACAGGTCAAGTGACTTCAATAATTTTCCCTCTCTGGACAGATAATTGAATTGCACTTAAGGGTTTATTTGAAGCAATTCATTAAATGAGCCCTTTTCTTCTTTTTTTTTTCTCTGCTCAGATTTATGAAGTGTTAGAAGCTGAATGATGATGGCAGAGAGGGCTTAGTGGTTTGTTTGTATTAAAACACTCGGCTGGGCAGAGCGGGGGCTTTCATCCCGTGAATCATCTGCACGCAACACAAATTCAATAAAGTAGTCTGAAGTCAGTGGACTTTTACCACCACTTTAAGTGCAGCCTTCAGATAAGGCTTCAAAGTGCCTTTTTTTGGCACATTTTGAAGCAGTTGGAATATTTGAAGATATCAAAGAGCAAAACCTCACCTGCAAATATGACATCAAGGCTGTGTGCAGAGAAGCTGCTGTCAAAACCTCACTCACCAAGAAGGTTTTTTATGCACTTCCACTTAGCTCTATACTTTTTAGCTTCTTTCAGCTCATTGGTTTCTTTTCTTGCCCACATCTTTACTCTCATCTGCCGTTTCCAGCAACATTTTTAGGAGAATCATATCTTTCCCTCAGGATTTGGAGAACAAAGCAGAGCTAAAGTTGAGTCATTATTGATTGGATGAACACAAACACAACTCCAAGTGACATGTCCAACATGTTGTGTTCACAGTTTATCAATTAGTGTGTGGAAGTTTTTCTAAAATTGTTTTCTCTAGTCGTCACTTTGACACAAAAACATGGGAAAATGAGATCCTGATTGAAAAATACCACATTTCTCCAGCTGTTTATATGTTTTATTAGACAGTGACAGTGAGTCATTTTATTCTCGTCACAACAATCTCCATGTATTGAAGCTTTAAGTGGAGTTTGAGGAGTCAGGCCACACCTCAACCATGCCACTTCTGACAGTCCTATAAAACCTGACCTAACCCTCTGGTCCCCTTTGCTCTCGTATTCCGTACACCCTTCGCGCCCACCAATTTCTTCCACTTATTTCTCCTCTCCTTCCTACTCACCACAGGGTTCTGAGGCGGGTCCGACGTGCCCAGTTGTTACTGTGGATTCCCTGCCGAAGCTTCCCCACACTGCAGCATCGATCGAAGAAGTACAAGGGATCATGCTTCGCTTACAATCTTGTTAATGGCGTGGAAACCAGCACAAATATGACGTTAACTAAACAGAGTGATCCTCCTCCTGTCCGTGCTGGAGGACATTGCATGAGGTTGTAACAAAAGTAGAGCCAGGTTCAGGCTTCGTCTGAGGACCCTAGCCTGGGTCGTGCTGTATGAACATAACATTATGTTCTGGGTGTGGATAAGGACATAATAAATCGTGCCTTATATATAAACCTTAAAATAAATACCCTTGCTGGTCTACATCAGCAGTAGAGATGAGGAAAAGATGTGAGCTTCAGTGACTAATGTTATAAAATGAAGGGACGATAGAGGATGAGAGACTCGTTTCATTTCAGCAGTTATTGTGCATGAATGTCCCGTTTGAGACTTTAACTCCATCACTAATTTTGCACGTGATCTTCCTGCCATGCAGAAAGTGCCTGATAGGTCGTCAGAGGTCAGACTACTGCTGCCGCTGGTGTTTTCATCTTTATTTTCAGCCAAGCGAGAGCTAAAACAGGGCTGTGACCCAGCCGGGGTGACAGCAAAATGAGTGTGTCCCCATCCTACCTGGGACAGGGAGAGAGGCTATGACTGTTTCTGTGTGTGTGTGTGCATGTGTGCATTTTGCCCTCTGCTTATAAATAGCATTCAGTTGGAGGCTGCTTGTCTGTTCAAAACAAATTAAATCAGCGGTGTCCTTACCTGTTGTCACTGCTTCCTGGGCCTAATTCTCTCTTTCTTTGTCTTTGTCTCCTTTTGTTCCACAGACACAGCAGGAACACCGCTCGTCTCTCCATGAAGGCTCCCCACCCTTTTGTTGGTCCCTCATCCCTCCTCTGTTAGCGCCCTGACAGGCTTTTCTCTTTTTTTGTTTTCTCTAACAGTGAAATTAGCCCTGTCATAGTTCCATCCCTGTGTGTGTGTGTCATGGGTTGTATTTAATCATGCAACAACAAGATGTTTTCAGAGAGGTGCACTGATAATTAGGCTTTAAGTGCTAAGTGGCTTTTCTGCAGGGGGTTTCAGCTTGGCAGAATGTGGCAGCACTTCCTCCAACTGGATGAAACAACATTTGCATTTTCTTCCAAATGGTCGTCTGAAGTGTATTCAACTTTGAAAGTGCTTTGTCCGTCATGCTTTTTGCATGTTCTCGAAAGGATTATCAGCTTTTAGAATAGATAGTCATTTACTGACTGCCAAAAAATGGCAACACAGACAGAAAGTCTGAAAAAAACCCAGAATGCAAATCATTTTTGATCAATATTCAATTAAAGACGAAATATTTGCAGAGCTCCGGAGGTGTCAGTGGAAATAAACAAAAAAGAAAATAGAAATCAATATTTTGTGACTGGCTTGTGTCTTCTACAAAATAGAGCACACACAGTCAATGAAAATACTGAGGTGACACAAGTGTACAGCAACATGCAGCTGAGTGGGTCGTCCACTGTTCAGATGACCGGTGGTTTGAACCCCGGCTTGACGTGTGTGTGCGTGTGTGTGTATGTGTGTGTGTAAATGGTTAGCAGCTGGCTTCTTGCATGGCAGCTTTAAAACATGAATCACTCATACAGTGCCCTTACATAAATATGAAGTTTAGAACTACATTTATGCATATTCTATATACTTTATATATTTGATAGATTCTTTTAAAATGATTGATGTCAGGGCTATGATATTATTTTGCATAATGAAACTCAACATTTTCCTGCGGATGTTTATTGGGACCAGTTTGATAAATGAATACTTGGATCAGAGCCATCGCCTGCATTCACACCTGGACCTGGATTCATCAAGCATCTCAGTATGACTCCTGCCAGTTGCTGTTACGACCAGATAAAGGCGTATGAAAGGAAGTAACATAAAACCAAATTTTAAAGGTTATTAAACAAAAGTATTTTCTTAAATGAAAGTTTTAGATCGTTTTTAACAAAAGGAGGTGAGGCAAAAGGAAAACTAAAGGGGAGCAAGTGCTGATAAATGAACAAACAAATATGACAAAAGAGAACTCTAAACAGAGCCTATGATATCTAACTAGAAAATCAAAACGAGAAAGAAAAACCTCACTAACTAAGTCTACTAGCAGATAACAAAAACACATCCAAAACAGCACTTTTAATCGAATGGGTCTAACAAAAATCTTCTATGTGTAATCAGTAGATATAAACTAACTTAAACCTGCCCAGTCCCAACAAACCAAACTCAAAACCTCCAGTTACAAAATACGAACAAACGAGTATCCTGAGATACATACGAACGAGGCAAGCTCACAAACACACAACAACGAGTGAAGCCGCCACGATGCTCGGGCTGTGGTTTAAATGCCGGTGATGCTGCTGCGGGGGCACTCTCATTGGCGGCTCGGAAATGATGCCGCACCAATCCTGGCCCTGCACAGCTGACGACCATGTTGTCCCCGTCTCCTCCAGTTTGGGGCCAACCAGAGACCGGCAACCGCACACCTGCATTTACCTATGGGAAAACACTGCATACACACATATGCGTGGGGCGAAACGGCGGCAGCCGTAACAGTCGCACTGACACTTGACCTCAGACTGGACGTGGACTGGGGAGAGACTTATTGACTTATGGCAAAGAGAAGCACCGCACAGGACAGAGCAGTTTCTGCCTCTTTAAGGAAGTTTTTCCTCACCACTGTCACCAAGTTAGCTCATGGTGGGAATTGTTGAGTATCAGTATTCTAGAAAGTCTAGTCTAGGCCTGATTATGATTTGATAGTTATATATAAATTAAATTGACTTGGATATACAGTGCAGAAATGATCCCCACTTTCTGTTTCTGTGAATAGTGAAACTGAATATCCACTGGCAAAGTCACACCTCTTCATTAAGACCATGTTATCCTCTTATTCATGGATTAAATCCCCTTCAACTGCTCATCCTGTTAATTTATGTTACCTACACATGGAGACTTTGGATAATCCACTGTTACGGCTTTACAGCATATTTAATATGGCTTGTAGTGTGCTCACATATGGAACCTTTGCTGTGTGAGTGCCAGTTTCTCATTGGTTCCTGATGGCCTGGTCACCTGACTAGTCCACAACTGAAGTGGCGCCATTCCGACCCGCCAACCAGAGGGGCCCAATCCAGGTGAGCTACCTTATTAAAGTTGAAGCGCCTGAGCGTCCGGGCGTCTTGCGTGTTTTGTGTGTTGAAGCTCGCCTCATATTGACAGACTGTGAAAGTTACGATAGCTTAGACAGTGAGGTTTTTCTTTCTAGTTTTCTTTTCATATAGTTAATATAAGCTCTGTTTTAGAGAGTTCTCTTTTTATATATATTTCTTTGTTCTTTTAAACAGCATCCATTTTAAACAGCACCTTTTTGTTCCTTTGTGGTTTACCTCACCTCCTTTTGTTTAAAAAAATCACCAATCTGAAATTTCATTTAATAAATACCTTAGTTTGAACCTTACCATCTGGTTTTATCTTCCTTCATAATACCCCTTGTGCTGGGTCATAAGATCCACCTACAGATTGTTTTTATTTTCTATTATCTAGTTTGCTGCTGGTTTCACAGATTGTCTATGGAGTATATGTCATAAACATAGTATAACCAAGATGTTTGTGCATGATGTGCAGTGGTGCCTCACATCCAGAAGGTTTCTGGTTTGAACCCCTCAGCCTTTACACTGTAACTGTATGGACATGCATCTCAAATTATATTCTTTAAAATAATACAAAGAAATTGATATGAAGCTCAGTTAGAGTTTGACCTGATGTAACTTGGTTCAGATATCAACACAGGGGGGTGTTAGCGATCTCTGGGATCCGATCTTGGGATGATTCCGGATTCATTACTGTCATCGGTGCTAGACCTCTTTGTGCCCTTGCCCAAACCAAAGAAACTTTCTAACGACGACTGCTTCTTGCTCATCGTAGCTAACGTACACTCTGTCGCTGACTGTGAGAAGAACAGCTGATCTGAGACAGCGCTGTGGGAAAGTAGCCTAGGTGTTGAGGGCAGGGACAGTCATCATTGAAAAAAACGAATGCAATATGCAGCGTCCACGCATAGGCTTATCTAACATGAAAAAATTAACCCATTTTTTATTTACATCTCTCTCTCTCTCTCCATGGTAATAAATCTGTTTTAAACATTTCTAGAAGCTGTTTAGTCTCTTGGTGGTGTTGTTGTCCTCTTAAATCATCTTTTTAATATTTTTCTTAATATTTAAATTCTGTTATTTCTAACCTGGCATTTAACTGACTGGTTGAACTGGGAAAACTTGGCCGTTTTTCTTTTTTAATCAGCAAGGTAAATACAAACTGTAGGTGTCAAATAAATGTTCTGCAGTACAAGTCGACTGATTGGTCGATTCATCATTGCTACATCCCCTGATTGGTCAAATTTGGCTCCGATTGGCCAACTTCTGCGCAGCCTCCGGGATGTAGAATACTGTAGCAGTCGGTGCCTTTAAGTACATTCTGCTCTGCATCCCACACACATCTATGCTGATGTGGAAGATGTCTGGTCTGTAGAGTTCTGCTGATCTCTGGCAACAAGGCCAAAACTCGCTGAAAAGTCTTAATTTCAAAGTTCAGCCATTATCATTCTCCAATTCCATCCTCCACTCTGTCGACACACAGTCAAACCACCTGGTCCTACTTTAACCATTCTCTGGAGCCAAAAGCAGCACACTGGTCAGACACCAGGAGGTAACTCTGGAAAATCACCAGAGAGGTGTCACTTCGGGTTAATTTTCATTAGCCAACTGTGTGTGAAAAGGTATTTCAACGAAAGCATAGAAAAAAAGCAAGTGTCATACAATAGAGTTATTTACTTTGAACTACTCCATGTGAGCTCCTTAAAACCAATAACAAAAGTCATGGACAGGCAGAACATGAATGACTAGTGTATGTGTGAAAACCCTGCACACATAATCCAATATGTCCTGTGACATTTATGCAAGGGCCCTGTCCTGCTGAACCAATCGTATTACACCAATGGCCAGCCGTGAGGGCACAGTCAGCATCAGGGTCACTAAACAAGTGAACATTTGTTTTTCTCTGTGAAATAAAAGCTGAACCTGCTGTTCTCACTTTTTTTCTGCTTGTCTCATCACAGCCTGGTAACCAATAGCAACAGGGAGCCCGCCGTCTTTTTTTCCTTTGAAACCTGTGTCTATGAATCTAAAGCAAGTAGCCTGCCCGTACAAGGGCAGAACCAAACAAGAGACTTTTTGTTTTGTCTCAAAATCAAAGTCCCACTTGTACAAAGATTAAACATTAAATCTTTAACTTAATTACAACTACACAAGTATATACATACTATAATACTATTTCCATTTTAATAATAGTTGTAGATATTATTGTTGTCATTGTGCATCTTTGTCTCTCTCTCTAAAGTGAACTGGTCCCAGCATATGACCATCCACCATGATCCAGGTTTCTCGAGGTTTGGGCCTTTTTAAGGGAAAGGTTTTCTCGCCACAGTTACCAAGTGCGTGGTGCGAATCGTTGGGTCTCTGTAAATAATCTGATAAAGAGTACAGTCTAGATCAGCTATATATGGAATGTAATATGCCATGAGATAACTTGACAAGCTACAGAAACAACCTAAAAGAGAGTATCTTAAAGGAACTATACAGAGAAAGTTAAGAGAGAGCATGAATGTAACTAGAAACTTAACTTAACAGCTGTATCCTCCTGCTTGCCATATACACTACACTGAGTAAGAGGACAGAGGAACCACGGCACTGTTGGCAGGAAGAGCCATGGACTGATTGCTCTGAGCAGCATACATGGTACATGAATTACAATATATCTTTCAGCTTTTCCCTGATGGTCTGAATATATTGCTACATTTATCACTAGTGGATTTTTAGGCCGCTGAACAAGGGTGCAGGGTGCAACCAACTGTACAGTTAGAAGGGGGATCCAACACTCCTTAACAAATGGAAATAAATTTAGAATAACTAGAAATGTTGACAGGATTCATGGAAGGAGAACATATTTAACGTGTGCTACTGTATACTGGCAGGGACAGATTGATATCTTGCTGCTTGGTTACACACTTGTGTCTGTAGGAGACAGTGAATATGCCAGATCTTAAAATCAGCGCTTTGATTCATAGAAGGACTGTTGATGCAGAATGTGTTTTTTATTAAAAGTCAGCAAACCTTAGAGGAGGCAGACATGATCTTCAAACACTGCAGAAAGAAAGAAGTGGCGGTGCCGTCCTGGGGGACAGAAACTATACGGCCAAATGGAAACTGGAGCAGCATGCAGTATATGTGCAGCCATTCCAGTCCCAGCCCGCTGCAGTTCACGGGCCAGTGTGTCACATTCACTCTCGGATGGCTCAGATTAGGTCAGGAAAGAAGCGCTGCAGCTCCATATTCCATGAACACTGACAACACAAATCCTGTCAAAGAAAAAAGAAGAAATCCGCAGCTGCTCTTAAAATAACTCATCAACCACCTCTGATTTCCTCATCCAGGGAATTGATGTCAGGCTTTACATTACTCATGGACTCATAAATTCCCTGCATCAGGTTCCCGGCTTCAGTATATGTGACCTCACTGGAGAATTGACTGGCTGATGTTTTAGTCATGGAGACCTTTAGAGCTGGCCTGTCCACCACTAAACATTATTTACTCAGCACTTGGGATCAATAATGCCTCTCTGACACAATTCTGGAAGTGTGCATGTGTGTGTTGACTGGAAATGGGTTAGCTGTGTACACAATCTTAAGGTCTTGCTCTTCGGCTACAAGCTTTCATTTTCACTCCTAAAACCAATGGGACGTTTTCTCTGCACATGATGCCATTAGTTGGATGTCATGCACTTGTTCTGGTCACATTCCGTCATTGCTGTGGTACCCAATATGTCAAACATGGACAAAAAAGTTTTTTAGGTGATACTGAGGTATAAGTCACTGTGTTCATTGGTCTTATCTTGACATAAAAGGACCAAAACCAGGTTGAAAACAGCTTTTAACTTTCAGACATGCCATGTGAGCGAGTCCAAACCCCAACAGCTCCAGAGCAGCGAATAAGCACAAATCTTTTGCTGTGAGTTCTACATTTAACAAACTTTTCGTCATTGTCCAAAAGCTAACTTTATAGTGCTGACCTTTGAGGGAACAGAGCTGGTGTAATAATGTTGTAGGTACCCCTAGAGCAGGGGTCGGCAATTAGCGGCCCGCGGGCCAGAACTGGCCCGCCATCAATTATATCTGGCCCGCTAGATGACGTTGATTTATTTAAATTTTTTCATATATATTTTTAAAAATATCTTTTAAACCTCATGTTTCCCTTCAAAATACAACAATTCCACAGATTTCACAACATTTATTGAAAAGTAGCTGATAAGTAACGTGACAACAGCAGCCAGAACATCTACGCAGCCTCTTTACCTGACGCACAGGTCGGAACGCTAATTGGCACGTGCGTGCGCTGTAACCTGTGGAAAATAAAAGGGTCCTGTGTCCCTCTTGCAACGGACAACGTGAACAAATATGTTTTATTAAATGAAAAAAACAAAACCAAACAAGGTCGGCAGATCTGCGCTGCTGTATACATTAATTACGGCAGGTTGCTAGGGCAGGTTGACTGTTTCATGACAGACGCAGTGGGCGTTTAAGGCCGTAAAACCTCTAACCACACACTTTTATACACCTTGTTACACGCATTTTGTACAGTGCTCCCTTAATAAATCAGAACGTAGAACATACGTGCGGTTCTCACTCAGCCAATCAGGACGCAATAAAAAATTGGCTATATCTGATTAGATGGTTTAGATTAAGTTCAGTATAAGTAACATCAGTTAAAAAGAAGTCAAGATTTATCTTTCACATAGAACACCTGTGTTTGCTTGACCCATCCATCTACCCCTACCTCCTTGACATGCAGACTTTCTCACTCTCTATACAAAGTCACTTAACTTTAACGCCACAGCAAAACATTACAGTAGATGGGCACTTCCAGAAATGACTGGAGGAGTACCTACAGTGTTCTACTTTAGCATACGAACTACTTCACTGAAGAGATGTTTAGCTTAGTTTCACTGACCCAATTAACATGCCAAAGGGAAAATTCTGACCTTATAGTAGCACTTCTGGAAGAAAGGTCAAGGGGCATCAAAATGACCAGCTCTAATCCTTTACTAACTCTGGGAAATCCATTCTATTAAATTGAGCTTTTCATATATTAGATATAATGTAAAATTTAATGCAATCAGAAATTATTCAGTTTGTGAATGAATGATGTTTATGACTGCAATGACATTTTCTCAGTGAGAGACAGTTATGTACAGAAATCATTTGCTGCTCCATGATTTCTCTCCTGGGAGAGACATGTTACTGTCGCACTGCCTCATGAAATACAACACTCAAAGTCTTTATCAGGACAATGGCGGAGCAGGAGGCACACAATTAGCTCAGCGTATGATTAGTTCATTCATTTTTTCTTATTGAGGTTGATAATTATGAGCAACTGTTTGATTCTGACTCTGTTCATCAGACACCGAAACAGACTGACCTCCTACTCTGGCTCTCTGGCCTCACAAAGATACATATTCACACATGTACTTCACATTTAACATCATAATGCATAATGCATAATGGTCTTTGAATTGGATTGTGGGTGTCAGGTTGTATTTAGACCAAATCAGTACCCAATTCGAATGAATGTGAAAACCTGCATTTTTGCCACAGTGTTGGATTTGGATTTGGTGAAAAATGAAAATGACCTGAAATATTTCATGTGTGTTACCCTGAACAGCAAAGTGATGGTTCTCTGAGTTTTCCCCTAGCTCTTTTAATTTATTTTTATGTCTGTGTGTGTTTGTGGGGGACTGTTTCCCACTTTAATTATCCACTGTTGCTGTGTAAATAGATCTCATTTAGATCCTTGTAGGTGGTTTCATACACAAGTATTTAGGGCAAAAAATCTTTTTGGACTTACAATTTACCATTAAGAATTCAAAGTATTTGGACATTTAACTGACTGGTTGAACTGGAAAACAAATTTTGGATATGGATTATTTAAGTTGTAACTGTTAGAATCTGTCCCAATTGGCAGTAATCTGTAAAATGTCAGGACTTACATGTAATATATATACAGTATATATACTGTATCATGTGTTGATATATATATATATATATATATAATATATCAAAACATGATACAGTCATGAAAACACCTCCTTGGTTAGTTATCTCTTAATATCACAAATCTATTTTTCTTCATGACACTGATAAAGAACAATATAAAAAGTAATAAAACAACATATGACTTTGTAAAAATAAATATTCCTGTAAAACACGTTTGCTTCACTGATATTTGAGCCTCACCGTGCAGAATCATGTCTGAGATACAAATTTGTCTTATGTCTGAGATATAAATTTGACTTATTTTATAAGATATATACAGTATTAACAGTACAGATAGGGTGAAATGAATATACTAAATTATTACAGCTTGTGTAGAAGCACACTTGTAACACTTGTAGTATGAACATAATTATTGGTGTAGTTATTCAGTGCAGATTAAGCTGAGATATTGTTTCAGTCTGAAATATAATTGATGATATGAAATATTACAGTATTAACAGTAGTCGTGCAGTTGTGAATACAAGTGATTAAACATAGTTAACATTATACACAGAGTAAATGTGCTCTCCGCAGACAGCATTGCTCTGAACCATAAGAAGTTTATGTAACGCTTAGGTCATTATGTAAACATCATCGTCTACCGTCTGTCTGTCATATAACTATATATATAATAGCTTTTGATTTTTGTTTTCTATTCTGAGATTGTGTTCCACATAAAAAGCACATCAATATATCTGCTGATCCCTATTACTAGTCACATTATTGTAAGCTTCTGTCAGGACTCTGTAGGACTGTTTTATCAGTGATTTCCTTCGTTCCCCACAGTGTCTGAAGTGGAGCTATCGACCTTGAGCTGGAACGATAGCGATCTCTGCATCACATGGCTTTTCTCCAGGTTGTTTGATGCTGTTAGAAGTAGTTTTAAAAAAGGTTCTCTTCCTATTCTTCCTCTCACGTCGGCTTTTATGCTTACCTTTGATGTATCTCTCTATAGCTGCCGTATCCAAACTAACTACCTCATAATTACAATGAAAATCCACATTCTCTGAAGCTGTCGCAATTCCTCAACAGAAATCAAATCAGAAGAAAGCCAAATAACACATCATTAGAAGTCAGCCATCACTGGTTTACACTATTCTCAGCACTCACTGATACCCATTTGTAGCTATTGCTCTCTGTTATCCTCAGGAACAATCAAGGCTTAATCACAGTGGAATAAAACTCACAGAGGAGCAGAAAATGTGTATTTCAAGCCAATTAAGCCTGAACAAATACAATTAGCAGTTAATCAGTTAGTGAAGCAGAGCTCTTCTCAGAGTGGAGGCTTCAGCCCTGCTGATGCACAACTTCATTTGCTCACACATTATTCTGTCTGGTCTGAAACATTGTGGAAATGTTCACCGAACTGTCAATTGACTCTTTTACTTTTTATGTCTTTGTCTTCTCTCTCAAAGGATGATGTTGGTGTTTTGCAGCTCAAATGCTTAGCTCAGTTTAGCTGAGTGACGCACAACCATCAGAAAGCTGTTCTGTTTGTGCACTTATTCCAAGACAGATGTTTCCAAATTCAGAACTACATATTAAGCAAGGGCAAATTGCTGGCTTTGAAATGCTTCCTTTCTAAGTGTGCATTCACACAGGATCAGGCGTTGCAGCTCGTAGCAGGGTTATCCGGTGGTGGTAGGGTGAGGGGAGCTGAGATGGGTTGCTGTGGGCGTATATAACTTCTTCGTGTCATTATTTTGCGTTGCAAATTGCGTGTCGGACTCAGACGAAGCTGGTACATGAAAAACACACACGGGTAGATGATCAGAGTTTAGTCCGTGAATCCACCTGGATAGTCTCTGCTTCAGAGACATTTCAGGCTGTCTGTGGAGGTTTGAGTGATCTGAGTGTCTGATTGGCTTGACATCTGCCCTCAGCACACAGATGCATGACTGTGCTTCACACACTGGGTAGCGGTGTGTTGGTGCTATACACTCCACACAGGTGATGGAATTCACAAGTGACTGAGGAATTGGTCCATCCGCTCACATCCCTAACCCTCTGAACTCCACTGCTCCTTTTTACTGCAATATGCTTTATCTGGCTTAAAAAACAGATCTCAAGTACTAAACCACAGCATAAAACCATTTGAAAATGTAATGAAACCCATTTTTTTCTTTCAAATGTTTCAAAATTTTGTTGTCAGTGCACAGTATTTCTATCCTCACATAACCAACTGACTCCAGATGTAACTACATTCTACACACTGATCCTTCACTGGTGTCTTCTTTTCTCACACCAAAATCAGACACAGCTTGTCAAAGATATGTAACTTCACTGATAGAGCCTTAACTCAACTCAATATAGGTTCACAAGGTGGTTTACAGAGAAGAGGAAAGAGGAAAGAGACAATCCAAATAATGAAAGCAGGTACAGAGAGAAATATAAAGACAGGATCACAATATGAGCAGAGCTGATAAGTTGGTAAACGACAAGAACAAAATAAAATAGAGGATGAATTAGACAATGCCCACATTGCCTCAGAATGACAATGAAAAGGTCATAAAAGCCATAGAGTGAGTGTGGAGAATATAAAAAAAGTATTATGAGTCCAGCTTTAAAAAGTTTAGCAAACCTTTTTTTGCATTACACGTCCTTCAAAGTTGTCAGATGGTTGTTCTGTTCCCGCTGCACAACTGTCTGTTTTATAATGGGATCGAAAGGCCCTTCTGTTCCGCAGAGAGAGTCAAGGGGGTAAATAAATACCATCTTTGCAATCAAAACATAGGGATGCTCATATTGTGGTTCAGCAAGGACAACAAGGTTAGTTGTTGAGAAGCTTGCGTGAAAGCCAATATATTCTGATAGATCTGATACATGCCACTCCATACAAATAGACACATCATAACCTCATAACCAACAGGACAGCAAAACAGGGCTGAGAGAGCATTTCTCTTTATCCTGTATGGCAACTGTTAAAATGTTCTTAGAAAATGGCTTGAAGCGATTAATTGATGATCAAAATAGTTGGTGCTTATTTCATAATTGACAAGTGATCATTTCATTAACAACAGCTCTTGTGTGTTCATGAACAACATAACAGAAAGTTGGCGGCACAATGGTAGCTCACAGCAAGAACGTTCCTGGTTTGACATGCAGGTTAATTGGTGACTCTTAATTACTTCTTACTTAATTATTATGATATAACTTTTCAGTTGAGTTACATTGGCTGGGTCTGTGGTGAATGCATCAGGAGTTTGGCAGTTTTGCATCAGCTTTTGCTGCCATTTGCTTCAGAACAAAAAGGTCCTGTCAGATACAGATGACCTCTCGTTGCGCTTGACTCCGCTTGACTCCCCCTGTGCCTTCACGGTGGCAGTTGATGAAGCAGATCAAACCATTCAAGATGAGAGGCAGTACGTGAAATACCAGCTGATGGTGTGGCAGCAGTGACTGAGATAGTTCGGGAAATTCTGAAGGATCATCCTAATCATCTGAGTCATCCTGCAAACTTCAAGTAAAACTGAAATGGTTTCAGTCGACATCATCAGTTCTACACAGTTTAGAAATAACAAATCAAGTTCATTGTTCTTAATTTAACAATGCATTCTTTATATGACTTGATATAAACATACCTAAATATCTGTTTTCACAAGCCATATAATTAAATTTAATTCATTTCTGAGTTCTTTGCATGAAACAATATGTAAAAGTGTCTATTTCACACTGTACACTCAAACTGGAGATGATGCACAGTGACTAAGACTTTATTAGATTCTTGCTCACTGTGGATGAACAAACACAACAGATGATTAAATAAAAAAATATTAAGAACACAAGAAATGAAAATAATAGTAAGAAAAGCAGTTATGTTTGCAGTCTGTGTGAACCACAATCATATTTGTAGACTGTACAGTGGTCTCACACGGATGGTGAGCAATACAATATTTGATTAACTTTATTATATTATCATGGGATTATTTCGATCTTATATTCATATTCATGACTCTGTTTTTATGTGTTTCATGTGTTTCATCACCTGAAATTAAGAATGGTGATGTTTTGTTGCCTTAGAATGAAGCTTTTGTATCTGCAGATGCTGGGGGTCCTCGTCCAAAGAAAAAGAAGGAGAGGGTAAGGCGAGAGGGTTGCAATCAGCAACTACACTTCAAGATGCCTAAGTCCTACACACCGGTCCAGGGTTTGTTAGGTTTTGCGTAGGTGATACTGCACATCATGGCAGTCAAGTGCTGAACTGATGAAAACTGAAATTTTGTCAAATCAGTCAAATGTAGAAGAGTAAAGAATGCTAGATTGAAAATAAAGTTGAAAATACATTCCACTAATCAGAGTACAAACACAAAAATGTAGCATGCTGATATGTTTGCAACATTTCCAGCATTTGAACTTGTGTGGTGACACAAAAGTAAATCATCATTGGACATGATTGAGATTGTTACTGCAGTCGGCAGCTTGGGGAGAGGTAACAGTGGCTGTCACAGCTGCAGGCAATCAGGCTGCACTGAGGTGAATACCAAACCTCAATTTTAACCATCAAGTGAATTGATTATGTGAAAATTAAACTTCCAAATGGGAAACAATGCCAACTCCTACTTTTTAAGTGAAGGAAGGTGTGAGGGACAAACCTGGAATTAAAGTAACACGTGAAGTGAATGAATGTCTCCTCAGTCTGTTCTTCTTGGCAGCAGCGATGAAGGGAGATACTTGCAGAGCACTGAGTAGTGTCAGAGCAGAGGAAAAGCTGGGTATTTCTGGAAGGTTAATTAGACTGCTAAATTGAAGGGTCATGTTAGATAGATGATGCAAACAGTGGGGCATGCCATGTGTGAACGTACTGTAGCAATGTAGCTTGAGTTGACTGCCTGAATTAGTTTGCAGGTGTAACTCCATTCATGCAAATGTTCAATCTTTCCACAACCTTAGCAGGAAGATGATCTAAAGTGTATGAAGCCTGAAGCTAAGCACATGCAGAGCTTAGCATGTAAATCTCAGTAGACTAGTGCCAAAGTACAAAGTAGTTGTACCCCTAATCAGTAAAGACAATGCAAGTGGACTACAATGCAGATGTTTTATTTGAATAGTCAGGGTTTGAGCTTTTAAATAGCAGCTGATCTGACATGCCCTCTACAGAACATTGACTGGTATAACAGGGCTTTCACATCCCAACAGCATGATGTGCATGATGCACATAACTTTTTTAGTGAGTTACTCAGGTGAGTAACAGGAGATGGTGTTTGGTACTCACCCCATATGTAGAGATCAGCTGATTTTGCACAATTCTCCAGCGCATGTGTGGTGCACAGAGTGTGCACAAGGGAGTCTCCAACCGCAGCAAGTTGCCAGAGTTTTGGCACAACGCCGTTGACAGCAGCCCTGTCTGTGCACACAGTTAGCAACCAACTTTGTTGTCCAGTCATCCAAGCCTATGTCCTGGAAAAGTCTCACAAGTCCGTATGTTATGGCCTACATGGTTCGGTCAGCACCCAATTCAATCAGTCCAAGAAAGTCTGAGGTAAACTCTTTGTTGCTGGACACAGACACAATGTAAACAATTTCCTGCTCAATTTTTGTGATGTCCTCACATCCATCAAAAAGCAGCCCCCAAAATTCAGCAGACTGCAACTTGGCTCCTAACTCCCCGCTGATGGTGTGAGCGATACTCTGCATGAGCCTTGAATGATATGCACCTCCGACATTCACTCCGAGCCACTTCAGTAAAGGAATATCCTCAGAATAGGAAGACATGGGATGTGCGTGTTCAGCTTTATGGAAGGCAAGGAGAAAAATATTAAACAGAGCTTGCCACTGTGATGTGGATGTGATGTGATGTGATGTGGATGCAAGCGGCAAATCTTGCACCACATTTTAGAGCGCTCATTGCTAGCTTCAAGCCACGACACATCTTGGAGCCACTTTTCACTCGCATGCTGTGTACCAGTTATATGCACCCCTGGATATAGATTTAATGGTACATCCACCATTCAGTATCTCCATTGGTATTCAGGATGAATACTCTGTGTTGTGTTGATTCACGTCAGTGTTTATAGTCTTGCATCTTTACCTCACCCAAAAATGGGCTAGTAGTATTTGCAATTTGTCACTTCTGCTCGCTGAATACTACTGAATGATGCACTGGAGGGGAAAAGAAGTAGGTATGCATATCATGCTCCCCACTGCCCACTTCAAAACTCATTCTGCATCGCTGCCCTTCATGAAGGCAGTCCTGGGGTCGTGAAAGTTCAAAAGTGGCACAGATGAAAATGTCAGTAGAGCGATAAACCAGGCAAGGTAGTTTAAACATCCTGTGGCTAAAATGATGTATGATAGGATAGTCTGTGAATCCCAGTGAAATCAATCAGTGATTGTAAGGTGGAGCACTAGACCGATTAAGAAATAAGCAAACAGCTTCATTAGTACAGAAACATAAATGTGTATGAGGAGGGATTACCTTAGTGTGAACGGGGAAACAAAGAAATCCAGGCATGTTTGGGTGGGAGTTGACAAAACCAGAGCTAAAAGACAAGTCAGTACTGGATTTATGGCGGAAAAACTCTTTGATATCCATGTTCTCTGTCATTTGGATGTCTAAGCAGCAAACTGTGTGCTAAAATCTTAGCTACAGAAACTGGATAACCCAACAGCACTTCAAGACAGTGGTGCAGCTCTGAAGTCATTTTACGCTTTTACACTTCTGAATGACTCCTCTCTGTTTCTACTACTCCAACTTCCAGGTTCAACAGTAAATGTGTCACATTTACGTTCTCAAAGCGCTGTATCAATTGGGCTTATGAGGTTCCAAGATGTGATTACTGAATGCATTTTTCATCAATTTCACAGGAATATAGCCCTCCAAGAAAATCATTCCTGAATCTCTCTGTGTCTGGTTACACTTTCAAAGTAGTCTTGTCTCTGATCTCACACACATACTCACACAGTGGCAAAAAGACTTCAGCACCTACATAAGAGATGATCTCTACATCCCTCCCTGATCTCTTGTGGAGTCTCTGCAGGCCTCCGTGCCTGTACTCCCTGTCACCCATCAGGTGACTTCTTCAAACACGCCAAAATGAAAGCTTCATCCAGCCGTCGTCAGTGAATCATTGTCTGACTAGAATGAGAAGTTCTACTCAGAAGTCCTTCCTTTTAACTATAGCCCAGGGCCTTCTTTATACCACTGTGACAGAGTCAGCATTAGAACTGGAGATGTGCAAGGTATACTGTATATGCTTTCCTCAGGTAATATGGCAATGTTGCACCTCGCAATTTACATCCAATACTATCATTCAGTATTGTGTAGGGAGTAGTGTGTCCTATATGTAGTGAGGTGAAACATTGGGATGTGGATGTTTTATTTGCCTAACCACATGTTAGATATAGCTTCTATCATCAGTTGGCTTCTGGGTGTCCATTACTTCATGACAAATGATACCTACTAAGGAGTTCTGGTAAACTGGCTGCTGACCGTGGACTGAATACTATTAATTCCACAATTAACTGTAACTTACTGGCAACAAGTATCCAGTAGTTTTTCATACCAGAACCAATGGGTTCCTCAGAAAATGTTTCCCACTTGGAGGGGCTATTGTAACTATCCACAGAGACTGGTAGAAGCCAAGTTGTATAAGAGGTCAGATTTTGAAACAGATGTACAGAATATCCATCTAAACAATCATCCTAACTAAACTTAACTCAGCCGAATAAACATAGCCAGACAAAAAGACAGTTATGCAGGAAGACAAAGATAAAAACTTAGTCAAGAAAAAATTTCCACACTTCTAGAGCTTCCCAGGTGAATAGAAGGAGCTCTGTCTGTACTAAGTGGGGGACCATAGTTATTAATGCACCTGAGAATTTCATGCTTTTCAATTCCAATCAATACCTGTCCTATCATTGAGATTAATAATTTTTGCGGTTACCATGGTTCTACTGAAGCTAATGATGCCACCAGAGGTGAGCTGGCATTACGCCAAATGAATGAAAGGGGTAAGACGAGAAAGTTGGAGGAAGAAAAGATCAGAACATTTAAAAGAAGAGGGGGAAGGTGGAGTGTATTTAGTGATAAAGATGGATGGAGGTAGCACAGAAATAGGAGAAACAGATTATTGGATGCAGTTGAGGTATTTAGGAATGGATGAGGGAAGGATAGAGGGGGTGATCAATAATAGAAACAAAACTCTCAGAGAAACAGACTGCACAGTCTGGTCTGATGCAGCCTTTGTAATGGCTTCTTTAATCAGAGCTCAAGCAGAGAATCAGCACTGGTTTAGCCAAAAAGAAAAAAAAGACAAGTGAGTATTAGTAAAAAGACAGAGGGAAGGTAAAACTCTATAACGTCCTTTATTCCCTCCAAACATCAGTCCTCCTATGAAAAATCTGTTTACTCCAGCGGCATGAATGAGATGAGTTTCTCATTATGTTGTTGGACAAGTGGGGAACAATAATGCACAGTGATCAAACTCATCTCATCCCTATTATCACTTACAACAAGAGAATAGCAGTGTGTATTCACCCCATTACACTGTCTCAGCTGAAACAGAAGGGCTGTAGCCTACTGATTGAGGCAGGGCTACAACCATGAGCAACCTGCAGTCATCTCTCTCCGGCTGTCAGCAGACAGTCAACCACTCTGTCTCTGTGGCATGTAGGAGATAAATTCAGCTATCAGGTAGTAAACAGTCCACACGAAAGAACGCTGCTTTAGTTGTAGCTAATGAGGCGTACAGTTTGTAAGGAATTTAACTTTGGTGTATGTAATCTCTGGTATCCCCGTAAAAGAAAATTAGAGTTAGGATTAAGGGATTTAAGCTTTTTGTGTTCATGGCTCCTATCTCTGAGAGCAGCTGAAGTTGACTAGATAAGAAAAACTCAGACACACTTATCATAAAGAAATACACCAGTTTAGGATGTAGAAAATGTAGAAAACAAAACAAAATGCCTTAAAAACTCCATGACTGCACGATTAAACAGGTATTCATAGCTTTGTGTCAAACCCCTGTATATGCACTTTTACACTGATCAGCCACACTACACAGACTAGTGGGGTGAATAACACTGATTATCTCACTATCATGGGACCTGTCAGTGGGTGGGATATATTAAGTAGCAAGTGTCCCCAAAGTTGTTGATTGTGTTAGAGGCAGTAAAAATGGGCATGTATCAGGATTTGAGCAATTTAGACAACAACCAAATTGTGAAAGCTAGAGGACTGGGCCAAAGCATCTCCAAAACTGCAGCTCCTGTGGGGTGTTCCTGGTCCACAGTGGTCAGTACCTAGTCGTTCAAAGAAAGAAAAGCAGTGACCCAGTGACAGGGTCATGGGTGGCCACAGTTCTTTGATGCATCTGTGCATGTGTGGAGGCTGGCCTGTGTGGTCTGATTACACTCCACTCAAACTGCTGAAAACGTTCATGCCAGCTCTAATAGAAAGGTCTCAGAACACACAGGTCTGACAGTTTTCTTTTACATCACATTACATGGAAAAAAAACACATGGCACCAGGATGCACTATGAATAACTGAAGCTGGTGTACGCTGTATGATGCTTTAGATGGTGTTCTCCTGGGAAACCTTGGGTCCTGCCATTCATGTGGATGTTACTTTCACACGTACCACTGACATTGTAAGCATTGTTGCAGACCATGTCCATTCTTTCATGGAAATGGCATTCCCTGATAGCAGTGTCCTCTTTCAAGCATGATAATGGAATGTTCAGGAATGCTTTAAGGAACACAACAAGTTCAAGGTGTTGACTTAACCTCCCAATTCCTCAAATCTCAATTCAGTCGATTGGCTAGATACATCTTGGTGCTAAATACCACAGCACACGTTCAGGCATCACGTGTTGAAAGGTCAGGGCTGTTTTTGTAGCAAAAGAGGCAAAAGGTGGCCATAATGTTATGGCTAACTGATGTACATGCACCCACTCTAGATATTTCCCCAGTACTTCTGGGGTACTCACTAGTCATCATTTTCGAGTTTAAACAAGTTCTTAAATACTTAGGGTGACCTTTCACCCTTGGAACAAAGCGAACTGAACAAGTGGACACATAGTCCTGATACATTAAAGCTCTAACTTTTTTTCCCTGTCTCCCTGTTCAAAGAAAATGCAGCTCTATTAAAAATAGGACACGGAATTTGCAGATTTCTGTGCAGTCTCTGCAGGGAAAGGTGCACTGGCCAGACGGCAGAGATGTTTTTTTTTTTTAATCCTTAAATGTCCCTAAGCTCTGTTAAATCTTTGTAATATTTAAATCTTGTAACTTTGTAATTTAATTCCGAAGTAGATGTAACATTTAATTAAATTTAGACATTGGTGTAACTTCTAATTTAATTTAGAAGTTTCTAATAAATGGAAAAGCACTGCTCATGCACTGCAGAGTCACATGGCTGTGTGTAAATGTAAGTTCAAACCATTATATGTTGCAGTAATTTGAGGGACTGAGCTCTGAAGGTCTCTTGGCACAGAAAGCAGCGGGAAATTACCTCTCTAAGATAAATCAGTTTGTAAAGGCAGCGAGTGGCCCTCCTCTCATTCCCTCCATCTTCATGCCTAATAATCCTCAGCTGTGCTTCAACAGTTCATCCTCAACTGTCCGAAGCTGTAAAATAGGCCACTTAAATTCCATTTCCTATTACTCTGGACTTCTTTCACATTCTTCTTTAAAGACTTTCACACTGCGGAGCTTTGTGCTAAGATGGGGACGCATTGGAAAGCAGCCAGACATGAATTAGAGACCAACTGAACTCTCTCAATGGGTTATCACCACAGGGGTGTGCAAATTCTCCCCAAATCTGTATTTGCTGATGTGAAGCCTGTGCTAATATGACAAGTCATGGATGAAGGTGCAGATAGAACCCAGCATGCAGCCATTTGCATCAACATGTAAAGTGTTTGCCAACCTACAGGTGCTCATTCACATAATAAAACCGCCACACACACACGCAGGTGATGTCGGATCTTTCTGCCCGTATCCTCCATCAGAAAGAAAAGCCGTGGATCACAGGTTGGATGTGAACGTGCTCCCTCTAATTGTACCCTGTTGCTTCGCCATGTGGCGGGTTTCAGAACCGAGCCTGCTTGCCTGCTGAGCCGTGGCGGCTGTCCAAACAGTGCCATGTGCACATTTTGTGCTGAATGGGCCATGAAATCAAAGTCATCTAGCTGCGATTATGCCATTCAACATTCAGCACGGGCTGCCTGTTTGTGCTGGAGATTACCAAGGCATTGTCTTATGAAGGTAGATTAGTGCCATATATCTGAAGAAGAGCAGACTATGATTTGCACTTGTAAAACCCGTAATTCGCAACTTGTGAACGCGGATCTCAGAGTTTGTAAGTGTAACTTCAGATCCACACATCTGCAAAAAGCAAACTGCAAGCATATTTCACAACTTGTGAAAGTGCATCTTCGAATTTGCACTTGTAACTTCAGATCTGCAAAGCTGCACAACATGATTTGCATGCGCAGGTTCCTATTTGCTCGCTCAGTTGCGTCATCCTTCTCACGTGAATTTTGGCACGATTCTCTCGGATGGATTTGAAGGAAACGATTTGCGCGCAGAGACCAGGAATGCCTGTTTTACCACTCTTGTCCAAAAGGTGGCAGTGTGGTTATTGGATAATATATCAATAAACGGCTCAGTTTTTTTTTTTTTTTTTTATTATTGCAATAAGACAGAGTATTACAATGACACGTGACAGGTAGAACAGAAATTGCTGATCATTACATCAAGATAAAGTCAGTAAAAAAAAAAAAACATACATAGACATACAAGAGGAATATATCTTAAAGAACATTTAGAAGCTTTGTGTTTTTCTTATTATGTACAAGTTTAAGAGATTTGAGAAGAGAGGAAATTTCTAAAATAAAAATATCAAAGAGAGGTTGATTCTTTTGCCATTTCTGTTTATGAATGAAAAATTTGGCTTGTAGAACATAAAGGTTAACTAAAAATTCAAATGATGAATCTGTAGAGTTCTCATAATAAGATGTCTTTGAGAGTGAAGACATAATGGCCCTGTTGTGCAAAAAGGTGAAAACTAAGGTCTATTAGAAATTTCTTAACAGTATCGCACTCAAAAAATAAATGTACAAGTGTTTCATCTTCCCTATTACAAAAAGAGCAATGTAAATCTAGGTCTATGTCAGTATATTTTGAAATATTAACATTTGTAGGGTAAATCTTGTGGAGAATCTTAAAATGGACTTAATAAACGGCTCAGTGGTGGTGGTGGGTGGCTGGCCATGACTCTTGGTCTACGACACGGCGCCATGAGAACATGGAGAGAAGTGTTCAACAACGTGTAAGTAACATTATGGTTTACACTGTTGTTGTTTGCATGGCCAATAACCACACTGCCACCTTTTGGACAAGAGTGGTAAAACAGGCATTCCTGGTCTCTGCGCGCAAATCGTTTCCTTCAAATCCATCCGAGAGAATCGTGCCAAAATTCACGTGAGAAGGATGACGCAACTGAGCGAGCAAATAGGAACCTGCGCATGCAAATCATGTTGTGCAGCTTTGCAGATCTGAAGTTACAAGTGCAAATTCGAAGATGCGCTTTCACAAGTTGTGAAATATGCTTGCAGTTTGCTTTTTGCAGATGTGTGGATCTGAAGTTACACTTACAAACTCTGAGATCCGCGTTCACAAGTTGCGAATTACGGGTTTTACAAGTGCAAATCATAGTCTGCTCTTCTTCAGATATATGGCACTAATCTACCTTCATACTGTCTCTTCTGTATTAGTGCTCAACTTAAAGGAATACCCTCACTATACTAAAACACACACACACACACACACACACACACACACACACACACACACACACACACACACACACACACACACACACACACACACACACAAATGCCAGGAGCAAGCAGTCAGTCTCCTGCAGTCTCCATTCCAAGTGTATTGATTTTGCAAAAGCTAATTTCAGATATCTTAAGATGAAATAAGTGTGTCATTACCTCAAAGCCTGATTGTTCTTAGCGACAACAGTGATTTGGATTTTTATGCTACTTATACTGCATGATCATATCATCTATCTGTGCATTTCTGCCGTCATTTTGGATTATGGTGGCAGTAGCAGCAGGCTTAGAAAAATAAAATTGCCTAGCTGTCCTTCTCCCCACTTATTCTTCATGTGAGATCCCAAAATGAAAACAGGCCAGAGTTTCCCAAACAGTTAAATGTACCTTGAAAAGCCTCTAAAGGAAGGTGTCTAGGTGGCATCCTAATCATGCCAGACCACCCTGACGACTGACTTCTTAGAGGAAGCCCAGAGTTAAACTGCTGCTCCTTCACACTAAAAGATCTCTAACCCCTATGTGCTGCATTTTGGCTGCACCGTGGGCCACTGGAACTGATCTCACAATCTTAGACAATGATTGTAATTCCACTAGAAGCCCTGTGCTACGTCTCTATTCTGCTTTGTGGCAAATACGTGGCTACTCATGGCATCTGTCAAAAATAGATGCTTGTGAAATGCTGGTATGAAGCCGCGGGAAGAATAGACCAAAACATTGTCAGAGTTTAAAGGTTATTGTCTCATTTCGAGACTTTTCTGGTACAATGTCCACAAAACCGCTGACCCCAACCAATTCACATGCTGATCTCACGTATTATCCTTACCCCCAGATACTTAAACTCATTTGCTTGCTGCAGCAACCTACCCTAACGTAAAGTGAGTAGTCCAGTAGTTTTCCAGTGGAGTACCATGTTGTCAGACCCAGCTGCTTCACAATCAGGTTCATGGTCTGATAAAGCTAATGGCACAACATTAATTAAATGTTAAACAGAGATGCAATCCTGTGGTCCCCATATGGTATCAGACAATCTCTGGCTCCTAGATGTACCAATCATTCTGTCGATCAAAATCACAAACAAAAGCAGTGAGCCGAACACCCACGTAGAACATACTAGGTTCTTACATTGTTTCCCAAAAACAAAGTGGAACGTGCTGCTGTTAAATTCTGGTTGTCATGGTTTGGTTTAGATTATGCCAGAAGGTTTTTAATAGGAATTCATGGAATATCGTTTTCATATGTCTGAATATGCTAAAGTGGAAGTGAAGTGTTGCCTAGTAACAGTAGCAGTAAGGGGGAGGAGACAGAGTGCTGCTGGTGGAGACACTGAAAAGAAGGGAGATTTTTAAAAAGTGAGAAGGGCTTTGAATCAAACATTAGAGGAAGAAACATGCACAAGGTCACAAACAGCAGCCTGCTGCTATCACTTGGCAGTCCACTCAGTGATGCAAGCACTCGATTGAACTAAATGCTGGCACGAAACGCGCCATCCTCCCTGCTGGGGTAACATGTTACTATAGTAATATTGGCTGCTGATGAGCAACAACATAGAGAGCCAAAGCACCAACATAGTCCCTTTATGATTTAGAGTCTAATTAGTGATTGTGGATACGGGAAGTGAGGTGTGCTGAAGAAAACACTGGTGTGTTTACAGAGGTAGAACTTAAGTGTCCTACTTTTCCACCACAGTTTGACGGCCAGAGCAACATAGCAAGGTGTGTGACTGCATCGGTATGCAGTAAATCCTATCAGTAAATTATCTTATTGTATTTATATCCCATGGGAGCGGCACTGTTTACTGTATGCATACATTTGACACATAGCCAGTAAAAATATATATCTAGCAATCTATTGTGGTATTTTAAATTAACTTTATTTTGAATTAGTAACATTTGTGCAGATAAAAAAAAGCTTAAATCATGCTCAAAGGACCAATTTCGGTTTTATTTGTCGTAGGTGAACACAGGGTCTGCAGTACAAAGAAATATGATGGAGGAGACAAACAGGTTAGCACTACTTGCAATAACAAGGTTAGACAGGAAAAAAAGCAAGAGCATTAACGTTCCTGGAAACATCAGGTATTTCGGGTCTTTCAACATTATCCACCCTTCTTCAGATGACTCAGCTCAGGCTGATCAGGCCCAAGCTTCTGTCCAGCAACTAGCTACGCTGCTCCATGGCTCTCCTCTCTGGAGCTACAGCCACCTTGAGGCTCTTTCTGCTGCGTTGGTGGGACTGTACATGGCTCTTCTCCTCCTCTCACCCTCGCAAGCTGAAGGCTCTGCATAGAGATCGTGCTGCATCCAACCTCTATTGCAAAGCATCTTGCTTTTCAGCCACCTTGCTGGCATTCTCTGATCAGACAGTCATTTGGCGATTTTCCTCTCATATGCCACCTCCAGACGGACCTCCCACGGTACTGTTAACTCCAGGAGCATGACTTGCTTGGTAGAGATATGCTACACCACATAAGTATATGGAAGCTGAGTATTGTGTGTAAGTGTATGCAGAAGCATTGCACAAAGTAACAGTCCTCGTACTGAAGCAGCAGTTTCCTGTACAAACAGGGCGGTCAACATAGCAAACATGTTCCCTATGAAAAGGGTTTAATTTTAAGGTAAACAAAACATCTGCATTATTTTATTATTTTATATTAATGACAGACATGCTTATAAATATCACATGTTTAATTTCTGCCATATTCTGTAAATAGAGCCCCTTAAATCGGACGCACAGGACCTTTAAGGAAAATAAATACCACAAGTTGTGATTGCACGTCATTGTATTTCATTGCTAACTGTGCTTTCTCTCAGCACCCTGAGTGCACCACACGAGCGGAGCTGCTCTATTATAAAATGCTCGTTTTGCATTTAGTGTAGTGCCATTTTGCAGGGGAATCACATCTCTAGTTATTGCTGTTTGAAAAATGTATCTGAACTTTAGTATTTTCTTCATGCTGAGGTTGAAGATGGGCTGTATAAATCCTGTCCCTAAGCTTACTGCTAAAACAGATCTGACATACCTACTATGGAAAGACATTATACGAAAATTATAGGAACCCGTCTATGGAATGCTGTGAGTAGAGTCACAATGGAATACATTACTTCTGTAAGATGGGTTTAGGTGCCATTAAATGTGGCAAAATACTGTAAAAGATACAGTCACAGCCTTTGTGGAGGTTGCAGAACCTGTCACGCCCACACAGCACAATCCCCCCTGTAGGGGGATATAATGTTTTGCATAATCTCTAAATAGTATATGTATGAAGAAGTCATCGGTGACTGCATTTATGTCCCTACACTCTCTCAACTGGGTGCATCAATATGCATGATGTAGTCTGGTAAGCTAACAAATAATTCTTTTTTTTTATTTAAATGTTATTTAAATTCTCATTGAGATTAAAAACCTCTTTTTCAAGGGAGTCCTGGCCAAGACAGCACGACAACAGGTCAAATTAACAGATATAGGACACACAGACAATAGTACATAGCAATACATAGCAATCTAGAAAATAATAAAAGTACAATACAAGCCATGAATTCAACAACATCAGCTAAAACAATGACACCCCAATGATTCAGTCTATGGGTCTTTCAATATGGATTTAAAAGCATTTAAAGAGATCAAATCTTTTAAATCAATTCAGTACGAGCATTTGGTACAGATAGTATGTCAAAGTTCCTTAAACGTGTAGTGTTCTGAGTGACAGATATAGACTTGGAAATGGAATATAATAAAAGCACACGCATAGACACACACCCCACACAAACATACAGACACATGGATGACACAGCTAGGACAGTATTGAATGTTCCTGTGCCACCAGATAACATTCAGTCAGTCTGTTTTCAGGTGGGCCTAGACCAGATTAGGGAGTTGAGCACACACACTTTTTCAAGGCAGTCGGTTTCCTAGATTTATTAAGTTTAACAAATTAGATTTAAATGATTGAGACAAAATTTGAAGAAAATGAAGAACTGTGATTTTTCTTTAATATTAAAGAGAATAAAGACTTACAGCTTCTTTGTCAGTAGTCAACACTGATCGTTTATTTAGTGTGACTTCACCTCATGCGGACAGTTTTATGCAGCTTTCAGGTTCTGGTAAATGTAATTTAGTATGTGGTTTTAACAGCTTTGGAGTTATACAGAAAATTTGAACAGCAACTTTTCTGCTCAGAGGCATGTGTCCTCATTACTGTGAAGAATCCACAGAACACACTGTCAACACTTTTCATCGCAACTTCCTTTCTACTGAACAAATAATTTCTTGTTGATACAAAATAACAGTGGCACTGTTTTCTGGAAAGATATTGCTGTTGAATTATTCAGATGTGATTTTTAAGGCGCAGAAATGCGCTTCCCTTATATTGTAATGGAGCAGATAAAACATAGATAGCTAACAGATGTAAAGAAAATATGATTTTTTTATAATTTGCTTGCACTGATCGTCTTTAGTCCTTCTTAGTCATACTGTTGTTCGTCTATGTCTGTTTTGTTAGTCTTTATGCATCTATTAAGGTGTTGTATTCTGTGGTTTACACGTAGCTCAAACAGGAGCAATAACTGCGAATTGACGACAACTATAAGTCCTATATACAGAGCTGGATGGGACCCAGGGAAACATCATCAGATGAGTGGCTGCTGCTGTGGGTCTCCTCTTCCTCACCCCCCCCCCAATTTAAATTGGGCCTGGGAAATAGATCGGAGATCCAGAGAGCACAGAGTTGGAGAGATAAGTAAAGAGAAATATATTATGGAGCTGAAATTCACCCCAGATTCGTCTTTGGCTCCATTTATAGTGGAGAATGTGATTCTCATCCACTGTTTTGCCTAAGAAACAGCGAGGTAATGGTTTCCTAAAACAGCATCAGAGTATCACCGCAAGTACAGTTTTAAAAAATAACACCTGCTCTGAGAATTCAGTCCAAGGATGGGACGGAGGAAAAAGGTGTGCCGGTGAAGGCCAGCAGTTCCAGTGACCAGATCATCTTCAGTATGGGGCTCAACCCATAAAATGATATCAGCACTTTGATCTACTTGATCAAGCCTTGACCAAGTCCACCCAGCCTTGAGATGACTTTACTAGTTGTGTGGTTGTCTAGAGCCTTGAGGCAACAAATATGCTTCAAATGAAAGTTTCAATGACTATTTTCTCTGCCTTCTTTCGACAGCAGTCACATGAACATGTGACAGATGCTGATGCAGCTCACTCATCTTTTCATCAAGGTCTGGGGTCAAGTCGGACACATTAATGAAGACTTCCACTCATCACTATCAAAATAAAATACTTTTTCAACCTCTGTTGGGAATATACTACACTTACCAACATAAAACCAAGGGGCAATCTCCCACTACTCAAAATAAGTCTAATATTGTCTAATAAGTTTCAATATATATCTGAACACAATCAAAACATTTTTGGTCACTAGAATCATTGCTCTTGTCCATACAGGCCCTAAAGAGATCCCTAAAACAATTCCAATGTGATGAGTGATAAAAATCCAGTTTTTCTGAGTAATATCACTTGTAATGTCCAGGAAAACCATCCAGAACCCCTTAAAAATCAAGACAGGTACAACAGTACTCCCTCTGTGATATTAAAAGTAAAACTTCTCCAAAACCAATATAACTTTTTTTATACACAAGTAAAATCACTCATACACTACACTACTGAACACCAGTAAAACATCCTATAAAACAATAAAACCAATAAACCAATCAAAAGGTCTTTTTCACCATTGAAATCATCTATAAACGAGTAAAAAGTGTAATGTGAATTTCTATGGTGTGTAAATCTATAAAGATGCTGAAGATAAACATTTTCTCCACCCCCACCATCATTTGACTTTTGAGTGTCAGTGGTGTAGAAAGCCTGTAGTTATACTACCTGACCTGGTCTGGTCACCAAACCTCATTGAATCCACGGCACATCAAAGCAAATGGTTCCACGGCAGTGTTCCAGTCCTTCGACACAGAAAAGCTGGTTTTGATCTGATAGATTTGTTTTGAACTTGGAGTTTCCATAGCAACGATCAAAACAATTCTTAAGAAGTTCCGAGAGCAAATTAAAATCAAGACTCAACCGTAAAATACACACACCCCAGGTATGGATAAACAAACAAGCTCATTAATTATTAATGTAGAAAACCTGATAGAGCTACTCAAAATAAGTCTAATATCGTCTTATTATTGTCACTTCATTAGGTACCTCTCCCATCAATTCTGCCTTTACCTCCAGTGTAGGTTTCAACCTATTAAATGATAGATTTACATATCTTCAGTATATATCTGAACACAGATATACACATGCCATTCCAGTTTGATGAGGAGTCCAAGTCCAACTGAAGGAGTGAAATCCAAAGAGCAGATGTACACTCAAAACACTGCAGCTGTGGAAGATAACTCTTTCAATGAACATGTAGCAGTTTAATGATCTCCTATCTAATGCATTAGTGTTGGCCACTAGCCACTGAGCAGTCAGGTGACGAATGCAAGAAAACAAAATATTTAATATACAGTTGTCCCTCACTATATTGCGGTTCACTTTTCGCGGACCCGCTGTTTTCTCAGATTTTTTTAGTGTAATTTTGCATGCTTTTTTTTACAGCGTACTGTACAGTATGAACGTGCATTGTGTTCTGCGTCCTAAATTGGCTAAGGGAGAACCGCACGTGTGTTCTGTGTCCTGATTAACTAAGGGAGTACTGTACAAAATGCGTGTAAAAAGGTTTATAAAAGTGTGTGGTTAGAGGTTTGATGGCCTTAAAACATGTATAATAATTTTTACTAACTTACTTCGCGGATTTTGTTTATTGCGGGTTATTTTTTTTATCCCCTGCGATAAATGAGGGACCACTGTATACAAAATATATAATATGATGTGCCAAAACCACTAAATTTTCCTGTAGACATTTAGCTCTACCTGGCCCACCTGCATGCACCGGTTAAGCGTCACCTGCAAGTTGGGATGTATCACAAGCTGTGGTGCTACCCCACACAGTGTTGGTGAATGACTTGTTTTTTTATCAGGCCGTTGCCTTTCGGCTGTGGCACACAGAGGGTAGCTGCTCTTTGCGTTTAAATGAAAACAGTTATGTGGCCAGGTTTGTGACAGTAAAAACATTCCTGCTCCTATTTCTTGGGACTGGGCAACTAATTTGGACCAACGGGAAAATGGCCACCCGTCAGCTAAGGACAGTGACAACACTTTCTGCTCATTTAAATACACAATACATTAGTTGTGAAGTGCTCTACAGAGGCACATGTCTAACTTTCTTGGCTGCAAAGTCATTAATTAAGTCATCGTATAACAGCTTCTGTGCCAGTTTACCATTGATGCTGATGACAGCAAGACCACTTAGCCTGTCCTGTCACAGACTTGAACACGGGTATGTTTTAATTAACTTAAGTTTGGAAAAACTGCTTCAGCAGAGGCAACTGTAACTGGGAGGGTTAATGCATAACGAGGAGAAATCCAGAGATTTGGGTAGACGTCTTGGAGCTAGTGGCATGAAGAAATGTAAGCATCTCCATGGATAATGATTTCCTCAACCATCTCAGGTCCATCAATGTCAGCCATTCCCTTTGCAGTCAGTGTCTACAGAACTTTTGTGCAATGTTCTTTTAAGTCATCAATGGACATTAGTTTTGAACTTTGCTGAAATCAAGCAGCACTCCAAATCTATTTTTGACCTGGCTTAGTGTCTCAAACCTCTTTTGCGGTGACATTCATAACACTACTGAAGAATGTTACCTCAAGCCTTTTAGGGCATCACTGAAGGACTCATCTGCAGCCTCATATGCAAACTGTCTTTTAGTTCTCCTGAGCCTTCTCACCTTAAGGTCTGGTTCTATGTACAGGGCCTCACAGAGGTGGCGGCCACGCAGCAGCCCTGACTGTCTACAATCTCATTCTCACATGAAGCTCTCACCTCAACTAGCCACCTGCTCTTCCACGTCGTCAAAGTTGCAGCCCATTCTTGTTCAACCTGAATCTGAACCTAAACCTTAATGGGTTGAACTGATCAGTTGAGAATCTGCTTCCTTCATTTGGACCTGCTGCCCTAACCTCTGAGCCTGTGCATCACTCATGTTACTGAACCCATACCTGTCAGTCTGGGTTCATGCCAGTTCCCTTATGCGGGCGTCCCTTGCTCCTTCCTTCACCTGGCGTCATTGCAGTCTAGTGTCATGAAGCGTGTTCAGATCCACTTATATCCGCCCTGAAGAGCTAGGATCAGGGATCGATCTTTGGGGAGGCATGAGAAAGGACACACGAATGTGGAAATGTGTTATTGGATGCTGATTGGTCTGATGTGTCACTATATCACCACATGGTGCATTTAGTTTTCTTCAACATGAGGTACTAAGTGAGAGGAGGAGTCTGTTTTTCAGCAATAAACATATTTTACTTGTCTAATGCACTAAAAACAAGTTTTGATTATTATATAGGAATTCACTGAGTATCAAAAAATATAGAGGCAATCAAGTAAGTTTGATGCATTTTTCAGTCTCAGTATGATATTAGGATGTACAGTAATTGTAATCATCATAATGATAACAACAATAACCACCACTGTGTAGGGTTGGTTGTATATTTTTTCCAAATGAGTCAAGATGCACTCTGAGCAGAAAATAAAGGAAGAAGAAGAAATGTGTTGAGTGTTTTTATGATTCCGTCCAATGATTCAACAATAACAGCTAGGCTCTCATAAACCTGTGGCTCCTCGCTGCAAACCCTCACACATGCAATTACAGTGAAGGACTGAAGGACTGGATAAATTTTCAGGTTACAGGCTGGAGGATGGAGGGGTGAGGACCTTTTTCACAGTGATCATTTTTGCAAAAAGCCTTTTAGTCTTATGTTTAATCTATTTATTTCTTTTTAAGGTTCAACAAAATGCTGATGACTGGTCGGCTTTGTAATGTGGTTTTGATAAAAACCTTTTGTGAACCAGAAGTTCATATGGCTTTAACTAATGGCTGATATATGTCTTGGGGATGTGTATAGAAATTATTGTTGTGGTGTCATTTTTTATTGTAAACGGTAATAATCTGCTAATGATGAGAGAGCAATTAGTAATGAGTTTGTTATTACATATGCAATTATTTAAATTGCCTTTTTGAAGTAATTTACCAAAAGTTGCATTTATAAATGTAATATTTAATCCAAATTATTATATATTGCACCTTGAACAAACTTAGACAAATACTATTTTTCTGGGTAAATACTATTTATGTACAATAAATAGTTCTTTGAAAAGCTAATAGTTAAAAGGTTCTTTGCAAACCGAACAAGTCTCTCCTATGGCAGGGGTGCAGGCATACAGCTTATTAATAATCATAATACATTTACTTGATATAGCGCTTTAAAAAGGTCCTCAAACACACTTGGTACATGGTAGCAAACTAAAAAACAGAGGAGGCAGGACTCCTACTATATTTATTATAAACAGGAATAAACTGGAGAGGCAAAACAGACAGCAGTAACCAATGACACAGATTAAAAGCAGATTTTAATAAATTGGTTTTGAGAGAGGTTGGGGAGGGGAATGTCTGAGGTGTTAGGAGAGTTCCAGAAGAGGGAGCATGAATAGAAAGAGGGTGAGAGGTGGTGTTGACAGGTCTGAGGGTGCAGGTTGGTGAGGTATGACGGGGCGAGGTTGAGGAGGGCTTTGTAGGCGAAGAAGAGAATTTTTAACTGGATTATTGGTTCAGCTAGTGGAAGTTTTAAAAGGAGTTAACTTTAATGTGTCGCACAGAGTCAGCGCTAACTATTTGCCTCTGCTTCAAGAGGATATTTAGAGATATTCAGTTAATTTGACATGTTCAAACCTCCAAAAGGCGACTCTTTGGGGTGCAGCACATCACATTATTTGAGCTCTGAGCTCACCTTACACACCATGAACGCAGCATTTCCATAGTAAGCTGCCTGGAGCTTTGTAGAAAAGACCCACTTTTTCTTTGGCAGGACAGCTACTGACACATCTGTCAGAAAGAACTGACTCATGGACTATCAACTGCTTTGGCACATTGATTGATTGACTACCAGAGAAAATCAGACATATGGTTTGGTAAAGAACATCCTCATATTTTACAGATTTGTTGGGACTTGGGACAGCTTGATTGAAATTGAGGCATTTTACCTGCTGGAAAAATTCAAACCACCTGGTGAACTGGGACGTTTTGACACATTGAATGATGAGAAGGGATCAGGTGGGACAGTGTAAACCTGTGTAATGCTGCATATATCTTCCAGACTTTGGAAACACTTTTTGTACAGTTGCTAGAAAAACAACATCACTGCCAACATTATGTTGACTGAGAGTTGTGCTTGCAGTATGTGTGGTTGTTTTTCGCAGTTACCAGCAGATTTGAACAGATAAACTGTGTACTGTGGAGAGGGCGTGGAACATCAGCTGCAGGGGAGAGGTGTGGAGATGGCTCAGGAGAGCAGCGCAAGGGGAGCACATTGTTAACTAATCACTCTCCCCTTTATCAGTAGCATGCTGGACCAGGCAGGAAAGCAGAGTGAGACTGGAAGACACACAGCAGCAGCAATATGAGAGCAGGTGGCACTCTGCTGCCTGGTGTATACAGTAAAGACAGACAGATGTCTAGAGTCATATGTTCATGAAAACTTTTAAAATGACTTTTGTTGCTCTGAAATGAGGTCATAAATGGATCCATCACACCGACTAGTACAGTCAGCAAAATGGCCTCTTTGTCAACATGTCAGTCATCAATAATAATTGTTTTACACTACAATACACTGGCAACAATAATCTCGAAATATGAACAATAAGTCATTCATGTCACAGGAACATGAGGAACTGGACGCAAAGGCAGACTCTCAGGATGGAATGGTGCAGTACAAATATTTAATTACAGCAGCCCACACAGGCAAACAAATCCAAAGTCCATAAAACAAGCAGAAAGGTGGAAGTGGGGAAACACAAGAGAATGTCTGGAACACAAAACAACAAAGATGAACTGGCAGAAAAACAAAGATGAGGGGAGGATAAGATTAATCTGGTTAGGAGGAGGTGAAACTAATAGATCATTTCTAATATACTGAATTAGTATGCAGTACTATACTCTCCAGAGGGTAATAAAATAGATCTCCTCAAAGTCTGTGCCAAAAATAAAAAACTGTAGACTCTTTGCCAACAGGGCAAACCTTTAGAAATGGTGGGAAATGTATAAGAAGTGAAGTTACAGACATGATGAGGAGTAATGGAAAATAAAAGAGGCAACACTAACAATGCAACCCAGTCTCATATAAAAACGTGCCCTGGCTACGTTGGTCCAAAGTGCAAAAACGTAGAGTGGTTACAATAATGGCCTTCGAATTGTGTCACTGTTACATTTTTTCTGCTTATCCTTTTCTATGGGTTTGCGTCAAAGTCACGTGACCTTCAAGATTCCGGCAGTGAGAACAAAAAACATGGCGGACATTTCTCTCATTTATAGTGAAAAAAAAAATCAATATTTTGAGTTAGTTTCTGCATAAAAATGCATTTTGATTACATTTCTAGCGAGAAATATATATTTTATTTTCATAATATTCACTCAGTGAATGTACATAATCACTAGCTTGCTCGTTGTTACGAAGATTTTTTAGACCTCGCCAGAATAATGTAAAACTGAAACGTTTTGGTTGCTATGGGCGCTGCTATCGCCTAGCACAGCTGTGGCCCCAGAATTCACATTTCCACGATTTCGCTCCGCCTGACGGATCAAACCCTCGACAACTACATGCGTTGCGTCTGAGGGTGCTTTGCTGATCAACACATTATTCCGTGGCAGCGGGAGAAACTAATGTTTACAAAGTGACGAGTTACGATCAGATGCTTGTCCGCTGTTTAATTTTGAAATCTACCGGATCCTCTGTGCATTTAACTTCCCGTGTGGTGCAATGTCATTGATGTGAAGAAGAAGAAGAAGAAGGGGGGAGAAGAAGAACCTGCTTGCTTGTTGAAATCATTGTTAGCTGTTTGAATATTTTCTCTTTGTAAGAATATGGACTAGCGTGTTATTTGTGGTGTTACTCCTCGATCACGATATTTAAATAGCCATGTAGTTCTGATGACGTTTCTGATGACATACACCGTGCTGCCACCACGTGTCTGGTCTTAGTAATAACTTATTTCTGGTGTATGATCAAGTTTTGTCTGATTGGAGGTTAATTAATTGTATTTATATTATTGGAAGTATGCAGTATCTATCTATGTGTGAAGTAGAGAGATGTGTCAAGCTTTTGCAAACACAACATGTTTTTGTTTTTTAATATACTGTATAAACTGTAAAACAACATACACACATACACATTCCTGAAGTGGAAACTTATAGCTTAAAAAACAAAACAATGGAACATTTTGAACATTTTGAACATTTTTACATTTAATTTGTGGTGTTTTCCTCCGTCACCCACTGTGGCGGCCAAGCTTTCCCACTGTAATAAAAAGAGATTGTTATTCATTTATTTCTTTACATCAGCCATTAATTAAATTCAAATCATGACAAGGTTAGGGGAATGAGGAACAGCAAACCACTTACAGTTATGAACATTAAGCAGATAACTGTAAATTACCTGTCAATGGTAATATTTTGGCATCCATTGTAAAAGACCTCTGCAATGTGTTTTACTTTAGCATCCCAATGTTCACATGTAATCAAAATTCAATGTAAAGAAAAAGGAAATCCTTGTGTAGAATAAATTGGTGATTATGTCTAACATATGTCATTATGGCAGTCAGGTTTATCTGCTTAAAGCACCACATAACTGATAAAATACACAAATACTGTAAACGTTAAACTAAAAGCTCAAAAATTGTCCGCCCTCTTTCGGGCCTGATGTGATAGTATGTTTTGATAAATGAAACTCACTCTCAGTTGCTTTGCGAAGTAGATCTCTGTTTCCTTGTGCTACTTAGCGTTTATGTTTAAACTTTAGGCAGCATGCAACGCATCATTATTTAGTTTTGATTCTAAACAATTAATCCATCCATTTAATCTCATGGTACCCACATGCACCAAATTATAATTCATTTAGATTTGAGCAAGAGTTTTGCACAAAATTATGGGGATAATTTATGGGGATAATTTTGTCTCAGAAAGATTTTAATGTGTACAATATGATGTGTATACATATGCATACATTTATAAATATCCAAATACAAAATACAAATATAAAAATGTGACATACAAATAAATAAACAAATTTGTATAAATAAATGTGGATTTGCAAATATATTTTCGAGATTTGAAAATAAATGTCCTTGACTTTGTGTGTGTAGTCAGCATTTGTGGATCCATTTTTTGCTTTTCTCGCGATGACGTAATTTTGAGACATTCCTACCGCTCACCACAATTCACAAATAAATGCCACCATATTTGAATACAAATAGCGGTACACCCTTCACCGAACATCCAGCAGATGGCAGTGTTGTGCAACGGTGCCGACCAAGGTACTTTTTATTATTCTGTTTCTGGACATAATGGAGAGAAGCTGAAACCAGAAACGAGTGTTTTTTTCGTTTTTACAAAAAACGAAAATTCGGCTCAATTTCTCGTTTTCTGTTCCAATCACCAAAAACAAAATTTCCACTACCATATTCCGTTTTAGTGGTGGACGGGGCTCGTACGCTTCTTTGCGCGGTACTCTTCAAAATAAAAGTTCTTCCGTTTGACAAAGTTATTTCTTTATTAAAGAGTGACCAAACGTCCTCTTTTGGCCAGACAATTTTACGTCCTGTCTGGGGCTCCTGAGGATTTTTTTCTTTATAGGTTCATGAAAATGTCCGGTTTTCAATTGACTGACGCTTTGCACAGACTGTCCTGTGTGTGGACCTGCGACGCGCACACTGGCTCAATTCGTGGCATCGGCATCTAGTAGTGGCATTTCCCGGAAATGCCACTACTAACATGAGAGGTGGTTTGGTTTTTTTTTTTTGGTTTTTCAACCACATCTCCTTCCTGGCCTCAAATTTCATAAGTTTTTTTGGCAGTCTTTGCTTTCTTGGCTGCAATGACTGGCAATATTTGTAGGTCTTGGTGGCCACACCAATAGCTGCTTTGCAGCTCACACAAGTAGTTTTTGTTGACCCTGGCATCTTAAAACAAGAATATAAAACAATCAATATTTATTAACCAAAGTGACAAAAGAACGGCATTATTCAAGTGTTATCACATAACAAATGTTTGTAATTTGGCCTACTTCAGCATTATCAGTAGTGTCAGACATCAACACTTCATGTAGCACTGTTTCAATGGTGTTCACATCAGATCGAATTAACTGCTATTATCCTTTGCAGCTAATACATAGGTTACATATTAGGGCTAGGCGATATATCGATATTTTAATCTACATCGATATATTTTCAAACGTGATATAGCACGAGACCATGTCGTTAATATCGATAGTTTATTTTGCGTTTAAATGACTATACATTTCTTCCCTTTAGTTCTCCTCTCCCTCTGTCCAGGTCTCCCGCTGCTCGTTGACGTCGTCACGTCAATAACTCCAGAAATAGTGTCAGATCGCTCGAGGGTCTGAAAAGTCGCTAGATATAGCGACAAAGTCTCTAAGATGTCAACACTGGACCACTAATTAGTGTTTCAATACACAACAGAAGCAGCGGGGTAAGAGGTGGCATACAGGTATTGACCTGTGTCAGCTGTTGCAGTGCATTGTGGGATTAGTAGTATGAGTGGCGGGAGTGCGATTTACCGCGGGAAATTAATAATAGACGTATGAAATTATCCGGCCATGGAAAACAAAAAACAATATATATATATAGATATGACTTCTGTCGGTCAACAAAGTTTCTAACTTAACTTATCATTCTGACCTCCGTTAGCACTTTACCGCCAACTGCAGCTAACGTTAAATGCGGTGGCCAATATAATGCTGGATAACCCCTATGTCATTGGGCACATCCCTATAAATTCATGGTGATAAATAATCAACGAATGACGGCTTAGACAGCGCTAACTAACTTCATTATTCAGGTTCTGTTAGCATATGTTGATTTCAGTACATGTGTTCATTGCCTACCTTTGAGGATACACAGTATGAATGGTGGTGGCTGAGGAAGGCAGACCCCCCCCCCCCCCCCCCCCCCCCCCCACTCACTTGTCAATCTACTGACCTCTCTGCCTCTGTGATAGGGCAACCCACGTGTCAATCAGCGACCTCTCGCAGCTACGTTGCCCATACGTAAGGACGTGCTCCACTGTAAACTGTCTGCCGCAGGCTTCATTCCATTTCAGAGGTCGACTGTCTACCGTAACCTGACCACTGTCTCTGTTTTTAGGCACATTATATTCTGTGATTGTAAAATAATAAGTTTATTTCATTGTAGGCTATATTTCCAGCAGGGTACCTGGCTGCAGCTGAGGTTATGACATCCAAAAAGGCATCCTCCTCAAATATATATTTTTGTCTACTACAATCTAGCTACAACATTAGATGCATTGTGCGACATAGTAACTTGGCTGAAAAAGAGCACAAAAGCACACTGCAGTCAATTTTTAACCAAGTAATTTTTTTCTTGTGCGCCCTAGATGCGCCGTGCGCCCTGAGCTCCGCGGGCTCACGGAGACTGCGCCCTGGGCAGCCGCACGCATTGCCCATAGCTAAGACCGGCCCAACACTGTGTTTGGGCTGTGTGATCTACTGGTTATATATATATATATATATATATATATATATATATATATATATATATATATATATATATATATATATATATATATATTATGGCATGCCGTTCAGGAAATTAAACCTTTGAATATATTGAATGAAGTCTGAATATATGGAATGAAACTCTGAATATATTGAATGAAACCTTGAATATATTGAACGAACTCTGAATATATGGAATGAAACTCTGAATATATTGAATGAAACCTTGAATATATTGAACGAAGTCTGAATATATGGAATGAAACTCTGAATATATGGAATGAAACTCTGAATATATTGAACGAACTCTGAATATATGGAATGAAACTCTGAATATATGGAATGAAACTCTGAATATATTGAACGAACTCTGAATATATTGAACGAACTCTGAATATATGGAATGAAACTCTGAATATATTGAATGAAACCTTGAATATATTGAATGAACTCTGAATATATTGAATGAAACCTTGAATATATTGAACGAACTCTGAATATATGGAATGAAACTCTGAATATATTGAATGAAACCTTGAATATATTGAACGAACTCTGAATATATTGAACGAACTCTGAATATATGGAATGAAACTCTGAATATATTGAATGAAACCTTGAATATATTGAACGAAGTCTGAATATATGGAATGAAACTCTGAATATATGGAATGAAACTCTGAATATATTGAACGAACTCTGAATATATGGAATGAAACTCTGAATATATTGAATGAAACCTTGAATATATTGAACGAACTCTGAATATATGGAATGAAACTCTGAATATATTGAATGAAACCTTGAATATATTGAACGAAGTCTGAATATATGGAATGAAACTCTGAATATATGGAATGAAACTCTGAATATATTGAACGAACTCTGAATATATGGAATGAAACTCTGAATATATGGAATGAAACTCTGAATATATTGAACGAACTCTGAATATATTGAACGAACTCTGAATATATGGAATGAAACTCTGAATATATTGAATGAAACCTTGAATATATTGAATGAACTCTGAATATATTGAATGAAACCTTGAATATATTGAACGAACTCTGAATATATGGAATGAAACTCTGAATATATTGAATGAAACCTTGAATATATTGAACGAACTCTGAATATATTGAACGAACTCTGAATATATGGAATGAAACTCTGAATATATTGAATGAAACCTTGAATATATTGAACGAAGTCTGAATATATGGAATGAAACTCTGAATATATGGAATGAAACTCTGAATATATTGAACGAACTCTGAATATATGGAATGAAACTCTGAATATATGGAATGAAACTCTGAATATATTGAACGAACTCTGAATATATTGAACGAACTCTGAATATATGGAATGAAACTCTGAATATATTGAATGAAACCTTGAATATATTGAATGAACTCTGAATATATTGAATGAAACCTTGAATATATTGAACGAACTCTGAATATATGGAATGAAACTCTGAATATATTGAATGAAACCTTGAATATATTGAACGAAGTCTGAATATATGGAATGAAACTCTGAATATATTGAATGAAACTCTGAATATATTGATTGAAACTTCGCTGACGTCAGACCTAGCGGCAGTGCCTGCAGCCATCTTGTGTAACAGTCTGTAAAAGCGAAAGACAATGAGTCAGGCCGCCCGCAATCTAGTTGCAGCGATATTAAGCAATGAGGACATGATAAATACACTGGCGAATGCGTGTTGAAATCCCCCCGAAACAGTTCGCTCAATTTTTAACTGTTTTGTTTAAAGTTTCGCCATAATCTCATTATGCATCTGTCTGTCTGTCCGCAGTCCGCTGTGTGAGTAACGTGCTCAAAGCTGACAATGTGTCGCGAATCATAAAATACGTTCAATACTAATATATATAGACTTCACGGCGTCTTGTGTAACGTGTGGATGCTATAGCTAAAAGTGAATGACAACGAGTCAGTCCGCTCACAATCTCGTTGCAGCAATATTAAACTCTGAGGACATCATTAACACTGCGTGTACGGGCCAAAATCCCCCGATACCCCTGATCAATAAAGTTTTCCTGACAAGGAAGTTCGCTCCCTTTTAATCGTAGTAGACATAAAACAGGTGATTTAATGAAGGTAAAACAGTGAATGGCCGTGCGCAATGGCACTGCTCTCTGACGCGGCACTTCTCCGGGACTGGAGAAGCTGCTGCGGCTACAGGGATTTCATGAACTGAAAGAGAAGCTCCTCATATAATGTTTAGATACAATAAGCATCACCCGCATATATAGACCAATGCAGGGTGAATATTTAGTTTAGTATTGAACGTATTTTATGATTCGCGACACATTGTCAGCTTTGAGCACGTTACTCACACAGCGGACTGCGGACAGACAGACATGCATAATGAGATTATGGCGAAACTTTAAACAAAACAGTTAAAAACTGAGCGAACTGTTTCGGGAGGATTTCAACACACATTCGCCAGTGTATTTATTATGTCCTCATTGCTTAATATCGCTGCAACTAGATTGCGGGCGGCCTGACTCATTGTCTTTCGCTTTTACAGACTGTTACACAAGATGGCTGCAGGCACTGCCGCTAGGTCTGACGTCAGCGAAGTTTCAATCAATATATTCAAGGTTTCATTCAATATATTCAGAGTTTCATTCCATATATTCAGACTTCGATCAATATATTCAAGGTTTCATTCAATATATTCAGAGTTTCATTTCATATATTCAGAGTTCGTTCAATATATTCAGAGTTCGTTCAATATATTCAAGGTTTCATTCAATATATTCAGAGTTCATTCAATATATTCAAGGTTTCATTCAATATATTCAGAGTTTCATTTCATATATTCAGACTTCATTCAATATATTCAAGGTTCACTCCATATATTCAAAGTTTCATTCAATATATTCAAAGGTTTAATTTCCTGAACGGCATGCCATAATATATATATATATATATATATATATATATATATATATATATATATATATATATATATATATATATATATATATATATATATATATATATATCGGGACTTGTCGGCCCAAATAGGACGTCGGCCCATCGGGCAAGTGCACGGTATGCCCGATTATCAGTCCGTGCCTCCACAATCAGAAAGATCCTCAAACAATCCTTGTTTTGATCATTGATTCAAAACTGTCAAACATGACAAATTACCTTGATCTTTTTTTGTTGCATTAAATTTTTGGTTGAAATGTATTGCGCATACCTACATAGCTTCACTGTAGTTGTGTGTATTTTGTGTACAGTACTGTATACTGTACCTACTGTAGTTTACATAGCCTATTGTTTTGTTACTCTCTCCAACAGTGTGCTATTCCAGTTTATGTTTCCTCATGTTAGTATATTAATGCTCTCTCTCTCTCTCTCTCTCCCTCTCTCCCTCTCTGTCTCCCTTTCTCTGTCTGTCTGTCTGTCTGTCTGTCTGTCTGTCTGTCTGTCTCTCTCTCTCACTCACTCACTCACTCACTCACTCACTCACTCACTCACTCACACACACGCACGCGCACACACACACACACACACACACACACACACACACACACACACACACACACACACACACACACACTTGAAGCACTCAAAGTGCTCTCTAAACCTAAGCCCGTTAGGGCACATGTCCAAAATGTGAAAAAATGAAGAGTTTGTCATAGAACTAAACCAAATACATCACTGGAAACGTTTTGACCTGGAGAGTAACATATATCAATTTGAAGGTTCTCCATTATTCCTGCTTTGAGATTTTGACCTTTGAACCCTAACCTCAGGGCATATTTGAAGGCTTATAATTACGAGACAAAAAAGGTTACAGACATGAGACCAACTGTTATAGAAAGGTGTTGACATGGGCTATATTGTGAACATAGTCACCAAGGGGTTGAGGGGGGGGGCACTGTAGGATATGGTGAAAAAATTAAAAATCCCCCATTGAGCAAGACAATATTTAAAGTCTGATGCCAAAAATGTGTTTGACATCCACTCGAATCCCTGAAATGCCACCAATGAAATATTTACAACTTTTTTACAATTTTAGGGAAAACCCTAGATTTCCTTAAAAACTACAACTCCCTAGACACCTCTTTAGTATTTGTGTTGATGTCAGCACCCGAGTTGTAGTTCCTCTGTTTTAGGGTTCTGCTAGGGTTTTGAAAACATATATCTACCCAATATATCAAAAAGCACACAATGCCTAATAAATAATTGCTGCATGTATATTAACTGTCCCAAGAAAAGACAACAATGGATGTTTTATGAAGATATTTTAACTAAAACAGGAGACCAGCGCGCCAGCGGTCATCTCCATAGTAACGGCTAATGTTGCTACTTCCGCTATCAAAAATTTAAAAAACACCCACATTTTTTTCATAATTGAAAGCGTGATCATTAAAACCGACATATTTGGCGTCAATTTACTGTGGTGCTGCGTTATAAAACGCAAAGATTTTCAAGACAAGAGATATGTATTTTCCCCACTTAATGTCCGCCATTTTTGTGTTTCCGACATGAACCTCGAGAGTCACGTGATTGAGACAGAAAACAAAACACAGGACAGATACTATCTTTTTAACATCGGACTTGACAGCTGTCATGCCTGCCTTATGCGCCTGCAGTCCTAGTTCAATTTTCACAGCTTCACTGTATGTTGAACATGGTGAGCATATACATGGCCAATGTCTTCAGTGTGTCATACTTTTGGGGACAAGCCACCCAAAAGGCGCTCAAGCTTTCAGCACCACGGAGAGCAGCCTTCACGTCACCATCAGTTCAGTGTGATTGGCCGCCTCATCCAGCGGCATCACCTTCCCCACGTTAGCAGCTGACAGCCTCGTAATTATGAATATATGCCTAAAATATATAAATACTGAATAATACATAAATAATATATATAAATATATATAAATAATATATACATTTCGCCCCCTAGTGGATTGCTATCGTACAGGTAATATGAGTCTGTTAAGAGTGACAAAGGCTACAAAATATACATTTCAAAGGCAAATTGATATATGCAATATTAATTATATTATTTAGAATACAATATTCATTTTAATTTTGCAAGAGCGTGTGGCCCTGAGAGTGTCTGCTGAGAAAAATTCTAGCCCTTGCACAAGTGTAGTTGATGACCCCTGCTTTATAATATACTGTAGGCCTAATGTTTACTACAGACTTGCCTGAAAGGAACAACTCACACAATGGGATAAAACAGGAAACTGACTTAAATGAAAACTATTTATGAAACAAACAAAAGAGACATGACTGTATTTGAAACAACACTTCAGTTTACTGGGTGTAATTCATAAAGTATGCTTTCTAGAGCTAAGAGACTATGCCCTGATAGATATATATAGAGAGAGAAGGAGAGAGAGAGAGAGAGACAGAGAGAGAGAGAGAGAGAGAGAGAGAGAGAGCATTAATATACTAACATACTAACATGTGTAAACATAAACTGGAATAGCACACTGTTGACAGAGTAACAAAACAATAGGCTATGTAAACTACAGTAGGTACAGTATACCCAAAATATACACAACTACAATGAAGCTATGTGGGTATGCGCAATACATTTCAACAAAAAATTTAATGCAACAAAAAAAGACCAAGATAATTTGTCATGTTTGACAGTTGTGAACCACCAGTGACTGGGAGAGGGGAGAGGGTGGGTGCTAATGGGCTAACCTAAATGGTTTTTACAGTTTCAGAGGAATTTTTAGTACATGCGCTATCACAAAGAAATCTTAAAACAGAAGTGAAATAGCCCCAGGTTTACATACAAGTTATTACAGCTAACTAAAACTGCTGTCACAGTTCCTCATCAGTTGAGGAAGTATTCTCAAAGTCTTCCTCTTCAGAGAAGTCATCTAAGGACAATGTTTGCAGTCCAAGAATATTTTTGTATGTTGTGCGTGCTGTGGCCATTTGTGCTTCAACTTCACACAATCTTCTCTTCAGCACACAGAGTAGTCCCTCACGTCCTTTCTCCATTAATCCCTCTGTACTGCCTGAGAATGTGACATTAAAATAAAAAGAAATAAGCTAAGTGGTTACCAGAGAAACAAACTGAAGAAAAAGACAAACTATTTATTGTCCTTACATTTCCTATTGGTGTCTTCAGTGAGCTGAAAGGTAAGCTCTTCAATCAGTCCAGCAATACTCCTCATGTACTCCATGTGCTGCTTGACTTCGCGAACCACAATAAGTTCTTCTTCTTTCAGTCTAGCCAGCAGCATTACCTTGTCAAAAACATTTTCCAGAAGAAGCGCTGTCTGCGTCGTGCCCGCAGCATTCTGAAGGACATGGACTATTTTCCCTCCTGCCCTCTGGCAGGCGTTTCAGAAGCCTCCGGACAAGGACCAGCAGACTGAGGAACAGCTTTTTCCCCAGAGCTGTGACCTTACTGAACTCTGACCCCCGCTGACCCCCACACACCAATTCACAGTCACTCAGTCACTGACCAAAGACTTTTACACCATCACACTGCACTACTGGACTACTCTGCACATGCTCACTTTCACTTATACAATCTGTTTGCACAGTACTATGTACCGAACATTGCACTAGTCTAGTAACTTAGATAGCTACTGCTATTATTTATTTTTACACTATAGGTTGCTCATGTCATCTGTCTTTGTATCGCCTAATTTATCATCTGCCATCTCCTCTATTGTAAATTATGTTATGCTAGTTCCTGTTTCTAGTCTTCTCCCACTTAACGAACAATCCATCTGTATAATATGTTCATAGTACCTCCCTCAATCATTATGTATATCTTGCTCATTAACCTGTATATATGGTCTCACCTGTACATAGCCTCTGATCTGTAAATATTGTCCATACACTGTAAAAACAACATGTAACATACTTTTTATATACCACAATATTTATGCCACATGCACTTTACTGCCTATTGCACTTCTGGTTGGATGCTAAACTGCATTTCGTTGCCCTGTACATGTACATGTGTAATGACAATAAAGTTGAATCTAATCTAATCTAATCTAATCTAATTTTTTTTACGCTCCATATCACCATGACCTGCAATACATTACATCAAAGTGTTATCGTACAATCTCCCATAAAAATATTGGGACAGAAGATATTTTGCACGCTTGGCCCTTTCCACGTCATCAATTTTTATGAATATTTGCTTTTTTGTGATTTTGATGACTGCAGCAAATTTCAAACAAGCTGGGGAAAAAAGACCTGTTTGGATCATTCCACTAGTAAACATGCTCATTACTAACAGGTGATAATCTTATGATCATGCTTTGTCTTATTTATCCACCAACAGCAAACCCACTCATACACAACCCCGCCCTAAACTGCTTACTGCTGTGGGTGTACTACTAAAATAGAGAAATAACTTATAATAAATTTGATCACATCCATTTACAAATTACTGCATTCTTTTTTCTTTTTTTTTTTGTATATAGTGTCTATTGTCATAACATTTTTTACATCAGATTCGGTACATCAAGACGTGTGCATCAAACAATTTGTATTCAGTGCATTTCAGAGAAAGTACTTACATTCCCATGGCCAGGAGTAGTTGTCCACAGCCAGGAGTTCATTGGGAGGAGGGAGTTTTTCAACTTCCCCGACAGCAGCATTGTGTTCATTGATGGCAACTTCCAAGGCTTTCTTCTCAACAGCAATCTTTCTTCTCAGTTGATGCCTTTGCTTATTCCCACCTGCAATAAGAAACACAAAATCAGTGTGCACTCACAGGATGACCACAAAAGAGCACTATACAAAATAACTTGATGCATGTATGTGTTATGATTATTGCGACAGATGCTGTGTGATCAATTTTGCAGCAACACATTCATTATTATTTGAAAAATTGTGAAAAAACTTTTAAACAATCATATTATTTTGAATTAGAGGAGAAAATTGGTAGGTTAGGACAACTCTGCACTTTGCAGAAATATTGGAAATATTTCGATATTGCACTCAACCTTATTATGATTTTGAGTTTTTTGGTATGCTGCCCTGACTTGTAGTAAACCTACTTTGAAATATGTTTTTTTTTTATAAATAGATTTGCTATTTTTACTATGTATAAATCAGTAGTGAATACCTTTTTTCACAAATCTGCATTATTTTTTGCTCTTACCAGACTGACGATAGAGCTGAAATTTTCGCTGTTTGATGCCCAAATATAGCCCCTCGATGGTCCTCTGCAGATCATTTTGGATTGTTGCTCCTTTGGATGACAACAAACAAATTAATTCATGCCCATCTCAGTTTACAATCAGCCTCTTTTCAGATCCCCTGTACAATAGCACAGTCAAATAATTCTTTAAAATATGCCATCAAATAACTTTTTTAAAGTACCTGAGGTCCACTGCTGAACATCAGACACCCACTGATGAACTGTGTCTTGCTGTAGCGATAACTGAGTGGTGAGTTTCTCCAGGTCTTTTGTTGCCTCTGTAATCCTTTGTACAGTCTGTCCAAAATAAAATAAAAGGTTAACAAATGCTGACACAATTTAAAAACAAAAATGTTATTATACATATTTGCCTAGTTAGTACCTTGATGTATCTTTTGGCCAGTGTCCGGTCAAGGTTTTCTGCCTTTCGCTTGTTCCAGCCACTTGCCTGGATTGTTAGCATGTCTGTGCGAACTTGACACAAAATGTATGAGCAGTAATGTAGGTTCACAGTGAGGACATGATAATAAAAAATAGCACTACATTAAAAAAAAAAAAAAAAAAAAAAAAAAAAAAATATATATATATATATATATATATATATATATATATGGTCTCAATTTGGACACACCTATACATGAAAAATGCTTACCGGCTTTTGACATGTACTTGGAACATATGGCTGCTCGGGAGAGGAAGCTGTTAACCTGTTCAACCTCCTCCCCGATCGTTGTTCCAGCTCCTTCTTAATTGCGTCCCCCCCATTTTAACTGTAACACATTTACATGAATGTTATCATTTGCAAAACAAAAAGTAGAGGCAGAGGACAGACAATCAAAATGTGTGGTACAAATAGTAAGAAATACATCTAATTGTTATTATTACCTCACACATCCATGCATGCGCTTTTGCATGCATGATGGAGAGAAATGGCCGCATGTTCAGCAAGCCACCCAATTCTGGACAGTGGTCCACAACTCTCTGCAGATATGGCCAATATTTGCAGACCACATCAGAGAAAAAAACTGGACGGTCTGTGAAGCTAGCTGTTTCTGGAGATATAATGGGTATGCAAATATTTCTCCACGGAACATATTCAGTGCCTTCAGCAAAACCCCATGACGGCAGACAGCAACTTCAACTCCTTCCTCGTCAAGTTTGCTTGCAGACTTGTTGGCAGACTCTCGTGCACGTGGTGCACGCCCACTGACCCGCACCACATCTCCCTTTCCCTGGATTCTTTAACAGATGAGGGCAAATACAGACATTTAGACAGTTAAATTTGACAAAATAAGCTGTAAATAATGGTATTATGGCATTGGATGCAGTAATGCTACTCCAGCAACCTAATAAACCAAATAATGTTTAAATTTTGAAAAAAACAGGCAAGCATTCATAAAGATTTGAAATTGTGGTGTTACACGTGATGAAATATAAATTTAGCTTACATGCCCAGTTGTTCCATGGATGTAATCGACAAAGGAGGAGACCTCAGCATCATTGGCCAAAAAGACTCCATCAAAAAACCCATCAGATCTTGAAAGAAATATATAAATGTGGGTTACATTCACAGTATAAAAGTAATTTGTGGCTCACTAGCATTTCATTGTACATGAATGTTATACACCCTGGTTGGCTTTTGAAACGATATAATTTGCGGTTCCCATCCACTGCAACAGCCAACATGGAGGGTGTGCATGCAGGGCACTGAAAATGCTGGACCTGAGACAGCTTGTCAACTTCAAATTTGGCATAGGCCCATTCGAGGAAGGCCCTCTGCATTGTGTCCCCACATATCTTACCACTCTGAGAGAAAAAGTGAAAAAACAAAACAAAACAGTATGTTACCCTGTAGTTAGTACACAACTGACAATGTGTCGAAGGTTGACTTCAGACCGTGGTCATGATGATGGGCTCTGTCAAGAAATGTGTGCTGAAAGCTTGAGGATTATAAGAACAAGTCCTAACAATGAATCAGTTATAATCCAAACAAGATAACTTAAATAATGAATCCACTCACTCGCCCGAAGAGTTTTGTTCGACACTCGAGCATGCTGACAAAAGCTTGTCGCGACATCCCTGGGGCAGTGATTTTTAGATCCTCATGGCGAACAAGTCCACCATGTACAAGGTCTCAAAATTGACAGTGGCTGGCCAGTAACCACTTTCAACCAAATCACTTATGGTCACTGGCAAGGTTTTTCCACAGGAGCAGTTTACTGATGGAAGGAAGAAGTTGTATCTTCCTGAAATTACAGAGAAAAACAATTATCTCTTGTTCACAATAAAATAAATAAAATAATAAATAAAAAACACAATATGAAGAAATAAAAATTGTTACCATTCATTCCAATTAAAATAACTGGCTTTCCCTTGGAAAAGCTTGTTTGCCCATTGGAGCAGTTGCAGCAGGGAGGAACGATTGGTAATGCAATCTAAAAAGCAGAATTAGTTTACATATTAGAGTAAATGAAACCAAAAATTCAACAGTGATGGTGCTGTTTCTATCACACAAAACTTCAGCCAGCATGTTTGTTGGACTAAACCAGGGTTTGTGTAAAATGTAAAAAAGCATATATAACCTGAGACTTAAAAACTACCTTTTTCATGATAGGAGAATTTCCCTCCCTCATGCTGCTGAACAAAAGTGGATGGCGGCAGGTGTCTGAAGAACCCCTCCACCATGGATGCTCTGTTATGAAGCACCAGGGCCTCATGTGTGGAAAGGTCACAGGCTGTGCAGTATAGTGATCGTGGTAAACAGTCCTTACACATCACTACTGCAGCCTTGTTTCCACAATGATGGCAAACCCCCTCCTTGGGCTTCTCAGATGACAACATATTGTTCACCATGAAGGGCCTCATCACTGTCCAATTCTCCAGAGAGGAAGTTTGCCTGTTCCTCCAGTGTGAGGTTGTTCCGCACCACTTCCCAAGAGGTCTCGGACATCTTGAATGAGGGACTCTGAAAATGAAAAAGGAAAAAAGGCAATGGTTTATCTGGGCAATCACCACATAACAAATGAGGAAACAAGTATTAAGGAAAAAAAGGAAAAAAAAACAAACCTAAATTTTCGATGGTCACAGTTTCTCCAGTTGTGTCGGTAGATGGAGCACAGGAGGGTGTTACGCTTGCTGAAGAAACTGCAAAAAATATGAATATCCATTTAGAACTCGCTCAATGAATAATGAATGCAACTACTGATGAAAAAACAAACAAAAAACCAACCCGTAGCTGAATCTCACTTTCGTTTCTCTCCAGCTCTACTCCTTTTTGGCAGAGGTTGACCATCATTGTCCTCATCAAGCCAAACACACAGCTTTGTGGATTTTTTTTACCCTCCTTTTGTGTGTCCATGCTGATCCACCTAAATAAACAATTGAGCCACAGAATAAACCACCACTCACCAAGAACCTGGTTGTGGTCCTGTACTGTACTGACAGATCTAGAAAACCCTTTCTACATTAAAAAGAAAAGAAAGTGAAATATTTTGACAGAATATTATATTAATACTATATAAACGCTGACTGGCTCTAACGTGTGAACTCAGCTCAGCACTATAGCCTGCATTTGAATAAAGACACTGAACCAGGTACTGTACAGTTTTGCACCTTGATACTTCTTTCCTGCTATACCTCAGAGTCTTTTATAGTCTTAGACTTTGTAATTAGCATGTAATTAGTATGTTTTTTCCACCACGGAGATAATGTTATTTACCTTGCACTCATCCAGGAACGCATCAACCAGGAATATGGCATCGTCAGGGTCAAGGTGATTCATGCTTATTTTCCCTTCTTCTTCTTCTTCTTCTTCTTCTTCTTCTTCTTCTTCTTCTTCTTCTTCTTCTTCTTCTTCACATCAATGACATCGCACCACACAGGAAGTTAAATGCACAGAGGATCCGGTAGATTTCAAAATTAAACAGTGGACAAGCATCTAATCGTAACTCGTCACTTTGTAAACATTAGTTTCTCCCGCTGCCACGGAATATTGTGTTGATCAGCAAATCACCCTCAGACGCAACGCATGTAGTTGTCGAGGGTTTGATCCGTCAGACGGAGCGAAATCGTGGAAATGTGAAGTCTGGGGCCACAGCTGTGCTAGGCGATAGCAGCGCCCATAGCAACCAAAACGTTTCAGTTTTACATTATTCTGGCGAGGTCTAAAAAATCTTCGTAACAACGAGCAAGCTAGTGATTATGTACATTCACTGAGTGAATATTATGAAAATAAAATATATATTTCTCGCTAGAAATGTAATCAAAATGCATTTTTATGCAGAAACTAACTCAAAATATTGATTTTTTCACTATAAATGTTTTTTGTTCTCACTGCCGGAATCTTGAAGGTCACGTGACTTTGACGCAAACCCATAGAAAAGGATAAGCAGAAAAAATGTAACAGGGACACAATTCGAAGGCCATTATTGTAACCACTCTACGTTTTTGCACTTTGGACCAACGTAGCCAGGGCACGTTTTTATATGAGACTGGGTTGAACAATGACACTAATAAACACTACACATTTTACATTTAGTCATTTCGCTGACTAAGAGCGACTTTCAGAGAAGGAAACAATCAAAGTACAGTGTGATAGGAAAGTGTTGAGTGCTGTGACAATTATTAAAGGGATAGATCATGTCTATGATTATCATGTCCAGTTGTTGGTAGTGTTGTAGAGGAGGTCCTCTCTAAAGAGCTGGATCTTCAGGAGGTTTTTAAAAGGTAGAGAGGGACGCCCCTGATCTGGTAGGAACTGGTTAGACGTTCCACCAAAAAGTCTGGATTGCCCTGAGTGAACGGGTAGCAGAGCCAGACGTCGCCAGTGTAGCTCGATGAGCAGCAGGGTAACGTGTCCTTTTGGGTTGGTTGTAGACCAGGCGAGCCGCCGCGTTCTGGATCATCAGAGGTTTCACTGTGCAGGCTGGGAAGCCCGTCGGGAGGACGGTACAGTAATCTAGTCTGGATGAACACAGCTTGTGTCAGAAGTTGAGTAGCATGTTGAGTTAGGTAAGGCCTGATTTCACTGATGCTGTAAAGGGCAACTGAGGCAACATGATTGGAGGTCAGTAAGTTTCTCACCACCCTGGTGAGGGCAAAACACAGGGAGTCAGTTCTGATGCAGATGTCATGGTGTATAGTAGGTTTGGCTGGGAGGACCATCAGTTGAGTTTTTCAGGGGTTCAGCTGGAGGTGATGTGCCTTCATCCATGTGGAGACATTTTTGAGATTATCATGTACACATTTGATTTGATTTGATTTGATTTACACATCCTGCAGAAACAGAACAGTCTTCACATTAAGTTGGAGTTGTGTCGACCTGATGAATGTAAATCTGATATCTAATGACTTTAGCTCCATTTTGCTCCTCAGGGACATATCTGGCTCTTAAGCTGCTAAATGCTACAGGCGGACTGAGGCCCTGGATTTGTATGAGTCACAGTCACATGCTCATGCTCATGTGCAATATCTTTTTAACAGGTAGAATAATGCAGCAGCTGACACTGACACTGCTGTTATGTTCTCTCCTAAATAAAAGTGTAAAACAGTTGACAGTATGTTACACTGCAGCATTTTAGGTCTATAGCAATTCCGTCAGGTCATTCTTTCATTACATGTAGCCTATAGTCAAAGTCACAAGCATATAGATTTTCCAGGTGTGAGGTCACACAGTTTGCACAGCTCATACAACAGCTCTGGTTTCACCATGTTCACCAGCTAGTCCAGTGTTTTAAGCAAGCCTGCTGTGCTGGGCACATAGTGTAAGGCTCGATTTAGACCCACATCAAATTCATAAACAAATGTACTTCTTTTTGGTCGTGGAAAGTCAGATTCAACTCTTGGAGAAATTCAACTTCATGACACACTGTGTTTGCAAATGCAACGATCAGACCAGTCAAACTGCTCCACAGTCTGCCTGAAATGTCACTGAAACTGAGCGAGATCCAGGTTAGTTCATGCACTAATCATGCACTGGATCACAAGCTGCAGAATAGTGAGACAAAGATGTTTCATTTGGTTTGAGAGAGAGGGAGAGAGAGGTGGTCAAGTGACAAACTGTGAATGAGAGTGAGGGAGTGCCGGTGAGTTAGAGGAATAAAAAGGTATTGTTTCATAGCAAGTACATTCAACTCACATGTGCTGTGGGTGGCTGAGCAAAATTAAAACTATAAATAGATTAAAGAGTTGAGTTAAAGATATACTACCAATAAATAAGACTATACTACCAATAAATAAGACTATAAAACCAATAAATAAAGATAAGAATCGTAGGTTAAAAACAGCCGAGGACTCTACAAGGTAAGGTTTGCACAGGTTCTTTCAAATCAGGGGTGAACAGAGCAGATCACTTGGGGTATAATTTAAAGAAAAGTCCTAGGTTTATTAAACACAGATACTACTATTATACAAATACCCACCCCGTGTCCTGCTGCCACTGTCCTCTGCCTCTATCCAAGGCTGCCCTCCACTGCCTCGGTCCGCTGTCAACTCCTCTCCTCGTCGCCAATCATAGATCAATCACAGACTGGCATACTTTATGCGTGGGCCAACGGGCTCCGGTGGCCGTGCTTTAGTGGGGTCTCATTACTCTGACCCTGGCCCTCAGGGCCTGCATACTACTCCATTCTCTACATCCAGACCTACATTTTATATTAATGTAGCATTTATAGAGTTTATTTATTTATTCTTTATTTTATTTATTTGGGACTATCTCATCCTGTTGTATATCTGCACATTTAAATAATTTGGGAATATACTGGGAACTCTCACTCTTATATATTTCATGCGTGCACAGTTCTGCACAACAGCTGTTTCATTTTTATAAGATATTGTATATATTGTGTATATTTTTTAAGACTGCCAATATTGTTTACTTTATGTTTATTCTGCAGCAACTACACCAAGTCACATGCCTTCTAGGTGGAAACCTACTTGACAATACATCTGATTTTTATTCTTCTGATACAATTTCTACTTTACATAATATTTTCTACAGCACAGGTCACTAATAGGCGGCCCACAGTCCGAGTCTGAATCCAGGCTCTGGCTTGTACGGGCCCAGAGCACGATTATTATCACTTTATAGGAGTAGTGTAATTCCCAATGTGAATACAGTTGTGTGTAACAGGTGAGAGTCAGCTGTGTACACCAGTGAGTGTGTGTGTGTGTGTGTGTGTGTGTGTGTGTGTGTGTGTGTGTGTGTGTGTGTGTGTGGATGGAGGAGCTCTGCAGGTTAGCAGTAAGAGGAATAAATGTGCAATGTAGGCTACAGTGTGTTATCAAATATAAATAAATAAATAAAATAAATAAAAATAAATAAAGGCCTACATTCTACAGTATTATAAAATATTCTTCAATTGTACAGGGGAGGTGAACGTGCTGTGCTACAGCTAGTAGAACAATTCACACTATCAAGAGGAAAGCCAGAAATGGGAATCTCTGTATGTGGCATGAGAGCATGTGAAAGACTGAATTGCATGAGTCTGTGTGACAGCAGGCAGCCCCTGATCCAGTCAGTAAATCTAATGCCATACACAGTGACCACATACTAACTGGGATATATATATATATATATACTGTATATATACACACACATCCCAGTTTATGTGTGGCTGGCCCTCGTAGTTTTTGCCCTAAGACACTTTAGACACTTTATGTCAATGGCCATCCCTAATCCACGCAAATTTATATTAATGTGGATATCATTTTTCAAGATAGCTGATTGCTCAATATGTGGGGTCTTTACACCCTTAAAAATGCTGGGTTATTTTCATAACCCATCTGCTGGGTAGCTGTGGATTTTGAGCTAATTGGGTTGTTTTAACCCAAGGTTGGGTTAAATATTTTGACCCAACAGATTGGGTTGATTTTCCTGGTCTTTAGATTTCGGCGGGCTATCGATTTTAACGGACTGAGGACAGCTCGCAGATCAGTTTGAGAGAAGAGAGAAGAGAAAACTATGTAAATGGTAAGTAAACCTTAAATTATTATCATACAACATCTAGTATTGGTAGCTTAATGTGGTAACCAAATAGCTGTGTCTTAGATATAACTGAAAAACTTCACCTCACTCTGCAACTTTAGCCGTTTGTTGCTTGCTAGATTTTTTCCCCCTTCGCTAACTAGTTTTTTTCACCTGGTAAAATACTTTCCCTATAATATTTGTTTCCGTCACTTGTGACACACACTTCGATAGACTATCAAAGTCTAGCAGTGCAGGGATATTTTTCGCGTCAGTTGTGTGTGTATTCAGTTGTGGTAACGTTATTGTCGTAACGTTGTGGCAACGTTAGGATTGCCAACCGTCCCTTTAAAAACTGAGTCGTCCCTATTTAAAAACTAAAACACCGGTCCCGTATTGAGCTGAAATAGGACGCACTTTGTCCCGTATTACTGTGTGAATCAAAAAATAGTCGGTAAAATGTCAATCGAAAGTGAATAACACAATAATAGTTGTGTGTGTATTCAGTTGTGGTAACGTTATTGTCATAACGCTGTGGCAACGTTAGGGTTGCTCATGTGCCTTATTGTCATAACGCTGTGGCAACGTTAGGGTTGCTCATGTGCCTTATTGTCATAACGCTGTGGCAACGTTAGGGGTGCCACAGCGTCCCTTTAAAAATGAGTAAGTAAAATGTCAGTGGAAAGTGAATAACACAATAATAGTTGTGTGTGTATTTAGTTGTGGTAATGTTATTGTCATAACGCTGTGGCAGCGTTAGGTTGCCGTGGCAACGTTAGGGTTGCCACAGCGTCCCTTTAAAAATGGAGTCATCCCTATTTAGAAACGAAAACACTGGTCCCGTATTGAGCTGAAAGAAGGCGCATTTTGTCCTGTATTACTGTGTGAATCAAAAAATAGTCAGTAAAATGCCAATGGAAAGTGAATAACAGGGCGCTTTATATGAAAATTTACGGTAAACCTGTTCCCCGGCCCTGACCTGCTTGGTGACCAATTCAGTATATAATACATTGATGTGTTGTTTGAAATTATGTTTGAAAAGACCAAAGCTAAAAAAATATGGATGTCACTGGCTGTCGGGTTTTCAGCTGTTCACACTCCTCTTTTGAGACAGAGTAAGCAGTAAAAAGTGGTGTTATAATTTAGTTAGCATTATTGAGGACTTGTATTTGAATTGTATGAAGATGGGTTGAAAATGAGTGAAGTGGTCCTTTAATGTTGATGTTTAATTAATGTTTTATTTTTACAGATCAACAGGGTGACCAAGGTGCCCACCTCTAGGATCCTTCGGGATTCCTGGACTACAATTTTGAGAAACACTGCATTGAGATAGTCATCATTAATACTGTGTTTAGTGGAATTGACAGGTCATTTTGGCATGTACAGAAATGTTCTTATTGGACTCAGACTCCAGATACAGTCCGGTACCGCACTGTGCATTACCTGTGGTGTTGAACCTAACCTGTTGTACAAACTAATTGTTGAATCTTGTTGGTTTTTTTCTTCTCTTTTTTCTTTTCAGCCTGGAACAAACATGGTGCAGTACCTGGCGACTGTAGCAAATAGCATAGAATACCCCTATGTCCTCATGCTAGGGGAGGAGCGTCAGTGTTCCCAGGCCTTTGTGATCGTCGGAGGGATAGACTTGGAGCACCCATCTCTAAAGCCCTTCGAGGCAAATGTACTTTGTGACTTTCGGCTATACAAATAAAATTGAATTGAATTGAATTGAATCTCTGTTTGGTGCAGTGGATGGGTGCTTTAAAGCTTTATTTGTTTTTAATATAAACTATCCAAATCCATGTGCCCAGGTTTGGGAGTTTATTCAGGCGTGCATCTTTGAGATACCAGGTCATAAGTCCAATGCTGTGAAGTTGATCAGATCTCAACTTGTTGCGATGGAGTCATCCAACACTCTCAGTTAGTTAAGCTGCAAGTTCAGCTCTCATCATCTTCACCCCGTTAAGTGTTGTGTTAAGTGTTGATGTTTAATTTATTCAGGCAAAAACCTAAGAACTTTATTGTTGTTTTTTACTTTTCTTTTATAATATTTAGGTTATTGTATGTATGTTTGACTTGGCATTGTATTATTGGTTAAAACTGTTTTTTTTTCAGATGGATTTAGTTTTTACCAGCCAATGTTTCCCACACACACGCACACACAAAGTTTTAAAGTTTTGATGTGAACTTGTAATGTCAAATGTCAATAAAATAATGGACATTATGTATTTGTTTCATTGAATAATTTCATGTTTAATAACAATTTCAATGTTTAATACTAAGGTTAATGTTCCTTAATTAATGCTGATTTTGCTCTCAAACATTTTGATTTTAACCCACTTTTTTGGTAACATTAACCCAACAACATGACTGTGTTTTAGCCCATTTATTAGTTAATATAACCCAACAACATGGTTCTAGCCCATTTATTGGGTAACATTAACTGCTAACTAACAGCAGAGTAATTTTAACCCATTTTGGGTAAACAGGCTCAACCCAACATGCTGGGTCAAGCCTATAACCCAACCCTGTTGGTCTAAAACAACCCAGCGTTGGGCAGGTCCAACTTTGGACCAGCGTTGGGTTACCCAAATAATCCAAATTGGGTTATTTTCAACCCAGCAGTTTTAAGAGAGTATGTTACTAGCTCTGGAGCAGGTTAGGTGTACAGCAGTTTCACATGGTTAATGTATGTCGTTACGATGTAAACTACAGAAAACACGGGGTTAATCCTGAATGCCACTCACTGAGGCCAAATCCTCAGTGGCCCTCGATATTGTCAACCACAGCAAGACAAAGGTGTTAAACGAGAAAAGCACGTACATCGTTCTGGTGTTGATTGCAAGAACCACCTTTTTTTTCATACTTATTTACCGAAACAATTGAAATTGTGTTTCTGTCGATGGAGGAGACGCCGGCGAACGACACGGCTGAGCTGTTTGTGTATCGTGAACCAAAAATAAACAAATTCAAGTCATCACTGTTTGAGTCTTACCTGCATGTACATGTACATTTGTATGTGTATGCATTTGTGGGTGAAGAATGGCATATAATCAATTCAATTGTTCAAATGTCAAATGTGCTTCTTGTTTCTTTTAAGGAAATGGTCTGGCTGCTGAATATGAAGATGAGGAGGACAGTCACAGTGAGCGGGAAAGTGAAAATGATGAGGATGACGTCCGCTCACTCCGGTGGAGAACAGTACACAGTGCCAACTCTCCTGATTATCGTGAATGGCAGGGCAGCCTCCCAACATCAGATGATGCCCCCCCTCCCCCAATTGAGTCCTTCAGGATACTTTTCAGTTATATTACAGTTATGACAGTTATATTACTGACATTATATGAGGCTCAAGTCTGTCACAGCCAGTGTCTACTAAAGGCTCACGCCCCGACCAGGACGTTACGCTCCGCTCATTCAAACCGTCTAGTTGCACCCTTGCCTCTCGCAAAGCGAGGTCACTCTAAACTGTTCTCTGTGGTCGTCCCCAAATGGTGGAATGACCTACCAATGGCTACTAGAACAGCACTTTTCTGTTTCGAGATTGCTTCTCTGCCTAACAAAACTAACAAAACTAACAACTATTCTGTGCTCCTTTACACCTTTCTCACCTTATGTCCTCCTCTGTAAGTCGCTTTGGATAAAAGCGTCTGCTAAATGCAATGTAATGTATTGTAATGTAATGTCTACTATAACACTAAATTAAAACAGTTTATATGGATCACTACAGAAGTGAATAGAAAAAGGATTTCATTTTCATATTTATTAGAAGACAAGCTTTGCTAGAAGGTGTGTAAACCTAATGTCGTAAGTATGTAATGTGATATAATGGTTGAATAGGTTTCCATTTGAAGGAAATCTCATTGGCTACGGTAGCATAAAATAATACGTGCATATCTTTTGTATTACATTTTTTTAAGGGACCAGACACGAGTGACCCTGTCACTCTGGCGAGAGGCAGCGCTGTTCGCGTAAATTGAAGTTAACCATGTCAGAGGGACAATGGGCGGATATGGGTACTGTCTGAACAGTACCAATTATTCAAAAGGTAATGTAGGTTGTCTGTTCTTTTCTTGTGCTGACACCAAACGCAGGAACTTGAAAGGCAGAAAGGCAAACAGACAGACAGAGAGACAGGAGGACAAGCGGGCATGCAAGCAAGCAGGCAGGCAGATAGACACACAGATAGACAGGCAGGCAGGTAGAAAGACAAACAGACACACATAGGCAGGCAGCCAGAGCAAAAAGATAGACAGAAAGGGACACAGACAAGCAGGCAAACAGTGAGACTGACAGACAGATGGATGGATGAGGACACACATTCAGATCGGCACTGCACGACTTATATTGAAATAATGGAGTGGGGAAAATAATATGGTGAATGTACTTTTCAAATCTGTGTCCTGAAACATGCTGGGGACCTTACTATTTGATCTAATGGTTCTTTCTTTCCTACAGGTCACAACAAACTATACTGTTGGCCTATACAGAGCAACACCTATGGTGCATGGAGCAGGATGTTGCAGTTCTCACATCCAGATAAAAGAGGACATTTGGCTTCCCCTGTTACTCCTGCAACTGGAACAACCTCCATTGATGGTGAACATCACAGTTGTAGGTAGCAGGGATTTGGCTGCAAAGGCAGAGGTTGCCACAGGTATAGACGCACAGTCAGATGCAGAGGTACAGCCAGAAGCAGAGGCAGCTGCAGACACAGAGTCACTGGGAAAATCCAGCAGGCCCATCCATGGTGCGTGAGCATCACGTATTTTGTCCATCCTGCACGTGACTTCAAACCCCACCAGGAGCACTTACAGATGTAGCAACTTAAAAGTTCCCGTGTTTCCGTGACGGGACCGTGACAGGGCCATGACTGGTCCTTCACAGGTCCTTCGCTGGTCCGTGAACGAAATGTAATCCCCGCGATGACGTAGTCAGTGAGGCCCTGACTGGAAACGCCTCTAAGCAGTCTGTGTGAAAACCAGCTGCAAATGCCTCATTTGTCCACGGGGAGGAGCAGTGATGTTCCGCTCTCACCGTAGACCAGGGGTCGGCAATTAGCGGCCCATCAATTATATCTGGCCCGCTAGATGACGTTGATTTATTTTAATATATATATATTTGTTAAATATATCTTTTAAACCTCATGTTTCCCTTCAAAATACAACAATTCCACAGATTTCACAACATTTATTGAAAAGTAGCTGATAAATAACGTGACAAAACAGCAGCCAGAACATCCTCGCAGCCTCTTTACTTGACGCACAGGTCGGAACGCTAATTGGCACGTGCGTGCGCTGTAACCTGTGGAAAATAAAAGTGTCCTGTGTCCCTCTTGCAACGGACAACGTGAACAAATATGTTTTATTAAATGAAAAAAACAAAACCAAACAAGGTCGGCAGATCTGCGCTGCTGTATACATTAATTACGGCAGGTTGCTAGGGCAGGTTGACTGTTTCATGACAGACGCAGTGGGCGTTTAAGGCCGTAAAACCCCTAACCACACACTTTTATACACGTTGTTACACGCATTTTGTACAGTGCTCCCTTAATAAATCAGGACGTTCAACATACGTGCGGTTCTCACTCAGCCAATCAGGACGCAGCACACCCCCCCCCCCCCCCCCCCCCCCGCCCCCCATGGTCAAGGCCCGCGATGGAATTGTCAGAAAAAAATTGGCCCGCGTCCAAACTTAATTGCCGACCCCTGCCGTAGACTGTCTAAACTCAGACACATCTAAACAGATATGCTGGGGTGAGCTGGTGAGCCAATCAGCTGATCAGCTGAGCGGATCAGTTGATAGGAAAAAAAGGTTGTGATAAGATAACACTGAGGCAGCGCTGCAGCCGCTCGTATCTGCAACTCTATGTCACGCACAACAACAACATGCCAACATAAACGTTTTATTAAAGAAAACTCCTCTCGTAACGTCCGTTTTTAAGTATATTTTTGGGCCTTTTATGGATATGACAGCTGAAGTGAGACAGTAAGGAGGGGGCAGAGAGACGGGAAATGGCACGCAGTAAAGGGCCGTCTGCAGCGAGGACTGCAGCCTGTACACACGGGCGCCTGCACAACCCACCACACTACTGGCCATAGGCTAAATATGTCAAGCATGTTTGGTTTTAATAAAGTTTGCAGTATAAGCTTACGAAACCATCAAAAATATATTTAGGCATTCCATGAAAGACTTTATTCGCAAGGAGGCTAGGCCAGGCACAAAACAGGAGCTTGTCGAGGACATACAGACGTTTTGGCAAACGAGAGTCACCGTGGACTTTTGCAAGACTTATCTCTGAACTTTAAAAAGCTGTGCGGTGTATTACATTACATTACATTACATTGCATTTAGCAGACGCTTTTATCCAAAGTGACTTACAGAGGAGGACATAAGCTGAAAAGGTGTAAAGGAGCACAGAGTAGTTGTTAGTTTTGTTAGTTTTAGGCAAGGAAGCATTCTCGAAAGAGAAAGGTTTTTACAAGTTTTTTAAAGGTAGAAAGAGATGTTGCAGTTCTTGTAGCCGTTGGTAGGTCATTCCACCATTTGGGGACAACCACAGAGAAGAGATTACAGTGGCCTCGCTTTGTGAGAGGCAATGGTACAACTAGACGGTTTGAATGAGCGGAGCGTAACGACCTGGTCGGGACAAGAGCCTTGATTAAGACGCTGAGATAGCCAGGGGCAGATCCTGAAATGGTTTTGTATTATTATAATGGAGGGGGGCATAGTGGAAAATAAACAGTGGTGTCCATTTTATTAAAATTTATTAAAACCAAACATACTTGACCTTTTTCATACATATTCTTTCCATTTACGCTTTATGCCATTTAGCCTATGGAATGGACAAAAATGAAAAGGAGTCATTCATGTTTATGAGCACACTCAAATCACAAGGCTACTGTATAGTATACAGTACTTAAACCAGCTGCATTTTCCGCTCTGTGATCTGTGTGACACTGGGAGACTAAAAAGCCCATCAAGTGCAAACAATGAAAATGCTAATGAGCTGTTTGTAGATTTACCTGGCCTAAAGCGGGCACTACAGTAAATACCTGCATAACAAAGGGCTTCCAAAACGCTCATCTCTGCAGCACTATGTCGTGCACAACAACAACGAGCCCTCCCCTCCAAATAAACTGTTAATTAAAGACCCATCCCCATCTGAGACAGTCACGGACACGTTTCTCCGATCAACGGTTAATTTGAAGTCTAATGTGGATTTAAAACCGGCCGAAGCCTGGATTCACATGAACTCATTGTTTATTGATTCGGGTTCTGCTGTTGGACGTTTGAAGGTTTGTAGCTCCGGATATGTAGCTGCTCGGTCAAGTTTTGTTTTGGACCAACAGAGCGTTCGCGAGCCGAGCTGCTGCCGGTGCTGTGTGTGTGAGTAAGAGCTGGTGTTCACGGTGTGTGTGTGTGCAAAAGTCAGAGAAAGGACAAAAACACAGCTAAAATGACAACAACTCGGCACAAAAATATAAAAACCCGCTAAGTGATGAGGATTTTATTACTTGGGAAACACTACAAGAAGTTTTGGAGCGACAAAAATCTTTCTATGAACAAATGTTGAATCGTCAGGAAGCAAATTTCAAGTCTTTCACTCAGATTGTGTTAGACTCTGCCAACAGTCGTATTGATGGGCTTGTTAGAGAGGTTCAAGATCTGAAAACAAGCCTGCAATACTCTCAAAAGGAAATTGATGACCTGAAAGATATGGAGAGAAAGCTTCAATCCATTCAGTTTCTCAGCAAGACCCTGCACACTGTGACTGTATAGCCAAAATGGATTACTTGCTTGTGTGGGGAATCAAAATGAGTAAACTTAACGCCCCACTTCACATGATCCACTTGGAGTCACCGCTCGTTTCAAGACGTGTGAAAGTTGCCGTAGTTCCACGTTTTCCGATTAGTGGCGTTTCATTTATTTTGGGAAACGATCTGGCTGGAGGAAATGTGTTCCCTCTTCTCAAAGTAGTTAACGATCCCATTTCGGATATATCTGCTGAGTGTCCCACCTCTGTGTCTGTGCCAAAATTGTTCCCTGTGTGCGCAGTTACGCGCGCACAGGCCCGTAAATTAGGTGAGACTATGGATTTGTCTGAATCATTCATGGCTGCGTTAGGTGAGGGTGAGCCCTCCTCTTCAGTGTCTCCTGCTACTGAGGGTGACAAAGTGGCAAAATGTGTGAATGAGTCTGCTGATACGGATTTGAGTTTAAATGTCACCCTGTTTGAATGTTAATTGATGCCCAGAAAAATTATCCATCTCTAACCTTGTGTCTGTCCTCTGTTGTAGCCACTGAGGAAGACCGAAAACCCTATGTGTATTTTCTGGACAACGGTGTCTTGATGAGACGGTGGAGTCCCGACTCCAGTGAGACACACATGGTAAATCAGGTGGTGGTACCAACGCTGTTCAGGGCACAAATTCTGAGTCTCGCACATGACTCTACTTTAGCTGGCCAATTTGGTATTAAAAAAACATACCACCATGTGTTGCGCAATTTCTTTTAGGCCCGGCTTAAAAACCGATGTAACAAAGTATTGCCGCACCTGTCATGTGTGTCAAGTTGTCGGGAAGCCAAATCAAACTGTTCCTCTGGCCCCCCTGCATCCAATTCCGATGCTTGGGGAGCCGTTTGAACATGTTTTGATAGATTGTGTAGGGCCCTTGCCGAAAACTAAATCAGGGCATCAGTATATTTTGACAGTGATGTGCACTGCGACGCAGTACCCTGAGGCCATCCCGCTGCGCACGCTCCGAACCAAACCCGTAGTGAAAGCCCTCATTAAATTCTTCACAACTTTTGGCTTGCCCAAAACAATACAAAGTGATCAAGGCACAAATTTCACATCCAGACTATTTGCACAAGTAATGAAAGAACTAAAAATCAAACACATAACATCCAGTCCTTACCATCTGGAGTCACATGGTGCACTTGAAAGGTTCCATCAAACCTTAAAATCCATGTTGCGAAAATATTGCTTGGAGTCTGACAAAGATTGGGATGAGGGCCTCCCTCTTCTGTTGTTTGCCGTGCGTGAAACTCCTCAGGAATTGTTAGGTTTCAGTCCTTGTGATTTGGTCTTTGGCCACACTGTGCGTGGTCCTCTTCGGCTCCTTAAAGAAAAGTGGCTGTCAGAGTCGCCAAAACCTGAACATAATGTGCTTGATTATGTCAGTTCTTTCCGTGAGCGTCTCCATTTAGCATGCCAGTTAGCTCGCAGTAATTTGGCCCAGAGTCAAATAACAATGAAGCGCCGATATGATAAAAAGTCCCCTGTGTATTCCAACCCGGTGAGGAAGTTTTGGTGCTGCTTCCGTTGCCTAGATCCAGCTTTCAATCCCAGTTTTCTGGTCCATACACAGTGTTCAAACTCCAGACCGGAAAAGAAAAGGCCGAGAAAAGTGGCTTGATGCCAGCTGCTTGTTTAAGAAATTCAGAGGTACTGAGTAATTTGGAGAAGTTTTTGTCCCATCTCTCTGCCTCAGCCCCTGCAGATATTACCAAGTTGTTTGAGGATAACCTGTTGCTTTTTTCTAATCATCCCAGTCAAACATCTGTACTGTACCACGACATTGATGTGGAAGGCCACAAACCAATAAAGCAACATGCCTATCGAGTAAACCCGACTAAAAGGGCCATGATGCAGCAGGAAGTGAATTATGTGATTGAGCATGGGTTAGCTGTTCCCAGTGCAAGTGCATGGAGCTCACCCTGTGTTTTGGTTCTGAAACCCGACAGGTCTCTCCTTTTGCAGGACTTTAACCTGCAGATACAGCACAAAAAAGGTACAGAAAACGTAATAGCAGATACTCTGTCTAGGTGTTACTCGGAGGTATAAAAATTAAACATATGGGGATGTGTTTAATTCTTGGGTGTGGGGGAGTTATGACTGTGGTCATGTTTGTTTGTAGTCTGTGTATGTTTCTTTGTGTGCCCTGTGCTTGTGTCTGCTATTTCATATGCAAATAGGATGTGCCATCCCCAGGAGGCGATTGGAGTAATTTTCTGGTCCTAGCCTGTGATTGGCTGTACCTGAAAGCCCCAAAGATAAAAGGAGCCAAGATGGCAGCTGCCAGGTGGACACCACTTCCTCATCCTCCTCCTCTCCCAACTAGCGCCACATGTCCTTTTGTAAAACTGTTTGTATGACCTTAGAAATAGCTATTTGTTTGAAGAGTAGGGGTGGACTGCCATTTTGTTTGATCGTGTTTTCTCCTGTTTTTGTTAGTTTAGGAAGGTAAGTTTATTGTGATTTTGATTTTCTGAGGGAAGTGATTTATTTTCAAGATAGTTTGTTTTGGTTGTTTCTTTTGGCCTGGTCCACCCTGAAGTTGATTCCTTAGTTATAGTTGTTTGAGATTTTGATTTTTGTAAATAAACCTAAATTTTTCGTTTGTACATAAAACCTGTGTAAGTGGCTACTTGGGACTCGAGGAAGATTGAGGCACCTATTTCTTGTTATGCTCTAGACCCCTAGACTGGGGCATAACAAAGTGGATCCAGGAATTCCTGGATCCTCACTCAGGCTCTCAGTTAGTGGTCACATGATGGCCCCATTCAAAAAGGATCTGATTATTTATTCTAAACTCCCATGGACTTATTTCCTTTTACTCATATTGATAATGCTGAACTTCACAACTTGTCTGAGCAACAACTTAAGAAGAAGCCAAAGGTTAAACCAAATTGTGCAGTCACCCTTGATCCTGCTGTAGGTATTGTTAGAGAAGAAATCATGACTCACTTACCCTCTGCCTCTCTAATTTGAGGCATACTTTTTCTGTAGTGGGAGTTTCAGAAACTTGGTTAAACCAGGAAAATGCAGATTTGTATGGTATTGAAAATTATAATCATGTGTACAGATGCAGAGAAGATAAGGTGGGTGGTGGAACTTCACTGTATGTTAACATTTGTCTAGAGTATAAGGAAAGGCATGATATTGTTTTAAGCCTTTAGGTGAGAGTGTATTTATTGAAACTTACAATCATACAATCATTGGATGTATCTATAAACCACCAAGTCAGAGCATAAATGACTTTAACTCTCATCTGGCAGATGTGCAAGACACTATATCTAAAGAGAGAAAAGATGGGAGATTTTAATATTAATATAATAGATTATGTGAAACCCCCCCCAGATTAATTCATTTATGGATATAATGTTTTCACATTGTTTTTACCCTGTGATTTCCAGGCTAACCAGAGTAACTGACACCTCAGCCACATTGATTGATAATATATTTACTAATATGCTTGATAAAAAACATGAGTTCAGGAATCCTTTGTATGGATATATCATGGATATATCTCCCGATTTTTCTTTTAACTTCCACAAATTTATCTATGAAGGACAATGACTCTAACTCACCTACCTATAGACTAATCAATCCATCTACCGTTAACACTTTCAAAGAGTTGATGGAGCACTTGCAATGGGATCCTGTTCTGGGCACAGATGACCCACAGAAGACTTATACTATATTCATAAATGAAGTAATCAAATCTTATAATATTGCTTTTCAAAAAAAAACATGGATTACCTCAGGAATTCTTAAGTCCCTCAAAACCAAACACAAATTGTACAACAAATATCTCTCGAATCCGAGTCCATTTCACCATCAGCAATTTGTAAGATATCGAAACAAACTTAACAACAGTATCAGAGGGGCAAAGAAATACTATTTTAATACCAAACTCACTAAATGCAAAAATAATATGAGAGCCCTCTGGAGTGTCATCAATACAATTTTTAATAAAACAATAAAACAGAAATCTCTCCCCAATGAATTTAAAGTTGATGGCTCACTCATAAAGGATCCTGCAACTATAGCTTACCATTTTAATCAGTTTTTTGCAGAAATAGGACCTGAACTAGCATCAGAAATCCCTACGGTCTTTGAAAGCCCCCTCCAATTCATGACAGCACCTCTTACTGGTGGACTTCATTTAAGTCCTGTAACCTGCAGTGAAGTCTGTGAGTTGCTAAGCTCCTTGAAGAATTCTGCTCCAGGTCATGATAAGGTCAGTGCAGAACTACTTAAAGTGGTTTCTGATGCATTTGTCAAACCACTGACACATATATTTAATTTGTCCTTCACTAAAGGAATAGTGCCACAAGAACTGAAAATGGCCAAAATTATTCCTTTATACAAAAGCGAAGACCCTACAATATTCACCAATTATAGACCTATTTCCATTTTACCCTCCATTTCAAAGATCCTGGAAAAACTAGTTTACAATAGATTGTTTAGTTTCCTTGACAAAAATGAAATATTATACAATCACCAATATGGTTTCAGGAAATCACATTCTACCTTAATGGCAATTATCCATCTCATTAATAAAACTACACAGAGCTAATGACAATAAAGAATATACTATAGGAATTTTTTTTAGATTTGTCAAGACCTTTGATACTGTAGATCACAATATTCTGTTAAAAAAGTTAAAATATCTGGGACTGGATGAACAGGCTTTGCTATGGTTTTCTAGCTATTTAGACAATAGAAAACAGTTTGTTGTTTTTAAAAGAGTGAATTCCCCTTCTTTTAACATAAAGTGTGGTGTCCCCCAGGGATCTGTACTTGGGCCCTTGTTATTTCTTTTATATATTAATGATTTGCCAAATGTATCAGATCAGCTTTTCTAAGATTTTTTTTATGATACTAGTTTGTTTTTTCTTGGAAACCTCACATCTCTCTAATTACATCTAAAATTGCAAAAAATATTGGAATTATTGGGAAAATCCGGCATCTTCTAAATACAAAAGTTTCCCTGAATCTATATTATTCTATGATTTATCCTTTTTTAAGTTACTGCAACATTGCTTGGGCTAGTACCTATCAAACTAAACTGCAGCCCATTTTTAGGTTGCAAAAACATGCAGTGAGAATCATGGCTCTTTCTCCTCCAAGAACCCATACTTTACCTTTGTTTCATAAATTTGGTATTCTTAATAGTTATCAGATTAATTACTTCCAAATTGCTCAGCTTGTATATTGTTCTTTAACACTTCCCTCCTTGTTTGACAATTAATTTTCTGCAAACAATCGATTTCATAATTTCTCAACTTGTAAAGCCTATCAGCTTCGGCCCCCACAATCGAGAACTGTTTCATCACAATTTAAGATTTCCTACAGAGGTTCCAAGATATGGAATTCACTTCCTCCTCATTTTCTTAAACTCTCTCAACCAGCTTTTAAAAAATCTGTTAAACGTATGTTGTGTAATCAAGAACTGAATGTTCCGTTTTAATTTTTTTAACACCTTGATGTGTGTAAATTCTGGATCTATGTGTTCAGCTGTGTTTTATTTTTTTTAGAAGTTGTCCTTAGTTGTGTATGCCCTTAATACAGTAGCTTGCATTCTTATTTATACCCTGTAATTGATTCAGGAGGTTCTCTTGACAAGCCCCTTGAGGGTTTTTTCGGACCTCCTTGCATGTCCGCTGTGCATAATATCCTTTTGCTGTTCGTTTGTTTTTGAGTTTTTTCTTTTCTTGTTTGTTTAATCTTTTATGGACAATGTAATTAATTATGTGCTAAATAAAAATCAAATCAAAAATCAAATTAAAAAAAACCTCTCGCTTGTATTTGCAGGTCTGACACAGGCCTGGCAGCCCCGTGACGCCCGAACCGTTTTTTGTAACTTTTTTAAGGGTTAGTTTGTTGTTTACATGCAGATGAGCGAGAGAGAGGCGCGAGCACAAGAGAAGAGACACTCCTGTAATTATGCAAAGACTAGTAGTGGCCATAGATTAATGCGCCAATCGAACAGCTGATTGCGCGAATGCCAGCCGGCATTTTCCCAGAGTAAACAAAGGCAGCTGTCCAGGTGGAAGCAGCATTTAAAAAACACCACCAAGAAAAAAACACGAGCAAAACACGACAAAAGCACAAAACTCTCTAAAGAGAGATCAGGACTCCACGGAGTTACAGTGAAGAAAATAAAAACGAACAAAAGAAAACAGCCCACCACTAGTAAAGACAGAACAACCTAGATGTTGTTAATTTGGTTAATGGTGACATGTTGGATATAAACACCTTAAATTTAATTTCAATTCATGAAGACGCTCAAATCATACGGCTACTGTATAGTGTGCAGTACTCAAACCAGATGCATTTTCCGCTCTGTGACACTGGGAGACCAAAAAGCCCATTACTGTAAGTGCAAACAAAAGATTGAGCAACGAGAATGCTAATGAGGTGTGTAAGCTACGTCATCTCCAGGTAGAACAACTTTAAAGAACTCTGTGAGAGAAGCGCCGTCTCCAGGTGATACCCTGTAATTTCATGAATGGGTGGAGTTACAGTAAAAAATAGACACGCCCAGGAGACGCGGGGGGTGGGGGGGGGACTCAGCTGGAAGACGCCTGCCATTCAGCTGGCGTTCAGCTTGAATGGGAACTTTTAAGTTGCTACTACTGTAGCCCACCAGACTTTTTCACCAGGTTTCAAATCTTACTTCCGTTGAGGGCTAAGAAGTACCTACAATTATATTTATCACAGTTATCTTAGGGGAATACTGCAGTGTGTAAGGTGTGCGTGCATGGTGCAAGTGGTCAAGCGAGAGTGAGTGAGTGGCAGGGACCAGCAGAATGAATATGTGTGTATGGCAAAGCAACAGAGCTACTTAACGGGAGAAATTTGCTTAAAAAAGTGTACAGTCTGTGTTTGAGACGATTAAATAAAAGGCTACAGCATATCTCTCGTATATCATTGCACTACTGTGGCCAGTGAAGGAGATTAACCCCAGAGTTGGTACAAACAGTGTAAGATAAGTCAAGATATGATAAAATATGCTAGGATGAAATACAACAATATAAGATAACTTTATTTTGTGCCACCATTGGAGAAATTTACTTATTACAGTCACAATATACAAGCCAGTTAAAAACAATCTTTGCAAATGAATTAATATATAAATATATTCTGGAGCAGAGCCGTTCCGGAGCCGTTCCACATGCAGTGTATTTTTGGAGTGACAAAGACAAAGGGAGACGAGGACTATTCATATATGGGGTGATAGCAAACAGGTAAAACCAATCAAGGGGAGGGGCAAACAATTACAACAGCGGGAAAACCACACAAAGGGAGCAAGTCAGGGTTTGAAACGAGAGGGAAAAGGTGAGTACAAAATAAAACAGGAAGTGAAACATAAAGCACTAAACATGAACATGACTACGATTAACACATTTGACGAGACGCAACACTCACTCGGTAGATCATGATTTACACACTATACATATTGATCATCTGATGCTGCTTACATTTAACATAGTAGTCCAGTTGTGTAAAGCAGGCGTTATTTTCTGCCTACAGACAAAAGAACATAAATCCAGCCCTGTACTTTGGTTGGTAAGTACAAACAGTATTATGTATGTGTTTGTTATTCGTATATATTGTTTTACAATGCCATCCTTGGGCCTTTTGATTTTGTTATACAGTGGTCCCTCGTTTATCGCGGGGGATACGTTCTAAAAATAACCCGCAATAAACGAAATACGCGAAGTAAGTTTTACAGTTATTATACATGTTTTAAGGCCGTAAAACCCCTAACCACACACTTCTATACACCTTTTTACACGCACTGTACTCCCTTAGTCAATCAGGACGCAGAACACGAGCGGTTCTCCCTTAGCCAATTGAGGACGCAGAACACAATAGCGAGTCCGCGAAAAAAGTGAACCGCGATATAGCGAGGGACAACTGTATAACAACAAGTACTTAAAAAAACAGACAATAAATGCAATGCTTTATTTACTGTACTATGTTGTAAAGACTATTTAACCCTTTGGGGTCTGAGCCCATTTGGCCGTTTTTGAATACTTTTGATTTTGCCTTCACATACCACATAAAAAAGGGTTTGCCATACCCATGCTTGGTATCTTTTTTTTCAGCACAACTTCATCTATATGATCTGATAATTATTTTTTCACTTTGACCTACTTTATAAACACATTGGGCCCAAAAATACACAGAAATGATCGATTCCGAATTGAAAATATGTACTACTTATTACAATAAAAAAACAGAAACATGCTCTATGAACTGTCTTGAAAACAAAGCAAGTTCAAAATTATACAGAGAGCTACACCAGTGTTTTGGCAATATCCACAAGGTACAAGAAGATGGTGCGGTACCAGCGCACGGCTCTGCGGTACTGCAGCAGCTGGTTGGACAGGTCAACACCACCCATGGTTCTGTTGTAGGCGATGACTGAGGTAGGCCGGGGGTGTTTTTCACTGTCCAGCGTCCATCTTTATCCTTCACCCTCCTCTTGACCACATAAAAAACTGCTGGATTGATTGTGGAGCACAGTGATACCTCCCGTACGTCTATCCATTTCACAGAGATCAGGGACCCCTCCCTGATCCACCTCACAGTGCCCCTCTCTGATTTTTTGTTGAGAGCATTTTCACTCCCTTGGACATCCTTTCCTGTTCTCCCTGTACGTTCCACAGGCTCCAAACTTCAAGTTGGCCAAGTCAAGGAACAACTGGGGGCTTGTGTAAAAGTTGTCCATTTAACCCTTTATAGGGCACTCATTGGAATACTATGAAATTCAAAAAAAAAAAAAACTTCAGGGTGTTATTGGGGGCCATAACCAGAGTTTATTTCTGTTTTCAACATTTTCAAAAATTTCCATTGTCTTGCAGAAAACCAAAGTAAACGAAGTTACCATATTTGGTTCCTTGCCCTTCAGTGTTAAAAAATAAAATAAAAAATCCATTAAGTGTATATGTAAAATATACAACACCTATAAGGTGAAAGGAGCATGTATGTTTCACATTAGAACATCACTTTTAGAACACAAGTGCTAATACAGACTCCTTTCTTAATTAATTGTATAACATTATATGCATATATTTTTATAACACACACGTATAACGTACGTAATACAACTTTATGTACTGTATAACGTATTGCAGACCCTGCAGACCGCATTTGACCTCACAATGTTGCCTTTCCTGCTGCAGTACTTGCAGGTCTGGCATTTGGCATGTACAGGGGCATGAAAGTGGGAAAGGTCAAAGCGTACAGCCTCATTTAGTGTGTGGCTGCGGTGTCCCCGGACAGGCCCGGACTGTCTTGGTTGTGGGTGGGTGGGACAAAATCAGTGTCTGCCACATCATCATCATCCTCCTCATCATAATCACTGATGGTAGGGTGGGCGGGCACAACAACACTCTTCCTCCTCTTGGCATAAAACATCCAGGCAGACATTGCCTAAAAATTTCACACAATATAACAGTCGTTAAAAGGTCACAAACTGACAAAAAAATCACAACTTTTCACTATATATAGCTTTAATATTTCTAGAAATCAGTTAAAATTATCTCTGAATCACTGTATAGTATTACAAAAACCTTAGGCAACATTAAAACATAATGTCCTTAGTTGTATTGTATATTTTATTAAGAAAATGCTATAAGCATGCATTGTTAGGTGCATCGGGCATATGTCCAAAAATGGACACACCTAATGAACTCCATTTGGGGCGTATGATCAAATATGTTCCCTGCATTTTTCATGCCGTAATTTCACTCATTTCCACAAGCCCTCCACAAACTTACTTAAACAATATTTCATCACTAAGCACAACTATTCAACTATAAAATGTGTGTTTCATCAACTTACCATGGGTAGTTTAGAAATTTTGTACAGAAATGTTCGGTGACCTGGGCATCTTTAGCGTCTTTTTCCGACTTCAGAGGAGAGAGAAAGTTAGATGCACTCCAGGTCTCTGCTGATTGGTCGAATGTCACAGTCATGTGATATGTGATGTAGGGTGATCTCTTCTGAACGGCTGAGTGAGGACCACATGGTTCTTGGAGGATGGCCATTTACAAGGGTGCGGAAAATGACACTTGCTCTATAAAGGGTTTGGTAGCCGGTGCTGAGGTATGATGGCTGGATCAGGTGCATTACAGCATCATATGAGAGCCCATGTACTGTGTGTGTGTGTTTTTATCCTGTGTAAATGTTGAAATTTACTGTGTAGCCATTGCTGGAGTCAGCCAACACAAATAATTTGATCCCCCACCTGGTTGGTTTGTCCTCATGTACTGGGGCATGCCAGTTTTTGCCTTGGTGGTCACGATTCTCTCATCCACAGCCAATTCTCTTCTTGGGTGATAATATGCTGGACAGGCACTGAGGAGGTCATTGATGAGGGGCTTGATCCTGAACAACTTGTCGTACTCTTGTGTTCTCTTCTTCTCATCATTTGTTTTTTGTACTCCTCTGGGTAACTGGGGTGGATGCTCCAAAGCAGAGCCCTGAAACAGTCCCTCACCATCACTGTAGCTTGAAACAGCACGGATGTAATGGTGTTTTGTTTCCAGTAATCTGTGATGCTTGGCAGTGGCACCAGAGATGTATAAGTGAGGAGTCCAAGAAACTTCAACCTCAACATCAGCCCATTTGTACTTCCTCCCCATTTCTTTGCTCTTTGCTGCACGCTTGTTGGTGTTAGTGCAGAGTGTTCACACTGTGGTTGGGGAGAAGTACATCTGAAACAGGTCCAGAGGTGTATAGGCATTTGTGGAGCAGTTCTCCAGGGCTCCAAGCCATGGAGTGGCTGAGCCTGTGGAGATCTGGACCTCATCTGACTTCTGCTACCACGCCCTCTCTGGGTAGGCCTCTATGTCAAGGGTCCACTATCCTCGTATCTGTATACTGACGGAGGGTTACAGTTAATACATAGATAATGGAGTGGTGTGTGTTAATTCTTTTAATCCTTTATGTTTGTGTTAATTCTTTTGTGTGTGTTAATTCTTTTGTGTGAACAACAGTTTAGGATAATTATGTGTGTGTATTGCAAAATGTTGAAGGGTAGGGGGCAGTTAAAAGGATCATGTGCACTTACATGTGAGCAGTGATGGGAATAACGGCGTTGAAAGTAACGCCGTTACTAACGAGTTACTTCATCTATCGTTGTAACGCCGTTACCGGTACCAACACGCCGTTACCTCGCGTTACTGAACCAACCTACTCGTTTAGAAACTGGCACCTCACTCAACTCGCATACAGGAATGCCTTTTTTTCTCCCTTTGGTAAGGGCGGGATACGTAATGACGATTGGCTAAAGCAGAGATTTCATGTTGAGCCAACCAGAGACACCCGGTGGGCGGGTATACACACAAACCAACACACGGCCGTAGCGCGCGCACACACACACACACACACACACACACACAGCATGTCAGATGAGATGGCGAGTCCCGAGGCTGAGTCTAAGACAGCGTTTTCACGGTGGAAGTATAGGCAGTATTTTAACCTCGTCGAGGTAAAAGGTAAAAATGTACATGTTACATGCACACTGTGTCTAAGACCAAAGACTTTGTCCACGTCAAATGTAAGCAACTCGAATTTAATGAAGCATCTCTCGACTGCACACGCGTCTGTTAAGCTAGTGGCCACCGGCATGCCCCACGACAAAGGCAAGCTAGCTAACAAGGAAGGCTGGATTTTTCTGCTTCAGCTTTTACCCCAAAACTTACCACACAGCAGGAACTCAATAAAATTATAGGGAGGTATGTGGTTGAAAACATGCTGCCATTGAAAGTTTGTTTTAATTTGCAGCATGTCAAGTGTAAAACATGTCATATTGTTTAACTGCTTACTGAGGTGTCTACACATAGATAGTCACATACTAAGGCTGATATTATTATGTACAAGACATATGGGTTACATCAAGAAACTTGGGTTGTCATTTATTAGACTTTGAAGTAACTTAGAGAGGAAGCTAGTCAGGGCCACCTGTGGTGGGGTCTCCTGTTCTTTTCTTTTAGAAGAAGAAGATTAGATCATTAGGTCAAAAGAGCCATTTGGTGAAGCAGCCTGGGAAGGAAGCCTCCCCCGCTCTCCCGGCCCTTTTTATGCCCTTTTTATGGCTAAGTGTTATCTTTCTTCTGGGTTAGGAGAAGGGATCAGGCAAATAGAGAAAAGAACCATTTGTGGGGGTATCCTGGGAAAGGAGCCTTTCTCTCTTTCCCTGGCCTTTTTTATGACACAAGTGTTATAAACGTTGTTGACTTGAAAGGCATGTTCAGGAAGCTCATCATGTATATAAGGGTTTGCTCTGTTTAGTTCGGGAGGGTTTTTTCATTTTTCGGCCAGAAGCCCTCCAAGTACTTCGTACTTGCTTCGACACTGTGCTTGTTGTAATAAACTTGTTATACGACTAAGACGGTGTCGGCGGATTTTCTCTTTAAACATCTTCATCTGCATCACCACCGGAGAAGCACAAGGAACAAGAAGAATACACCACAGAAATGGCGTTGTCGGCAGGATTCGTGTTGCGACCGAGGCGCGGCTGGACGCAGCTCTGCTTTCCTCCTCTCATCCCAGGTGAGCGTATTCCGTTCTGCTGTTCGGGGGGTGGCTGTTGGCGGTTGCTGTAGTCTGGCTGTGTTGGTTCGCACCGAGACGGTCCGGTGTGGGTAACGTGTGTCATGCTGTGTTGATGTTTGCGGAGAAGTTCCGTTTAAATTTGTTTACTCTTCATCATTTTACTGCGTTGCTGGCAACGGGGTAGGGGGGAGTGATGGTAGAGTAAAATTATGGTTCACATTAGAATAGTAAGGTTGCGCAATAGGAGAGGATGTCTTACAATTAGTATTGCTAGGGAATTAGGAAATTCCACAGTGTGACTGAGCGTACAGGATTGTAGGCGAGGTGAAGACATCTTACAATCCGTAACGCCAGAGAGTTGGGAAACTCTACAGTTTGACTGGGCGTGACGGATTGGGTAGTTAGAGGTAAAAGGCTAAAGGCCTTATAACAAGTAACGTTAGCTAGAAGTTTGGAACTCAGCAGATGGTCTGCGGCAGCGTGAACGTTTGAGTAGGAAATAGGAATAAGGATTTAAGGTAGCCGCGAATTCGGTAAAGCCCTCTGGGAGGCGGTTTTAGACGGGCCCTAAAACCCGGACAGTTCACTAGGTGATGTTCAGGTCGGTTATAAAAGTATAACTGGGAGTGTAGGTGAAAATATTTGTAGATAGATGACCGCTCTGTCGTGGGCTGACGAGACACGACTGAAGTCGTTTTGTCAGATATTCTGCACTTCATGAGGTAGCAGAAATTTAGATTAATAAGGATGCGGCTGAGCATGCTCAATTAGGACGTATGAATGAGTTGTCTTTAGGATAGATTGTCGATCGTGATTTGTCTTTCTGTTTGTTATATTATGTGTTAAAGTTAAGTGTATTGATAAGCTGGAGAGGGACCCCTCCTCCCTCTCTCGGGCTCTGTCTCTGTGTCTCTGTTTCTCTGTCTTTGTTGAAGAGACATCAGCACTGCAGGCTGAAATTTGTGTGTGTGTTTGGAGTTTGACCATTTCTCTTTTGGAAATGTGATCAGTATTCCAGTGTTTATCTAATGTAACTACCTATTGCTATATCATTAGGATTTAGTTTAAGGTATATATATATAAGTTTTTAAAAAAAAAAGACATTTTTGTAGATCTATGAGCCTTTTTTAAGGACTTAAAAAAGGACGTTTTTTATATGATAATGATAGGAGTTAATCATTTGTTTTGAGCTTCCGAAACAGATTATTACGATATATACGTAGTGGCGAGAGTAACGTATAACTTTTTAGAAATAACCATGATTGAGAAGAGTGAAAAGTACTGAGTGAGTGCTGAGGTGAAGGCTTTTAAGAGTGTGGAGTGCGTTGCACGGTTGATGTTGGGAAAAGAAGGTGGAATGAGGTTCGGTGCTGAAGAGCGCAAAGGTAATATTAGGGTTATGATATACATAGTTTGATGAATGAAGCTATGAGCCTTTTTAGAGACATCTCTATAAATAAATTATATGAGCTCCATAAAGATGGTCTCTATAAGATTCATGCGAAATAAATAAATAAATAAATAAATAAATAAATAAATAAATAAATAAATAAATAAATAAATAAATATCTATTTAGGATAAGTAAGGAGATATTGAGTGAGTTTTGATGTGGTCAGTAACCCTAAAGTGTTGACTGCAAAAGAAAGGGGGGTTACTAAAGAATGTGACATGGAACTGTGATGATATTAAACGAAAATCTAATTCTTGCTGTTTTCCATTGTTCTTTGCATCTGTGGGGGAGACACGGAGAAAAAGGCGGAGACTGAACGGGGGTTACACGAACCAGTTCAGTGACGTCAGACTCCAACCCAGGCCACTGCACAGGGCCAGTACTGATTTTGTTCACGAGCTCTTGCTATACCTGCTGGTTTTGGAATATGTGTATATGCATTTATGATCACTAGAAACTGAGATCTATTTGCTTATATATGTATGATTAGATGTTTCTAGCTGAAAGTGGGAATAGTTTATACTGCTTTTATGTGCTATTTTGAGCAAGCTTGGCAACTGACTGATCAGTTAAGCTGTTGTATTGTGGATTACAATTGTGATGCGTTGCTGTTTGTGCATTGTCCTGCTGTTTGAGTTATTCTAAGCTGACTTGTGTCGTATGATTGCATCTAAGATTCTTTAAGGGCTAGAAGTAAAAGCTGTGATTGTGGATACTTGCTTTGTGGTACATAGTTACTATTGATATCTGTTGGCATTTAGAGATTTTGCTGATAGCTTTTTGGGCTAGAGAGGCATTGTGTGGATTTAGTGGTGTAATTTATTGCATTAATAGATCCCCTAAAGTTCCTTGAAGTTGGTGACTTTCTTTCTTAGGTTTATTGACTGTGGCATAAAATAGTGATACATCAATAAAATAAATTAGTAAAGCGACTCCAAATTAAGTGATTAGCCTCGAACACATTGAGATTATTTTGATTAGTTGATTGATTAGTTCCCTTAATAAAAGAGGTCTCACGAATCTCAGCAAATTGGTCCCGCCGTTGGCCAGGGACTGATCAACCCTGACCAGTGAAAGGAACCTTTAATCCGGATGTCATTAAAACACTACAAGTGCTTGTTTATAAGGCATCATCTGTTACAATGGGGTATCCAGTGACTATTCTTACGCATCATAGTCTCAGGAATTTTTTTGAATGAATTAGGGTAAATATACATTGACCATGCCGAGGCTTAGAGACTATCATAGGCTTCTAGAGCAAGAAGATGTTATTTTAGCAAGATGTGTCACAGTGAACCCGGCTGAAACTTTGCTAACTCCAGAGGACGGTGAGCCACATGACTGTGTTTATGAGGCAGAAAAGTATTCGAGACTTAGATCTGACTTACAAGCCCTCCCATTGCGTGAGGCAGACTTGGAGTATTGGATAGATGGATCTTGCTATCGTGTGGGAGATAAGTTGAGTGCAGGATATGCCATAGTAAAAGCTTAAGCATTTTGTTGTGGAGAAGGCTAACTGAAGCATGTGTGTTAGCCAAAGGTAAGCGAGTGACAACAGATTCTGCTTATGCTCACAATGTGTGTCATCTATTTGGGTCAGTGTGGAAGAGCCGAGGGTTTAAGAAAACCGATAGTTCCTTAATAAAATATACCGCTCAAATAATGAAGCTGTTGCATGCTATGATGAAACCTAAAGAGATAGCAATAGCTAAATGTGCAGCTCATAGAGCAGATATGTCCAGAGTAACGCAAGGTAACAAAGCAGCCGATGAAGCCGTAAAAGGCAGTCACAGGAGCAGATAGAGTGGGAAAAGTTTTGTTGGTCACACATGAAGTTGATTTGGAGGATAGAGTCACTCTTAGGGATGTGTCTTTATGCAGAATGTAGCTTCTGAGATGGACAAACAGTTGTGGAGAGACAGGGGTGCCACCCAGGATTTTAGGGTTTTTGGAAGAACCATGCATGGCTGATAATAGCTCCTCCAGATCTGTTAGGATGCACATGAGGTAGCTTATGTTGCAAGGGGGGAAGTTAAGAGAAAGGTTATAGAGGAATATGGATTCTGGGCACTATGTCTACTTGCACAGATTGATTTGCCATAGGCAGATGCACAATCTGTTTAGAAAATAATGTTCTAAGGGGGGTGATGATTCCACCTGGTCGCATTCTGACTCCAAGGGGTCCTAGGTGTGAGCTAGTTGTGGATTTTGGTGATATGATCAGACCAGTTGAAGGTATAAGAGGCTTATGATGGTTGTTGTGGACCAATTTTTAAGATGGTCTGAAGCTTGTCCAACCAAGCAGAGGGATGCTCAGTCTTTTGCCAAAGTTTTTGCCAAAGTTTTTGCTAAAGTTATTTGCTAAAGTTTTTATAAAGAGAAGTCATAAGCAGGTTTGGATAAACTAAAGAGTTCGTTGACAAAACAGTAAAATTGATTTTGTAACAATTGTGATTAAAACAGTGTTTTGGTGCAGTGTATCATCCACAGAGTCAAGGAATGAAGGAAAATTAATGGGGGCATGAAGAATAGAATTCTAAATTGGGTAGTAGCACGTCTACTGGCTCAGTGTTCCGCTTAGTGGGCAAAACAATAATGCAGGGATAGCGTACAGTAGGTAAGCCTGAAAAGATGAGGGAAATGAGAAGTTGTTGAACGAAGAAGAGGAAAGAGTAAAGATGGGAAAGGGTTTGGAAATGAAATAGATTGTCAAAGCAAGATGATGAACGGCGTAAACTTTATATATAAGTTTGTGTGATAGCAAAGATGGACGACAGATGATGGAAAAGTGAGTTTAAATGATGGGAAAAGAGTATGTAGGGGAAGAGAGGCAAATAGAGAAGGTTTTGTATGTGAGAAAAAAAAAAAAAGCTATGATATTGAGATGGGTTGTAGTGATGCTAGAGGATCAGGTTTAGATGCCACTAATGCAGAGGACTGAGTCAGATGATGATGAGGAAGTAGGGTTAGAAGGTGAAGTGGAGGAAAGAATTTATTTCATTTTAACTAGGTACAATACATTTATAATTTAACATATATTTTAGTTGTCTAGTTATTTAGTAGAGGTAGGATAGTAATGGGTGTTAAAGAAGGGGAAGTAGCTTATAGGTTTGCATGAAATTTATATTAGATATAGAAATGTATCAATAATCTGAATTGTATATGTTATTTCTGTATATGTTATTACTGTATATGTTATGTCGGCAAAGATACTGGTTGGTGTTTTCTGTTTCCCTCAGAACAACAGTGGGGGAGGACCGCCATGAGGGTGGATGATGATTCAAGGAGCCCCAGCTGTTAAAGGGATTCAGAAACTCCAATAAACCAATCAAGAAGGACAATTAACCCGGACTCCAAACAAGGACATTGTGAGAAGGTTCAGAGGAAACATCACCTCTACTATGCCGAGAATCAACAATGTGGAGGAACTGTGAACTCGAGAAACAACAAAGAAGAACGGAAAATGTAACATATATATGTAATGCATGTATAAGAAGTTATTGTTAAATGTTATTTTGTATCATTTATTATGTTAAAAATGTAGTAAGAGATTGGGGTACTATATGTGGCCGCCTCGGGCGGAGGGGCCGTGAAAGAGTTTTCCTGTCCAAAATTATGGAAGGATATTCAGGAAATATGGCTGCCAGACAGGTTTTTCGCTTTCACACTCCAGTAAATTGCTCTATTGATAAGATTAATTTGAAAGGAACTATCATTTTTGTCAACGTTATAACCATGTGTAACACTACTCTGTTTATCGGGACTCTGTGAAGTCCCGAAGGGGGGAATATGAGGTGTCTACACATAGATAGTCACATACTAAGGCTGATATTATTATGTACAAGACATATGGGTTACATCAAGAAACTTGGGTTGTCATTTATTAGACTTTGAAGTAACTTAGAGAGGAAGCTAGTCAGGGCCACCTGTGGTGGGGTCTCCTGTTCTTTTCTTTTAGAAGAAGAAGATTAGATCATTAGGTCAAAAGAGCCATTTGGTGAAGCAGCCTGGGAAGGAAGCCTCCCCCGCTCTCCCGGCCCTTTTTATGCCCTTTTTATGGCTAAGTGTTATCTTTCTTCTGGGTTAGGAGAAGGGATCAGGCAAATAGAGAAAAGAACCATTTGTGGGGGTATCCTGGGAAAGGAGCCTTTCTCTCTTTCCCTGGCCTTTTTTATGACACAAGTGTTATAAACGTTGTTGACTTGAAAGGCATGTTCAGGAAGCTCATCATGTATATAAGGGTTTGCTCTGTTTAGTTCGGGAGGGTTTTTTCATTTTTCGGCCAGAAGCCCTCCAAGTACTTCGTACTTGCTTCGACACTGTGCTTGTTGTAATAAACTTGTTATACGACTAAGACGGTGTCGGCGGATTTTCTCTTTAAACATCTTCATCTGCATCACCACCGGAGAAGCACAAGGAACAAGAAGAATACACCACATTACATTTGTAAGTAAAGAAAATGCTTGAAGTTCAGTTGTAATTGCGTTGAGGTGCAATACATTAAAACCTGTATGGGTATCTGTTGTTTGCTTTACTCCAAATTATTTGGCATTTTTTAACTTAAAAAAGTAACGCATTAGTTACTTTCCTGGGTAACTAGTTACTTTTATAGTGTAGTAACTCAGTTACTAACTCAGTTACTTTTTTGGGTAAGTAACTAGTAACTGTAACTAATTACTTTTTCAAAGTAATGTGCCCAACACTGCATGTGAGAAGTAAGCAGTCTAACTGTCAGTTATGCAAACCACACTTAATCTCAATAACACTCCACTCAGCTTGCTATATCTTGTTTTACCATATATAGAGTGAAAAATGCATTAATCTACACTCTACTGAAATGTAACGCCTGCTTTGTGTGTTTAATAAAACGAGCCAGAACTGTTGAAGTTCAGAACTCAGCTTGGTGTGATGGTGAACGGACTGCGGAGTCTGTTTTCCCTCTTGCAACAGGTGAAACTGAAGTACTTGTCTTTGTCTTCTTTAAACTCAATATACATACAGAATTCTGTATACTGGTAGGATACAGAATTCGGGGTGGTTTGAATCACCACAACAATACACATGACAACAACAAATAAAAAATGAGCGATTGTTCAGGTTATTGTTCATATGCACATGATGGATAGTGAATTTAAATGTGGGCACTAAAATTGTAATTCTTTGGCTCCCTACAACAATGGGAATACTCAGTTTACAAAAGATGAAAAAAAACAGCCTAAGGGCTTGATGGATATCCAATGACCGCTTTATTTCCGTCTCAACAACTTTGTCTTCTTTTCTTCCAAACACTCTTTCTTCTTCAAATTACTCCATCTTCTCCTCTGCTCACTCCCGAATAAAACTCCCACGGTTAGGTTCTGGTTCAATGCAAAAAAGAAAAAAAAAGAAGATAGTTTTAACTCCACACTTTCAGAGTTAGTTAAGGACAGTGCTCCAGGTGATCTAGTTTTTTTTCTACAGCGCTTAGAAGAAAGATGTCATGTGATCTGATCATGCCAGCATGATCATAGACCCCAATAATTCTGTAATATTCTACAACCCTCATAGACAACCAGATTAAAGTGTTACTGTTTAGCCTTATTTAGAATTAGGTTGCATTGCTAATTCTAATTGTCTAAGTTGGAAACCATCACTGGGATTTTATGGGAATAACCCTGTCTAACTGCAGGCCATCACTCGAGTATTAGTTTGCACAAATAGATGATGATTTAGCTGAAACTACACTGATGTTTAGTTAGTTTCGACTGTAGAATGTTTTTTTTGCTGCTTCTTATCTCACCTCGATTACAGGATTTGCTAAATATTAACAAAATATACAGTACTGAGACTGATTCATTTATAGGACACAGTATACCCACAGGTAACTGCACTTATATACATTATTACAATATTCGAAGTAACTTTCAGTAATCAGCCATAAATCTGCCATAAATCCAAGATTGATAAGACATGAAGAAATACAGATCGATTGCAGTAGGACTGCACCGAACTGTGCCGTGCAGCTTGTCTGCAATGACACCTAACCTCTTTTTGTGTAATTACTGCTTCGTCCTCCTGCTTCCAGTGTCTGATGGTCTAAATCACTGGTGGTGACTCCATGGTGATTGAGCAGTAAGTTAACACACACATGCATTAAATACCATGGAGATATCTTGTACAAAGTCAGCAAAGTGGTAGACATAAACTAATGTATATGCACCTAATTAGATTTCTTAGATTGAAAGAACTACATAATACGTATATGCTTTCCTTTTGGTCTTACAGGTCTCCTGCAATCCAGCTTCTGTCTTGTCCTCTATTATAACCAGACATTATGTCTTCTGTCTATCTCCACTGTTCTCTCTCTGTCTGTCTCTATCTATTCTGAAAAGACATTTTATCTTTCTATCCCTCTAATTGTGTTCCACTCCATCTATTTCCAATAGACATTCTATATTTCTATTTCACTTTCTGTTTTTGGAAACAAACAAACAATTCTGAACAACTATCTGAAATATACTAATATACAAACCTGAACTTTAAGCAAAACAACAATGCCAAGGAAGAATAAAAGGTCTGAAAAACTGTGCTCGCAAAAGTTCCATGACTTTTCCTGTACGTCAACAACAAGCACCATGTGTTGATCCTCAGAACAATAGAGAAGTAAAGATGTCTGTGCCTTCTAATGCAAATGTCACAAGGGTATGTCAACTCAATGCAGCACATGTACCACTGGTATCATATGCTGACTTTGTAAAGACAAGAATTATCAATGATGATCAGTGTGTGGCAGGACCTTCTCATGCTGACTATATGAATCTTAGAGATCAGACTCCTGAACAATATGTCTGTGGATCCCACAGCCAGGCTTCAGTTAAATATGGCAAATCGGGGAATCAGCAGTGTACTGGTAACTCACTAACTTTTCTTGCATTCTTAATGCCAACCCTCGCTGTAGCTAACAACTTAGGACCTGCTGAAATCCTACCTGAACTGTCTGATCAACATATTGGGGAGACATCTGATAGACAAATGTGTACCATTTGCCAAAATTATTCCTCTTCTAAAAGGCCAACGAAGAGCAATAAGTCGTGATGTTGTATGTGTTCCATCTGAAGTAAAACAGACAGTTGATTCTCTGCCCAGAATGAGAGATCGGTCTCAAGCCATAAGGAGTAAAACTGAAGTAAAGGACTGCAACAGACTGAACAAACTGATCAGAAAGGCAGACTCTGTTGTTGGCTCTAAGTTTTTGGTGGAGGACAGGATGCTGGCAAAACTGCTGGCGATCATGGATAATCCCTCTCACCCACTCCACAAAACACTAACAAACTAAAACTAAAGAGCAGCTTCAGCAACAGACTCATTCAAGCTCGCTGCTCTAAGGAATGAGACAGGAAATCGTTCCTATCTACTGCAATCAAACTTTTTAACTCATCTGCCTCTGTCTGAGCCACTGTTATAGAACTAGACTAAATCTACCTGTCACCTTTTGCACTCTGTACCTCAACACTCCAAATACTGGAACATTTTCGTCATATTATTTTTGTTCTAATGTGGCCAGGATAAGGTGAAAAAAAGAGAAATTAAACCTAATAATTTGACCCAACAACCAAATTAGGGAACGGAACCGACAACGCCACCCTGGGAATTTCACCCAGAGAATTAATTTGGAGAGCACACAGGTACGTTTACTCAGTAAGGCATGAGACGTGGTTCAGGTATTTATAGAAAAAAATGCAATTTTATTGTTAAATAGTTAGTTTCAAATATTTAAATTTCATTCATACAAAAAAAATATACACAACAACAGCATGACAGCAAGCACATCTATGCTGCTACACTAATATAAACCAATACAATACAATATTCGTGTCCTTTTGCACATTCGTATTTATTGTGCATATATTATGCCTATTGTACACCCATACTATATCATATATATCATCTTGTGTGTATATATACATATATTTATCTACTGTACATCACCAACAAAAAGCCCATATTGACTTCTGCTGCACATTTGAATTATCGCTAGCAATAATATTTCATCCTGGTGTTGTACTTAGGCCAGGGACAGTGAAGGGAAGAGGAAAGTTATTTGTCAGCCAGCAGCAGAAGAAAGGACATTAACTCCTCTGGCTGGTGTCTCCCACTGATTTGATTGTAAATCTGATCTGCTCACAAACATTTTTCATCTCAATTGTGTGACGCGTCCTCAAGCAGCAGGATTCAGCCGCTGCAGAGGCACGGAAACTTGTGTAAAAGCTGCCAGCGGCTTTACGAGGCCAGTGGTTTGTAAAGAGTACCACACCTATGGAGCATCTCATTAACTGAGGACAAATATGTGAAAGTTACTCAGGCTGGTTTTCCCTGGATAATAATAATCTGTGTTTAGCACATTGCAGGAATCAAGCCAGTTACATAATGTTGTAAACAAGCGTGTGATATTGATGTTATGCTACAGCCAAAAAAATCAATAGTGTCATCACATATAACCAACAATGTGTGAGTTAACTGTCACTCACCATCCTTTAGTTTTATTTATTTTGCACAGTTAAAATGACATAGAAATGACAAAGATAACAAATAATGTTGTTAATGATGGTAGAAGAAAGGGTGGAGGGATTCTTTCTAAAATCCATCAGCATTTCTTTAGCTTTTGCCACATTAATGTTAATAAAAGACGACTTACACCACTCTGTAAAATCATTTGGGCACCCAAGACAGGAGTGAGGAAAAAGGAGAGACGTGGCGGTGTACAGCAAAGACTTAAGTGACAAGGCCATCGTCGGATACCTCTTCCTACAATTATCCTCGCCAACATCCAATCCATTCATAACAAAGTAGACGAGCTTCAGGCAAAAGTAAAGTTCCTCTCAGAATGTTAAAATGCTTGTCTCCTTCCCTTAACAGAGACGTGGCTCAAAGCACAGGATCCAGTTTCTGATCTTGAGTTAGACAGCTTTGGTGAACCTGTCCATCTTAACAGAGACTCCACAGTGACAGGCAAATTACTAGGTCACCTGTCCAACAGGACGGACCAAAAGTCTAGATCTTTGTTATAGATCCGTCACAAATCCAACAGCAGAACTCTATTCAGCATGTCAGATCACAGTTTATTTGGTTCCGTCATACAAACTGGCACTAAAGAGAAACAAGCCGGAACGAAGGATGGTTCAGTTTGGTTGGAGGACTCAATCAAGTGTCTATAGGACTGCTACCACTGCACTGACTGGGATCTATTCCAAAATGAATGTAAGGACATTGACAAACTCACAGTTAGTTTCCGCATACATCACTTTCTCTGAGAACTCGGTCATCCCCCCTAAAACATTCCCATATATCCAAATAATAAAGCATGGGTCTCTAAATCTGCCAAAAACATAATTAACCAACAAAATATTAGTTTCAACCAAGGTGACATGATTTAATACAGAGTACTTCAAAAACAAGGTAAAAAGGAACTTAAGTTAGTAAAATTTAATTATAAGGACAAAGTAGAAAATATGCTGAGCACAGGCAACTCACATCCTACATGGGAGGGTGTGAAAGCCATGATGGGGATGCAGTTTAAGAAGTATCTGATTTCCCTCAAAAGCATTAGACCTTGCCCTCTCAACACTTTCTATATTGGTTTTAATATTTATGATTTCAGTGAGGAGCTGTTAGCTGTTAACATTGCCCCTGGGCAATAGAGATGTCAAACACTAAACAGATCCGGATCTTATGAGTCATTTGAGTCATTTGTCCATAAGCATATAAATTCAACCAGTGAAACACAGGCCCGCCTGTAGACTACAAATAGGGTAGTCTTCTGTTTGTGCATTTCCAATTTTGAGGCAGGAAATTAAACTTTGCATTTTCATCAACATTAATTTTGAGGCTATAAGTAGTTTATAATATTTTTATTTATCTGCATTATATTCAACTTATACAAATACCGTATTGTATATTCATAACACAGTCAGCATCACTCATTCAACTATAACTACAGTAAATGACATGATAAAAATGACTAAAAATAACTTAAATCAAGTGCAGCGAATAAGAGCATTATTGTAACAGTTTGAGTTTGTTTCTGTTTTCTTTTGTATTTCCACCCTGTCTGTCGTACTTCCTGTCTTGTTTCCTGCCTTTTTTGATTTGTTTCACCTGTCTATGATTAGTTCTGTCTATTTAGTTCCTGTGTTTTCTTTGTTTCCTTGTCAGTCCGTTTTATGATTTTTATGTGTTTTGGTATGTACTGTATCCGGCCCAGTTTCTCTGTGTTCTCTCTGCCTGTGGATTATTTGCCTTTTGTTAGTATTTTTTCCTGGTTTTCCAGATGCCTTTTAGTTAGTGTGTTTTTGTGTCCTTCGGTTTGTATCCTCCTGGTTTCTTTGTTTTATCTCTCACCATTTTGTTCAAAATTAAGTAAGTGCACTTGTTTAATGCCCTGTATTTGGGTCCGTTCCTGCACCTCCCCCACTACCCCCATAACAGACCATTCCTGGACCCGGCAGGAATTTCTGTGTGGCCAAGAATGGACCTGGTATCCTTGGGTCAGTTTTAGGAGGCACTCCTGAAGTGCCAGGAGTGCATCACTACCTCTTTCTTCAACACCAACCAGATTCTGTTCTCCCTAAGGGATGACATGAATGGACTGGCAACCCAGTTAGAGCATTTAGCTGCCAAGCTAAGTCATGGTCGTGGCCTAACTACACCAGTCCCTGTTCCTCTGTCGGTGGCCCGATCGACTACTGCCCCTGTCCCTCTGTCGGTGGCCCAACCAACTCCTGCCCCTGTTCCTCCGTCATAGGCATTGGAAAAACTCAATTATTGTTCCAGTGCCAAAAAACAAATTTCAGTATCTCTTAGCGACTTCTGGCCTGTGGTGCTCACGTCCCTAATTAGGAAGACACTAGGGAAGATCGTGAAGGACAAACTCTTAAACTCTGTCCAAGATCAACTGGACCCGTTTCAATTTACCTACGGACCAAAATGAGGAGTGGAAGATGCAACACGTACTCTTTTTAACTTGATCCACACACTTCTAGACAGTGCAAAGAGTTTTGTGCAGCTGCTTTTTATTGACTTTTCTTCAGCTTTGAATTGCATCCAACCAAATTATTTTAAGTACTTTTAATATTGATCCCAGTCTAATCTGCTGGTTGATGAACTTTTAAACTAACAGGTCTCAACGCATAAGAGTGAATAGCATTTTATCCAATGTTGTCCTTTCCTCCAAAGGTTCCCTCCAGGGCTGCCTCTCCGCAATTTTTTTCAGGTAAAAACAGTAACACACAAAAAACTAAAACTAACAATAGGCAAATAATCCACAGTCAGAGAGAACACAAAGACTTTTGGTCCGTCCTGTTGGACAGGTGACATAGTGATTTGCCTGTCACTGTGGAGTCTCTGTTAAGACGGACAGGTTCACCAAAGCTGTCTAACTCACGATCAGAGACTGGATCCTGTTCTTTGAGCCACGTCTCTGTTAAGGAAAGGAGACAAGCATTTTAACATTCTTTTTTTTTTTAAACATATATTTATTGGTTTTTTAGTTACAACAACTCGAACATCCCAAACATTTGGCAGCACAGAAAACAATAACACGGACTTTAACAATACTGAAAAAAACAAAGGTAAATAAACAGTAAATTAAATACAGACAGGAAAATATAAACAATAAAAATACAAAATAAATAAATAAATGACTAACATAAATAAATAAACCTTACTGATCTGTCAGCAAGTTACCGTGCACTAAGTATTAGGTCACAATGTCCATTTCCAACAACAGATTAGATAATTTTCCTTTTTTATTCTTCCACCGTCTCTACCAAATCTCCACTCCTCAACAGTTCCAGAAATAACTTCCAAATGGTATAAAATTCTGAAGCCTTCTTTTTAACAATATAAGTCAGTTTCTCAAGAGCCAGGCTCGATGTTAAGTTATTTAACCAGTGGTTAAAAGAGGGGCAACCAACATTTTTCCAGCACAATGCAATACAGCGTTTGGCCTGTAGTAAACAGAGGTCAACCATTTTTCTTTCCTTACAGGATAAAGTACAGTCATCTGGATACATGCCTAAAATAGGCAAAATGGTACAGGGGAAGATGAGATCTGAGAGATATACCTCATCACTGCGCTCCAAAATGTATGAATCTCTTTCCATTTACATTTCCATAAACAATGATATAATGTACCCTGACAACTGTTACACTTATAACATAGATCAGGTATATTAGGATCAAATTTATTTATTTGTACAGGGGAGATGTATGTCCGCATTATGTTGATGGTTTGAGTGTGTGTTTTTAAGCATATTTGACTCCATTCACTGAGTGAGATATCTTCTTGTAAGTCTCGAATCCACTCCTTTCTTTTACTATCAGAGTTTTCCTTATGGTTTTCAACAAACATGTTATAAAACTGGGAGACCAATCCCTTACCAAAGCAGTTTTTTGTAGCATGTGTTTCTAAGATGGAGACTGGAGGTTCTTGCACTGAATTGTTTAATTGTGTCCGAATAAAACTTCTGAGCTGTAAATACTTAAAAAAGTGCTTCTGTGGAATATCAAACTTTGCCTTTAACTCATTGAATGACATTAGAGTACAATCCTCATATACATCCTGTAGTTTTACTATGTCCTTGTTAAACCATGCTTTAAAACCCATGTCTGTCTTTAAAACCCATACACCTGGGTAAAGTGATCATTGCCCCAAATTGGGGAGAAGCAGGACAACTCTTGGGAGTCATTTAGCATTTTTTGTACTACATGCCAAACAACAATAGTGTTTTTTACAAAAAGATTAGTAGTACTTTTCTTTAATGTTTTAGAAGATGCTGAGTATAGATAACTATTCAACGGCAAACCTTTTGAGGACAGTTTTTCAATTTCTAACCAAGGCATAATAACATCTTTCAAAAATCAAAACATTGTGGACCTCAACTGAGCAGCCCAATAATACCATTCTAGATTTGGTAACTGTAGCCCTCCCCTATCATAAGGTAAATATAGGAGGGAGAGTCTGAGTCCTGGCTTCCTTCCATATGAAATTAGAAAGAAGCTTTCTGGTTTTAGGAAAAAAAGAAGGAGGAGGGGACAGTGGAATCGACTGAAAGAAATATAAAAATTTAGGTAGAATAGTCATCTTTACTATGCTTATTCTTCCCAGTATAGAAAGAGGCAGTGTTAACACTGATGCGCTAGCAGTTAGCATTAGCATGTTAGCATTAGTGTTGCACTAAAATATGCGCGCGCACACACACACACACACACACACAGTAAAGCAGACACACACACACACACACAGACAGTAACACACACACACAGACACACATACACACAGACACACTTTTAGGTTGTAAAGACATGCTATTTGCAAACATTAGCGACCAATGCTAAAATTGGTGCTAATTAACATTAGCCACTAGGAATTAAATACATGTTGATTACTAACATGGTAATGCTAACATGCTAATTCTAACTGCTAGCGCATCAGTGTTAACATGCTAATGCTAATATGCTAATGCTATGCTGTTATGTGGTTTTGCTTAATGTCAAGTTGTCATGACAAAGATATTTACTGACTAAGTGCTCTTGGTTAATGTCAAGTTGTCATGACAAAGACATGGTCAGCCTATGTCATCTTGGTAAATGTCAAGTTGTCATAACAAAGACACCCCAAACAATGTCAAGTTGACAGTAAAAGATGACATAAGAAACCGCATGACACTTAATGACAGCAGTCATTGACATTCATTAATGTTCATGACAAGTGTCATGTCATAGTTATGACAATGTCATGTCAGTCTTATGAACACCCCTTCAAATAAAGTGTTACCAAGGGTTTTATAATATGAAACAAAGGTGTTATTAATTCCTGTGGGCTCTGCAGATAATTCTCCCCGTTCATTCCTAATTACATTAATGGCTCTGTCAGATTCAAGTTTCTTTATCTGCCAGGCTAACAGTTTGCCTGGCTTTTCGCCTTGCTTAAAAAAAGTTTGTTTAAGTCGTATTAGACCATCTTCAGCCTTAAGCATGGAGAGCTCCTCGTATTTTGCTTTAAGCGTCAGTAATTCCTGTTTTTTTGTGATGAATCATCTACGATAACCTCCCTCTCTAATTCTTTTATTTTAGCGTCTAATTCATTCATTGTCTGTTTGAATTTGTTAAATTTAGAGCAGGTGAAGCTTATCATTTGACCTCTAATATATGCTTTAAAAGCTTCCCACCTAATGGTCGCTGTGTTTATTGAAAAGTAGAGATCAATGTGCTCTCCTGTAAATTCTATAAAATTAGGATCTTGTAGCCATTTAGGGTGTGAGCGCCAATTAGTAGAGTGTTTATTTAATTGTTTGATGTTGTAAAATAGTGAGATTGGGGCATGATCTGATAAAACAATACTATCATATATACAATTGGCTATGCTGGGTAGCAATGATGAAGAAATTAGAAAATAATCTATTCGGGAGTGAGTTTTAAATACTGCCGAGTAGCACGAGAATTCCCTTTTGTTGGGGTTTTGATTTCTCCACGGATCACAGAGATTCAGGTCTTTCATATATTGTTGTATTTTCTTTCTTGTTTGAGAATGGGATGTATCCACCCCTGACGAGCGATCAAGCTTCGGATCTAAGGCACAATTCAAGTCACCTGCCAATATTATCTCACCAGGGAGGGTGGCCAACAACAGAAATAAATTCTCGAAAAATAAAGGGTTATCATTATTGGGGCCATATACATTAACCAGATTGATATTTTCTCTCAAGAGGGTTCCTTGAACCACTAAAAATCTACCAGCTTTATCATCAATAGTGTTAACTATTTGGAAAGGCACTGATTTATGAATTAACACCATAACCACTCTTGAATGAGAGGGGAAACAGATCGCTGCATTTTAACATTCTGAGAGGAACTTTACTTTTGCCTAAAGCTCGATCACTTTGTTATGAATGGACTGGATGTTGGCGAGGATAATTGTAGGAATAGGTATCCGACGATGGCCTTGTCACTTAAGTTTTTGCCATACGCCGCCACGTCTCTCCTTTTTCCTCTCTGACTCCTGGTGTTCACAGTGTACGCCCAAAGGTTTGCATAAGAGCGTAAAAAGACACCCCTCCAAACTGAGGTGAGAATATCAACTGTTAATACAGACGAACAGTTTTCTGTTTGAGACACAGTTTTTTAACCATTTGAACATAGTATCATAAAAAATCATATTTTTGCAGTTTTTTCAATAAATTAAAACAAAAATGTCCTTCAGTCTGTGTAACCCCCACATTCAGCCGGCCACAGTTGTGTGACTTTGTCTTTTAGAAGCGTTTTACTCATCACACTTTGCTGACTAGTTTGGATTTCTCTTTTTTTTTTGTGTGTTTCTACCATGAGTAAGTAGGTGGCGTGGTTAAATAGTGAATAGTAATACCTTTTTTAATGTTTTTATGTTTAGTATAGGGACATTTTTAAAACAAAAATGTGTTTGAACCTTTCACATTTGATGAGGAGTGTTTTATGTTCTCTGAGGGAACAGTCACAGCAGTCTGTGGTTTTCTTGTGTCCGGTCTTCATCTTTCTTTAGATCAGTCACCATGCTCAAATAATCTGCTGTGGTGAGCTGTTCATTCAGTGCCAGATGATTGTTTAGTTTGAACTGTTGGTATTTGGTTAATTCCCATGGTCATGTGTTCTGTTCCTGAGGTGTGTTTATAGAGCAGAGGGGGTTTCTATCACTCCTTAGCTCTTGGCATCGAAGGGCTTGGTAATGATACAAGATGGAGTCGCTCAGCATTCTGTGTGCCCAAAATTGAATGGTCTAATTCTTCCCATCATGCCTTGTTTGAGGCTTTCTTCTGCACATGTAGGAGAACTCTGCATGCAGGATCTAAATGAGGTGAGGAAGGTCTTTGTTCTGTAAGTGGACCTCACACCTCCCTGCCAAAAAGTGCATATTTTATCTATCTATCTATCTCTCTCTCACCTTCTGCTCAGTGTGGGTCGACCCTGTCTGTGCAGAGTGGGATAATGTGCTGTGATGAAATCAGGTCTGTGATTTGTGTTGCAGCTCCTTCTCTTTTCTGACCCTCCAATTAGGCAGCGGACCGCCTCACCTGTGCTGATGATGGCGGTGAAGGAGAGAGGAAGTGGTGAAGGTAGAGCAGAGAGGTTCTCAGTGATTTAGTGTTGAATAAAAGAAGTCACATCCACAGCCAGCATTAACGAAGCCAGCCTATGTTTCCTTTTCCTGTTTTAGAGCACCTACAGATCATATACAGAACACTTTAGCGAACTGTTTCCAGCTCAATAAAATGTCTGTATGTAAATAACATATATTATGAATATAATAACCCACAATAAACGAAATCCGCAAAGTAAGTTTTACCATTATTATACATGTTTTAAGGCCATAAAACCCCTAACCACACACTTTTATACACCTTTTTACACACATTTTGTACAGTATTCTCTTAATTAATCAGGATGCAGAACACAATGTGCGGTCATACTGTACAGTACGCTGTAAAAAAAAAAAAGCATGCAAATTTACACTAAAAAAATCTGCGAAACAGCGAGTCCGCAAAAAGTGAACCGCATTACAGCGAGGGATGACTGTACCTCAGTGCATAACAAAACACCGGATAAACAATGAAACATTAACTCCCGGAAGTTTGTGTTTCAAAATAACAGTTCCCTAAAATGATTGTGAAAAGTGTTGAAGATAATCAATAAACTAAAAAGTTCTCTGTCAGAAAGTCTGAATCTGATAATTATGGGCCACAATCTTAGTTATAGGGAAAGTTATAGGGAACTTTTTTGATGAGTTCTAATTATGTTTATCCTCCAAGGACACTGTTAGTGGGAAGTGTATTTTGATTTGTACTGAGTCATAAGTCTATTGTGTCAATCAGGTGGTCAGTGGAGTGTATAATGTGCTAATTTCCAAATCTGAATGGAGCAGGTGTCATGCAAAACGCTGACAGATCATAGCGCTGTCTGTGGGAGCATAATGCACACTCAGTGTTAATGGCTTCTGTAGACACCCACATGCCTATCCTGCCTGTTTTTACAGGAAACACAAAAAAATGTGGAGTCCATCCCCTGAGAACCATAAATATTACAAATAACAATAAACAAGTTACAAAAAAGGTTTGTAAAAGGTTACAGTATTCCCAGTGCAAAAGGTGACAAGGAAAAGAGGAGACAGTAAGCCTGTTAAGTGGCAGGTAAAGAGATAGGAAGCATGATAGGTTGCAGGTGCACAGAGTGAAAGACAGCTGCACACAGGATGACGGCGTTGCAGCTGCTGAGCTGTGAGCGTGGGTCGTGTCTCAGGGCGCGAGCAGCAGCGCTGGCCGTCACACCAGGCCAACACTTGTTCATTTTCTCTGCATCCCACTCTGCTGATCATGAGCCGGGACTTCTTACAGATTCAATCCTCACAGAGGCTGAAGGGCTACAGAGGTCAGACAGCAGGGACAGAGCAGATTGGTGGAGTTGGGTAGCTTTAAGAGACGAATAAATGTTCTTGAGCAGAACCGTTGGGAAACAATGCTGTAAAAAGCCATAGCCTTCTTTTACTGTTTGATAAATGATATACTCAAGTTTTAGTGTTTAGTTTTAGTCTCTGAGCATTCAGTGAATGGTTTCAAACTCGTGAAACACATGAGCAGATGATACACAATTCTGTTCATTTGGAATATTTAAAGGATCTCCTTCAGCTGATGTAGTGGCAGTCAGCTTATCTTCACAGCTGCATACAATACATGACACATTATATGTTAAACATGAATGAAAATTGATATCAGTGCTTACATTTATCTGCAAATCAAAGCTAGTCTGTACATACATTTAGATATATTTCTAATAATTCTAGTCTTTAAATAATTAAATCAATCTTTATAGATGATACTTAATGATTTAGAAAGATCATGAAGAAGAAGAAGAAAATAAAAAACACTAAAACAATTATAAATCCTGCTATTCAGAATGCATGCTAATAAAAGCATCTGCAGATTCTTTTTTAATCATTTCATTCTGATCAGGTGATTATTAAAAGGTAAGATATTTCAGTTTGTCATAGCTCTGTAAATGACACGTTGGTTCGTGGGCTGGGTGAATTGTGTGTGTTATCACTGTAAACTGTTTGGTCAAATAGAAACGTTGGCACCTTTATATGGCCATGGAAATCGTTTGCATGAAGCAAAGAGAGGCCTCAGAGCAACTTTTCAGCGCTGGTTCTAATAGAGCAGCACAGAATGAGTCTAGTGTTTGCTTCAGATGCTGAGGATCATATTGGATGGCACAAAAATGACTGACTTGACCCACGTATGGATATTATAGTAAAGAAAACTTTCTTGTGTCTTGACTCAGCTATTCACAGGGATAATTCTACCCCCTTGACGCAAATCCATCAGCTATCATCTGACAACAATGGCCAATGTGTTACTGATTCAAAACTACCTCTTTCATGTGCCAGCCATTGTCTGCAGTCTGAAGGATGGAATTGGAGTTCAGAGAAGATGACATTTTGGCAGATATCTGCATATGAATGCAGGTAAAGTAAAAATAAGCTAATAGAGCTAAATCATGTGTCATCAATGTGTTCCACCACTTTTGCTCTCCAAGTGGACTGTTTACTTGCACGCAAACAAAGCCAGCTCAAATGTGACTGGTTAATGGTCTAGTGTTTGGAATTTAGTGGCATGTAGTGGTGAAGAACCAGATTGCAACCAACTGAAAACCCCTCACCTCTCCTTCTCGGTTCAAGCATGAAGGAGAAACTACGGTGACCGTGAAAATGGTAAAAAAAAAAAAAAAAAGAAAACCCAGTGAAGGTAGAGCCAGTGTTTGATTTGTCCGACTCCATTGAAAAGGACCCGCTCCCTCGATAGATATAAAGGATCATTCTAGGATAACATATACATAATGATTATTTTTTTCTGATGATTTTACACTAATGAAAACATAGTTATGAATATGACATTCCATTTATGCCAATAGATGCCCTTAAATGTTACACACTGGACCTTTAAGACTACTCTGACTAAAAATAGAAACCAGAACATTTCTAAAACAAAACTCTCATCCATTTGCTGGATTCTGCATTATTATGCAGATATTTGCTCATAGAGATCACAAGAGGACCAAAGACATTACTTATACTTATATCATGCATTATGAAACAACATGAGATCTATCATTTCATCTAAATAAAGTTAGTAATATTAAAAAATAATTGCAAGCAAACAAAACCTGACATGTCCTCACAGACGTGGGCTGCACTGATCCATTGAGCTCTGTGATTGAACACCTACAGACAGAGTCAAACTTCATCTCCAACCTGAAGCAGATAAACACATGGGTAAGAAGAGTGAGAGCTACAGACTCCATGAATTCATCTCGCTGTTTACAGCCTACACACACACACTCACACACAAACTCCAGTACCTTCCTGAGGATGTACACACTAAAGAATGCTCCTTGTTTCTGCGCAAAAAGCAGATTTTCTGTCTCAAATGTTGATGTTGAGGAAGTAGTCGGCTTTGTGTGGCACAGTACTCTCTGCCTAAAGCTCCCTTCTCACTGCTCCATGTGTTCTGAACCTCTCTCCTCCATGCCTCCTTCTTTTTTATGACCTTGCTCTCTCTCTCTCTTTCTCTCCATGTGTGTGAGGAGGGTTGATCCTGCCAGTGAGACTCCTGCTTTCATCCAGGCCGTCTGGGGGTCTCTCCTGCCGAGCTCAAAGCCTGACTGTGAGCTCTCTCTCCTGGGTGCAGTGGTGACAGACAGAGCCTCTGGACATGCCGTTGTGCAAAGAGCAAAGTGTCGAGCTCAGCATAACTGATCAGATATGTTTCCATATAAAGTAAGATTTCAAAATATTTTGGAATCAGCGTACTTGACAAGTAGCAAGTGTCACTGCTGTGACAAGTAGCAAGTACAGCATGAGATCCATGTAATAAAATAAAGTTTATGATGGCAAATTTGAGAGTGAAGTGACTGTGGACTTAATGGCTCTTCATCATTATTTATCTGTGAACTCGTAACTTTACATTCAGAGGTGCAGTCATACAGTATAAGCAGGTGTTCTGCACATCCTCGCCTCTGGGCAGTGGGATTTCCCTACCTAATAATAGGCTTGCAGCTTTGCTCTATAAAATGGACACTGAACATTCTCGGCTCTGCACACATGGAAACCACATTATATCAGTATAGCTCTGCAGCTGTGGATGTTATGAAGTTGTTTGGCAATCAACAATTTAGGTAAAAATCCACTTTTAAATGATTTAATCCAACCAACAGGTTTAATGCTTACCATCTTAATTTAGTTTTTTTAATAAATTTGCTAATTAGCATAAAACACAAAGGCCTGATTGGAATGTTAATTCTGCATGTATTTAGTCATAAACCACATTAAAATGGTGTGAAATAAAAATACAGAAGATCACCAAAATGATTACAATCCATTCTGACTCTGCCATGAATCTCTCTTGTAAGTTGCACAACAATTCATCCAACAGCTGTAAAGAGATTTTCCCTCAAACCATAAATGTCATAAAAATGCTGCAAGATGAGAATTCAGAGAATCTCCAAAGCCGTTAGACTTCCTCTGGGGATCATGAACGTCTGCACAAAATGTCACAGCAATCCATTAAACATTTCAGTCCAAATGGTGGACCAGAGTATTAACTGTTAGTGTTAACTATCCTTCAGAGGGCTGCAGCCGATTCCAGCTGATACTGGACGGGAGGTGGGGTAAACAATCATTCACACTAACGTTTTAGAGCCACTAATACGCTTGTTACCAAACTCAAAATAAATTAAAACTCATAATCACCTTTATTGGTCATGTATGTTTACACATGTAGGAATTTTAACCGCGGTTTCACATGGTTCACAATGTACACACAGATATAGACGTAAATTCAGGACAACAACCCCAGCAGGGGGTTTCAAACATGAAACTATTATGTGCAGATAAAATATATATATGAATATGTAGATACATACAATAACATCTGGAGACAGAATAAGAAAATAGTCCAATGAAACATTTAAAGGATGCTAAGATAAACATGTTTAATTAATGTTCTAAACATGATTAATCTATTGGCATGGTCTCTGAATAATTAAAAAGCTAACTTAAAATACAGTGTGATTAGGATGATTTATTTAACCATTTATAAGGTCGTTATTTATGAATTATAAACCTTAATGGGCCCATATTAGAAAGTGGTACCTTCTTCATAAATGTTTTTGACACACTTGTTGGAGCCTATTGATTCTTTATATTTTGGAAATGCTAAGAATAATGATGACTATTGTAGATGAACTATTATTTATTATAATTGTTTTTTGCTGCTCAGGTCCCTCCTCCTAGTCAGGCCATCCTCCTCCTGTGATTAGGGAGCGAGGACAGCTGGTTTCTTTAATTCTGTTTTTTGTTGAAGGAGTGAAGGGAGTGAGGAGTGAAATAGTTTATCAACCACAAAATTAAGTTTTTTATTTTGCTCATTGTTTAAATTTAACCCGGAGAAAATGTAAATAAATCCCAAACCCTTTTGTTGAAACTGAAACCTTTCTCCGAGTGCCTATTATTTAGTGAGTCGTACACCTCCTCCTCACAAACTACTCTGATGTTTTTTACCCTCTTTTTTTTTTAAAGCAAGAGTAGGCATAACACCTCCTATCATCCATCCTCTCACTGGATGTGGATCATATAACCAACATTGGGTGTTTGGTGCTCTGTGTACAATATTTTACTATAAGATAAAAATCAGTGGTAGGTAGAACTAATCAAATGGCTTAAACCTTATCTCATAACCTGCTATAAACATACAGCAAATTAGCTGCTAATTAAACAGTAATTACCTAAACACTTCAATTACTACAAGCTAAATCAATTAGTTCAAATTGACTGTGTAAGGTTAGAAGAAAAGTCGCTGACATGTTTTCATGTCTGTATCACTAACGCATTCTATTAAACTGTGTTTGTGATTTTGTGAGCTGATACAAATTGAGAGCTATTCAATCACACACCCACTCCTCTGTCATGTAAGCAGCAGCTGCCCACGTTCTCCACTGATATCAGTATTGTGTTCTTTATCACACACAAATGACGCTCCATTACAGAACCCTGCATATACACTAATCCCCCTTTCAGTGACTGCTGAATGAGACAGATTACAGTCAAATCAAGTCAGATTTTATTTGTACAGCCCAAAGTCACAAAGTACATTTGCCTCGGAGGGCTTTACAATCTGTACAGGGAGTGACACCCTCTGTCCTTAGACCCTCGGTTCGAGTGAGGAAAAACTTGCCCACAAAAAACCTTTAACAGGGAAAAAATGTGGAAGAAACCTCAGAGAGACCCCCGGGGGGATCCCTCTCCCAGGACGGACAGACGTGCAATAGATGTCACGTGTACAGGACAATTCAACACAAACATATTGTACAATTACAATGAATGATAAAATGACAATGAATCACAATGAATGATAAAATGATTTCAGTAGCAGTTAAACCTGTGATAGAGAGACACAGATGCACACCAGCAGCCACGATCCACGAGAACCTGCTCAACGACACAGCACAGAAACTCCAGGGAAAAAGTTTAGTAAGTAACATGCATTAATGAGACATGTATGTTTACAGATAGTGGAGGTAATGGTGATGAGGAGAAACAGAGAGACAGAGAGAGAGTTTTTTAGTAAAGGGAGATGTGACTGCATCTTCAACCAATACTGTGCCTGACTAGGCATAACCCTGAAACAGACAGACAGAGAGAGAGAGGAGAGGGGTGGAAGGGGGAGTCCACCAGCAGTCTAGTCCTATGGCAGAATAACTAAGGGATGACCTGAGCCAGCTCTAACTATAAGCTTTATAAAAAAGGAAAGTCTTAAGTCTACTCTTAAAAGTGTTGACCGTGTCTGCCTCCCGAACGCAGATTGGTAGTTTGTTCCACAGAAGAGGAGCCTGATAGCTAAAAGCTCTGGCTCCTAATCTACTTTTGGCCAGGGTGATCCCATCTAAAGTAACTAAGTCTCTAGAAAGAGAGTTTCTGAGGTGTTTGGGTCCAATTACAAGAATGTCTGAATTTAATATCAGAAAATTGTAAGTCATCCAACTTTTTATATCCTTAAGGCATGTTTGGAGTTTAGTGATTGGTTTCATCAGGCTTGATTGATAAATATAATTAGGTGTCGTCAGCATAACAATGAAAATTGATAGTGATTTCTAATAATGTTCCCTAAAGGAAGCATATATAAACTAAATAGAAGTGGTCCTAGTACAGAACCTTGTGGGACTCCATGACAAACTTTGGTATGCATGGAGGATTCATCATTGACGTGAACAAACTGAGATCAATCTAAGAAATACTTATAATATTTAAACCAGCTTAGGGTGGTTCCTTTGATGCCAAATTGATGTTCCAGTCTCTGTAAAAGAATTTGATGGTCAATGGTGTCAAATGCGGCACTAAGATCTAACAGGACAAGTACAGAGATGAGTCCTTTGTCTGATGCCATTAGGAGGTCATTTGTAACTTTGACTAATGCGGTCTCTGTGCTATGATGCACTCTAAATCCTGACTGAAAATCCTCAAATAAACTGTTCTTATGGAGAAAGTCACACAGCTGATTAGCTACAGCTTTCTCACGTATCTTAGACAGAAAGGGAAGGTTTGATATCGGTCTGTAGTTGGCTAAAACCTCTGGGCTTTTTAAGAAGAGGTTTAATTACAGCTACCTTAAAGGACAGTGGTACATATCCTGATAATAAAGACAGATTAATTGTATCTATAAAGAATGGCTAACTAGAGGTAAAACATCCTTGAGCAGCCTGGTTGGGATGGGGTCTAAGAGACAGGTTGATGGCTTTGCTGTAGAAATGATTAAAGTTATTTGATGAAGGAGGAGATGGGAGAAAAACAGTCTAAATATATATCAGGTTTTACAGCTGTTTCTAAACTTGCTATATCAGAATGCAGATCAATGCCTGTTGAGGGCAAGAGGTGATGGATTTTGTCTCTAATAGTTAATTTGTAAGGGGCTAAAAGAAGCAGACAAGTCCTCTGTTACAGTTAGACATGGCATTGAATTCAATGCTGAAGGAATCACTTCCTTAAATTTGGCTACAGCACAATCTCTGCTGTAGGAGTTTCTGCAAAAAGGCTTATAGTCCAGTAGTATGAAAGATTATTTAAAAAATGGTCATAGCCATATGAGAGAACAAGATCAAGAGTGTGGTTCAGACAATGAGTCAGTTTATTTACACTCTGACAGAAGCCAATTAAATCTAATAGAGAGATAAACGCAGTACTAAGACTATCATTGTGGTTGTCCACATGAATGTTAAAATCACCTACAATAATTACTTTATCTGTTTTAAGGATCAAGCCTGATGCAAATTCTGCAAATTCAGATAAAAATTCAGAATAAGGACCAGGAGCTCGATATACTGTAACATATAAAATTGGCTGTGATGTTTTCCAGGTTAGGTAAGTGAGGCTAAGGATTAATTAATAAACTTGAGTCAATTATGGCTCCAACTCCACCACCTTGACCAGTACTTTGAGAAATATGAGTATTACAATGACTGGAAGGAGTGGCTTCATTTAAGCTAACATATGTATCTATGTTTATCTTTAGCCAGCAGTTTTAAATTAGATTTGATGTCGCCTGCTCTGGCTCCTGGGTTGCATTTAACTTATGGCCACCGGTGTCGCTAACTTCACGTTTCGGACTAGAAAGTTGCCAATGACCAGAGTTGGCCTCTCAGCGGGTGTGTCGCTGAGTGGGGTTTGGAGGGGGGGCGTGGTGCATCAGCTGCGGGAGAGAGGTGTGGGGGCTTGGTCTCTGACTGGTCTGTGCTTAGAACCCACAGTGGCAGCAAGCCTGTCACATGGGGAAAATCAGTTTGAAACGTGAAGCGGTTGGTGGTGTACCATGGGCATCAGTTTGGGACTATGCCTCTTTCGAACAGTCACCCAAACTCCCGGCTGCTCAGAAATTGCAGGGGGACGGCTAACTGAAGCTACCTTTGGTGGTAGGGGGAGAAGAGTGAGCAGGAGAGGAGAGAGAAGCCATTGCTATAGCTAGGCTAGTTAGTGTGACAAACAGAGACTGGTAAAACTATCGGATTGTGGTTACTAAAGTTAAGCGACCTGTTCGTGCACAAACAGAACAAGTCTAAGGATAGAGATATTTAGATCATTGCTGATATGAAAAATATACGAAAGTCTGTTTAGGTAAGCAGAACAGAGAGCACCGTGGCAGCAACACTGATAACTGGAAGTGACAGAATATGCTTAATGCAAAGCACGTCCTGTCAGTTCACCAACAAACCGTTGTCCTCTCTGAATGTGCTTCTTCAGGAATAAACAGAGCAGCTAAATTCCAGCATGTGCAGGAATTACATTAGAATTTTGTTTCATTTGATGAGATGAAAGATTGTACTCTCCTGGATGTCTTAATGGTCCAGTGTGTCAGACGTAAAGGGCTGTATTTACAGAGTTATTTTTTCATTAATGTATAATGACCGGGAAATGAGATTTGTTATGTTTTTGTTACCTTAGAGTAATCCTTTTATATCTACAGATGCTGCAGGTCCTTTACCACGGTGATCATCATGTTAAAGCTGTCAGACCTGGACAGGAATGAGGACTCAGACGCAGAGGATATAACGATTAAGCACACTTTATTGAAGTCTAGTTCTTCTTATAAGAGTGATGAAAAGAAAGGGCTATGTAACTCTGTCTATTCTAAAGGGACCTGGCTAAAATGACAGGGCAGAATCACTTCCCAAAAGAGGGAGAAACACATGAAAGGGAGGGAACAAGATTATATACAAACCAGGAAAACAGAAGACTATTCTGGAATAGAAACTCTCACAAGGAGGAAAATAAAACACTAGATAATAAACATAAAACGCTTCCGAAGGAGGAAAACCAAATCTAAACAAATGAGGTCAAAAGAAAAAGGCTCACCTAACAGGGGCTCTATTATCTAACGCTCTCTAACAAAAAATCACTCCTCAAGCAGGAGGACCAAAAAACTGTAACAACAGAAAACCAAAATAGAACACTAAACTGAGAAAAGATTAATCAAAAAAAAAAAAAACGCTCTTAAAAGAGGTAGAAGACAACAACTTATGTGGCAAAACAATTTCTTTCTTTAGGCAAACAAACTGTGACAAGAGGGTTTAGGTGATTGAACAAGACGAAACACTTTGGCACAAGACAAAGGGACGCCGACTAAATACCCATGAGGGAAATGGGTAACAGGTGGAAACGATCAGGGATCAGGTAAGACAATCAGACCGGTGACACATGAGGAAGGGCAAGTGACCTGAAACGAGAGGGGAGTTAGATTTCAAAATAAAACAGGAAGTAACAAGACAAAAACCCCAAGACAGGACAAACCTCACCGCAGTGTGACAAAAGCCACATAGCCCAGAACAGACAAACTAAAGGCTCTATAGGACCTTTTTCATTGTGTCCACCATAGTTTCACCTTCATGCTAGAATGGAGAGGATTAAATGATTGGGGTTGCAATCTGCAACTACATCACTAGATGCCACTAAATTCCACAGTTCTGATCTTTTAAGAGCATATGTGGGTTCCTTCTTTATTTTTGGCATGTAGCGGTTGCTGCTGTGCAGAGTGACCTTCAGTGGAGAAACAGAAAAGCACCTTAAAATCGATTTCTGTCTTTGCTTTAGTGCCAATGTAAGTGTTGGGCTAATCCAGTGGTTCCCAAACTTTTTCTGCAGGGCCCCCCTTTCTGAAGATTAGAATATTTTCGAGCCCCCCCACACTGACACAAACACACAAATCCTTTGTTTCTAAACTCCACTGGACTTTACTTAACATTGTAAGTCATACAAAATGGCAACTTCTTCCTGAACAAAACTAAAAAAAAAAATGACAAATCACCTTTACAATTATTAAAAGTGACACTGCATCATGTATCATAAAATTTTACCATGTAATGGTGTTCATGGCTTTCAACACATCTTCTTATAAACTCCATACAGTACCTGCATGAAAGTGGCCTTTTACACTTTACCAGCTCTCTGAGGAAAATAACAAAATCCTGAACATTTAACTATGCAAAAACTGCACCTTTTATGTCCACATCTTTTCAGTGACTGGTGTGGGCTTGCTTCATGCTGCAGATCTTCTCAAATCGGGGCTGCAGCTGTGAGACTGCTACTCTTAGTTCATTTTCAATGTCCAGCTTTGATCTGTATTTAGTCTTGATGGAGGCCACAGCAGAAAAACCTATCTCACATAGGTAAGACGTGGCAAATGGAAGGAGTGTGGCCAGAGCTCTTTTGCCTAGCAGTGGGAAATCTTTCTCCACTCCAATCCAAAATGCAGCTAGTGTCTTAGACTTAAACTCCAGCCTCATTATTGAATCAGAGGTGACATCAATGAACTGTTCATTCTCTGTAGTGCTGAATTCGGCAGGTGGTGTTGCACTAAAGGGGTCTCGGATCCAGTCATATTGTGTAGGATCCTGCACTGGGAAGTACCTCTGGAAATGCTTTTGGAGGGCAGAGATGTGAGCTTTCATGCATGGGATCACTGTGTTCTGCAGCTTGTTGACCTCAATGAATGACTTCAGGTTCTCAAACGAGTCTATATTTCCCTCTGTAACTCGCTGCTCCCACATCTCAAGCTTTCTTGTGAATGATGTGATTTTATCTGCCAGATGTGGAAGGTGTGTGTCGCTGCCCTGCATCTGCAGATTTAGCTCATTGAGTTTTTGAAACATGTCACTGAGGTACGCAAGTTTCATGAGGAACTTGTTGTTGTTAAACGTGTGGGCAAGTTCATTTTTCTCCTCCTCCAAAAAGATGCGGATCTCATCCCGCAGTTCAAAGACCCTGGATAAAACCTTCCCACGTGACAGCCATCGGGACTCGCTGTGAAACAGAACAGCTGTGTGGTCGGAGCCCATTTCCTCACACAGTGCAGAGAAAATACGTGCTTTGACAGGTCGTGTTTTAATGTAGTTCACTGTAGTGATGACGTCCGTCATGACATCGTGCAGGTCGGGACTCAGCTGTTTAGACGCCAGCGCCTCTCGGTGTATCATACAGTGTGTCCACTGCACGTTAGGGGAGACGCGCTTGATGAGCGCTTGCAGCCCCTCTCTGCACAGACGGGCCTGAGCCCCGTCTGTGCAGATCCCCACACAGTCCTCCCATTTCAGATCGGCCTCTCTCAAGTAGGTGTCAATTATTTTAAACAGTTCGTCTGCAGTGGCTCTGCTCGTCACTTGTTTGCAGAAAAGCAAATCCTCCCTCAAATCATCGGCATCAATGAATCTGACGTATGTTATCAATAAGCAGTCTTTATTACTATCAGTCGCCTAATCCATCTGCAGAGCAAAGCGTCGGTCCCGTATCTTGTCATTTAGCTGCTCTTCTATGTCCTTTGACATATCATAAATACGCCTTGAGATAGTATTGTTTGAGAGAGGAATGGCCTTTAGCTTGCTGGCAGTGGCTACGTTGATCATAGGCGTTTTAATTTGTTTGGCGTCAGACTGTCGCGAGCTAGTATTTTTAGACACACAACACACTGTGGTCTTTCCTCCTTACCCACTGTTGTGCTGGTGAAGCCGAGTGCGAGATATGCCTCGTCATATTTTCTTGTCTTTGCTTTTGAAGTTGCTACATTTGGTGAAGATTCATAATCTGGTTTGCGTTTAGCTGGGAGCGCTGTCACAAACTTGTCCATGCTGTTATGCTAGCATTGTAACTAACTAGTCATTCATTTAGCCGTAGCCTTGCCGCGCCCCCCCTGCAATACCTCCGCGCCCCCCCTAGGGGGCGCGCCCCCCAGTTTGGGAACCACTGGGCTAATCTTTAATTATTCTTGTAAATCCGTGCTCTCCTGAGCACAGGTCCTGTTCCAGAATGTCATCTGAGCACAAAAGAGATTTTATAGTCTAATTTGAAATTAAACCAGATTCATTGTGTTGCTGTCTCGCACAGAAGTAGAGTGACATTTTTTTTCAGCTTTTGTTGAATATTATTTGCAAAGCACATACCTGCCTTTCACTGAGATAATCTCTGTGTACTAAGCGTGTTGTGGACTTTGCGTTCCTTCCTGACTGACTAGTTCCCGCTCACATGTTCATTTCTAAGTTTGTTCTTCCTGATTGTCTTGCCAGTTGCTGAACCTGTTCCTGCTTAAAGGCCACATAAATTGCCCCACCTGCCCTGTCCTTTACTGTTTGAGTCCACACCTGAGTTGTCTTAGACACACAAATCCTTCACATAGCTATGAGCCTTGGCAGACTCAGCAGTAATGTCCTTTATTGTCCACATGGGTAGATATTAGAACCCAGACATTTGCCTGTATTTCCTATTTTCTGACAAGTTGCAACAGTTGTGCAGGTGTGAGTAGCTCATAATGGTTCCTCGTGGGCTGCTGGCTTTGGGCAAGGCTTTTGTCACAAGTCAAATATAGGTGAAACTTGGCTGTACACACACACACACACACATATATGTGTTCATGCAGGAGCGAGTAAAATTCAAATTGTCAGAGGGATGGAAGTTGAATTTCAGTGATTTAAATCCTACCAGTACAACTTTTGCTCGCTTGCTTCACTCCTGCTTCAAACCAGCCATTCACACTGTGGTCCTCACCTCCCTCCATCACTTCCTTCCTCCCCTGCTGTGATGATTGCGGGGAATATGACAAGCAGTAATGCAGCCCAGAAGAAACACAGCAGCAACATATTCATTACTCACCGCTGAGGAGGTTGGTAATTATGCGGAAGAAGGAGAGAGGGGGCAATGATGGGGGGTGGAGAGGAGGGACCTGATAAAATGAGGAGATGTGAGAGAAGGAAAAGGAAATGGAGAGGGAGCGAGAGAAAAAAAGAAGGGATAGAAATGAGGGAAGGCGAGTTAAGTCATTTCATAACCTCGGGATACAGAGGCCGAGATGGAGAATGGTCTCTATGCATTCTGAATCAGCAGATGGGGGGTGTAATTTGAAGGCAGCATGTGAGGCACACAGAATTACCACAGAGGGAAGAGAGAGTCAGGGGGCTGAATACGGAGCGAAAACCCTGTGGATACAAGTCAATTTGAAGACTTGAAAGGAAACTTTCATGTCATTGTTGTGGATGTTTTGAATGTTAACTGTATTTGGAGAGGCAGAAATGTACAACTACCACCGCACCCAGCACGGGTTGTTAGAAATGACAATTTTCTGCTTACAGTCGAGTTCAAACAAGAGATGGTCTCATCATCAACAGTCACGGAGAGGAAACGTATTTTTCATCATTAAAGCATAGGTTGCGATTCTTTTTAAGTCTATCTTCACATAATATTTGAGTATAATAACTCAACTCAAACTTTCTTTATATAGCACCTCTCATACAAACATAAAGCCCTCTGCTTCACAGAAAAGCCAATACAATAAACAAACACATGGGATAAAAATTGCTCAAGGTACGTTTTTACAGCTTCTATGTGCGTGTACACATCCACGTGGCTGTTAATTGGTGAAGCTCATTGTTTTGTCTTGGCTGGTGTTACATTTACTCTCCTCCATGTTTGTTTGTGTATGCAAATTACATGCTGTGCAATGTGGAGCGATGCCCAAATGACAGAATACTGCTGTAGAAAGTGATCTGTGACAGACAAAATTCAAAGCCATCCTTTAGTATAAGTGGAAATTACCAAGGCAAGACTTCCACTCACCCTTTTCACAGAAGACATTTTAACATGTGACTGTACGACCAGCAAAGAATGACAGCTGCTTTATTTTTTCATTGTCAGAGTTCAAAGTGTCCTGGCTTCATACACAGCACATCTTTTCCCACACTCTCTGTGTGTGTTTGTGTGTGTGTCTGTGACTTTTCAGCTCATTTTGTGACAGGTACACGCAGAAGGCTGCTCAGTGTGACGGCTGCTAATGGAGCTCTAACCCAGCGACTGTTATATGGAGATGATGTTGAAAGTCCTGAATGCTTCTCTGTAAGTGGAGGGGAAAATCATCCGACATTCTCATATATTCTTGGGATGTTTCGGCATACATTAAAGTCATTCAAATCTGAGTGTGTGTGGCCTGAGAACACACTCTGTGCGATACAATCCTAATGTATTCAGCACTTCAAAGCAGCTCATTTGTTTGAGATGATGTGTAAGGCACTGACTTTCTTACCCCCCCCCCCTCTCTCTCCACACATCACCAGCTCAGGGTGCACCTTCATGTGTGTAAGAGATTAAATGAATATCTAGCAGTGAACTGAAATATGAGGACGCAGTTCTCATGGAGAAGTGATACACATCACCCTCTCAAATCAAATCAGGATTGAGTGGAGAGGGGTGGAGCAATTTGTGTGTGTGTGTGTGTGTGTGTGTGTGTGTGTGTGTGTGTGTGTGTGTGTGTGTGTGTGTGTGTGTGTGTGGGTGTGTGTGTATCTGAGGTGATAATTCAGATTTATTTTCTCTTCATCCCGCTACATTTTTCTCTCTTTGCATCATCAACCAAGGCCCCAGAATGTGGAGAAAATATGTGCGCACTCATGCATGTCACCACACACATGCTGTAATCAATACTCGTAGCTGTCAGTCACTCTGGTCTCCCTGGTGCAAGTCTGTCCTATTCTGTCACACATTAAAGTCCCCATGAAGTTAAAATTGATGTTTAATTCTTTTTGTCCCATCTGTCCTCAGTCCTGCACTGTCTGTACCAACACTGACACAAAGTCATGTTTTTCAGTATTGTCAGGTATTCTTCATGGTATTTCAGAGTTTGTCATTTCCTGATAAACCATAAAAGGTCAATGATGACATCATCCTGCAAACAGGGGTGTGTGCTGATTTTACATCCAATGAAACTTCTGATGCCACCAGAGTGGAGTGCTTCCTGTTTGATATATGAGTGATTCATAGCCAGGCCTCATGGATTACTGTTCTTGAAAAGTTGTTCATGTGGTGTAGAAGCTGCAGAGGTTTGTCTGTGGTGTTACAGTATAACAGTGCATGTGTGAACATATGAAGACAGGGCATATAATATAACTTCAACTCCAAATGGTCACCCCTTTAAGAGCTGAAGAATGGCAGTCCAGCATCATCTGCTCTGTGATCAGGACTGATAAGGAAAAGGAAAAAAAAGTGCAAAAATCGTAGAATTTAACTAAAACTGAGAAAAAAATCATTAAGTTGACTTTGGTTGAACATGATCCTGGAGTGACAGCACTACTGTTGGGCAACCTTTTGTAACAATGGTAGGCAAGTAAAACTGTATTTGAATTTGACACCAGCCATCAGTAGCCAGTATCGTGTGCAGGAAATGTGTATTGTAGATATTTTGGTTGGACTGCAGCTCGGTGGCCTTGGTCATTCTTAAGAGTAGGGAAAGAGGGGAGCGTCCGTTCTTGTTATGTTCGGTTCCCCTAGGCCGGACGTAACAGGTAGGCTGAAGACCAACCAGGCTGATGCATTCTGGAAGAAAGGTCGGATGACACACATCAGCCACATGCAAGTTGCAATAGTCCAGGTGCAAGATGACAAGAGCCTGGACGAGGACCTGTGCCACCTCCTGAGGAACTAACGTGTCCTCCTAAGGATGATAAAGACATACATAGCCTTCCTCTGCCAACTTTTCTATCTATCACACCATATTTCCCAGCTTCTACTGTCCACTGTACCCAGTTGATAAAAAAGATCAAACCATGAGACAAACATTCCAAGGGTGGACAGAAGCAGCAACTATGTGTGACCATCAGGAGAACCATACCAGTCTTGAAGAATACAATAAAGACATCAGCACGTTAATGACATGGTGATCACAAAGATAATAAAGTCATTCTCTAATTAGAAAGCCTGGGTAAATGGAGTCGACGTTTTAGTCAGAGCCAAACAACACCACCAGTGAGTGAGACTGAAAGCTGGCATCAAGAAGACAAAGCACCACCCACCACCCAAAGCATACCGTTGGTATCCACAGTTGATGTGAGGAGATTCCTGCTGAGAGTGAACTTAAGTAAAGCTGCTGGACGTGCATACTTACCAACTGCATCACAGTCTTGTCATGGATAGTAATTGCAGAATTATTATTAAGCCTGTCTTCTCTAACAACACCTTGTTGAAGTTAAAGCCCCACCTTGCTGTAGATCATGTAAAATTGCTCTTGGCAAATAAAATTGGCTTATTAGCCAACCATCACTCTACAAAAAATGCACCATCTATTCATTTCCTGCCACTTATCTGGGGTTGGAAGGAGGTTTATCAGGATGTTCCAGCTGTCCCACTCCTCAGCAATGCATTCCAGCTGTTCCTGGGCCAGATGGGGAATGTAATCCCTCCACGAATTCTGGGTCTGCCCTGGTGTCTCCTGCCAGTTGGACATACCCTGAACGTGTCCAAAGGAAAACATCCAGGAGGTATCCTAATCAGTATTCCGAAACAGCTCAGCTGGCTTCTTTTGACTCTGAGCTCCCTCTTGGTGTCTGATGTAGCTCTTAGGCTGAGCTCAGCCACCCCATGGAGAAAACTAATTTCAGTCACTTGTATCCATGATCTCATTCTTTCACTACTCAAAAGCTCTTGACCATAGTTGAGGGTTGGAACATAGATAGATTGGAAAATCAAGAGCTTTGCCTTCCAGCCCAAAAAATCTGCCAATGAGCTGTTATTAAATGAGCCTTATATATCTGTCTTTTGTCTTTACAAACTTTATCCTCAGTGTATGTGAAATGTGTCATTATATTTTTGAGACAATCACTCAACAAAGAGATGAAGACAGAGTGGAGGAGATTAAGCAGCAGCAGAGAAATGGAGGTTTGCCTAATGGAAAACTGCAATGAGTTAAGATGTTACTGCAGAGACAACAAGTGATAGGCACACAAACACAAACACTGATGGTAATTGCAGAGACAATGGTCCACCATTTACTAAAGACATCTCAAATACTTTGTTGGGTGTGCCAATGAGCTGTCATTCATCACTAACAGTTGATTCTGGGGTTGTTGACCTTTTTCTACCTGCTTTCCACTGCAGAGGTCGAACTCAGTCTGAAGATACAGCTTCACAGCTCCTCTTTCTTTTTTCTTCAGAATAGAGGGAATAGAATGTGTAACAGGATGTTCCTGACATGGCACTGGCACTGAGAGGTAAGCATGTTTCAAGATTACAGCAAACCGGTACATCTGCTGAAGCAAGATTTCTCTCCAAGCCAGCGTCTCTCGATTATGCATACACATTGTCACCAACAGCAATGCAAGCAACATTTGCAAATACACTAATCACTGCTCGGGACTTGTGTTCTAAGCCAGTGGTTCTCAATCGTTTCGACATGTTGTGAATAAATCAGCAAATTCTTCTAACTGCTTGCTTGTTCGTGATATAATGAACATACAGTCCAAGACTTTTCAACTATTTTATTTGGTAAAGTTCAAAGTCTGATGCTGAAATTCACTCACTGAGTGATACTAAATCATACATAGTACCACTTACCAACCTTTTGTAATAATCTAATAAATAAATAATGCTTCTATGTAGTTGCCCTATAACCTGTTGGCACTGACTGAATTGTCATTATATTAACAAAATGAATTGGTAGGTGATTTTAAATTTTTACCAATCACTGTTGCACTCACAACACTAACTATGTGCAACTTTCAGGGGTTTTAGGGTTTTTTTAGGGTTAGTGCAGTTTCCCAGTGGCTACTTGGTAAGAAGTCCTGCTTTCACAAACAGACATGTTTTAATAGCTCTAACCTTGCCTTGAGGAACTGATATATTCTGATGTATCTAACTGATGATGATGATGATGATGATGATGATTATGATGATGATCCAAATCAAAAATAGTATTAATACCAATACCAATGACAGAGAAGGAACAAAATCTAATCAGGCAGTTGCCAAGTCAGTCAAAGTTATTTCCTACACTTTGATGACAGGAGGAGCCTGTCATATTACAGTTGAGCTATTATTTTATATGTCGATATGGACTGTACCCAAAATATAAATAATAAAAAACAATAGCCTCACAAACGCAGTGATTATCAGAAAAGAAACACAAAGGTCACAATGTCTCCTTATGGAATTGGAATTCTGGTTTTGCCTAAAATGTCAGTAAAGGAAAACCTAATTATTTTCTATTTTTAAGTGATCCAGTTGAAATAATTCTCAAATTAAAGATGTTCTGGTGCACCAAATATTGCTATAATTGGATTTGGGTCTATTACGAGAACACTTCACAGGTCACTGTTACCCAGCACGGACAGAACTCAACTGCAGCACTCGGGATGCAGATACCAGAGGAAAACAGTTCGGTACACGGGACTCCAATCAGGTAAACCAGGCAAACAATCCAAAGAGGCAAAGGCAAAGGCAGGGTCAAAAAACAGGAAAGATACAGAAACGCTGAAAAGTAGGACAGAAAGGATGCTAACAATCTGGCAAGGGGAGGGGAACAAAGGGCTAAAATACAAATGGTGATGAGATGAGACACAGGTGTGGGTAATTATAGAAAACTGGGAGGCTGAAGTGGGCGGAGAGGGGACTGGCAACAACCAACTGTATCTTGTTGTACAGCTGAAGATTTTTTTTCCATTTGCACTGTCCCGTGCAGATGCTGAATTTCCTGGTGGATGAGAATCCAGTTGACGGCAGCCTTTCAGTGCCCTCGGAACATGGCATCACTTATGTCTCATTTAGGGGATTTCCTGAGAAGGATTCATTATATCAAAATAAGATAAGTGTCCTATAGTGATGCACTGACAATACACCAATTGTGTAAGCTCAAGTATTCAAGAAAAAGAATGATCCATATCATAAAGAGTGAACTGTGAAAGAGATCTTTGAAATGTAATGCACATGATGGCATGTCCTTATCCACCAGGAGGCATGAAATCACCATCTGCTGAGGATTACTTTTCCTTCAGCAGCAGCCTCATCATTTGCAAGTCAAGAAGCCAACAAGAGTACTGTCATGCTAGACTTGCATCAGATTCCAGAGTGTGGTTATGATAAATGGAAGCAAGTGTGCTACCCTTAAATGTTTTGTTTAGTTTTGCTATAAATCCTTTAAAATACACACAATACTGCACCGATCTGCCGATCCATCTTGAACTCCATTTTCTGCCACAATCAGTCTCCTCTCAGTCAGTCTCCTCTCCGCCCAGACCAAGGCCTGGAAACTCTGTTGGTCCCTGAGTTTCGTTGACTGCACAAACAGCGATAAGTTGTCAAAACTCTGTTAAAAAATAATTCTGAAATAAATCTATTGTTGCAGAACTCATTGGCTAATGTCAGTGGCCAATTTCTATGTGTTGTACACTGAATAAAAGTTGTATTGGTTATTTTCAACTGGGATATTGGAGAAATGATCACCTGAGCACAGTATGTGCTTCATGCAGCATCAGACAGCGAGTGGCTCTGTGTTTCATAACTTTGATTGAAAGCGAAACAGACTGAGTTGCAACAAGCCAGAGTAGCTCATCTTTGTAGATTTGTTTTGTTTCTGTCACCTAAGAGCAAGGAAATAACACCAAAAAACATTGACTGTCGCCAAATTGTTATTTGAAACATCAGCATTGGTATCTGCCCAGAAAATCTTGGTGGATCCCTAATATTGCTCAGTTATATTTTTATGGCCACTACCACAGTGACCTGAAGGCTAAAGGCTGTACTTCTATGCTGTTGTGAATGTTTGTACAGAGGGTATAAAGTGGTTCTTTCTCTCTGCACAGCAGCACAAATACCTTCAGTTTGGTCCTTGACTATGAAGGGAGAGGAAGAGAAACAGGGGGCATGAGTCATTAAAAACAAACTGACATGCCAATAAAGCAAAGGATGGAGGGTGAGTGAGTGAAAAAAGCGAAAACTTAAAGAGGGAATTTAAAACCTGCAGCTCTGAATGAGAGGAAGCAACTCAGAGTGAGGTGAGAAAGTCAAGAGGCCTCGTCAGATGAAGAAAGAGACGCCATTCAACACCGCTCCTCTCCGCCGACGTGGCAACAGTTGATAAGAGAGCCGTGGATAACAGGTTGCATGAATGGCAAGACTGCACGGCCTGAAGAAGGGAAGCAATCATATCTGCGGAACGTAGCAAAGTAATAACAGCCTGGCTCTGCACCGGAAGTCACACTCACTTTCGCATATAAAAGAGCTCATTGGCAGGATTTTGAAAGCAGGGTGTAATTCCAGCTGCAGAGGCAGATTACTTAGTAATGTGTTCTCAACGTCTCGCTGCAGCCGAGGATCTGTGAGTGTGAGACACTCTGCTCTCTACAGGTTTTAAAGTAGCAAATCAAACCTGACATATTCTGGTTGTAATATGCCATTAGTCATTCAGCAGACTGGGACAGAGGCAGTGGCAGGGAAAGTTCCTATGATTCTAATGGCCAGTGTGCCATGGCCAACAAAGTAGAATTAATGGACTCCAATCAAAGTTTACTGCCTGCTTGAGACAGGAGTGATTCAGACTCAACTGATGTACAAAAAGATCATTAATGACTGTTTCAAAAAAATAAAGCTACAGAAAGTTTTCAGCCTTTCACTCATTAGAACAGATCAGACCAAATTTCATTGTTTGTGCTCCAGTCCAGTCAGAGAACAGATTCTTCAACATCTACAGAAAGTAAAACATCATCAATCAGATCTACCAGCTTGGTTGTTCCAGATTCTGTGGTAAAAACAGCGTTGAAAAGCATTCCACCTTTAACATGAGGCCAGCCGACACTGGCCCTGTACATAATAGAGTACTCCACTCATTTAGCATTCCAAGACTCACGGTGAATGCCTCAGAAAAAAGGCTCAAAGTCGATGCAGCAGAAATAGAATCATTTTCCCTCTGTGTTCACTCGATTGTTGCTTCTGTTGATTGTCTCCAGGGCTGCACGACTAATTAAGAACTTAATCAGCAGCACTGGGCACTCCTGGGCCCGGTGTAAAGTCCTGGGTGGAGCTCCTCACTGATTCACTCTCTACACAGACTGCACACATTCTTCCATTTTATTGGTTGTGATTATTCTATTCTAAATATTATACTGTAATAATATATAAATTGTAATAACAAAGGATTGTCGTGCTGTTTATCTGTGTGTCACCTGTTTTTCTGCATGTAACAATGAATACAAGTCACAAACGTTAATCACAATGCAACGTCTGAGTTAGAAACTCTTTCAACTCGTCCTAAATATATTTCTCACATTATCATTGCTGCCAATCTGCCCTTTATATACAACTATAGACGTCCAGAGTCAGGGAACTTCACTGCAGATCCATCACACCGTGGACAGACACTACCTGTCACATTACACTTGTAGCAGATATGATGAAGTTGCCCGGAGCCTCTAACCTCAAGCAGAGATGTGGAGCTGGCTACAGAGGTTTTGTTAGATTTATTTCATTTTCTTGTAGCAGCCTTCAGACTGACATTAACACACTCAAGGACTTCACACAGCTCACGCTGGACACACTAAAGGCTACAGTACCCCTAACACCTGCAAACACACACTTTTTTTTTTTTTTTTTACAGATTTGTACTTTTTTACTGTAATACTTTTTACTGATGTTATTATTAGAATCACAGAGTTGGTTAAAGTAATAACCGCAGTCATGTTCTAGTTAAATGTTTCCTTTGCCTCAGGTGGTGAAGAGGGTTCTGTTCCCGGTTCCCTCAGTCCACTCAAAGTGTCCTTGAGAAAAATACTCCCGATCGCTGCCCTGTTGCTGTAGGTGAGCTTAGTATTATCACAACGCTGATCAGAGTGAATGTTGTAAAAGCACTGTAAGTGGTCAGCAGACCAGAGAAGTTCTATATAAATACATATAATCCATTTACTTTAATAAATCTCTTTATTGGGAACAGACGCTGTATATTTGACTTTGGTTGTTGGAATAAATCACTTTGTGTATAATACTACAAAATGATGGATGGACCAGGAATTGTTTCCTCTTTATTAGATTCTCAACACGTCTCCTACATTGTTCTGAGCAAATGTACTGTTGCACACACACACACGCACGCACACACATACACACACACACACACACAATGTGAACTCTTCCTTGGGTCAACTCGACCGTCACAGTCCACCACACACACTTACAGATTCCACCGTCTAATTACATCCATAGGTGTTGATATTGATCGGCAGAGTCAAGCTCTCCTGTTTTAGCGTATCTCTAAATGAGATTGTATTCCTCCGCTCAGCGTCATTTACCTGCAGAGAGCCGTCGCTGTTTCCACACTAAACTATGCAAACTCTTCAGTGGCCTTGCTTCATCATTTTATCCAGACTCTCATTTTCTAATATACAGCACAGAAACAATTATGAATTACTCCCTATATAACCAAATCTATCTTTAATTCCAAGAGGACAATGCCTGACTTTTACAGAATGAATAAATGAATGAATGAAAACCTTTACTTGGTGAGTTTATCATAAAGAAATAAATACCATGTCATTGAAATGTCAATCACTGAAATCTGTAACTTGACCTCGGGGTCAGGAGGAGTGCATCATGCTTTACACCAACAACTGTTTGACTGATTTTGGTGAAACTGGATCATATTTTATGTAGAAAAAATGTTTTCTGTTTTTTTCTCTGATGTCCTCCGGCTGCTCTACTTCAACTCTGCTGTAAACTATAGCTACTGTTAGCTTATGTCAGTTCAGTTTGTTAGCCAAGCTGCCCAGACTGTGTGCTCAGAACACCGGGGGAGTGTTAGTGTTTGGATCATGAGAAAGAGGTGGTTTTAAGGCATGATGAGGAGCAGAATTGTTGGAATGGGCAACAGAACTGGAGCTGGGCAAGTGGACAATGTAACCAGACATGATGTAACTGAGGCAGAGGCAAAGAGACCAAAGAGGGTGACTGTCAGGCCGGAACTTAAATCAGGACTCAGAAGCTGAGGTGTCAGTGAGCGGATTTTATTGGAGTCGAAAAACCTCTCAACAGAGTGATCCAAAACAAAAAGGCTGTAAAAACTAACCTAAATGAGTCTCCCAGAAGGGAGAACTAGGACAAACTAAAGTTAAAAAAAACCCTCCTAAGAAGGAAAATCTCCATACCGGTTATGCAAAATTATCAAAATCAAAATCACCCCCAAGGAGGAACATCAAAAGGCTACAAAAAAACCCTTAAACTACTACTAGATGGTAAAGAAACAAATACTCTCCTGAAAGGTGGAGGCATACATACAATAACTGTACTGCCTAATCCTTTCAGTTTTCCTCTTAGGCCTCTTAGACGGTGCAGAATTACCGACACACGTTTTAGTAAGCACGCACGGAGACGATGCTCATCCAAGTCATTTATTGAAAATAAATCTCCGGTTGACTTTCAAAACTTATAAAACAAAAATTAAACGAGTAACTTAACAAGCAAGGTCCAAAAACATTTCGGCATGAGTGTGTGGTCGGAAAAATTTGACACACCGCCCCTAACAACTCCAAAACATTCATTGATAAAATTAAATAGCCACCTGTCTGTGGGAGGCGCATTACACACGTCACCATCAGGTTGAAATAAAATAAACATTTCTCACCTTTATAAATTTTAAACTAGGATGGCTTAGATAATTTCCTTCATAGTAATTTCTTTTATAAATAAAAATACCACAATTAACTGAAACCAAGTTTATATATTTTCTAATTATACCTCCAAAATTCATTATGGCTCCAACAATAATCAAGAACTGAATATCTCTCCAAGGGTGGCTGACAATAAATCGACTAAACTAAGAACTGGAACCAAAAGCTAGACTAAGAAAGTTACAACAGAAAATCACACTTTCAAGGCAGGAAAAACTTACACACTGTGCCTTGAACAAGACTTTAGAGCTGGCTTTGGTGATCAAACATGAAACAAAACACTTTGGCACAGGACAAAGGGAGACACAGACTATTAAACAAATGAAGGTAATGGAACAGGTGGACACGATCCGGAATCAGGGATGACGGACAGGTGGCACAAGAGGTAGGGCAAGTGACCACGGTGTGACAGTGACAAAGGAAGCTAAGAAGAGAAATGTATAGAGTAATCAAGCAAGAGGCCATTGGACAAGACTAGATTTTTGATCATAAGTATTGTAGTGAATGTTCTGAATTGTTTTAAACTAGTTTTTCTGTTTTCCTAATGTGTAACATATAAAACAAACATTATACTATGCATGTTTTGAAACACTTAAGACATAATGAAGAAATGTAGACACTGGTAACTGGAAACATAGTAAATTAGAGATGAAATACAGTCCTTACATACACATATAAACATCAGGGAAGTAATTCACAGTTGGGGGGGCTGAGAAACCTTCCGATGACGTCATAATGTGAACATGAATAAATAAATAAATAAATAAATAAATAAATAAATAACGTTCTCGATAGGGTTATTTATATGCCTAGTAATCATGTGATACAGGCCATAATTTACAATGAGATGTCATTACAACCAACACATATTTAATTTCATGCACAAGGTACTGAGATTAGGCACTAGACAGCGTTATAAACAAGTAACATAGTGTTGACTTTTTAAACCTTCTCTTGTTCCGAACCGTAGTTGGGAACTGGTTTGATGTTTTGGCTCGTTCCTGGTAACTGCCGTCGTAGAGTTGGGAGTCGAGAGTGGGAAGAAAGGAGGACGAAGAAGTGGCTTTCGTGCAAAACTGCACATTTAATTCCTCATTTTATCAAAAAGCAGAACACACACCGGGCCAATTCAAAACCTGACTGCTGCGGGCTAAAACACTCTGGCGTTTACATGAGCTCTGCTATGTACATCTAACACACTGGATGTGTACCCCTGCTCCTGTGTTTACCTGTTTGCACCTGTACGTTACACACACGCACCGGGCCACCGTCTTAAAAGGACAGTGCGGGCCGGTAACAATAGCCTAGATGAGGTTAACTGATTTTATAGTTTTTACAAACGTTAAGACGAAAAAAACCCTCCTTCCTCCGAACTCCAAAGCCTTATTTAAAGTCCATCTGTCTGTCTCTGAGAGTGTGGTAGGTTTTAACACCCTGCCTTCAAAGACCTGTTCAAAATGCTAGTGCTAGCCTAGTTGTTGACGTCCAGAGTAGACGCTTTAAACGGTCGTTATGTGTTTGCGGTACTAAATTTTGTGAATCAAATCCTACTTGTGACTTTTATAGTCAAATATGTTTTTTGAGTTATGTAAATAAAATGACAATAGTATAATAATAGTGTGATATTTATTATTTTTTTTATTTCAATGGGGGTTTTTTTGCATTTCCATTCAGCCTCTCACCACCGGGGGGCTGCAGCCCCCCCAGCACCCCCACTTCCAGCGTCCTTGATAATCACACAGAATGCTGTAAATCAGATAGTGAGCACAATGGCTGAAATAGAGCTGGCTTATGTGTACACACAAGATTAATGAAGCAATAAGCACTTGGTTTTTAGTGTGATGTGATCTGAACCATATAATTGTCTGAAAACTTGTAACAGTGTGAAACATATAAAACGTTGAAAAAATGCAGTTGGAAAGATCTGGTGTAAGAAAAAGTAATAAAAGGGTTTTTTTAAAAATAGTAGAATTCTAAAAGAGAATCTAATGGTGTCATCCAGTGAAGAATAAAAAAAAGAAAATCTTGGCCTCAATAGACCAAGATCAGTAGGCGTAAAACAAGACACTATTAGAGTGGAAAATCCCCAATATATGTATCGGCCTAGAAAGTCCCTAAGAGTCTAGGTGAGTGGAAAATTACACCATTATGTCATAGAGAAAGTTTGATGATGATAGGCTGGACATATAAAACAGGCAGGACATATGAAATTTGCATAAGAAGGAGCCTGAGTTCAGTTCATCCATGGGGAACTTGGGCTCTTGTTGTCTGTAAAGATGATAAAGACTTCATTCTGCTGCCAATCCTGATGAATCCTGTGTGTTATTGTCTACAGAAGTAAAGTTACACTATTTGACCTAAAAAATAGACAAGTTGCATCCAGTCTGCTGAACAAGAGACAAGCTGAGGACTGTGAGACAACATGGTCCACCCCCAACTCTGATTGCAAAAGGACAAAATGCTTTGAATAAAGTTCAGCATAGATATGTCCACATTAAAACTCATGTTTCCTTAAAAAGTGAGGCTGTTGAGCCTAGTGTTGGTGTTAGCACTCCATGTGACTGTGTTTTCAATAATAGCAGGTATTAAAAGGTACATTTATCAGGATTATGTAGTTTATGGTTACAGGGGACAGAGAGGAGTTTCCTCTCTAATCAAAGATCATCTCTTTAATTTTCTTCATGTTTAAAATCAACAAATTATCAGAACAAAACCTGTAGAAATGGCTCATCTCAGCTCAGAAACTGGCCTCCATCTCTTAAAAGGCCTATAAGAACCACATCATCTGCAAACGTTACTACTGCACAATTGTCCTGATGACTAACACAGTCATTAAGGTGAACAGCAAAAGTGAGTGTATTACCAGTGCTGGCAACAGATGACTATCCACCATGGACTTAAAATACAGCACCGTTGCCTTCTGTTGGTCTGAAATAATTTAATTCAGAGGGATTTGTTTTTTTAGGTAATGATTATTTTAACATTTTCCATCCTCAGTACACGAAACTGTTATGTAGTCCATCAATTCGTGTGGGCAAGTTTTTCCTCACGCGAACCGAGGGTCTAAGGACAGAGGGTGTCACTCCCTGTACAGATTGTAAAGCCCTCTGAGGCAAATGTACTTTGTGACTTTGGGCTATACAAATAAAATTGATTTGATTTCATATTGATTTGATTAATTCCATCAGGGCTGATGGAATCTTAAGTATTTATCTGGAAGAGGGTGCGCCTCCTGTCCTCTGATGTAACACATATTGGCGTACCACCCTCCCTCCAGACCCCCTTGGGCTCAAATTAGTGTTGTCTATCAGTCGTACAGAGCTATTTAAGTCGCTGGCGACTTCTACTGTTTGTGTAGAGTTGGTCTTCTGTCTTCATGCCATGCCCTGCCTCCCTTGTGTTGCCGTCATTTAGCAGCTGCTCCAATTAAGTTCAGTCGTCCTCCTTTGCTTGGTTTATTTACATCTGTACTTCTCTTTGAATTTGTTTTCCTTTGTGCCTTTCACTTTAAAAGCCTGTTCTCTTTTAATTAAAGGCTTCTTCATGTCAGCAGTGATTTGTTCTCAGTGCTTACATTTAGTGAATGTTCACTGACATACATTCTACTTATGCTGTTATATCCACCTACCTCATGTACATGATACAACCGGCTGTAGAAACCATATTTATAAGATCAGATGAGGTAAGATGGACTTTATTGATCCCATGCCTTACTTGTTACAGCAGATCACAATATACAAGGTGGATACTAAAATCCTCATATATGAATAAATAAATAAATAAATGTTGCCGTCGCGGTGGTTCAGCTGATACAGTGGGCTCCCCACATTGGAAAGGTTCAGTCCTTCCTGCAGCAGCCCGGTTCTGACCCTTGTGGTCCATGAACATTTCCTTTGCTGTGTCATCCAGAGTTCCCAGCGAGTCCTCAGTGAGTTCATTCAGCCACGTCTCTGTCATGCTACACTTTCCATGCTGACCTCCTCTATCTTATTGAGTAGATACCTTGCGTCCATGATAGACGGTACTCATGGTTTGTACAATCTTTAGATCCAGCTTTGCATCCCCATTTTCTTCTCCTCACTTCAGCATGGATCTACTGTTTTGCCACAGAGAGTATTCTAACGCTGTCTGATGCTAACAGCTGTACACAAGGAAGCCGTGGCTTTGTTTGAATGGGTCAGTTATGTATCATGAAGTATGACAGAAAAAAAGCAAAACACTGATCTCCATAGTTCAAGTCCATGTTTGCACAAAATAGTTCAAGTCCATGTTTGCACAACCCCCCACCCCCCACCCCACCCAAAAGTACTAAAAACAGTTATTGTAACTGGCAGCCATGGCATCATTCTTTGCACTCCATTGTACTCCATTGCTCCATTGTACTATCACCAGTTCTTTTATTCAGTGTACAAATGGTGTTGTTGTGGTGTTGTTTTGTTTCTTACTGTGTTCATGTCTGTTTGTACTGTACATTGAGAGCAAGGTGCAATCACAGTCAAATTCTTCGTGTGTGATTGTGATTCTGACACAATGGTCTGCACTAGAAGATAACACGAGCAATTAAATAGAGAAATACAAAATAAAAATATAGTCAACTGGTTAAAATGTAAAACCATCAGTCACTACATTTACTGATGCCATAACACACAGTGTTTTAAAGCAGTAAAGCTTGCAGTATAGATGAGTGAGCTGAAGTCCTATGGACACACGCACATACTGTATATATATTAGGGCTGTCAATCGATTAAAAAAAATTAACTAATTAATCGCAAAAAATTCTGTTATTAATCGCAATTAATTACAATTTACATTCATTTTATTGGCTTATGGTGCACATATGCACAGTGCAAATAGAAAAAAGCCAGAATGAGGCAATATACTGACGAGTGCCACACTCCTGTAGTGTACACTGGCGAGGTCTCGTGGAGGTAGTTTCAGCAGGGTGTTTTGCTTTGAGGTGATATGTTAAAGTCCTGTTACTTCTGTGGAATTTAAATTCGGCTTTGCAAACTGTGCAAATTGCCTTGTTTTTTTATCCAACGAGCCGTCGGGCAACTTTTTAAAATGAAATGTTCCCCCTGAAAGTCTGTCCTTATCCATCTTTCTGCCATAGACTCTCCTTTAGTTAGGATAGATCATAGACATATACATAGACGACGCATTGAGCAGGTTGATCCGTTGCTGCGATATGTTAACGCGTCCGCCATATTGGATGTGGCAGATCTCCCCGTAAACTAATACAAGCAGGGCCAGTTTTAGTTATGGGCAATGTGGGCATCCGCCCAGGGCGCAGTCTCCGTGAGGGCTTTAGGTTAATGCCTCCTATACACCCATTCACACACACACTAATATACAGTGTTGGGAGTAACTCGTTACTAAAGTAACTAATTACTGTAATGCATTGCTTTTTGCGGTAACTCAGTAATGTAAGGCATTACAGGGGAAAAAATTGGTAATATTTACTCGGTACAAATGTTAGTAACGCGCTTTACAATGCATTTTTTTTATCCTGTAGTGAAGTGGTATTTTTTTGCTTTGGCAACAAATTCGCCAAAACACCCGCGAGACCAGCAGATGTTAACGTCCGCGCAAAATGATCCACTTCCTTTTCAATTAGAGGTTGGTCCGTCCGAGAGAGAAGCGTGAGATGCAGGGACGGATTGGCAATCTGGCATACCGTGCATTTGCCCGGTGGGCCGACGTGCTATTTGGGCCGATAAATCCTGATTTTTTTTTTTTTTAAATATTAGTCTGACCGGCCCATAACGAGTAGATCACGCAGCCCAAACACACTGTTGAACAACCACTCATATCCAATCATATCATGAAACACCTCCCCCCTTTGGCTTGATGCGCCAGTGTGCAGTTTATTGATGGGTGAAACGCTATCAGATAAAGATGGAGAGAAAACGTAAAGGTGGCGCAGAAAAACGCGATAAGAAGAAACTTGCTCTTCGGGCAGACGCTGCTAAGTGTGTTAAAATCACCGACATGTTTGCTACAGCAGGCCTCCATGAGCTCCTATCGCTGATGACAGTGGTGCCGGTAGCAGTGGCACTCAACATGTTGTAGAACCTGCGGTAAGCTGGACTACTGTCATAACATGTATGAAATGCAACGAGTAGGATAAAGCCACCCAACCCCTTAATGAGTATGATAAAACATACTGTGGCGTCCGGCCGGACGCGTCAGGATTAACGAGGCGTTATTTAGCAAACTGGCTTTTATTGCCAACAGTCTTGTTACAGAACTTGGTTATTGTAGGCCATAACCACGGCAAGAACACATAACAGGTCCCACTCTCCAGCCTCACTCGTGCCGTCTCTCCACACACACATACACGCGCTCTCCCTCACCTGCTCCCCCGCCCCCTTGCTCTCATACAGGTGCATTAATGGACCATGGGAAACCACAGAACTCACATTGTAACACACAACACATTACTGCAGGGTCGCTACAATACATTGTAGGCTACACTGGCTGGAAGAGAAAATAAGCCTAGCTCAGTAGCCTACTTTTTATGTCTTTTATTCTAAATGAAATCGTCTTTAATGTGAGAAAACGTGTTCAAACGTGCCTCTGTTTTGTATATTTGGTAGTGCCATTTTTGTTTACATTTTTGTCCTGTATAACTGAGTTTTTATTTCTGGTCAAGAATGATTTAAGTTGTATTTTCCTCAAGGGTCAATAGGCCTAAGCACTTTCATGTTATTTCTAATGCTGTGTTTCTAAATGTGACTGGGTAGCCTCATAGAGCCTAGCTAAAGTCACTGTCAAGCTATGGTTTAAAAGGCTTGTGTTTTTTTTATTTTTTATCTCAGGCTAGTATTGGCTTGTATTGGCTACGATTTCCCATAATGTGTATTTTTGTGGGTTTTTTTATGAAGCATAAACTATGCTTACTGTTGCAAACTTCAAAATAATAAAGGCATGGAAATGCTAGTTTTGTATCCTGTACAATTAATTTCAGTTCAATTAATCTTACAATATTTCTATCACAATTTGCCAGACTTTGACCTTTTGTCTGTTTTTGCAATTATTGTTCCTTGGTTTGTGCCATGAGCCATGACTGTGGCTATGTGAGCTGAGAGCTACATTTAGATCGTCAAATCCATATTTACAGTTATTTTGATAAGTAACTTAAAAGTAATGTAATAGTAGTGTAATGCCTTATTTTTATAATACAGTAATATTGTAGTGTAATGCCTTACATTTTATAATACAGTAATATTGTAATGTAACGAATTACTTTGAAATGTCAGTAACAAGTAATCAATAATGCATTACAGTTTTGAAGTAACTTGCCCAACACTGCTAATATATCTGGGAAACAAAGCTCTACTTTGCCAACTCCAAAATGGCAACGTCAACGTACGATTCAGCGCTCAAAGGATTATGGGTCAGCCGCCACCGGAAGTAAACAAAACTGCGTTAATTGCGTTAATTTTTTTAACGCGTTAATTGTTAAAAATTGACTGACAAAATTAAAGCGTTAATTTTGACAGCACTAATATATATTTATGTATTATGTTGCCTTTCATTCTCCTCTCCATACAATCCAGGATTAAGTTAACCTGAATTCAGCCTCCGATCTCCTCTTCTGCAGACTCCCAGCGCTCGACGTGCAGTCAGATGCAGCGATGTGCTTACGCTCACACACTAAGGCTGTGCCGCCGTGCTGCTGCTCGCAGTGACACCAGGCAGACACCAGGCGTGTTCTCCCGTGAAATAATATTTCCAAAAAAAATTTAAAAAAAAGATCCCAGGAAGCATCAAACCTTTAGCAGCGCATCAAAGGTTTGCAGCTCTGGCTGAGTGTGTGTGAGAAAAAACTGAGGAGTGTGTTACATCACTCACATGAATGGAGCCACACTAGTCCTGACCTCTCTGAACTGACTGAATGAAGTCGATCTGTTGCTGTTGTCTGCCACTTTGAAAGCTGAATGAACAGGAAAAGGTTGGTGCATGGTTTTGTTCGCGTGTGCAGCACAAAGAGAGCGATGTCACACATTTCTTCAATAGCATGAAGAGAAATTGTTTGTTTGTGTGAGTCAGCCGCTAACGATGCTGTATTCCCGTCTTGGTGGCGGAGGCGAGACGCCGCTACAGGCGAGATGCATTTCTGTCTGTTCTTTTTAAAGTCGCGTGTTTTGGGCTCATTATCTTAAGAAGCTAATCCCAGTGGACCAGGGGCAAGTTTCTTTAAAACTGTAATGCATTATTGATTACTTGTTACTGACATTTCAAAGTAATTCGTTACATTACAATATTACTGTATTATAAAATGTAAGGCATTACACTACAATATTACTGTATTATAAAAATAAGGCATTACACTACTATTACATTACTTTTAAGTTACTTATCAAAATAACTGTAAATATGGATTTGACGATCTAAATGTAGCTCTCAGCTCACATAGCCACAGTCATGGCTCATGGCACAAACCAAGGAACAATAATTGCAAAAACAGACAAAAGGTCAAAGTCTGGCAAATTGTGATAGAAATATTGTTTTAAGATTAATTGAACTGAAATTAATTGTACAGGATACAAAACTAGCATTTCCATGCCTTTATTATTTTGAAGTTTGCAACAGTAAGCATAGTTTATGCTTCATAAAAAAAACCACAAAAATACACATTATGGGAAATCGTAGCCAATACAAGCCAATACTAGCCTGAGATAAAAAAAAAAAAAAACACAAGCCTTTTAAACCATAGCTTGACAGTGACTTTAGCTAGGCTCTATGAGGCTACCCAGTCACATTTAGAAACACAGCATTAGAAATAACATGAAAGTGCTTAGGCCTATTGACCCTTGAGGAAAATACAACTTAAATCATTCTTGACCAGAAATAAAAACTCAGTTATACAGGACAAAAATGTAAACAAAAATGGCACTACCAAATATACAAAACAGAGGCACGTTTGAACACGTTTTCTCACATTAAAGACGATTTCATTTAGAATAAAAGACATAAAAAGTAGGCTACTGAGCTAGGCTTATTTTCTCTTCCAGCCAGTGTAGCCTACAATGTATTGTAGCGACCCTGCAGTAATGTGTTGTGTGTTACAATGTGAGTTCTGTGGTTTCCCATGGTCCATTAATGCACCTGTATGAGAGCAAGGGGGCGGGGGAGCAGGTGAGGGAGAGCGCGTGTATGTGTGTGTGGAGAGACGGCACGAGTGAGGCTGGAGAGTGGGACCTGTTATGTGTTCTTGCCGTGGTTATGGCCTACAATAACCAAGTTCTGTAACAAGACTGTTGGCAATAAAAGCCAGTTTGCTAAATAACGCCTCGTTAATCCTGACGCGTCCGGCCGGACGCCACAGTATGTTTTATCATACTCATTAAGGGGTTGGGTGGCTTTATCCTACTCGTTGCATTTCATACATGTTATGACAGTAGTCCAGCTTACCGCAAGTTCTACAACATGTTGAGTGCCACTGCTACCGGCACCACTGTCATCAGCGATAGGAGCTCATGGAGGCCTGCTGTAGCAAACATGTCGGTGATTTTAACACACTTAGCAGCGTCTGCCCGAAGAGCAAGTTTCTTCTTATCGCGTTTTTCTGCGCCACCTTTACGTTTTCTCTCCATCTTTATCTGATAGCGTTTCACCCATCAATAAACTGCACACTGGCGCATCAAGCCAAAGGGGGGAGGTGTTTCATGATATGATTGGATATGAGTGGTTGTTCAACAGTGTGTTTGGGCTGCGTGATCTACTCGTTATGGGCCGGTCAGACTAATATTTAAAAAAAAAAAAAAATCAGGATTTATCGGCCCAAATAGCACGTCGGCCCACCGGGCAAATGCACGGTATGCCAGATTGCCAATCCGTCCCTGCATCTCACGCTTCTCTCTCGGACGGACCAACCTCTAATTGAAAAGGAAGTGGATCATTTTGCGCGGACGTTAACATCTGCTGGTCTCGCGGTGGTTTTGGCGAATTTGTTGCCAAAGCAAAAAAATACCACTTCACTACAGGATAAAAAAATGCATTGTAACGCGCGTTACTGACATTTGTACCGAGTAAATATTACCAATTTTTTCCCCTGTAATGCCTTACATTACTGAGTTACCGCAAAAAGCAATGCATTACAGTAATTAGTTACTTTAGTAACGAGTTACTCCCAACACTGTCCTGCATCATGAAGGACCCCACTCTGCCCTGCACACGCTCTGTTTGCCCCTCTCCCCTCGGGCAGGAGGCTGCAGAGCATTAAGAGCAGGACCACCAGACTGAGGAACAGCTTCTTCCCAGAAGCTGTGAGACTGTTGAACTCTGGAGGACCCCTGTAGCCCCTGCCCCTCATCCCTAACCCCACCTGCACCCCCCCAAATGTACCCATCACCCATCTGTTCCCTCTGCAACAATACCAATACATTACACAACATACCAGAAACGTAAAAATAGAGCCATCTCACGAGGGGGATCAGAGAGATGGTCCTCACCCCACATGAGAACAATCACTTATGAATGGATCATATGGATTCACCTTCTTCACCCCTAACCCCATCTAGACCATGTGTTAAACAAATGACTTTAAAATACTACTGTTGGCTAATAAAACACAGTGTTGGTGTCACTGTGAATCAAATGAATTGTCCAGACCTTTCAGGTGGTCTTGGAAATGCCTGCTTACTGTACCTAGAGTCAAAACTAGCACAAAAAACAAGTTTTTATGTACAGGGTTCCCACACCTTTTTCATGAACAAATTCAAGCACTTTTCAAGCACCTTCAAGCACCAGTTTTTCCATTTTTCCAGCACCTTTAAATAGGTAGCCTACTAGTTGTGTTTGCCATGATGGTCATGGGAAGCGCAGCGGTGCCACTGTATGGCATAATAATATGGGTCTAATTAGCATTATTTCATATGGTGGTAGATTGACTGTTTTGATTTTTAACTAATTGTGAATTGGCTTGTATTCTCAGCTTGTGAGTGGTGTATTGTGTAACCACCATAGCGCAATAACAGTGACCAACAGGTGTCGATAGTAGTCTACTGTTATTTCTCGGCAGAACACAAAGCGAGTATGATAACTGAGTTCTGCATGTAAATGCATCAGATCAAGTAAACATTTTTGTTTTCTCTTGGTTTATTGAGATAGACATCACACAAATTTCAAGCATTTTCAAGCACTTCACAAAAAATTCAAGCATGTTCACAAACTTGAAAACACTGAATTGAAATTCAAGCATTTTCAAGGAATTCAAGCACCTGTGGGAACCCTGTATGTACCATAATCTGGATCAAACTCTTAGAAAACCTGCCACTGTGTTTTATTAAGCCAAGTAGAGTTTTACCTGTTATTTGCACAGGAGTGCAAACACAAATGCACAAGTATAAATGCTCACAATGGCACAAATCACAGGCTAGGAGGTCTATGTAGGCTGTACATAGAACAAACATGTAAAAATGAAAAGTTATAAGGATCAGGGGAACTTTGCATCAGTGTATCATCCACCATCACTTCAAGCGTTGCTGTTGCGTCAAGGCCCCATAAATCAATTGGCATGCTGGTCTGGCTAACTATTGTTTAAGGTCCTTCTTTTGGCCCCTGTAATTGCTTTTTTATTATATTGCGTTTGTTTTTATGTATTCAGTATTTCTGTCTCATCCTGCTTTTGAAGCACCTTTAAGGACCACACTGTAAGTAAGAAGTGCTTATCTCCATGGACCACTGCTGCTTTAGTTTCTCATCCAGACTGAAGTTCTGTTTTGGCCATCGCAAATATTTAGCTTTGCTTAATTATTGCCAGTGATGCCCCTACTGGTTTGTTTACAGTAGGTCACAGTAGGATAATATGGAAACCCATATGAAGTTTATTATAAAATATATTTTTTGACAAAAAAATGACAGGAAGTTTGTTTCAAAATGATCACTGGTTTTGACCGTAACGTTTAACTTTGACAATATTGTCAAAATGTTGCAAGCTTTTTACCTGATAACATAATCTCTAAAATAGGTTTAGAGATGTGTTTAATTAATTCAAGTATGATAGTGGCAAAATACCAAATCTAGAATCTAAATTTACAAATTCAAAACTAAAATAATCGAATTAATCAGACTGTTGAAACAACAAGAATTATGTGCTCTCAATTTAAAGATTTATGTTCTTATTAATGACCTGTTTGAACAAAGTTGTAAGTTGAGATGTTGTGTAAAAGTGTGTGAGGCAAAGTGTGTTGAAAATGTATTCAGTATCTCTGAAGTTTGAAGTGAACTTTTTGATTTTCATGTTGTATCTGTAAAGGACTGCATGTCTCTGTCAACAGAGGCACTTCACAGAACCGTTTTAGATTATCTGAATTTAAACTACAAGCAGGACTTGGTAAGAAAGCCTGCCATGTTACCTGTACACTGTATTGTATGAGACATCTGCAGCGCTGCTCTCCAGAGTGAGGAAGCAGCCGGTGGGACTGCGAGCTTGTTCTGGCACCTTTTTATTTGGAAAGCAACTCAGGGCGTGGATGTGATATTCTGCTGGAGGTAATTGACTTGTCTTATTAATCGTGATGTTTCACAGCACTGCCAGGAGACAGACAGACAGACAGACAGACAGACAGACAGACAGACAGACAGACAGACAGACAGACAGACAGACAGATAGATAGATAGATAGATAGATAGATAGATAGATAGATAGATAGATAGATAGATAGATAGATAGATAGCTGGTCCCTCAGCAGGTTGATAACAGGCCTTTATTAGCTGCATGTTGACGCCTCCAGTCTGCATCCATAAGGCTGTAAACACTTCTGTGTTGGCTTCATTTCACAGGGACGGAGGTTGGACACTGGGCCTCTTCACCTCTACCTCTAAACCAGCCAAGTCACCATCCACCAGCCACTGAGCAGCTCAGTTCATCACATGTACAAGTGCCAAAGTTGAATATATACTTCAGGCATAACATAATAGCCGACCATGGAGTAACATGTGGTGCATAATGTACCACCAGTGAACCACCACAAACACAATGGAGACATGTTGTGGTTATGTTAGCTTTGTCCAACACCAGCTGGGCAGAATGCAAAACTTCCCAGGGGCTCCGGAAGACACCGCTTAATTGAATAGCAAAAAGGCTAGTAACATGAGCAAGCACCAAACCCACCCAGGTCACAGTCTGTTTGTCCCCTCGCCATCTGGGAAAAGAAATAGAGTCATGAAAGCCTGATCTGTGGTGCATTGTGGTTTTATGATACTGAACATTTTTTAATTACATGTAAAAGCCCATTGAGGGGCATACTGTTATGGCTTATCACTTTCATACTTTATATTGGAACTGTGTTAAATTGCACTGCCTCTAACAAAAATAAATGCAAATTCAAATCAAGTTGCTTTATTTATTTATATAGATAGAAAATGATACTTTGTCGTATTTATCTTATTTTTATCTATTTGTCCATCGATGCCTCTCTACCAAACATAATCCTGCTGTATGCCTATGACAAATAATCACCATCTTATCGCCAAATGAATCTGTGGAGTGAATATCGGATTCCCAAATTTCCATTCTTGACCGCACAGCATCAGTGCCCCCCCGCCCACACAAAGGACTGTCAATAAGTTCCTGTGGTACTGAGCTGAGGGCGGGATCTGAGATGGAGGAGGGCATCTGAACCGTATTAACCCTCCTCAGCCTCGAGTCTCTGGGCAGAGAGGCAGCTAGGAGAGAGGAGGAAGAAACAGTTGAGAGCCAACGTGCTGACAAACTGGAAAAAATGAATTTCAATAAGGCGGTCCAGAGCGTGCAAATTGACAGCAAGGGAAAAATTAATAGTATCTGTAATGTGGTGGCGTGTTCCCCGCCGTCATGCAGAAGACTATAGGAAATGGAAAAACAGATCTAGCCTCCAGCTGTATGCTGGAAGGCAGCATTTATTTTAAAGTATCAGTTCAGGTTAAGAGTGGAAAGCCGAGATCAGCTAACTGCTGCTTTGAACAGGATGCTGGAACTGTTGAGAGAATGGTCCAAGAGCAATCCAGCTCCATAAAGGGATACTTCACCTCCATTCCCAAACCTCTGAGCACAGCTCCTCCTCACACAGCTACTGAATTAACATTACTTCCTCTTTGCAGGCAGAATATTATAGCTGTTACCAGAGAATAAGATGTGGAACAATGGTATGACCGAACATCCTCAAACACAGTGACCACACAGGTGGTGGTGCTCATTTGATATTGTCACAATTTCATGTTGAATTTGGAGAGAGGCAGCTATTTATAAAGATACTGTCGTTGTAATAATGTTTATTGCAAAGTTTGAGTGATGTTATCACATTGCACAGCAGGGGCTGGCGTCGGTGTGCAGGGGGCAGTAACAGCAACGTTAGAAGAAATGTTTGGAGAAATGGCCTCAGTTTGTCTGTATGTACATTAAGTCTTAGAATCCAGCCTTTATATATCATGAACTGTGTCATAAAGACTTACAGAGTCAAAGTGAGGCTTATGGAATAAAGACAGGCCGTCCTTCTCCAGCCATTACACTGCTTTAACATCTACCTCATAATGATAAGTTCAAGCAAAAAAGTTGTATTTACACTTGAACTGTTTTCACTTTACTTGCTTGCTCCTGCTCTCTCTCTCTCTCTCTCTCTCTCTCTCTCTCTCTCTCTCTCTCTCTCTCTCTCTCTCTCTCTCTCTCTCTCTCTCTCTCTCTCTCTCTCTCTCTCTCTCTCTCTCTGGCCTGGTTCAGCATGGCTGCTCAGTCTGATTGTCTGTAATTGTTTGGCTGCTGCAGCTATCAGCCCTTGAGACGGGGGCAGAGTTGTGCTTCAGATTTCGCTGCTTGCCCTTTGTTTTTTCCGTCAGTGTGGAGAACTTTTGTTTTTTCGAGGGAACATGGCCAGGTGTTAGAGGTACACGATGAACACAGGCGCATATACATCTGCATTTGTGTGTGGGTGGGTGTGTTTCAAGGAACAAGAGTATACTCCCCTGGTCCCTGCATGGTCCTGCACTCCCACGGAATCAGGCTTTCAGCAATGCAAAGTAAAATAGCCTCAGACCTTTTATGAATTCTATTAAAATTAAACATGGGGCACATAATTAGTTTATGATTTATAAATGCAGCAGATCTGACCAACAGTCTTTAATATTAAATCCATTACACAAAACGATAAAGACGTGGAATACAATGCAAAAAATGTAACCTTGGTAAGAGAGAAGGCAGCAGCAACAGAGGCAGCAGCTCATGGAGTGCAGGAGGTGGAGGTGGAGAGGGTGTTAATATAGCTGACATCTCACTAGAATATGTAAATGCAAGCAACACACAAATAAAAAATGAAGAGTATGTAAATCCATCTGTGCTATTTTTAAGGCAGATCATTTTCCACTCAAAAGTGACTCAATCCAGCAGCTGGCACAATCAGCCTCCGCTAACATCTCCATCCCTTCTTTGTGTAATCATGCCTTAAATGCAAGCACATATGCTAAAATGACACAAACTGTGACTCCAGTCTGGTGCTCCTCACAGAGCATATGTCTCACGCAGAATGCATCAAACCTGCTCCTAAAAAAACAGGTGCGAGAGCGTGAGTGAGTCTGACCCTGGGACATTTTTAAAAGGCAGAGTTGACGTGAACAAAACAGTTCACGTCACACAGTGTTTTCTGCACAAGATCAGCGTGCAAACTGAAAGACTAGCACGGGTCAAAATAAAGTCCTGCATTCAAAATCTAGATTACTTTATTTTAAGTACCCAGAATATGAATAAATTTGTATAATATGTTTCACTTTGCTGTATAATCATAATATTACATTTGAGGGCATGCTTTGCCTTAATATTGGCATGGCAGTGATGTGACAATATCAGTAAAGTACGCTGTGCTAAGAACAGGTGGAAATATTTTTTTGCTACTGTATACTATATACTCCTTTCCCTTATAAAGAGTAAAACTGAACAATACATCATGTTTAGAGATTGTCATATATTTTTGAATGTTGCAAAATAACTAGTAAGTCAAGGATTCAGATACAAAGATTGGAGTAAGCTATATTTCCCTCTGTACTTGGGTGGGCACTGAACCAAACTCATACCAGTACAAGTTGACAACAGTATCACAGCTTGATATTAGTGCAGAGACAACCAGGATGAAGAGGAAACACCAGAATGGTGCCCAGAAACAACACGATAAACTAAATAGTGCAGCATTTTGTGCCAAGCTGCTGGAGGCCTGCAGATTTGTCTTTCGGTACTGGCACGAGCAAACGTTTGGCTCTAAAAACGTGCTCACAAACACAATACATTTATACAAACGCTGACACAGATAAATGTGTGTGTGTGTGTGTGTGTGTGTGTGTGTGTGTGTGTGTGTGTGTGTGTGTTTGTCACGCCAACTGACAGAAAAGCACAACCAAAAAATCAAAAATCTTTCATTCACTTTGCAAACAAAACAAGTCTTCAGCCGGACCTACAGGGGGCAGTCAATCAGTTCAACAACACCAGCAAAGCACTCCAACCACTTCCTGTCAAGAGGAGGAACTTCCTGTTAGACGGCCATCTTAACCATCAGTTCAACACATGCTGTGGGAGACAAAGGATGAAAGTTTGTGGAGAGCAAAAGCTTAAAGAAACAAACCAAACCAAGAAAACTAAAATCCCTCAGTTCACCGTCAAACGCAACTGGTAGGAAATGTGACTTTCTTAAATTACTCACCTGTTGTTGTGGAATGGATGGACTTGTGCTCAACATGTGCTCCACATGTGCACATGCAAAATGTTTGGCCTCATTGGGCATCTGACTTAGTTTGTTTAATGGTAGTGACTTTCAGTTGATTATTTCCACTTAATTTGTTGTTTGCCTACTGTAGTTTGTAGTCTGCACTTTAAGTTTGACAAAGCAGTTTAATCAACTCAAGCCTATTCAATTGTTTGGACCAGCAAAGCTGATGCTTTACTTGTATTTTGCTTTTGTTTAACACTCCACTGGAGTTACTCATTTGCTTGAGTTAAATATTGAAAAAAATGTATTTGTTTATATGTGTTTAAGGTTTTCAACCTGCTGCTGCTGCTGAATGACTGAATGACCCCTTCATGAACAAAACAAAGTTCAATAAAACATAAAAAGGGGAAATCCTTGTCAAGAGTTGTTCCTTGCGTGACCAAGCTCTTTCAAGTGGAGCATTAACTGAGGGATCAAAAAACACCAAAACTTGACAGTTGAAAACCAGCGTGGCAAGAGACAGAGGATCAACGGCCTACAGTCAACCTTGTCAACGTGAGGAAAAACTGCAAGAATGGCAGAAGACGCCACTGGAAAAAGCATCAAACAGCTGAAGAGTGAGAGGACTTCAGCAAAGACGGCCTTCACTAAACAGGCCAACTACGTCTCACGAGTGGCTGGATACCTGATGAAAGCAGAGCTCCAGGCTGAATACAGGGAACTCTGCTCACTGTCCAGGAAAGTAAACTACGCAAATGATGAGTATGAGCTTGGTCTGCGGGCGGAGGCTGGCGAAGAGGAAGGTGAGAAGAAGCTGCACCCAAGCCAAGAGAGTGATCTGGAAAAAACCACAGAGGACTGCAAAAATAGACTGGAGGAAGTACGCAAAAGCGTGCTGTCCAGTCTCTGGTCAAGGTACGCCGAGGGGGAGCTGACCTTCGCCATTGAAGAAGCCGAGTCGGCCTGTGAACAGGCTCATAGAACCTTAGTGTCTCTGCTCAACAAAGATGGGTATGAGCACCAGCTGGAAACAGCAAAGCAGGTTGTCGCAGACACAATGGCTGCATTCAAGCGGTGGGAAGAATGGATTCCCGCTGAGGAGAAAACTGAATTGGATGGCAGAATAAAAGGCCTAAGGAAGCTGAAGAGCAACCTCGTGGCAAAAGAGGCTGAGTTCCTGACAGTGGAGAGAACTGCAGAAGAGGAGAGGCGGAATACAACTCATCAGGCCCAGTCAGCACCCCAGCCAGCCCAGCAGCCTGTCCTCAAAATAAAGCCCACCTGCCTGCCCAGATTCCATGGCTCAAGGAGGGAATTCCACCAATGGAAAAAAGACTGGGAAAATCTACAGCGGCAAGGGGAGCCAACCGGCTCTGCGGAGGCGAAGAAGATGCAGCTCCTTGACAGCATGGATGACAGGATCCGCAAAGACCTCCGGCTCTCCACCTACAAGTCTGCCGAGGAGATGTTTAAGGTCCTGGAAAACAGGTTCGGGAATAAGACCACCATCGCCCTGGAGATTGTCGAGGACCTGGAGAAGATCCCACCTCTAAAATCCCACCAGCCCAGGAGGATGATCGAGCTCATCCAGTCAGTTGAAAAGGCCTTGAGCGACCTGACAGAACTCGGAAATACAGGAGCCATCAAAAACCCTCTCATCGTCAAGTCAATAGAAAGCAAACTGCCAGACACAATGAAGCGGGATTGGCTACTCCACATGGTAAATCCAACAAATGCAGTAACCCCAGACAACCACTTTGACAAGCTCCTGAGTTACCTGAAAACTGAAGAAGAGGTCTTGGAGAGACTCGAGCAACTTGGAGTGGGTGAGAAGCCGGACAAGAGACCAGCTGACTTCAAGAAGTACGCCTCTACCAGGTCCACGAGTAAAGAGGGCTGTGTTGTCTGCGGTGACGAGCGGCATGCAGAAAAGCTCTTCTTTTGCAAGAAGTTTAAGGTGCTGAAGGTAAAAGACAAGCTAAGTGCTGTGGAGAGGCTGGGAGCCTGCACAAAGTGTTTGGAGTGTCATGACGAAGACAGTACCTGCAAAGACACTTACCTGTGTAAAAAGCCGGGCTGTAGAAGAGGCCATCACTTCTTCCTGTGTCAGAAAGCAGACCCTAGAAAAGAGGGGACAGAGATAGCAAAGTCAACCTTGAAGAGGAATAAACTGACAGAAGAACAACAGCAATTCATGTCAGAACTGTCCCCTGAAATGGCGGAAAAATGCAAAAGAGCCTTTACAAATGCGTCTGCAAGATCCCTCAAAACCGACAGGCCTGGCGGCATGGAAGTAAGTGCAGTTCAAGAGCTCCCTGTGATCCTCATGCTACTAGAAGTTACCACCAATGCAGGGGATGGGATCGGAACTCTAATCGACTTAGCCTCAGACACGAACTACATTACCCACCGTGCAGCAAGGAGACTGGATCTGAGGAGCGAAAAGATCACACTCGTCGTCCACGGGGTTGGAGGAATGGCCCTAAAGGTCAAAACAAGGCGATACCATCTCAGAGTGAGAGTTAAGACCCCCAGAGGAACGGAACGCGCCCATGAACTCCTCTGCTACGGCTTGGAAGACATCGCTAAGGTCCAAAACCCAGTCACTCCTGAACAGCTGAGGAGGTTCTTTCCTAACACCAACCTGGATGACCTGCGCAGGCCAGAACAAGTTGAACTCCTCATCAGCCATCGTGAGGGCCGACTTGTACCACAAAGGACGAAGGTGGTCGGTGACCTCGTTCTCTGGGACGGCCCACTGGGGAAGACAGTCGGTGGAACGCACCCGGACCTGTTTGAAAAAGTGGATCTGGTGGCGCACACCTCAAAAACCCACTTCGCACGATCCATGAGGGCCACGGCTGTGAAGTACCAGGAACTCTGCGACACAAATGAAATCTCAGCTGAAACCAGAAGCACTGTAGCCAACAAAGAATTCCTCAACTGGTGGAAGTGGGACAGTATTGGAGCAGCTTGTGAACCTAAGTGTGGAGGGTGCAGATGCGGCAACTGCCAGCCAGGAGGCAAAGAAATGACACTGAGTGAGGAGAGAGAACTGGAGATCATCAGGAGAGGCCTCACCTTCATCAACACCGATGATCACAGCAGTGAATCACACTGGGACACAAAGTACCCATGGATCGAAGATCCAACTTCTCTGCCCAACAACCGAAGTGGAGTGGAAGCCACTTTCTTGAGAACAGAGAAGCAGCTCAAAAAAGAACCGGAGTGGAAAGTGGGATATACAGCTCAAGTCCATGAAATGGTGGAAAGAGGAGCAGCAAAGAAGCTTACCAAAGATACACTGACCAACTGGACAGGACCAGTCTGGTATGTGAGCCACTTGGTGGCGCCAAATCCACATTCCACTACAACACCTGTACGCCTGGTGTGGAATAGCAGTCAAAAGTTCAGGGGAACAAGCATGAACGATCTTCTGCTAAAAGGACCTGACGTCCTCAACCCGATCAGAGCAGTACTTCTCAGATTCAGGAGAGGGGTGCATGCTGCACTCGGCGACATCAAGAAGATGTATAACTCGGTAGGGTTGGAAGACCTGGAAGTACACCTACACAGGTTTCTCTGGAGAGACACAGAAGATGGCGAACTGGAGGAGTATGCAATCACACGAGTTAACATCGGTGACCGGCCAGCAGGATGCATCGCACAGCTGGCCATGAGAGAGACTGCAAAGCTACCCATGTTCACTCACCTGGAGGAGGAGCGCAGGATCCTGGAGGAAGACTCCTATGTCGACGATATACTTACCTCTCACAATGACCTGGAAAAGCTGGACAAAAGCACAGCAGGAGTTGAAAAAATCCTCAAAGCAGGTGGATTCTTCCTGAAGCCCTGGGTCCGGTCGGGCCAAAGTGGGAGGGACATGCTCACACCAGAAAGACCAGCAAACAAATTCCTTATTCTCCCGAATCAAAGGAGAGAAGAAGATGATAAAGCCCTGGGAGTCGGCTATCTTGTTGAAAGCGACAAACTGTACCCAATGACCTCAGTCAACTTCTCAAAGAGGAGAAAGAAAATGAGAGTGGGTCAAAATATCCTGGAGGAAGAGGTGAGAGGGAAAACTCCCAAGCCACTGACTAGAAGACAGCTGTTGAGCCAAGTAGCTAGCCTGTATGACCCAATAGGTCTTGTCACTCCTGCGAAACAGAAGGGTGCCATTCTAGTCAGGAGAGCCTTCCAGGAGGCCGGAACCAGCACAGCCCGAGACACCTGGGACAAGCCACTGTCAGAACAGTTGAGGGAAGAAGCAATCCAGCTTTTTGAGGAATACATCCGCCTCAGCCAAATAACCTTCCACAGAAGCCTCACACCATGCAACTGGACCAAAAAAACATGGGGGATAACATTCTCTGATGGGAGTGACCAGAGCTACGGAGCCGTGGTGTACTTCAGGTGGGAGACTGCACAAGGCATTGAAGTCAGGCTCATCGAGTCAAAAGCAAAGCTTACGCCACTTGACCAGAAGGGGGAACCAGTCAAAGCTGAAATCTGTGGTGCTGTCTATGCTGTCCGCCTAAGAAGGTACATTGAGAAGCACTCTCGGATGGAGATTGAAAAATGGGTCCACCTGCTGGACAGTCAAACTGTGTTGGGAGCAATCCAAAGAGACAGCTATGGATATCAGACGTTCTTTGCGAACAGGGTCGGAGAAATCCAAAAGACCACATCCCCTGATGAGTGGTGGTGGATCCAGGGAGACCTCAATGTGGCAGACATCATAAAAAGAGGTGCAGCCCCAGAAGATCTCAAAGAGGATTCTGTGTGGCAGAATGGACCAGACTTCCTGAAACTACCTGTGGGAGAGTGGCCAAAGAAGTCTGCCAAAGATGTTGCTACCCATGCTAGAGAAGGGATAAACAAGCTTCAAAGAAAGTCCTTCTCAGCAGCACTGACGAGAGCACAGCTCAAGAAAGCCACACACAATGCGCCATCTAGTGGTACAAGCAGCCCAGTGACAGTCACAGCCAAAGGAGGCACTGATGCTCAGCAAAGCACCGCAGATGGAAAGGGGCCCAGGACTCAACTCCGAAGACCACCAGCTGGTTCTGCAGTAAAAGAACTGATCAATGTCAGAAAGTTCAGCAGCTTGACCAAGATGACCAGAGTTATCGCTTGGGTGTGGAGAGCTGCAATGAAGTGGAAGGAATTACTGGGCAAAACCCAATCCACAAGGAAGCCAAAGTGGGAGGTGCTCTCATCGGAAGAGCTAAAATCCAGAGCAAAACAAGCTGTACTTACCATCGGCGAGTATGAAGATGCTCAGAGAGACCTCTTCCTCGCAGCACAAGAGGGTGCATGCTTCCAAGACGCCACCCTCAACAGACTGGCTGTGTACAAAGATACAAAAACCGGACTCTTGGTCTGTGGAGGAAGATTTCAGACCTTTGATGACGACAAAACCACTGTACCAATCTTACCTTGTGATGCGTGGGTATCCTCTCTTCTGGCACAAGAAGCCCACAATGCAAACCATGAGGAAATAGCAGGTACACTCCTGAGGATGAGGAAAAAAGCATGGGTCACAAGAGGCCGGAAACTGGCTCAGAAGATTGTGGACAGCTGTGTGATATGCAGAAAGACCAGAGCTAAAAAGTGCCAACAAATCATGAGTGACCTCCCATCCGAACGGATTACACCAGCAAGACCATTCGAATTCACAACATTGGATCTATTCGGACCTTATGAAGTGAAGGATGAAGTGAAGAAGAAAACAAGGCTTAAAGTATGGGGGTTAGTCTTCTGCTGTATGGCATCCCGAGCTCTGCACACAGATGTCGTAAGTGACCAGTCTTCTGAAGGTTTCCTGCTGGCCTACAAAAGATTCACAGCACTAAGAGGTCATCCAAAGAAGCTGTGGTCAGACCCTGGGAAAAACTTTGTGGGTGCCAGACCTGCGCTCAATGACCTGTACACCTTTCTTGGCCAGCTACAATCGCCAGAGGTTGAGAATGAAGTCTCCAAGCATGGGACAGAATGGAGCTGGAAAATTCACCCCGCTGATTCCCCTCATAGAAATGGAGCTGCAGAGGCTGCTGTACGCACCGTGAAGCGCGCTCTGCACAACCTGGGAGGAGACGGGTGCTTTACCTGGAGTGAGTTCCAAACCTTCCTCTACATGGCTGCAAACCTTGCCAATGAGAGACCCATAGATGCCAGAACTCAAAGCCGAGAGGACTGTGTGGAGTACATCAGCCCAAATTCTCTTCTGCTTGGGAGAACAGGACCTAGAGGAGACCTCGGAAGCTTCGACTTTGATGGCTACCCCTACAAAAGGCTAAGAGCAATTCAAACAGAAGTTGACCGGTTCTGGAGGAAGTGGAGTCAGTTGGCGGGGCCCAATCTATTCACCAGGAGCAAGTGGCACACGACACACAGAAATGTAGCCACAGGAGACATTGTCTGGCTTGCCGACCAAAATGCACTGAGGAGTCAGTACAAACTGTCCAGAGTCATCAGCGTCAATCCTGACAAGAAGGGCGTCGTCAGAGATGTTCATGTCCGAACCTTCCCCAGCTATCCAGTCTCGACCATGAAATCTAACCAGAGGTCAACAAGAAAACTGAAAATCAAAATCCCCTCTACAGTTCTGCACAGGGATGTACGACGGGTCATTGTTCTAATACCTGTTGAGGAACAAAAGAACACCATCAAGGAAAGAGAAAACAACACACTCTGACCATCTACGACTCTTGTGACCTCTCTGAGTTTCACAACCGAGAGGTCAAGTGGGAGGTGTCACGCCAACTGACAGAAAAGCACAACCAAAAAATCAAAAATCTTTCATTCACTTTGCAAACAAAACAAGTCTTCAGCCGGACCTACAGGGGGCAGTCAATCAGTTCAACAACACCAGCAAAGCACTCCAACCACTTCCTGTCAAGAGGAGGAACTTCCTGTTAGACGGCCATCTTAACCATCAGTTCAACACATGCTGTGGGAGACAAAGGATGAAAGTTTGTGGAGAGCAAAAGCTTAAAGAAACAAACCAAACCAAGAAAACTAAAATCCCTCAGTTCACCGTCAAACGCAACTGGTAGGAAATGTGACTTTCTTAAATTACTCACCTGTTGTTGTGGAATGGATGGACTTGTGCTCAACATGTGCTCCACATGTGCACATGCAAAATGTTTGGCCTCATTGGGCATCTGACTTAGTTTGTTTAATGGTAGTGACTTTCAGTTGATTATTTCCACTTAATTTGTTGTTTGCCTACTGTAGTTTGTAGTCTGCACTTTAAGTTTGACAAAGCAGTTTAATCAACTCAAGCCTATTCAATTGTTTGGACCAGCAAAGCTGATGCTTTACTTGTATTTTGCTTTTGTTTAACACTCCACTGGAGTTACTCATTTGCTTGAGTTAAATATTGAAAAAAATGTATTTGTTTATATGTGTTTAAGGTTTTCAACCTGCTGCTGCTGCTGAATGACTGAATGACCCCTTCATGAACAAAACAAAGTTCAATAAAACATAAAAAGGGGAAATCCTTGTCAAGAGTTGTTCCTTGCGTGACCAAGCTCTTTCAAGTGGAGCATTAACTGAGGGATCAAAAAACACCAAAACTTGACAGTGTTTGAAAGCCTCTGTGCTAGTCTCTGTCACTTGATGCCCTTCAGGAGCAACAAGCCTCCCAATCACTGCATCAGTGTATCTCTCCAGAGAGCAAAATTTTCTCAGGCTTTATTTAACCTCCGCTGCCCTCAGATAAGTCACTGCTCCATGATTTAAGACTTTTTAAGATTTTTTTTTTCTTGAACAGGACATACATACTGTAAATCACTACTGAAAGGAAGGGGAGAATCATTTTAATGAATGATTCCATTAAATGTATAATACATCCTTTTTTTTCTTTCATAAATCTTTCACTGTGTGCTCAAACTACTTCATCCGCTCCCTCAAAATGCTCATTTGTGTCTCGACTTTCTTCCCATAAATGAATAATAGGTGTGTTAGAACATTACTTCCAATTCATTCTCTGTGTCAGCGGGACCCTGAATGCACCATGCTCATTATGGACTGCCTAGATTAATTGCACTTTGGTCTAAAAAAAATGTGAACATACTGCTTTGACTGTCACACACATCATCGTTTTATCTTTAAATGTCACACAAGAAAAAAACAGATTGAATTTTTTTTTTTGTCACCAAATCCTAGAAAAAATATCAATGTGTTAGTCTGGAACCAATGGGCTTTGAGCTGAAAACCATAAACACCTTACAAATAATAGTTAGTAGAAAAGGTGCATTAGTTGGGGACTATTTTCAGCCATGGATTGATACACATTTATGTCATAGAACAATGTATGTGTGCTTCTGATCTGACTGAATTTCCAGTTAACCATACAGTCTACTGCTGCAGCTTCTATTTCTGTCTACCATCTCCCATGAAGCATGACGACCTTTGACCTCTCACCAGGCTCTGATTGGCTTTTAACCAGATAAACAGCCACCAATTAGCTGACACCAGATTTGAGATGTGGGCAGCAAATCTGGCAAGGTGTGGGACTGACTAAAAATAATCTTTTTTTCAAGGATGTACAGATCCAACTTCTACTCTCATGATATTTTGATACCTTATAACTTATCAAAGCCCCTCAATATGGGACAAGAGATGCTTTTGCACTATAAACTGAGTTGGCAGCCCATGACTTAAAGCAACATTGTGTAACTTTTCTACCATAAAATAACAGATTTTGAATCTTGTTGATGCTATACTGACTGTCATTCCTGTTCTCACGCTATGTAACTTTGGGCACCGGATCGGGAGAAGTATGTAACTCTTCACAGCACTAAGTCACACACCGTCAACTATTTGACTGATTTAGGTGAAACTGGATTTTTTATCTGCTCCGCCTCAACCCTGATATAGAGTTTACTGATGGTCAGTGACGTAAAGTGATGTGAACTGTAGCTGCTGTTAGCAGTTTGTTAGCCAGGCTACCCAGACTGTGAGGTTAGAGCACTGGGGGAATGTTAGTATTTGTAACATAGGTGTTCTGGACCAATGAGAAGAGCAGGCTTTTAGGCCTGGGGCACGAATGCTTAATGCTAGCAGAACCAGTGTCATGCCAGAGCCAGAGCTGAGCAAGCAGCCAATGTTACTGGGCTCAACAGACTCGGATGCGGATATGGTAGAGACACTGAGTATGGTCGAACAGTCAAAATATGTACCTCCTAAGTCCTTCCTCAGTGCTCAGAGATTTCGACTGCACTTACACCAGGCCACATCATTATGCAACGGCAGATGTTACTGACATGATCTGTGGCAAAAGTGGAAAAGTTCCGAAGATGAACTACAAAACGCACATCTGAGATACTTCTCCCTGTATGCACTTACAGTGTTGTTTCTTGCAGGAAATATAATGGCTGCTACGTTAATACTTACGGGTCATTTCACTCAGTGAGGAACCTTCCGAAACAACCTTAAGAGACACAAGAAGACATTGATGGAGGAAGCAAGGAAGAGAAAAAGGAGAGAGTGAATGAGCAAGCAACCCGTCGAACAAGAGTAAATGTGGCACTGACTTTTAGTGGTTGGTGAGAGCTTGGTGAAATAAAAGGCTGAAAGACAGACGCCGAGCTGGGCTGATGCCGTTGGACTAGTCAGTGATATCAGCTGCTGCTGTGTCTGCTGCTGGTGACCTTGTTGATGTTTGGATGTTAGCAAAGTTGTCCACTCGCTAGTTTTTGATCAGAAGTAATGTAATCAAAAACAAATACCCGAGTACAGCTGTCCATATATACCACAGTGGGATTATACTGTGGAACTGGAGGTGACAAATCACAACAATTTCTTGAAAATCTATACCCAAATGTCAGTATCAACACTGATACTAATTCAGTGCATCTTTAGCCATTTTGATGAAGGAACATCTAGTGCAGTGTGTTGACAATGGAGCTCTACAGCACAGACGATGAAGATATATCAGGCTTGTTGGATACAGTCAGTGTTGGGTTATTGAGGTCTGTTGATAATATGAAAAACACGTTGTGTCAGACTTCTCCTTTGAAGCTCAGCAGCATGGCTGCAAGCAGCTGTAATGACCTAAATGAGGAAGAAGTCATCGGAGAGGACAAATTAGAAATATGATAGCACCAATTAGTGAGTGAAGCAATTAAGTAATCTGATGGCACAAATTATGATGGAGAATTATGATTTGAGGACAGAATGTTCCTTGTTTGCATGGCTTGTTGTTGACATGAGCATATAGCACACAGCATGACTCCACATCCTGCTGTCCTCTAACACTGCAGCTCTGCAGCTGTGAAAACTCACAGGACTTTTTTTTCCCTCCACATGAAGCATCTTCCAGTTCATTTGACAAACTTCCAATGTGGTTATGTAATGCATTATTCTATTCTGTTTGTTCTATCAGTCACTAATAACTAATTATCGACTGGAATTTGGCCTTTCATGGTAAAAATGCAATCGTTCATCCAGTAAAAGACGCCATCATTAGGCCCAAAACCAATTAAAAAAAATATGCAATACTCGCAGAGCAGCGGGCTGCTTTTATGATCTGAAATGAGCTGCATGAGGATGAAGATGAGTTCAGTTAAAATGTCTCAAACTCTTGTTTGGTTCTCTAGAACTCCTTTAAATTAAATTAATGCTTTCTCTATTATGTTGCTGTCTTTTTATGTGTGGTGTTTATTAGTAGATGTTTTATTCTTCATTTCCATTCTCCTGTGTTATGTGGTTAGAGGTTGGAGTTGCATTCAGTGAGTTTATAGCACTAATAGTCAGGTGACAATAAACCATTTAGAAGATTAGTTCACAACAAGAAGATGCCAAAATTCAGGACGTATGCATTTGAATTACATAGAATATTTCCATAAATTTGAATCACATAGGTTTAATATAAATCAACTAAAAAACTCAATGTGTAGCAAGTAATACAATTTATGTAATAGTATTGATAAGCTCAGTGTGCTTCCACTACACAGTAGTATTACTATAACAATATTAATGAAGCCAATTTGTTTGCACAAAAACCCAACAGTGAAAATGAATGCAGTCATTTTGAGTTTATTAGTACAATTACATGAATTTTATTTTTTGCTTCAGATTAAGTGTATTACTTAATTTATATTAAAACCATGTAATTTAAATGGATGGACATTGAAATGCATAAGATCTGACGGTTTCATCTTTCATCTCAAACTTTTCCACCACAGCCAACCATAAAACTTTGTTGTGATATTATATTATTATATATTACAAATTAAGCTCAAAAAAAGTAGATGAATGGACACCACTTCACATCACGCTCCATCAACCTCTGTTCCTGAAATACAAGAGTCATAAGTCATAATCCTTGTCAGATTAATATTAGCGCAGGTCAGTTGTACATTCATCACCATAATTGACAGATAAAACTATTGGTTTGGGAAATAGGAGGTCTCAGCCCGACGGTAACAATGTGTTACAAATCAGTACAAAACTAACCATATGTCCAATAATTCACTGATGAAGACAAATAACTTGTAGTTTATTTTCATTGAAAATAAAAGCTCTGTGAGTTATCAGTTCAACTCGCGAACTTACCCATCTGGAGTCCATGGTAGCAAAGCTCCAGGGTGCCAGTTTGAGGTGCTCATGCACCGCTGTAGATGACCTGAAAGACTTCTACTGATGTTTTGGTGCTGGTGGGTCTGGGCTCTTTCCTGAAATGGTGTCAGAACGCTGAATTAACAAACACAACAAGACAACAGAATGTGCACCCTCAACAGAGAGGCAGCCATCTGTGGCACCATCCTAAATGAAAGTGAAAAGGAGTAGGACTTCAAGCAGGACAGGGGTCATCAGCGGCAGCCATCTGTAAATCAGCTGAGCAGATTGGAGTTTTGTGAGGCAGCATCGCAAAGCAATTTGTACGGATAAGTGATTTCTGTTTTCCTTCCGTCCTTTAGCTGCTAAAAAGTGGGATGGGAAGAGAGAAGATAGATTTAGCTGACAAAGAAGGTCAAATCAACAGGCAGATTGAGACTAAACTTGAAGACTTTAGTCAGCTTTGCAGCTCAGACCAGAGCAGCACTGAGAGCCTGACCTTTACTCAGGTACATGTAAATGCAATTGGAAAAGAGCAAGTTGTGTCTCAGTAAATTGTCTCGCTGACTACTGCAGGAAAAATATTCTTCTGCTGACTTCTACCAAAGCAGAGACCCTTAGGCAATCTGCAAGCAAAAAAACACCTCAAACCATTGGATAATGAAGACGGTAGAGTTAGACATTTTCATGGAAGGTAGAGTTGATTCTTTCTAACAGATGAATTGGAAACAAATGTTACTCGAGGCATTTCTCTGAACGGCGACACGTACATTTTTTATCAGAGGATGTGCCGGAGCCTCTCCTATCTCAAAGCTTCCTGCGCTTACATCTACAGCTTCTTGAAGTTTGATCCTCAAAGGCACAAATCAGTCAGTCTTCCTCCTAAAAGTGCTTTTCAACTGGTGAACAATTTCCTAGAGTGTGTTTTGAGAAGGAGCAACTTTCCAGGTGGGGGAACAGGAAAAAATCTGTTATTTCCCAGAGGAATCCAGCAGACCTGGAGAAAACAACAACACAACAGACTTGTAAATAAAAGCATGGGATTTATTAATGTGGGTTTTCAGTTTGCTTTGATGGCCTGAGGGTCATCAGAGAAGACTCTTTTTCTTAACATCATTTAATAAGTGAAAATAGAAAGGTTAAAGAAAGAGAGGAAAGATGTAGGAAGAGGGGATTAACCTTTTTGTGACCTTTACCAGTGAGTGTAAGGACAATTAGCCTCACAGATAGCCACACAGGACTAAGGTTGTTGCAGGTTCAATAGCTAGAAAATTCCCAGATAGCAGACCAACACTGAATCAACACTGAATCAGCATTGAATCAGTGTTGATGCATCAATGTAACATTTAATCAACGTCGCTCAACATTGAAATATAACATTGATTTTTCATCAGGCTTGCACCCTAAAATAATGTTATTTCAATGATGAAAAATAGATCAAGACGAATCAATTACTGTTTTTTCATTGAACCAACATTGAAATAACATTAATAAAACCATTCCCCAGATAGCAGACCAACATTGAATCAATGTTGCCATGCTATCTGGGTTGGAGTATTGAATGGTAGTGGTGTGTCGGTCGTGAACGTATCGTTCAATATGAATTAATTGGTCTACAGCGCTGCACTAGTAAATAAACCAAATGAATGAAATGACTCGTTCAAAAAGATTCATCCATTTTACCGTCCAAGAATAAGAGATCTGAGTCAGCTAAAAGACTTGAACTTCCAAACACTATTGGATGGATCGGCCTTTGACAAGTCATCTGGTCTAAAATATTAGCATTAACCCTTTTCACCTGACTCAACAAACACACTTCCCTTGAAGCCATCAACTGATCATTGTTTCAGATTGTACCAGACTGGAAAAACATGGCTGGCAAACATGGAAATGTGGGTAAATTTCCTTAAAACTGATCAAATTAAATCACTGAATATATTTTAGGTAATTAAAAGCTACTCATGGTTTGTGTTATGACATATTAGATGAAGGTTTGAGGGCTTTAAGAAGCAGTGAGTCGAGTCTTGTCAGATAAGTGATTGCCCTCTGGCCTGTTCACACATCTTCACTCGACAAAACAGTTCCACCAATTGTTCCCTACACACTTTTAGCTATTCTGCTCATTTCCAGCTGAATTATTAATCTGAGACACCACTAGAGAAGCTTTGCATGAGTCACTGCAGGATCCTGAGGAGGTCTGACATGCACAGGTACCACGGCGAATTCCCCACCATAGCTTCCCCACAATGCAGCAATAGACAGAAGAAGCACAAGAGTTCCGGCTTCGCCCATGTTTAGTTTTGTTATTTAATAGATTTACATGTAGTGAAGTAGCCCTTCATGCAGCCTCCTTAATCCATCTCCTGTCTGAAGCCTACTTTGTTCTAAATTCTGAGCTGTGCTGTGTACATCAGGGTAGTTTCAACTTCAAGGAAGCCTAGCGACACAACATGACTGGTAATATGTGGTGCTGAATTTGATGAATTTACTGTTTATTGGACCACAAATGAGACAAGATTTAGACTCAGACTTGAACTTACTGTTGTTGGCAACATTGCATTCAGTAGTATTTCACACACTCAGAATTACAGTACAATAAATATGGTGGCGTTTGTGCAATAAACATAGTGTCGTCTCTGACAGAGCCCTGGTTTCCTCATACTATGTCAGCTTGTTCACTTGATCAAAGTGAGTCACAGTAACGGGCCAAAGAGGGTTAGCTGCAGCCAGCTGCTTGTCTATGTCCTGCCCTTCATCTCTAAGTTGGAAAGTAAGAAGTGTCAATCAAAAGCTGGTTTGGTGGGGATGGTGTTTGTTTTCCACTCACACAGGTGTTCACTCTTCTCCATAATTAGACTGCCTATCAGGGCTGTGTAGGCGTGAACAGACTGCGTTTGATTGACATCTTCATCCCCAACTCTCCTACACCTTTGTAGGCAGGTCAAATTATACCTTTATAATTCTGTTTTATAATAAATGGACTGAGGTGACCCCAGTCAAAATTAAGCTGCCACAGTAACACCTGTGTGGGTGTGCAGAGCCTTTATAAGTGTGCAGTATGATGATTAAAAAATAATTATTATGTTAGAACATGTCGGCTCTTTCTGCAGTAAAATGCGATGTTTTAAAAAGCTACGTGAATGGCAGCAGAACAGGCTGTAAACACAACATCTGACAAATGACACAAACCAGTCACAGAGAGACTTGTAATTAATTACATTTATAAAGTTTTAATTTGTTAATGTGCTTGGTAGAAAAGGAAAATACATTTTTTTATTATTTTTTAAATTTTGTATCATCTGATATGAGCCCTTTACCATGTTTCATTTAAAATATTATTATTGATATAATATTAATACATACATGCATACATACTACACTGACCACATAAACTGCATGAATGCATCTCATTGCTTATTTCTGAAAAGCAAATTTGACCCTGTAATCTATCAGCACAGCTAGGAAACTAATAGGTAGCACTGTGGAGAAATATTAACTGACTTAGTGGTTCTGGTCACTTATTTTTAAATATGTTTACCCATGACTGCTAGTGTAATATCTTTTTTCAGTATGAGGACAGTTTGAATAGTTTTGACAGTTAAAATTCAAAATTCAAAATCCAATAACTAGCGGTAGCTCAGTCTGTAGGGACTTGGCTTGGGAACCGGAGGGTGGGCGGTTCAAGTCCAGTATGAACAAAGTAAGGAAGGTGGACTGATAGCTGGACTGATAGCTGGACCAGTGCCAGTTCAGTAAAAATGTATGTCGAAAGACTTGAGTGATTTCCCCTCAAGGGATCAATAAGTATCTCTAAACATAAAATAATAAATTCATTAATTAAAAAATGCACAATTGAACATTGTTGATTACTTAGCCATAATGATTTTCACACAACCACACCAAATAAGTTGCCCATCCCAATCGACCTACACAAAATATACAATAATACCACTACCACTACTACTACTAACAATAATAACATATATCCATATTTCCCATATACTGCTAGTAGTTTCAGTAGTTTCCTTCATATAAATTATATCTATTGTATATATCATGTCTAGAATAAAGTAGCCAGCCTACCTAGCAAGTTCCAAACTTTCTGTTTTTATTCCTTTAAAATAAACTGGTGCCAGGACAGATTGACTTGGTCAAAAGAAAGAAGCAACACAAGAAGATGGGAGCATTAAAGCAGACAGATTTAGAAAATAACCACGCTGCTCACTGTCACGGCACAGAAACAATATATCTTCATCACTTCTGTGTTCGCTCAACCAGATGACAAAGATAAGTTTGACAAGGTCTTAAAGAAGTTTAATTCACACTATGTGTGGAAGAAAAGAAAGCTTTCTCTCTAACCTGAAGCTAAAAGCACAATATTGTAATTTCAGAGACTATGATTCAAGATTGAAACAAAAACCGAGGCTCTGAGATAAATTATTGAGAGAAACAGAAGTCAGGTTGGAAAGTACTGTAAAAATATGCCAGGCTGGTGAGCTAGAATGCCAACATGTACTATTTTTTATGAGCCAAGGTGGAAGTGAAAGGAAAACCAGCAGGGCAAGTTCACCTGAAAAACCATTATGCAAAAATGTGCTAAAAATAAGAAGAAAAAACATTGAGATGACAATGAACATTTATTTCGATCAAGATAGTGCACTTAGTGTGCCCTTTTGTTTTTAAGGACATTGTGCTTTGTTTGTATGAAAAGTTTTATACTAATAATATCTGATTCATTAGTCAAATCCCTTGGTGAGCCATCCTTTTATTCCTGTGGTCCATGTCTTTGTATCAGCCTCCCTGAGAACAGTGATATGTTTTTTTTTCCCTATCTTGAGTTTTCAGTTATTTTAAACCTACCTCCAGTGTTTCCTTCACTGCAAACAAAATACACTGGCACTGGTCAGACTGGACAGAAAGTGCTTTGTAAAATCACAAATGGATTGCACCACCGTTGGTCAATGGGACAATTGTGTTATTTAGGATTGACACAGGGGAAAGGAGAACAACATCGGGGACAGCATAAAAACCTCACAGAAATACGATACGGATGAGTGTCAGCTAAAGCAAAGAAAAAGGATGAAGACTTAAGGTGGCAGAGGAACGCAAGTTTGTTATCATGTCCAATAGTTATAAATCACTCATTGGAGACAATGGCTCTGAAGATCAAGAATTATTTAAAAGAATGAACGGTAAAAACATAACAGTGAATGAAAAAAGTAAGGAAGGACATTAAGGACATTATTAAAAAGGTTATGCGATGTTTAAAGGACACGCCACATTTCAATACACCTACACCAGCTCAAGAATAAGCCTGTACTGTAGTGCATGTTCTACAGCAGGGGTAGTCAGTTCTGATTTCAGGAGGTCCGCAGCATTATCATGTTTAAATTCATTATATTTTAGTTATACATCACAATTATTTTAGATATTGAAGCAGCATTGTCATTGTACCAACATCTGCACTGTGTGAAGTCAACGACACAAATCAAACAAAGTAAGCTATAATTCAACGTCACACCTTACACTGCCTGTGATTGGCTGACATTCTTTCCTTGACCAATCTCATGCCTAAACCCAACCAACTTGAACCCTCAAAGGCAATGAGTACTGGCCAATCAGAGACCGGTAGGATGTTCTTTTCGCTGAGTAGCGGTGTAAAAACACTGTCAGAAAAAAGAGTCAAAATTTAATCTTTACCATAATTGTGTCAAACTCAGTGATATGTTGTTTCCGGCTCTGGGTCCAGGACAGAGTCTGCATCCAGAGTGGAGTGACCTTTGCCCTACAGAGTGCCAGCACCATTTCACCATTCTCATTGGGTAAATTCCAATGTGTAAATACGTGTCAAGAAAACAAGTGAGAGTCGGCTCAAAGATCTGAATGAGAATATAAAATCGAACACTACCAAATCTCAAAAAGAGAAGAAACAAACAGGTGTGAACTATTTCAACAAACTGGATGCTTTGCAGGAGTTTGGGCAGCTGAAATTTTGCTCAGAAAGTAAGTAAAGTGCTGCACCATCAATACACAATCACTGTTTCTCAGGCTCCCATTTGGCATCATCTCAGTGGGTCGATAATAGAGGGTGTGGAAGGCACCGGGTTGTTTATAGATTACTTGGTGGTCTGGGGGTTTTACACAACATAATGAAAGACTGGAAAAACACCTACAGAGAGTGGACAGAAAAAGGTTCTTGTTGGATGTCTTAGAAATTACCATCTTGTGAGACAAGCTCACAGGAGAAGAAGAGGTTGATCATTCAGAGGAGCAAGCCGCACTGTACATGTCCCTGACTGACAAAAAACAAGTCCTGAAAGGCACAGCAATGATAAACTTCCGTGGTAAATTAATTCCTAAGAGAGTTCCTTCAGAGAGTTGCTTGAACAAAAGAAGGTGTTTGAATGAACTGCTGAAACATGAAAAAGAATATACTGAAAGAGACACTACTACTAAGCCGGTCTTCACATTCTTAGACCTCTTCAAAAGAACAAAGATCTCCACTAACGCTTCAAAAGATTGCGATTGTGAGCTGGACCGCTCCCAGCTAAGGGGGATGGTTAACCGGATTGAAGCCAACATCAAACAGTCCTCATCCTCCTAACAGGCCTTTTGTTTTTGTTTTTTGTAAAGAATGGTCTTTCTTTGTTTTCTTAAATCACAGATATGATCTTGCCTGCTTTTCCACTGCAATTCGAGAGGTAGTGCTGCTGGTTTATGGAGTCTGTCAGTCCAATTATGGTCTGCAACACACAGACCAGAAGAATTTGCAAGTTGTTATTTCACTTGTCCTATCTCTTGCTACATAAAAAAGAAGGGACACTGGTGTATGTGTCAAGATCAAAGAAAGAGACTCAAAACCTTGATGCTTGATTATAGAATGAGTCTTTGGGCTTGTGTGAGGGTATGTAAAGTTTCAGTTATGTCTAGTCTGAAACTTTTACTGCTGAAACTTCAGTGAATCTACTGACTGAGTCTACACACCAGGGAAATAAATGCAATGCTGGCTGATGCTTTGTGTAGGGCACCAGCACCTAGCACTAACACACTAGTCAGCTTCTTAAGCAAAAACGCACAAATTACATACGAAACTGCACTCTGTGCTGTGGAAAGTGGTCAACCATCTCCACAGTGGATGGTCAAAATGAAGCTGCCCACAGTTCTGTTGTGTCAGAGCAGATCTGAAAGTGTTGCTCAGAAGTGTCATTTTGCAATCTGTGCGCCAGGACATGGTTCACTATATCCATAAGGAACATCTTGGCATCGTAAAAATGCAAAATGGGGAGCCAGAGAATCAGTTTATTGGCTTAGTATCATCATGGATATTGAGAAAATATGACAGTACACTATAAACAAATAAAAGAGCCAATGCTGATTGCAAACATTCCAACTGAACCACAGCAGAAGGTGATTTATTCCATCTGAATGGCTAGGACTAGCTTCTGGTAATGGATTATCACTCAAACTACCTCGAGGCAACATAGCACTCCAGTACATCTACACATTCTGTCATCACACATAGGAAAGACTTTAGTCAGATATGGAGTCCAACAAGGTGTGGTCAGTGACAATGGTTCCCAATACAGCTGTGAGTTTGCCAAGCAGTATGGATTTAAACAACTACCTCTAATCTGTATCCAAAGGCTAATGGACAGGGAGAACAAGGGGTCCAGATAGTAAAAAGGAAAAAGGATACAGGGTTAGCTTAGCAAAGCAGGGAGCATTCCCTACTGTGTGTCACAAGGTGCATGACACACTCCTACACAGAAGGAAGATAAAACTCAACTTCAAACAGAAAATGATCTATGACAAAGAAACCAGGAGAATGGAAAACCTGGATGTTATGAAATGAGGGTCTTGATTTCTGGACCAGAAAGGCAACATGTCCTCGGAGACAGAGGCCCCAGGTTATTCACTGTAAACTAGTCATGTGTTCGGTTCAAAGGCTCTGGTATGTGAGCTATTCAGCGATAGAAAAAAAAGCAGCATTTGGACGAATTTTAAAAATTGTGAAAACACAAACAACACAAACACACAAACAACCTTTACAGACACAAGAACTGTACAACAGTCAATAGCTGTCCTTTTAAAAAAATGTTTCTTGGTGTTTGTATCTGCTTTGTAGCAGTGGTTCTACAAGCAAGTCAGTGCATTCATTCATTACGTGAGTCACATGGGTCTGTAAATGCAATGAAAACAACTGACTACAGCATTTTATTGATATTATAAAATGTAATTTTTTACCTTTGAATACTTCAGTACAAAGGATGTATTGAATATACACATGATACATGTGTACACATATAAATCATAAGTCAAATCAGCGCTAAATTTGGCTGAATTATGAAAGGCATAGGTGGTAAAATGAAGAGCTGAAAGAGCCGGATCTTCTTGGTGAGCTGTCAAATGATCTGACTCCCTGAAAAGAACTGAACTTCCCATCATTATTGTAAACAGTGAGCAGGCTCAGGAAATGGTTGCTCATGGTGAGAATTGTTGGGTCATTTATAAAGAGTACAGTCCAGTGTCATGAGATAACTTCTGTTATTTAGTGCTGAATTTTTGTAGTTGGAAACACAGACCAAAGTAATTGTGGATGTGACTTTAAACGCCGTACTGCATGTACTTAGTTTTACTGCAGTGTGATTGTGACAGAAGGCACAGCTTGTTTCAGTGTTCATCAGTGCAAAAATTTCCAGTATAAAAAAATCAAAGACTATGTAAGAGGCACAAAGAGGCCAATGAAGGACTGGCCCAGCCAATTGAGTCATGAACAATTTGCTTGAAATGGTTCTTAACGTCTACTGTTTAAAGGTCACGCCAAGTCCTCTTCTTGTTAATGCCGGCTATTTTAAAGCATCCAAATAATTACATAACCAGAGCAAGCATCCACACATGCAGATATGCAGAAGACAATTATAACTCATGCCCATAGACATTTACACAGACACACAGACACAGACACACACACGCACAAATGCTGTTAGAATGGTTTGGCCAGCGGCTGTATAGTATTACTTCAGAATCTCATTAAAGCCCGCCTGTGTCACTGCCGTACTGCACGTCATCTGGCTCAGCACAGAGCCAAGCTGCAGATTACTGCCGCACTGAAGAGTTAAAATATCATTTTTCACAGTTGCTGCAATAAAAGCCAGAATGTGAAACAATGTCCGCCGAGCCAAGTGGTCTGATTGCAGGGTTGTTGAGGCAGATTTGAAAAATAACATGTTCATTTATTTCCAGAGTACACTCCAGTCTTTGTGTGTGTCTGAATTTTATCATTTATTTTTTCAGGGAACAAAATTAATAGAATCAGAATGAAGTTTGGTGTGTCTCACATGTGCCAGAATGCTGCAACACACTAATCATTCAGTGGAGAAATAAAGAAGAATTTAAACCAACAGGTACAAGATACTGTAAGATAAGATAGGATAAGACAAGACAAGATAAGGTAAACTTTAATGATCCCACACCGTGGAAATTCACTTGTCACAGTAGCTCATATACAAAAGGTTGTTTATTCACAAGTAAGAAATATATAGTCATGAAGTCATGCTGGTGCTGAAGAGTCCAACAGCTGTTGGAATGAAGAACACATGGTAGATCTCCTTCCTACATGGTGGGAGTAGCTGTCTGTTTCTGAAGGAGCTGCCCAAGCCCACTACAGGGTCATGCGGGTGGTTAGAGGAGCCGCTCATGATGGACGCCAGCCCGTCCAAAGTCACAGAGCCCACCCCACCAAGCTCTCCATACTCCTCTAAAGCCTGGCCGTTAGTATGGAAGAATTATCCTATCTTTATTCAAGAGTGCACATTTTCAGTTTGAGAGCATGATTTCTCCTTTTCGTGCTCAGATTTATTGTCCTCGTGCTCACATTTTATGCTCACACTCAAATCTAATGTGCTCGCGCTCAAAACATGTCCTGTGCGCGCTCAGATTTTTTCTGCTTGCGCTCAAAACATGTCCTGTGTGCTCTCAAATTTTTTCTGCTCTTGCACCAAACAGCACGTCCTCTCAGGTTGAAGTGTCTGCACAGACTGAAGGATGTCCCGCCCTGCGCTTAAATTAGTGTGTTTCACCAGCCAATAGGGCGACAGCTAGAGTCTAGCCCAATCTTGGGTGTGTTCCTTCACGCTTTTTGGGCACTTCGCAGGGGCGGGTATATGGTCTGTTTGCAAAACTGCCTTTGTTAAAAATACACAATTTACCATACTAGCCAGCTATTTGAATCGTCACCTATTTAAGACGCCAGTTTATTTATGTATAATTAATCTTAAATAATCCTAAAAAGAGTTATCGTCATTTAGACACCGTATAAATCCAAAGCATACCTGTGTTGTGGTAGCCGAAGGGGTTAAGCACACTGCCAACTGCTGTACCTTGAACCATGGGACGCCGGTTCGCATCCTGGCTGTTGCACTCTTGCTGCATGTCATATTATGATTTTAAATTAAAATTAACTGATGACTGTTACCGTAATATAATCTGTATAATTCTCTTATTGTAACGTTCAACAAGAGATGGTGGGTGAATAGGCTAAGCTACGTGATTAAGAAGGTATAATATAAAATACGCTATGATGATAATGACTTGAGGATAACATTGGTAGCCTATTTACGACGTACGATTCAGCGTTCAATGCGTCTACGTATATATGATTACTCTGGCGACGCCCCCTGACTAGGAATGATTAACCAATATTTATCCATATATAAGGCGCACTGTCGGCTTTTGAGAAAATTTAAGGCTTTTAAGTGCGCCTTATAGTGCGGAAAATACGGTATACCTTTTTAATCACGTAGCCTAGCCTATTCACTCACCATCTCTTGTTGAACATTACAATAAGACAGGGATGTCAAAGTCAAATACATCAGAGGGCCAGAAAAACAAATTTTCAGCAAACCGAGGGCCGGACTGGTCCAATGTTTATTAAAAATGTTTGCACATAACCTATTGAACCAAGACCTAACACAGTGTACTGTATATTATTTAATAATTAAATGATAATCCAATATTTTTTATGGCTCTGTCAGTAATATCTAGTGAAAACATTTTTCAACAGGCTCTCAGAACTCAGAACAAACTTCCTTCAAAGAAAAATCACATGTCCTGTACATTAAATGAATAAAACCATATTTTCTTATGGCTCTGCCAAGGTAAAACCTTTTCAAAAGGCAAACAGCAATGTTCCATGTCCATATTCTTGTCTTTGTCTTTGTGTTTCTTAGACGTTTCATAGTGCCTTCTTAGATTATATTCTTTCATGACAGCCACACTTTCTCCACACAGAAGACACACAGGTTTGCCCTTTACCTCTGTGAACATGTACTCTGCTTCCCACCGGTCTTGAAACCCTCTGTTCTCGTAGTCCACCTTACGTTTAGCCATTATTGGGGAGGGGGTCACTGATAATTTACATCTGCTGTGAATGTTGATGAATAGCCTAATGAAGCCGAGGCCCCCGTGTGGCGCTGTAGTGAGTTCGCGCCTTCATGCGCTGCTGTTGCATTGTGGGAAATGTAGTATTGGTGCGTGCAAAACACCAGTGGTCGGCTGTGGTCTGCGGGCCGGTTTTAATATTAATCAAATATCATCCTGCGGGCCATAGATTTTTCATTCACTCCACCACCTCGACCAGTACTTCGAGGAACATGAGTATTACAATGACTTGGAGGAGTGGATTCATTTAAGCTAATATATTCATCCTCCTGCAGCCAGGTTTCAGTGAGACAGAACAAATCAATATAATAGTCAGATATTAATTCATTGACTAAAACAGCTTTAGATGACAAGGACCTGATATATTTGAGTCCACATTTAATTTTCTTATTTTGGACTGTTGGAGATGTTGATTTAACTTTTATTAAGTTTTTATGATGAACTCCTCTTCTGTTTGTTTTATCTTTAAATAATGTAGGTGGACGGGGGACAGACACAGTCTCTATACTAAAGGACTGGGTGGGCAGCTGCTCTAATGGAGGTGCAGAGAAGCGTGTAAGGCTGCAGCTCTGCTTCCTGGTCTCAACCGTGGGTTGTCGACATGGTTTTGGTCAGCTAATAAACTTGGCCATGTTTCTAGATATGAGAGCTGCTCCATCCAAAGTGGGATAGATGTCGTCTCTCCTAATCAGACCAGGTTTTCCCCAGAAAGGTGTCCAATTATCTATGAAGCCCACATTGTTTGCTGGACACCATCTCGACAGCCAGTGGTGAAATGACGATATGCGGCTAAACATGTCATCACTGGTCACATTGTGGAGGGGACCAGAGAAAACTACGGAGTCCGACATCGTTTTGGCGTATTCACGCACCGATGAAACATTCATTTTAGTGAGCTGCCATTATTAGGGCCTAAGCACTGTGGTGCGAGGCCCTATTGAATTTTGAATGTTTATTTATTTTTTTTCTTCATCTTTCTAAAAGTAAATCGCATTTTAGGCGAGCTATATGTACTCGAAAACTCACAAAAATTTGCCTACCCACCCAAAAAATGGTGTAAAATTATATATTTTAGGGGTCTAAGACATGGACGTACAAAAAGGCTTGGCTGACATCTCATCGCAGAGACATACTATCACTTTCCTCAAGTGCTTGTAAAGAAGGCAGAGAGGGCTCAATTTTAAAAAATCAAGTTATTGGTTTCATTTGGAAGTTTTACCTCTCTCACAGTTATGATGTTAACAAATAAATCATTTTGTGATTTGTGATTCCGACATGATTTTATGAGACTGTGGTGGGTGGACCTTCAATGGGAGTCTTAGGGCCTTGTCTTATCGTCCAGTCACTTGAAGCCCACTATTTATTGTGTAGCATTATTGATTTCTAACATTATTATTGTTGTAAGCATGACACTGTTGTGATTACTCCTCCACTAGCTGTGTGTGTTAATACATCATTTACAGCAGAGGAATTGTTTACTTTTTTTAACTCATGTCTAAATACAGTAACTATAAACTTGAAATTGACACCAGGGACAGTGACATGTTCAGCAGAATTAATTATTTTAATCTTGGTCACGTGTTACAGTGGTTTTCAGTAGTTTGCAGTGTAATCCAGCCACTTAGCTTGAACATGATTTTAACATATTAGTCATCTATGTCATTGTGCTGTTGTTTATTAAACTGAATCAGCCACAGACTTTGTTAGAAAAATCTTTACCAAAGGATAACAGTGTCATTGGAATGTTTACAATACGTTTTACTTGCAGCAAGGAGCCAATACATGTACACAGCAAGGGTACAGGATTGACTGCTGAGTTTCCTCAGCAAGTTTTTAAACAATTGGTTACATCCAAATATTTGGGTTGGTGATTTCATGTATCAATTTCACAGCATCTGTTACTTTCTCTTGTGCTCATTCTCACAGCATTTTATTGCAGAAGGTTGTGGACTTAATATAATTATTTTTGATCCATCTGGTCATTATCACACATATCCAGACATTTACATCTAAAAAACAGTATTTATATTCTCCATAATGTCCCCTGGACCTCCCTTGTCAATCAGATGATCTTTGACCCAAATCTGTGCCATGAACAGAACTTTGGAGCCATTCTAGAAGCAGCATTCTAGAATGGATTCCTTCTCTAACACAACAGTGAGGTGAGAGTCTCTCTTCAGACTTCACTCACTCTTCAACCTGAACACACACTGTTCACTTGTGTCTGGAAGATCTTCTTTGTTTGAATACTCTCGTCATTGGTTGGACTGAAAAATCGTGAGAATTTCGTTGTGGCTTTGCCCTTTAAACCTGTTCGTTGAACCTGTTCTGTATTTTGATGTACAGCAACAAAATGTCTTTTGTTGAAGGAAGAATGACCATCTACAGACCCATCAGGGTAAGTGTGAGTGTTTTTAACTGGACTTAGAATGTAAACTTGTTCTGATGGAGTTAAATATAGTTATATGGTTTTCTATTTGTATAAAACATGTTTTTTGTACAGTCACTTTCTACTGTTTATATAGTTTTTGTATACAGGTTAACTTCTTAACACAGTTATATATTTAACTTCTATACAAATGTTCAATTCTATCTATCTATCTATCTATCTATCTATCTATCTATCTATCTATCTATCTATCTATCTATCTATCTATCTATCTATCTATCTATCTATCTATCTATCTATCTATCTATCTATCTATCTATCTATCTATCTATCTATCTATCTATCTATCTATGGCAGCATAACTAAGGGATGACCTGAGCCAGCCCTAACTATAAGCTTTATCAAAAAGGAAAGTCTACTCTTAAAAGTGTTGACCGTGCTGCCTCCTGAACCCAGAATAGAAGAAACACAGGCAAGAAATACATCATACACTGCTCTTTAGCGAAACTATATACTTCTCTCTTAGTGATGTGTCGGTCACGAACGATCCGGTTCTAAGAGCCTGCTTTTTTAAGTGAACGACGGGAACCACACACAGCAATCTCAGAGGATAAACACGACAGGAGGGAGACAAGAGACATTATTTATTACATTATTGCATTATTTTGGGTGATACATTAATTAAATAGTTAGTACGTTTTATTTATATAGCACATTTTTACACCGCATGGACTGACCAAAGTGCTTTACAATGTCAAAAATAAAATAAAATATAATAACAGAAATAATAATAAAATAATAATAATAAATAATTAATAAAACCAATTAATAAAATGTGAGGAGACGTTTGGGAGCCGAAAGAGCCGGCTCTCCAAAAAGAGCCGAAATTCCCATTACTATTCTTTCTACACTATGGTGTCTCACACATGCGAGGTGCGTTCAAGACAGTTGGAATGACTATCATACGTTCATGAACATAGGAAAAATGGAAATCCACTGGAAATATAATAAAACTAAATAGTATTTCTTTCAAGAACAAATTAACAGTGATAAAAACAACATGGGCTTTCTAACAATATAAATGAAATAATAATTATACTAACTAGAAATTCTACTGGAATATTTGAAGGATATTAAATAAACATTTACTTTCTTTAAAAAAACGGGTCTACAAATTTATACTAGGCTATTTATGCAATAGTAAAAAATCGTGAAAAAATTTAACAACCGGTTTATTCGGTATTTGGCCAACCATTTAATTTAATTATTGCTATTGCTTTAAATAATGTTGACCCAATAAGGCAATATGAACCAAACTCTCAAAATAAAGATGATACAATTTCTTTTCTTCTGTAATCTTTTGAACATTAAGCGACATTTGGGGTTTTCTTGAAGTTCAACAAAAAGAATAAATAGCTGTTCTTCAGAATATTTTGCTTGTATTCTCATCTAATAACACGACATTTTGCAGAAATTAACTTTGTCTTTTAATTCATTTACATTTTAGATTTCATAGTCCTGTGTTGCAGTGCTTCATGAATTGTCAAACTGTCAAACTCACCCATCAAAGTCAATGGGTGGGGCTAACGCTAATCTAGTCTGATCCATTGCTTTGGTCTGAAGTAGAGTGCCTGGGTAGAGAAAATTAAGGATCTTCATGAAATTTCTAGGGAGTTAGTAAGAGATGTTTTAGACTTAGCAGAGGATGTGGAAGCAGGACCTGCTGATCCAGAGCATGTAGCAAGTAAAGCAGAGGAACTTATTGAAGTTCTTGGATTTATTTTCACACGTTCCGACCAAGATATTGACTGTAGAGTGACGAAGAAATAGTCCACCGTTTCTCTGGTACTAGAGCACCAGATTTCTAAAAATCTATGAATATGAATAGGTCCATTGGAAGTCAACTTTAATAAAGTAATACGTCTGAATTTGCAATTTCAGCTTTTTTAATGAATATTCTGCATAATGGAGCTGTTAGACCACCTCGTGAGGTTAATACAGGTGTGTACCTCGTTTGTGTGCAGCACGTCAGAGATCAAACAATTCAAGTGAGCGCAGAGAAAATATAGTTTTTTAGGACTAAAGGTGGACTTATCTGTACTAATTGGGCATATTCCGTTAGATAAAAACATGCAATGCAGTTTAATATTTAGTGTTTTTATGTGCACTATTTATTCAGTTTGGGAAACTCCATGATCTCCATAAGCTTTGACGGGACTAGAAAGTTTCTCCGTTGCTAGGTCGTTACTAAGGCACAGCTACTTGCTGGAGTAGTGAACTGGGTTCCATTACATACTACTGCTGTGACTGATTGTTTTCCAGGTAATAGTCAGGCCTTGTGTATCTCCATAAAAACGGAGATCAGAACAGAAATGTTTATTTTGAGAGTGAATTGCCACAAGACATGAATATCTTTTGATTATATTATATATGAATAATATTTTATTTCAGTTAGTAATTGTTGTATAATCGCAATATTACATTAACATTGCTTGATTCATCATCACCCCTGCCCTTCAGAAACTCCACTGGCTCCCTGTCCACACAACAGATCTAATTCAGAGTTCTTCTTAACCAGACCCCCTGATGCCTTACCGTCCTGCTCCACTACCGCAGCCTCCGCTCCTCTGATGCCAACCTCCTGTCTCCACCATTTAGGAACCGTTTCTGGCTCCTCCCTTGGGAACTCTCTTCTCAAACTATCGTGAGGCTGTCAACATTCAAAACACGACTCAAAACTCACCTTTTAGAGCTGAATTCAAGATTAATGTTGTGCGTCGCATGTTTTCAGTGTGTTGTGTAATAATGATTTTGGCTTGAATATCGATATCTTTGAGTATCATGAAGAGCACATTTTAAGAAGCATTATAATTAGTATTATTATTATAAATGACACTTTACTGCATTCACATCTTAAATCAGCTGATTTACAATTCAAATATTTACACTGACATTCAGCTGACACTGCTCACAGTGCACACAGCTGAACTGTCTCCCGTGTTTCCACTCCAGCTGAAATGTTAGTGACTTTTACTGTTTACATATCAGCTGACATTTCAGTTGCTTTTATCTCTTGCTCTTCCAAATGACACTTCCTCTTCTTTAAGCGCTCGCGCATCAGCTGACAGGCCTGAGTTTATCTCTTTTCAGTGTTAGAACTTCAGCTGAATCCTTAATTCCTTTCGCCTCAACTGATACTTCGCTCTGCATTTAAACTAACACTTCAACTTCACTGAGTGCCGACTGAAACTTTGACTTCTCTCACTATTTCAACTGTCACTTTAGTTTATTTTAGCATTCCAAACATTTTAAAGATACATTCACATTCACCAATAATAACTTTTTTCTTTCCAAAATGTTGTACTTTCTGGTCGTGACCAAGTGTTAAGCTCTGGCAGTTCCTCTAACGTCCACTTGAGGCTGGCTCCAGAAGTGAGTCAGTTTCCATAAGTCCCCATGTCTAAATGTCCAACTTCACAGCAGAAAAAAAACATGTTTACAGCCTGGTACAAAACACAGTTTTGGTCTCTATAGCTAATTTCCCCGTTCATGACAACTGTACTGAGGGTGAATTTATATTCAACCCACCTGTTCAAATTATATTGAGGTTTGAAGGTGTGCAGAATTAACAGGTAGATGTCATTGCTGATGGCTTGTTTGAGCAACGAGGCGTCATTCACCCTGCCTCAGGTCCGCCAATGGCCCATATCTGTTAGAACGTCATGCATATGTATCCATTTCTTATCAGTGGTTGTGGCTCATAATTGTGTCATGGATAGTTAGTAATTTGACTTACTATGAGTATTTTATCAACTGGAATTACTAACTTCATTCCTGGTACATTTAATTGAACACTACTCAGACACAAATGTAACAGACACTGTAACAAGCTGAAATTAACCTAACATGCAAACACACAAATTGAAATGGAAAAACGCTGAAATCGATTAGTTAATCAATTTGTCTTTGACAGACATTGACACACACAAAATAAAAACACACACACCTGGGTCACAAAATTAGGTAATGAGCTAATACCACTTAATCAATCTACCGCATGTGCGTGCGCACACACTCACACATACACACACACACAGAACAGACCTCCAGTAACAAATCTGTTTGAAACAGGTTGATTGGATGAATGCACTAATGAAATGGAATCATCAATAAATCCCCAACACGTTCTTTCACATCTAAACAAACACTCAGATCAATAAATCGATCAGTCGGTCTAACTGGAATGCAGGAGTGCACACTGACTCTGAAAGGTTCACGAAAACTAGGCGTTTCTGACACGCGACCACTTCTGGTCATTTTAATAATGACAGTTGTCTCTCAGAAGTGAAGGCGGATGTACGGCGATGATCTTACACTGCAGAACCTGAAGGATAGGTTTACAACACCACTCTACCAGTGGTGATCCACAATGCTGAGCAGCATTACCAGCCCTGGAGTCATTGTTGCATTGAATTTGTTTCAAGCACAAAATCTATTCTGTACTTTGGAAAAAAATCTACAACAAGAAAAGAACAGTTCCCTTATGTGCAGCCACATAAATTACATGTTCAGTGCAACACACACACAAAGCTACAGCTTCATGGGAGGCCAGAGACCACCTACTACTGTATATCTGTGACCACAATCATTAGCTTCAGTTGCTAAATCTAACCAAACCTTGAAGGGACGGTTCAGGTATTTGTTTTTTTATGTGGCTAGAATAAATGTTTGGGCTGACCCTGTCCACACAGCTCTGCCTCTGCATCTACACACCAAGGTGCATCATTACCGCATACAACAAAACACCTGAATTAGCCCTTCAAAGAAACAGTTCAACATATTTCGAAATACTAAGATTCACTTAATCTCTAGGAGCTTCTAGGTTGCAGGTTTTATGCTAAGCTAGGCTAATTGCCTCCTTCAGCATTCATACTTAAAGGTCCAGTGTGTAATGTGGCAGAAAATGGAATGTAATATTCATATTTATGTTTTCATTAGTGCGTGATCACCTGAAAAAATTGGTATGGTCGAACAGTCAAAAAAAGATTTGCTCCTAAGTCCTTACCTAACCACTTTTCCTTGACCTCGATGGAAAACAAGTTTAAGGAGAGTTCATAAAGAGTTGGAAGACAGCCGCGGTGTTCAGAGACTCCGACTGCACTTACACAAGACTACATCATCATGTGATGCCAAATGTTGATGTGATCTGTGGTAAAACTGCAAAATTCAGAAGATGGACTACAAAACTGAAAGAATTGTGGGACAGCATTACCTCCTTTCCTTTCGTAAAGAATGGTCAGGTGTATCCTTTGCTAAAGGAGTTAATAAAGGAAGCATTGAATATTTTGAACAGCTCGTATCATGGCTGCTATGTTAATACTTCTGAGTCATTTCACTCAGTTAAGAACCTTCCTAAGCAAAATAGACTGTTCAACCGCACGCTAAGATTCAAATATGTGTTTTCCAAAGAGTCATGAGCCATGCTTCTACAGTATCCCAGAATGGACAAACTAAACACTGGCTCTAAATATGGCTGTTTGGGTTTTTCTTCTTCACACTTGGAAGTAGAGGTTGAGATGAGGGGGTTGCAATCCTTAACTAAAGCACTGGATGCCACTAAGTCCTACACACTGGACCTTTAAGAGTCTCACTGGGACTCTGGGAAAATGACTCTGAGAAATGATGTCCGATAAACGTTCACACAGAACCTTTGTTTCTTTATACTTTGAGGGCACAAGATCAGCTGATAGAACATTAAAGCGTGCTGTAAGAACAGACATAGATTTAAAAAATGGTTAAAGTTGTCTTAACTGTTCCGGTTGAGTGACTGCATTTAGCAGACACCAGTTTCATTGAAATAATGCAGCATGCTCACACCCTCTTGTTGTAGAGGCTTATTACACTGTGCAGTGATGACAGACACCGTGGCCTCTCTCCTCCTTCTGCTGCCTCCTCCAGATACCACAACACACTAACTTGAATTGGATCCAATTACTTTTCAGGGATGAATTGATCTTGTCTAGAACTTTGTAATTGACATTGAAATTGGACGGAATGCAAGGAGCTCCTTTATCCTTCTACACATGAGAGATTCAACCAGAACGACCTCCCGAGTCCCAAACAGCCAAGGAAATTTGAATTAAGTGATTGATCAGTCAGCCTTTGTATTGAGAGAAAATCAATATCTAACAGCTGAAATGAACGACATTGGAGATTTGTGTTTAGACCCAATTTTTACATTTGTAATTGCTCTGCATAACATAAATGAGAATTCGACATTCGGAAAGTTTAATGTGAGCTGCCGATCTGAATGTACTTTACAGTCAGCTCCACTGTTACAGTAATACAGATCTATGCAGGAGCTCCAGAACACGTATACTTACAGTTATTATCTCATCCCAAAAATCCCAGTCAGTTTATTTTTTTGTGTCATGGTTTTTTTCCACCTCCTTTCCGAGTGCTTCCTGTCCCATGTTTCCCCGCACTGACTCCTGGTGCCCACCATTTCATTTTTAGATTGCTGTACCTAGAGTAGTACCGTGTCTGCGGGCTCTGGCAGCCGCACTTCAGGGGGGGGTCCAACCCTCTGTCTCCACATGCTCCTCTGTCTCCCCCCTTGCTTCCGTTTCGTCTCTTTCAGTAGGGACGCTTATTGCCAACAATTAGCTGTGGTGAGTTCAGGGCCAGTGGAGAAGTCCATTCTGCATGCAAATATTAAAGCAACTTCACAGCACTCAATGAAAAAAAAACACAAAGTTGAAAGCATGCACAATACCATTAAAAACAGACCCTACCTATCAGCCTTGTGTTTGCATGTTGGGTTTAAACTTAATCCTGGCTCTTATCCTGGCACACTTTACTACCTCTCATGGTAAATTCATAGGAGCCTACGGTTATGCTGGAACCACAATTTACTCCGTCTTTCTGTCAGTTTTAGTCAGTCTTTGAATTGTGCTGTTGTTACTTTCACTGACAGCCTGTCTTTTTCAGACTCGTCCTCACATGTTAAGAGCCAAATGAGAAACCCACTTGTCTGTTTACATGGCCAACAAAGCAGCACAAATCTAGCTGGGGGAAATTAGGCATCTCTAATCCCCGCCTCCGATTATTCAAACTGTGTTTCTCATTTACATCAAGTTGAGGAAATTTGTAACCTAATTTCTTAAGTGCATGTAAATACACCGACTGTGTTTTCATACAGCAAGCGGTACGTGAGCCGTTGAGTAAAAAAAAAAAAAGAAGAAAAAAAGAAAAAGAAGCATTTGGATGCAATTGACATGACAGCCAAGCTGTCAAGCAGGGTCCACAAACAACCTTCACTGACACATGAGAATGGTGCATCCAACAGTCAATAGCTGTCCTTTTTTAAAATTTCTATGGTTTTAGTGTTTATTGGTGTTTGTATCTGCTTTGTGTAGCCGAGTGGTTCTACAAACAAGTTAGTGCATTCATTGGGGGGTTTCAGAGAGTTACACGGGTCTGCAAATGCAATAAAAACAACGGACTACAGCAATTTGATGTAATGTAATTTTTACTAATAAATACTTCAGTACAAAGGATCTAATGATATCTGTTTACAAATCATAAGTCAAATCAGCGCTGAATTATAAAAGGTATAAGTGGTAAAATGAAGAGCCGTTTGGGAGCCAACAGAGCTGGCTCTTCTTGGTGAATTGAGTCAAATGATTTGACTTACTGAAAAGAATCGAATTCACTAATTATCAGAAGGTCAGTGCCCTTTCTTCAGCATAAAACAGGAACCAGGAAGCCAGGTACTGTAGTTACTTAAAGTACGGTTCGTCTCATTGGTTCTTGAGTTGTTGAGGCGACAACATCCAAAAAGTGAAGTATGTACAGAAACACAATTTATCTTTCTGCTGAATTGACAGTCAGATTGTGGAAATATGACGTCCTTTATCTCGTCCTTTAAAACTGCAAACATCCATGTTAGAAGTCACAGGAGAGTCACAAAGCACGAGGCTTGAGGCAGAGGTTGTGTGCAGAACCAAGCATGTGTTTTTTTCTATCGACATTGACATATTAAACATAAAGACTTAAAAAACATACTGTGTGGGTGTCGATTAGCTCAGTTGGTAGAGCATCCACCCCATGCATGAAGCTTTGCTGCAGCGGCCCAGGGTTCAAATCTGACCTGCGGCCTTTTGCTGCATGTCATTCCCCATCTCTCTCTCCCCACATTTGCTTAGAAAATTCCATGTTTTCAAAAGACACTTTTTTTGTCCATAAAAATATCAAATTAAATTGCCATTGTCAATGGCTACATTTCCTATTCATTTTGCAATTGATTTCCTGATTGTATGTTTTCATGAAAAACAGAATTGACCCCAAACTTTTGGACGGTAGTGTATATGTAATACACATATTCAAGTTCAAACTATGCTCATTGCGGGCATTCAAGTCAGTACAGATACGCACATAGGTTTCAAGTTTTTAATGGCTTCAGTGCAAAATACAAATTAATACAAAAACATAAGCGTTAATGTCCAAAAAAAGGGGACAGAAAATAAGTCAAAGTATAAAGCGAAATAGGCAAAAAGACATGTATTCCTGATTAAAAGTCTTTGGCGCTATGCTCAGTTGTCAATGCCCTTCATCTCATACAAGAGCTGTCCCAGCCTGAAAGGTAAGAGGCGTTTTTTGTCTGGCCGGAACTTCCTCATCTCTGCTGCAATGCTGAGGCTGTAGAGGTCGTCATCGTCCTTAGGGCTTTAGCGATACACTAATCTCACGATACGATACACGATATTCATCCAACGATATGAAAAATATTTTATCAACTGGAATTACTAACTTCATTCCTGGTACATTTAATTGAACACTACTCAGACACAAATGTAACAGACACTGTAACAAGCTGAAATTAACCTAACATGCAAACACACAAATTGAAATGGAAAAACGCTGAAATCGATTAGTTAATCAATTTGTCTTTGACAGACATTGACACACACAAAATAAAAACACACACACCTGGGTCACAAAATTAGGTAATGAGCTAATACCACTTAATCAATCTACCGCATGTGCGTGCGCACACACTCACACATACACACACACAGAACAGACCTCCAGTAACAAATCTGTTTGAAACAGGTTGATTGGATGAATGCACTAATGAAATGGAATCATCAATAAATCCCCAACACGTTCTTTCACATCTAAACAAACACTCAGATCAATAAATCGATCAGTCGGTCTAACTGGAATGCAGGAGTGCACACTGACTCTGAAAGGTTCACGAAAACTAGGCGTTTCTGACACGCGACCACTTCTGGTCATTTTAATAATGACAGTTGTCTCTCAGAAGTGAAGGCGGATGTACGGCGATGATCTTACACTGCAGAACCTGAAGGATAGGTTTACAACACCACTCTACCAGTGGTGATCCACAATGCTGAGCAGCATTACCAGCCCTGGAGTCATTGTTGCATTGAATTTGTTTCAAGCACAAAATCTATTCTGTACTTTGGAAAACAATCTACAACAAGAAAAGAACAGTTCCCTTATGTGCAGCCACATAAATTACATGTTCAGTGCAACACACACACAAAGCTACAGCTTCATGGGAGGCCAGAGACCACCTACTACTGTATATCTGTGACCACAATCATTAGCTTCAGTTGCTAAATCTAACCAAACCTTGAAGGGACGGTTCAGGTATTTGTTTTTTTAAGTGGCTAGAAGTCCTTACCTAACCACTTTTCCTTGACCTCGATGGAAAACAAGTTTAAGGAGAGTTCATAAAGAGTTGGAAGACAGCCGCGGTGTTCAGAGACTCCGACTGCACTTACACAAGACTACATCATCATGTGATGCCAAATGTTGATGTGATCTGTGGTAAAACTGCAAAATTCAGAAGATGGACTACAAAACTGAAAGAATTGTGGGACAGCATTACCTCCTTTCCTTTCGTAAAGAATGGTCAGGTGTATCCTTTGCTAAAGGAGTTAATAAAGGAAGCATTGAATATTTTGAACAGCTCGTATCATGGCTGCTATGTTAATACTTCTGAGTCATTTCACTCAGTTAAGAACCTTCCTAAGCAAAATAGACTGTTCAACCGCACGCTAAGATTCAAATATGTGTTTTCCAAAGAGTCATGAGCCATGCTTCTACAGTATCCCAGAATGGACAAACTAAACACTGGCTCTAAATATGGCTGTTTGGGTTTTTCTTCTTCACACTTGGAAGTAGAGGTTGAGATGAGGGGGTTGCAATCCTTAACTAAAGCACTGGATGCCACTAAGTCCTACACACTGGACCTTTAAGAGTCTCACTGGGACTCTGGGAAAATGATAAACGTTCACACAGAACCTTTGTTTCTTTATACTTTGAGGGCACAAGATCAGCTGATAGAACATTAAAGCGTGCTGTAAGAACAGACATAGATTTAAAAAATGGTTAAAGTTGTCTTAACTGTTCCGGTTGAGTGACTGCATTTAGCAGACACCAGTTTCATTGAAATAATGCAGCATGCTCACACCCTCTTGAGCTCCAGAACACGTATACTTACAGTTATTATCTCATCCCAAAAATCCCAGTCAGTTTATTTTTTTGTGTCATGGTTTTTTTCCACCTCCTTTCCGAGTGCTTCCTGTCCCATGTTTCCCCGCACTGACTCCCGGTGCCCACCATTTCATTTTTAGATTGTATGTTTTCATGAAAAACAGAATTGACCCCAAACTTTTGGACGGTAGTGTATATGTAATACACATATTCAAGTTCAAACTATGCTCATTGCGGACATTCAAGTCAGTACAGATACGCACATAGGTTTCAAGTTTTTAATGGCTTCAGTGCAAAATACAAATTAATACAAAAACATAAGCGTTAATGTCCAAAAAAAGGGGACAGAAAATAAGTCAAAGTATAAAGCGAAATAGGCAAAAAGACATGTATTCCTGATTAATAGTCTTTGGCGCTATGCTCAGTTGTCAATGCCCTTCATCTCATACAAGAGCTGTCCCAGCCTGAAAGGTAAGAGGCGTTTTTTGTCTGGCCGGAACTTCCTCATCTCTGCTGCAATGCTGAGGCTGTAGAGGTCGTCATCGTCCTTAGGGCTTTAGCGATACACTAATCTCACGATACGATACGCGATATTCATCCAACGATATGATTCGACACGATTACATCAATTTCTGGAAGATGTTAAAGGGATGGTGTGATTTTGGTGACATCTTTTCAGTGTTTCATCGACTTGGATTGATTTAACTGAACTAAAAACTGAAAGCATCAATTACACAATATATGGCTCTGACTGGGCAGAGAGTCTACAGCTTGCAAATGCTGGACAAAATGAATCTGATTTTTGTCATATCACACCTCAAACAAAACCTCAAAATGTTATACAAATTCATACAAGATTTCAAAATATTCTACAATCTTTTCATACAAATTTCCATAGATGCATCGGGCATTTGAGCAGAGGGCATCCATACTCCACTTTCCGCAGGAAATGCAAATATTCTAGTTCATTATGAATTTAAGCATAATGAAAGTCTGATTTGAAAAGAAAATGGATCCATGAATAGTCACACAAGGCCACGGTTACAAGGTTTTTGAGCAGGTCTCTGATTTTCTATTGTAAAAGTGAAAACAGTCAGTCAGTGGGCCTCTGTCGGCCCCCTCACTGCTCAGCTTCTCTTTGTCCTCTGCAGCGAGAGAAGACTCAAGCCAATGAAAGAGATTTTAGATGAATGTCTTAAATTTAGAGACGAGAAAAATAAAGAGAGAAAATCTTCTTTTATCATTTCTGCCAACCCGGGGACTCGTGTTTGTTTTGTGTTGGAGGAGCAGGTGTCATTTTTATCACCTCAACCACAGCTCATCTCAGAGAGAAGCTTCAAAATCAGACAAATGATTCTCATCAAAGAGTATATGCTGCAATATCAAGTGTTATCAACCACCCAGCCAAATGATTCAAAATATCAACGTTTATGAAAATATGTGTCGACATCAGGTAAAAATGAATTTTCAGCTCCAGGACTGTGGGGGTGTGTCCTCTGAATGTGCTGAAGCCACACCCACTCGTGGGAGCAGTCATGCAGCCATTTTGAAGCGACTAAAACGTGTCAGATGAGTTCAGAAAATGGCATGACTAACTTTGAAAAACTCTGAGTGAGTGAATTCATCTCCATCTCTCTGCTAGGGGTGCAGAGGTATGCTCAGGGTGATCTCAGTGTGTCATCAAGCCACCCTTTAAGGACCGCCCACAAAATCCTGGACTGAAAACTGGTGAAAAACAGTTTGAACCTCTAACTCCACAGAGAAAAAAACTACATTTCTCTGACATCGGTAGCAAAGATATTTTCAAAGTTGAAATCCTAATGTTAAGTTAAAAGGTCTTTTAAGTCGTGTAATAAGTTCCTTCATTTCCATGAACACATACACTGTAGTTTTTTTTTACTAAATCCTACACACTGTCCTGCTGTACCAAATACTCACTAGAGCCCATTTTAGAGGGTTAATCCTCTGCTGAAATAGTTCCAGACACATGCATTATTTCCTCCCGTTTTTTTTTAGGTGTTTTAAAGATGTACATCTTCAGTAGGAACCAATGGGCTTGGAGAGCCACAGAAAGTAAGACCGAACACATTGTTGGTCAAGAAATCAACGCTGATATCGAGTGCAAACATTATTTTAAATCGTTTTTGCCCATTGTTTTTAAACATCTATTTATTTACAGCCCACTGCCACACCTAGAGACTATGTTCAGACAGACAGTAGTGCTGTGTGCAAAAAATATAGTCAACTCATTTGAATGGGGAGACAAAGCTGGGCTGCCAACACTGTAATCTATGGCAAAAAGTTGAACCTATCCATGTTATTCAGTATGACATTTTGTTAGCCATGAAATTCCTGGAGATTCCTTTGAAATGTCAACTGTATACTGCATTTCCACTTTCCGTTTGCCCTGCGACTGTAACAGATAACCTCTGTTCAATGTTTGGCGTTATAGTCAGAAGCTTTTGTTAATGCAGTTTACTCTGCAGGCCTCCTCGGCCCACCATTCTGAATATCAGCTCAGAGCTCAGAGACCTCAAAAGAAACGGCACCACAGAAAAGATCTGCGCCTGTTGGTGGACATATATCAAATGTTCTTCTTCTCAGTACCACAACATCTTTCCTTCTTTAGATTCACTCACTTTCTTGCTGAGATTTCAGCAGTCAGTTGTTCTATTAATGCTCCTACACAGGTCATCTCAAGCCAAGTTGGTCTGAAGGAGTGGCATGCTGATGAAATACTAACATCAATACAACAATCAATCTGAATCTTGGTGAGACTGAAAACTCCTTTGTCATGGAACATAAATAAAAAATAGGTCTGATGTGCAGATATTTAAACTGAATTGAATTGAATTACCTCAGAATGAGATAAAACTGAGCTCCACACAATTCTATCTTGTTATCATGAGATAATGATACGATTAAGAGATAATGGGCGTAGAATTTATGAATAACCGCAGTCCATGTGGGCCTCCATAATAACAATCGTTATTTATTGGCATGTGTCCCAGAATGCACTACATTTGAGTAAAAAGCATTTCAGAAAGACTTTGTTCTTGTTTCTAATGAATATGGACAGTAAGCAGTAATCTCGATTTTGTTAAAGATTTTGCAAATTCCGTGCAGAAATGTTGTGACACACCACCGAGATTCAGATCTGCTGATTATCAGACCATTCACAAAACATTGTTTCTGAACATGCAGCTTTTTTTTTTCTTGCTTGGTTAGTCAGGCTGGCAGTCGAGTTCATGCTGACCAACTCCTGTTTGGAAGGATGTTGTTCTTATTCTATTCAATTAAGACTGAAGTGTTCATCCCATTGATGTTACTGTCATTTGATACAGAAGCAGTCCTAGCTGTTCCTAGAGCAGTTATTATGAACGGACATGTGTCTTCGAACGATGCGCGTTAGGAGTTGTTATTTCTGTAACTGACAAACAACAATAGGTGAGATGGCAGTCCATCTCACCTACACTTGTTGCCATCATTTCAAATCAACTCTGGCTCTGACAGCAAGATGACATCCACTCAAAGCTCTGATTGGCTCAGCCATGAATTAGCACAACATCAGACGTATCATCGAAAGCAGCTGACAGTTGTAGATTAAAGCAGTGGCTGCAATTTTTGAAAGGCCAAGAATATACTATCAAAGGCTCAGTCTTTGCCGCGGCAGCCCAGGGTTCGAATCTGACCTGTGGCTCTTTCCTGCATGTCATTCCCCATCTCTCTCTCCACACATTCCTGTCACTCTTCAGATGTCTCTATCAAAATAAAGCTTGAAAAGGCAAAAAAAATATCTTAAAAAATGTTGACAAGCGAGCTAGCAAGCTAGCACACAATTACAGTGCTTTCACCTGATGTGCTGTGTGACCAAAGCAACTACCACAGCTAGAGAAACAGCTGATTACAGCAATCTCATTTCAACTGAAGATCAAGGAGCAGAATTGTTAACTTGCTTCATTAAGTGTTTCGATTGTTAAAAGGATTTTTTGTCAAGGCAAGTTTTTCCTCACTCGAACCGAGGGTCTAAGGACAGAGGGTGTCACTCCCTGTACAGATTGTAAAGCCCTCTGAGGCAAATGTACTTTGTGACTTTGGCCTATACAAATAAAATCTGATCTGATTTGATTTGATTTTAAGATACAACCAGCTGTTTTTGGATTAAGATTGTACCACCTGACCTGATAAGATCGTGGATAAATCAAATCAAATCAAATCAATTTTATTTGTATAGCCCAAAGTCACAAAGTACATTTGCCTCGGAGGGCTTTACAATCTGTACAGGGAGTGACACCCTCTGTCCTTAGACCCTCGGTTCGAGTGAGGAAAAACTTGCCCACAAAAAACCTTTATCAGGGAAAAAATGTGGAAGAAACTTCAGGAAGAGCCACAGAGGAGGGATCCCTCTCCCAGGACGGACAGACGTGCAATAGATGTCACGTGTACAGGACAAATCAACAGAGACATATTGTACAATTACAATGACTGACAAAATGACAATGAATCACAATGAATGATAAAGTAACCACAGTAACAGATATGGTAGCAATAATGACTAATAATAATATATGTAGTGGACGTCGTGCAGGACCACAGCAGCAGCCAAGATCCACGAGAACCTGCTGGATAGTGGACAGCAGCAGCATGTCTTGTGCAGGCTGGTAGAATTGAGGTTAGCCAGTTAGCACAGCCGCATTGTGCCCTTCTGCTGCCAAAACAGAACACCAATGTTGACAGGTGGCAGCTGCCTGAAAGCACATTCAGTTCAAAGCGTGTGCCTTTGGCTTTCAGCTCTAAGCCCATTGTTTGCTTCTAAAGATATAAATCATTTGAAATGCCCCTTAAAATATATTTCAATAGTCCAAAGGAGTTTGGACTCTTTAACAGAAGACAAGGATATTTGATGTGATGCATGCATTTAAATTGAATCATTACCTCAGGATGAGCTAAAACCTTGTTATCTTGAGATAATGATACGATTAAGAGATTATTTGTGCTATTTGTTTTAAGAACTATCCGCGGTGGATTAATCCACATTTGGTGGTGTGGTGAGTATATGTGGCAGCAGGATGATGTGTGATGGACTGAATCAAATTAAACTACAGCGTGTGTGTTCATGGTAATGAAGGAACATCCAGGGCAACAGTGTGGCTCACTGATGTTTTTAATGACCAACAATGGAGCGCTTATAAAAATAGGATGCAGTAGTAGTTGTAGTAGTGTTGGGTCATTGCTGGTCTGTACATGGGATTTACTGACAGTTAGAACAGTATAGAATATTACAAGCCTTAGCTTACAGTGTACTGTAGTGCTGACAGTCTTGACACTTACTCTGACCTCAAATTATTATTAGCACACGGTACAGAGAATGATGTATGCTCATCGTGTTTGGCCTCACACCTGACTTTGCACACCTCTGACTACGACACATCTCTATCAAACACCCTGAGACTTACATGCATATGTGGATTGATGGAAAACAAACTTGGTGTTTAGCAGCATTGGCATTCCTCTCATTCATTTCCCTTGAAGGCCCCCCATGGTGATGTCCGCCCTGTCTGTGTCCTGGCCGATACAACTCCCACCCGTCCCTCAGCATCAAATGTCACAGCCGGTGGAATGGCAGCTATAGTGAGCACTGAGCACACAGCTCAGCACTTTGAACCAAAAAGCAGCAAAAGAACGGCGCTGCCTGTGATGCAACAGGAAGTTGCTGACATACTCGCTGGTATGTGATTATGTGAATCATAATTTATGTCTCCAGATTCATGATGACCTACTGTAAACCTGTTGCTGTGGGTTAAATGATGCTGGATAAAGTGCCTCATTATTGGTCACATTTAAAGTCATTCTGTCCATTACATACTTTGTACACTTGACTTAAAGGGATAGAATGAGAGTTTTTCAACATCTTACAGATGTCTTTCTTGTCTTTGCAGTTTTTGCCGCAACAGTGGTGGGCTTAGGGATTCTGTTCTGCCACACTTGAAGAAAGGGTAAGAAGCTTGCCATCATAGCCTCCCAGTATCCGTGGGAATTCTGCCCATGTTGGATGATTTTATGCTCTCAGTGCCAATGATAGTGTTCCCTCTAGATAAAGTAGAAAATAAGAGTGTGGTTGGGGTTTGCACAATCAACCATATGCTTTTTTAAGCACACTTTATACCTTGAGATTGAGTGCACACAATCAAGTTTAATTCTTTATTAAATCCTCTCCTGTAGCCGGCCATCCTCCTGGCACCCTACAAAACACAGCCTACTGGAACTGGATGAGGCTGGGTAATTGGACTGTGCCATTTTGCTAGAGGGGTGTTCTCTAGAGCCACTTCATCTATGTAACACACATACTGACCTGCATAGGTAGATGAAGACAGTGAGTCTGGTCGAACAGTATTTTGCTTAGGAAGGTTCCTAACTGAGTGAAATGATCAGGAAGTATTAATGTAGCAGCCATGATAAGGGCTGTCTAAATTCTGTAAATGTTAAGGAAAGGAGCATGCTTCCTTTCTTATCTCCTTTAGCATACATAGGATACGCCAGACCATCCTTTCTAAATAAACTGACAGCATTAGCTGCTTTCCTTTTGTAAAGTGTGGCGCACACTGCAGCAGATGGAGAGCATATGAATATGAATAGACATGATGACCTGATATAAAAACTTTGATCATGACGCCTGTTCTCCTGACCATTCAAATGAATATATGAAATATGAATATCACATTATTCAGTGTGACAGTCAAACTTTCTCTCTAACTGTGATGGACGTCCAGTGTCCTGCAGATCATCATGGAAGTTACTGTTAAATATTAATCATCCATATTTTGCCATAACTTGCTAATATGTCTATATATGAGTGGACAGGAGGATAAGCAACCATCTTCTTACCCTGGTTCTTCACAGACCTCTGATTAAACCAACCCACCTTTTTATTACCTGCATTAACCACAATACTACCCTGAACGAATGCTTTACTTGCCTAACCATAACAATGCAACCGCAGTCATGCTTTCATTGCCTTACCTCTGTCGTCCATCAAGTCAACATAAGGGCAGAATATATTAGGTGGTTCATTTTGACGTCTTGTTGACCCACCCACCCAGCCTTCAAACCGACAGTTTTGCTTATTTCTGCTGTGAAGTTTGACATTGTAACATGGGGCCTTATGGCGATTGACTATTTAGAGTAGACAGCCTCAAGTGGCCATTCAAAGAACTGCAGTTTATGGCATTTCCATGTTGGCTTAATTTCACAGCCACAGTGGTAGTATTCAACTTAACCCAAACCATGATATGTGATATAAACTAAATCATTTAGTATTGGAGACCCTCGTGATCATCAGTTAAACTGAGCTTCTTTTTTGCTGTTTCATTGACAGGTCTAAAGATGAGTCGAGCAGACATGTGCAAATGAATGAAAACTGTGAGACTGGAGATTATATTTGTGTTTCACAATAATTAAGATCTATGAAACAGACCTATGCTTTCAGCATGCAAGGTTTTATATAACTATAAAGGATTCAAATAACAATTTTAACTTGGTGTGCACAGAGTCTGTCAGTTATTGTTTTTGTAGGAATTATTATATATGATTATTTATATATACATATACATTCTCCATTGCTACATAGTGTTAGCAGGAAGGGACATTTAACTCCAAAACGTGAACAATTCTAAGCCGTGTCGACCGCCCTCCAGTAATAATGCCACAACGGACGCACGCAGGGAGTGCAAAGGTCTGCTGAATGCTGCAATTACTGATTTTTGTTTTTCAGCAAAATAAAAAAATAGTTAATTACACACCCAGCAGTTAGAGAACAACATTATTATTCATATAGTCATGTCTGTGTCACCTGATGATCAAAATGGAAACCTTCCCAGCTGTGAAATAAAGCCAATTCGGAAGTGCCAAAAACTGCAATTCCTTGAGCGGCCACTAGAGACAGGCTGCAGAAGTGAGTCAGTCTCCATAAGTCCCCATGTCCAAATGTCCAACTTCACAGCAGAAACATGTTTACAGCCTGGTACAAAAAACTGTTTTGGTCTCTATAGCTAATTTCCCTATTCATGACAACTGTACTGAGGGTGAATTTATATACAGCTCAACTGTTCAAATGATATTAAGGCTTCAAAGTGTGCATAATTAACAGTGTGGTTGCTTTATATGAGAAATAAGTGCCATTACAGATGGTTTATTAGGGCACCCAGGCATCATTCGATGTGCCTTATGTCTGTCAAAGATCAACATCGTTGCTGATTGTTGGATTAGTCTAGCATATTTTTTGTCAACTTATAGGTGACATCACTCATGCTCGGTCCATGTTTTATACTTTACATTACATTACATTACATTACATTACATTGCATTGCATTTAGCAGACGCTTTTATCCAAAGCGACTTACAGAGGAGGACATAAGCTGAGAAAGGTGTAAAGGAGCACAGAGTAGTTGTTAGTTTTGTTAGGCAGGGAAGCATTCTCGAAAGAGATAGGTTTTTAGAAGTTTTTTAAAGGTAGAAAGAGATGTTGCAGTTGTAGCCGTTGGTAGGTCATTCCACCATTTGGGGACGACCACAGAGAAGAGTGTAGAGTGACCTCGCTTTGCGAGAGGCGAGGGTGCAACTAGACGGTTTGTATGAGCGGAGCGTAACGCCCTGGTCGGGACATGAGCCTTTAGTAAGCCGCTGAGATAATCAGGGGCAGATCCTAAAATGGTTTTGTAGGCTAGCGTCACTTTACCGCACACACACAAACACACACACACACACACACACACACACACACACACACACACACACACACACACACACACACACACATCTTGATTTTGTTAATAATTACATGATTGATGAATTTTGATTTTGCTTCATTATTACTACTATTTGATATCCCCAGAGGAGGGATATGTGGTGTTCTGTGTGACACATATGGACTTTTGAATGGAACATGATAAAGGCACACACATAGACATAAAAAACGCACAAACACACAGATTACACAGATAGGACAGTATTGAATGTTTCTGTGCCACCAGATGACATTCAGCCAGTCTGTTTTCAGGTCGGAGTCAAGATTAAGGAGTCGAGTCGTTCATGTGACACTCAGAACATGGACATATTTCACTGTCATTGATGTTTACCCTCATTCAGTTCTGTTTTTGGTCTCTACCAGCTGCTGAGAAAAATATCTGACAGTTTAACTGCTAAATGATCCACTCTGTTCAACAGCTCGTCTCTAACTGTGTCTGTCTGCTGTTGGCTGCTGAGCGCTCCTGTACAGAGGCTTTATTTGAGCTTCTTCACTGAAAACAGCTTCCTGCTGCTATGAGATCAGTGAAAGAAGTGAACTGAAACAGTAAAGTCAAGGACCTGACAGATAAACAACGAGCTGAAACCACAACCAAACTATAAAAACTACAGCTTCTTCAATTGTTTTATTAAAAGATACCTTATTAGGTTAACGGCAGCTGCTTTGCTTATCTTTATAGTTTGACATAATAAAAAAATAATAATTTGGAGATAGGAGCCTTTATTTGCTCTCCACATTAATCAGGAAGAAATATCTTCTGCTCTTTGAGTGAATGAAGTTCCACAGAGATTTGATAGAGATTCATCTGAGCCAGCTGAGGATCAAGTTTACTGCTGAGACCAAATTAAAGAGCTGGACTCCGAATGTCCCAGCGAGTGACTCATACTGATTATCACACACACACACATACACACACACACACACACACACACACACCAGCATGCACACATACACACTTACAGGGACGATACACAGAGAAAAAGTTCAACACACCAGATGAAGTCTTTCTGGCCGACCAGCTGGCAGCAGTTATCTCTCTCTGCAGAGCTGCAGTGTTAATCACACATATGGATCTGTCTGTGACACACACACACACACACACACTTTGCTCTACTTTGAAAAAGGCACCTCAGAGCCAAACAAAGGACATCAAATGGTAAACCACAATTAGTTACAGGTTCACTAATTGGTGCCCTTCTGCACACACACGCCTGCACACACAAACACACACAGGCTTTACAGACACACCACATGCCTGTAGGATTATGGTGGACCCCTGCTGGGCTGAGCTGTCTTGCCTGACAGACGTGTGTGTTTGTGTGTGTTTTGTGTGTGTGAGAGTGACAGAAAGAAATAGTCAGGAGTTTTTAAACTTTAAACTCTTGGTGATCCTCTCAAAAACTCCAGGGTTCAAGCCTGAATTCAATAACTGCCTTGAAGGTAGAGAATCAATCTATAAACATAATGGTTGGCTTTAGAAAATCAGCAGTAATGTGAAACTGACCACAGTCCTTGTGTGGTTCTTTGAGCCAGATAGCATACTAGAACATGTTGAGTGTTCTGAGACTCACTATATAAGAGACCGTCACAGATGACACTTGTGGAGAAGCACACTTACTGTACTTGCCAATGAGTTAATTAGGCCAAGACGCAAGACCATAGTCCAAAAGTTTATCTGAAGCTAATATGAATCATCAGCCATCTAAATCTGTCAAATCAAGTGGATACCTCCAGTTCAATACCCGTCCCTCCACTACCACAAGGTAATATCACACTAAAAGACTGACACTAACTGTAAATGTGTCGTTTAAAGGTTTGAACAAGAGGAATGATTACAGCAAGAAAAACCTATTTTACTGTTGATATGGGCATTCCACTGTTGCTTTAAGACAGATTCAAAAAAGAATCTGCACCTTCGTCATGCATCAGTTTACCATTTTAAACAGATATTTGCATATGAACACAGAACCTGCAGGCCTCAGATCAGCAGTATTGACTAACCATGTTTGAGCGGTCTTTGGTTGGTGTGGAGGGCAAAAGAACATGAAAGACATTCAACAAAATGCAATCTGTGAACTAATTAATTACCATCATCTTTTGTAGATATTTGGTGAAATGTATCGGTACTTACATAGATCAAAAACCTAAATTCTTTCTTTCTTGCTTTGCTGCTGCAAATTAGTCGTATACGACCACATGCCAAAGTTTTTGGTATGGCTGTGAAGTTAGTCATTTGAGTCAAGGTTTATAATCAAACTTTAAGCCGTGTGTTTGTGTCATCCATCATGTGTCTGTCGTAAATCCACTGAAATCCTTTCCTCCCGACGTATTCAGATCTAAACTGGCAATAAACACCTCGTCTGGCTTGTTCCTCATCTACAAATATCCTGATAATCTATTTTTAACACGTCTGTTATGATGTCAGCTGTGTGCCATCTCCTGGATTTTCACAAGTGATCTGGAAAGCTTATTATTTAGTTGATGTGTAAACTGGAAAATCACAGGGTTTGTTGTCAGAGCAGCCAAATGCATTCCCTGTCTGATGACTTGACAGCTGGCTGTATTTAAACCTGCATTGTGTAATTTTATGGTGTTTTGTTAGAGTCTGATGACTGATGACACGTGAAGCAAAGCAGGTTTAATAACAGTTATTGTTAGTCATAAAACTGTGTGACCTTAACTTGAAGAGTACCAGAAAAAATGAGACGGAGAGGTCGATCAAAAGGCTTAAAAAGGTTATTATTCCTATTACAGCAGAGAGCACACAGGCCTGTAATAATCACAGATAAGGTTGTGTTGCGGTGAACTGAATTACTTTCTGAAAATGACATTACCTGGCCACCTCCAGCAAAACGAATCCCACCCAGTCAGAGTGTACGGCTTTGATTCATTTACACTCCATATCACTTATGCCCATTACCTACTTACAGCATAAAATTGCTTTCAACTTCAGTTTGGTTCGCTCTGTGAAAATCAATCAGGCATGCAACACTTCTCAGTTCAATTCCACTTGAACCTCCTGCCTTCAAAGGAAAAATACATTTAGAACTGCTGCCTTTCTTTTAGCAAGTTTTTGAACACCAGGTCCTGGTCAAGCAGCAACCTCCATGTCTTTGCCAAGGAGTGCCAAGATGACGGCGGCCATAGCTAGAACACTGAGCTTCACAACGGCTCCTCAGAAACCTGTGGGTGATGTCATGGAGAACAGTCTGTGGTCCTGGTCCTCAGTAGTACGTGCAGATGTTCCAATTGGATCTCCATTTACATCTCAGCACTCATTCCTGTCTGTATTTCCACCAGAACTTTGAATTATACTACTGCAGTTCTTTTTAGGACCACCTGTTCTATCACAGCTGCTCGAAATTCACAAAGAAATGGTATTTCCGCCTTTTGTGAAGAACATCAGGATTGACAAAACATCTGAGAACTTATCTGGATTTAAAGGGCAGCTCGACTAATGTTACAGATCTAGGTCAGTCGCTAAGTTACAGATAGTGCTCAGCCTGCGAGAACAGTTGCATAATGTCTTCTCTGGCTGTGGAGGAGTTTTATCAAGTTTGAGAAAAGATTCCTGATGATGTCATGAGGTCTTTGGAGCCCATGTTCGGGGCTAAAAGTCTGGATATGGTTTCATGTCCTGTGCTGCTTTGATTTTGACTGTTCATTATTTCCAGTTTGCCTGTTCCGTTTATGAATGTCAGGCTGGGATATATTCTTGGAGAAATTACGCTTTTTGCCTTTTCCTTTCCCTCTGACATTTTCTGAAAAATGTTTTTGCTAAAATGTTAGTGTACAAAAAACGGTAAAGTCAATTGATCATAACAAGAGCAAAAAGATCCAAATCATTAGCATTAAAGTAAATTACATGGTGCTGACATGATGTGTTATTTACAACTGTGTAGAACTATTGTTTGCCTCATTGCAGCGCTTCCTGCATGTTTGTTGTGACTACCAATAATAAATAGAGCAGTCCTGGATTTAGTCCTGTGAACTACAAGTAATCATTTAGAAACAGGAAGAGGGAAAGAAATGAAGAGATAAAAGCTGAGGAAAGAGATTAACTTACGTTTTAGAATGACCAATATGTAGAAGGAGAGTTGGGAGAGTGAGAGTGTGGGCTGGTTGACGTAAGGACACTTGTACACCAGCTTGTCTGTCTGCTGTTTGGTGCTGAGCAGGTTGTGTACAGTCTGAACAAAACAGTGAATTTATGGATCAGAAAACCAAAACAGTAAGCTCAAAGATGCTTAAAAACTGCATTAACCTGAAGGAAGAGTCTAGTGATAATTACTAGGGCTGCCAAGCGATTAAAAAAATGTATCTAATTATAGGCTCTGTGATTAATCACACATATTTTTTTCTGTGAAAAGCATCCAAACATATTCAAACATGTTTCAGATCAAACTGAATTTTGTAGCTGAATAAATAAATGAAAAAAACGTTTTAAACATGAAAGTTCCAAATGTTTTATATGAAAAACTAAAAAAAGTTTTCACTGTTCATATTCATTATGAGCATCTCAGGACAAACCTCTAACCTCAACCTGATGCAGTAACAGTCTCTTTGACATCAGGACTTTTTTTCCAACATCTTATGTGTCAAAATAAAGTTCAGTTCGCTCAGAGGACGCTATCTGTAAAACCTTTGCCTGTCCTTGAACACTCACATTGACCTGTAGTCCACTTAGTGAGGCAGTTCGTTAATCAGTCGTTAGTAGACTTCATCAGTTTGCATCTGAATGTCTGGTTAAGGTCGAGTGTGGCTTGGAGACTGACTCACTTCTGGAGCCAGCGTCATGTGGCATTTCCATGTTGGCTTCACTTCACAGCCACATGGTCAGGATACAAGTATTTACGTATGAAAACTGCACATTAACAATGACAAATAGATTTCTATTTAAACATAAGGAACTAAATTTTCACTGATGGAGTAGCTTTGTGAATTACTATAGTAAACAGGTGATTTGTAATTAATAACTTAAATATCCAGCTACTATATCACCTGTAAGTGACATATGAAACGTCAGGGACTGAAGAAAGAGGAAGATAGTGACAGTACAACAGCATGTCTGAGCCTCAGAGGGAAGATTATCTGCTGCAGAGATGTGGATCCAGTCAGTGATCCAAAAAAAGAGAAGTACATCCATACAAATACACTCACAGTGGTAGGGTATTGTCACATAAAAATGTCACAGGCACGTCAATCATCGCTCTCTGTATACAGTGTGAGTGGGAGCTGATGTGGACCTGTGGTCTGCAGGCCAGGCACCTGCAGGCTGTGGGCAGAAGGAATGTAATGGAGATCAAACTGTCTGCTTAAGAGAAAGAGAGCTGACATTATGAAGGTTAGACAAGACAGAGGAGAAACTGTAGAGAAGAGGAGGTGTAGATGATGAAGTGATGAGAATGCAGTCAGACAGAGGAGACATCATGAAGTTTAAAAAGGGAGAAATATGAGGGAAATGCAGACATTGTTACAATTACGCTTAAGGTGTGAACAAAGGTATTTGAATGTGTCCCTTGTTTATCACGGGGGATATGTTCTAAAAATAACCCGCAATAAACGAAATCCGAAGTGAGTTTTACAATTATTATACATGTTTTAAGGCCGTCAAACCCCTAACCACACACTTTTATACACCTTTTTACACACATTTTGTACAGTACTTCCTTAGTCAATCAGGACGCAAAAACAGGGGACGACTGTATATTAATTCAATTCAATTCAATTCAATTCAATTTTATTTGTATAGCCCAAAGTCACAAAGTACATTTGCCTCGGAGGGCTTTACAATCTGTACAGAGAATGACACCCTCTGTGCTTAGACCCTCGGTTCGAGTCAGGAAAAACTTGCCCACAAAAAAACGTTAACAGGGAAAAAATGTGGAAGAAACCTCAGGAAGAGCCACAGAGGAGGGATCCCTCTCCCAGGACGGACAGACGTGCAATGGATGTCACGTGTACAGGACAATCAACATAGACATTTTGTACAGTTACAATGACTGACAGAATGACAATGAATGATTAAGTGACCACAGTAGCAGATATAGTAGTATTAATGACAGTAGTAATATGTGTAGTGGGAGCACAGAAACTCCGGGGAAGTTTGGTAAGTAACATGCATTAATGAGACATGTCCAGAGAGAGACACAGACAGACAGACAGACAGACAGACAGACAGACAGACAGACAGACAGACAGACAGACAGACAGACAGACAGACAGACAGACAGACAGAGAGAGAGACAGAGAGAGAGACAGAGAGAGAGACAGAGAGAGAGAGGCAGAGTAGGAGGGAGGGTTTTCGGTAAGGGAGATGTGACTACATCTTTAACCAATACCGTGCCTGGTTAGGCATAACCCTGGGGAGTCCCCCGGCAGTCTAATCCTATAGCAGCATAACTAAGGGATGGCCTGAGCCAGCCCTAACTATACGCTTTATCAAAAAGGAAAGTTTTAAGTCTACTCTTAAAAGTGTTGACCGTGTCTGCCTCCCGAACCCAGATTGGTAGTTTGTTCCACAGAAGAGGAGCCTGATAGCTGAAAGCTCTGGCTCCCAATCTACTTTTTGAGACTATAGGTATTATTCCCCATACTTATACTACATACTTATTCTTACGCCCTTTTTTTGGCACAATACTCCTCCCACAGTTTTTGTCGCACATACACAAAAAAGGTATCAAAAACGGCTTGACCGGGAATCATGCACTTTTCTAAGTGTTTTGCCAAGTAATGAAGATAGATAGATAGATAGATAGATAGATAGATAGATAGATAGATAGATAGATAGATAGATAGATAGATAGATAGATAGATAGATAGATAGATAGATAGATAGATAGATAGATAGATAGATAGATAGATAGATAGATAGATAGATAGATAGATAGATAGATGACTTTATTCATCCCCAAAGGGAAATTAGGTTCAGTATATTTGAATACCAAAAAAATACAATAGAGGCTCCTGGGTTTGTTTAATCGCAAATAACATCAATACCGCAGCAGTAATTATGTCAAGATCTGGGAAACAAACCAGGAAAGACATTTCAGCAGAAAACATCTCTGATCTGCTCAAGAGACACAGGGCCTTATTGCATAATGACTTGAAGTCATCGGATTACAGTGCTGATGTAGCTGAATACAAAGAAGTCATGGCTGAACTGAAAAGAGGACTTTTCCTGGCGAAGCTACGCATCACTCTCAAGAGCGACAAGAAAATGTGTCTGACCTCTGTCACTGAAGCCACTAAATTTATCCATAACCTGGGAGAGAATGTGCCTGCTCCGCCCTGATACTCCACGATGACTTTGTGGGATAGATCTGCCGTAATGTAGCTAAGATCTGATATTTGTGAGTAAATAACTGTGGACTATTTAAAGGCTTTTCTCCCTGCTTCTTTGATTTGATTTACGCCTTCTTTAATGAGTTACCCTGCTGGGTTTGCCTTTCGGTTTACCTCCCCATATTTTATTTTGAGTATTATAAGCTAAGGCAAATTCATGAACAGCTATATGACAATTCTGTTGGTTATTTCATCTGTGTCTTTTAAATACTTTTTTATATTTTTATTTCTCACCTGAGTAGTCCTGGTTTGGGGAGATTACTACAGCTGTAGGTGCAGCGTGCAGGGGGAAGATGCATGATAACCTGTGATTCTCAGTTATTGCCCATATTTGCCTAAGCCAAATGGTGTATTTAGTGTTAGTCGTTCATTTCTGTTAGCTTTTTGTCATAGGGTTAACTGTTAAAAACCTATGTTGGAACTAGTAAAGTATGATATTCTGGGGATGTATAGAACGAGACCTGGGGTCTTTCTGAGCTTGCTCCACAGAGCACTGTGTGAGCTTGGGGTTCTTAACTTCATTAGCTGGAATGTTAAGGGGTTAAATCACCTGGTGAAAAGAAATTAAGTTTTTTTCACACCTGAAGAAGCCCAGGTCTGGGGTAGCCTTTCTTTTGGAAACCCACTTGCATGATTCTGACCAATGTCAATGAGGTAAATGCTGGGCAGGACAGTTTTTCCATTCTAACTTTAAAGGGAAAGCAGGGGGTGCAGCTATCCTTGTTAACAGAAACATTCAGAAACAACATTACAGCAGATCAATTTGGACGTTTTATCATTGTTTCAGACAAACTACAATATTTCAGTGGTCTTGGCTAATGTGTATGCGCCTAATGTTGATGACGCACAGTGTTGGGCTGGCAGTAGCTCAGTCCATAGAGACTTGGCTTGGGAACCGGAGGGTGGCCGGTTCAAGTTCATCATGGACCCAAACTATGGAAGGTGGACTGGTAGCTGGAGAGGTGCCAGCTCACCTCCTAGGCACTGCCCTTGAGCAAGGCACTGAACCCCCCTAACTGCTCGCAGGGCACCGGTCTGGCTGGCTGCCCATCACTCCACCATCTCTCCCCACATTTGCATGTCTATGAGCCTTGTACTTGTACTGTATGTGCGTTTGGGATTAAAAAAGCATGTAAATAAGTGAAATAAGAATTTCCCCGTTGAGGGGAATAATAAAAAAAAAGAAATTCTTCTGCTTCTTTTCAAAAGATTTCTTTGAACTCCCTGATCTAAATTCTCATTCTTTAACTCTCGGGAAAGATTTCAAGTGTTATGTGGATGCAGTATTAGACCGCTTCTCCCCTAAACCTACCACTCCCAGCAAGTCTGCTAGTTACATTTAAACATTTCTCGACATTTTAAGCATTTCATTTTTCTGATCCCCGGCAGCTCTTGTATCCTTTAGGAAGAGAATATTCCTTCTTCTCCCATGTCCACCACACCTACACTTAAATTGATTATTATTTTTTAGATAATAAATTAATCTCAAACCATAAGTCATGTAAATACGAAGGTATTATTATTTCTGATCACGCTCTCCTGGTTCTGGTACCAGCTTTTCTAGATGCTGACTATACAAGGAGACACTGGAGATTAGATCCATTGTTACTTTCTGACGAAAACTCTCTCACACAAAATAAAACTTTTTTAAGGATCAACAGAACACCTGATACGTCTAATAAAAGGAAGCTATGAAAGTGCACTTAAGAGGAGAAATTATATCATTCTCAGCATATAAAAATAAATGCTCAAAGCAGAAACAGACTGACATTGCTAATCACATTTTAAACATAGACAAACAATATGCTAACTCACCTTCACCTGAACTGTACAAGGAGCGCTTGAAACTTCAGGCTGAATTTAGTCTCCTTTCCTCCCATGAAGTTGAAAGTCATTTACTTAGGAGTAAAAGTAACTATTATGTTCACAGTGGAAAAACTAGCAAACTCCTGGCTACTCAGCTGCATTGGTTGAGAGTGAAACAACTTATTGCTGGAGTACAGACTGATAATGGATGTATAACAACTGACCAGAAATACACACACACACACACACACACACACACACACACACACACACACACACACACACACACACACACACACACACACACACACACACACACACACACCATGTAATATATCACATGATATGATTTTGACACAAACATGGTCAATAACTTTTTGCAGCTTTGGAGTGTTGAGGTACAGAGTGCAAAAGGTGACAGGTAGATTTAGTGCAGTTCTGTAACAGTAGCTCAGACAGAGGCAGGTGAGTTAAAAAGTTTGATTGCAGTAGATAGGAACGATTTCCTGTCTCATTCCTTAGAGCAGCGAGCTTGAATGAGTCTGTTGCTGAACCTGCTCTTTAGTTTTAGTTTGTGGAGGGGGTGAGAGGGATTGCCCATAATTGCCAGCAGTTTTGCCAGCATCCTGTCCTCCACCAACAACTTAGAGCCAACAACAGAGTCTGCCTTTCTGATCAGTTTGTTTCAGTCTGTTTGCGGCCTTTGCCTTGATGCCCACGCCCCAACAAAGACAATGGTGCTCGCCCCAACAGACTGATAGAACACCTGCAGCATCTTGTTGCAGACAATAAAGGACCTGAGCCTCTTCAGGTAGTAAAGCCGGCTTAGGCCCTTCTTGTAGATGGTCTCTGTGTTGGTGGACCAGTCCAGTTTATTGTCCAGTGTGACACCCAGGTACTAGTATGATGGCACTAAATCGACATGTGTCCCACCAATGCTGACAGGAGAGGGCCAGAGTTTTTGCCAGCTGTAGCACTCCTGCAGTGACCCGCACTTTGGCTGCCCTACCTGATGCTTCTCTACCTGAGCCGTCAGTCCGTAAGTTTCCACAATTCAAAGAAATTACACTCCACTGATCTAAGAAACTAAAACTCACTCGACAGAAGCTAGACTAAGAAAGAAAGAAAGAAAAAAAACACAACAAACAGAAAATTACTCTAATGAGGCTCAACTAGGACTAGAAGCAAAACAGAAAATCAAACTTGAACAAACAAAGTAACAAAACAACAGGACCTGGCAATGGCATGGATTAAGCGCTGGTACTGTAACACATGGGACAAGACAAACTGGCACAGGACAAAGGGAGACAGTGACTATATATACACACTCAAGGTAAGGGCACAGGTGGAAACAATCAGGGCGAAGACAGGTAATAAGAGAGCGTAAACACAGACAAAAGGGAAAAAGTAATACCGGTAGCAATAGACACAGACAGGAAGTGGAAACCAAAATAAAACAGGAAATCACAAGACAACATAGACACGAGACAATACTGAATAAATTAACTTAACAAATTTTCCTGGACATGACAGAATGCTAAATTAATTCCATAATATGATGTAATCCAAGTTAAAACAGGCAACAAGAATTGAAATACATGTTCAATTCAATAAATTAATTATGTGCTCTATGCACACGACTGCAGCTGTCCGAACAAACTTCCAAAAAAAGGATTTAACAATGCTTCCTCTGACCTTGGATATAGACGATAGAGCTGCTCAGGTCCCAGACCAGTGAAGCAAATGTGGGATTAAAATTAAGTTTTTCCCCTCTTGTGTGTCCTGTCCGTCCTGCATTATGGCACACTGACATAAATGTTTTTAACTATTCAGAGGGCAATAAACATATACTGTGAGCTGGCTACTTACTTTCTGAATAATAACGCTGTTAATTTGTCTGTATGTTAACAAACATTGGTCATCAAAAAATGCCATGGACTCTATGATGAGTTGTGGTTAAGGCTGTATTATTTATCTTTCAAGTCAGAGCAATAATAAAATCAATAATAAATTGTTTCTTTCAGATGCGTTTTGTTTGACTCGTGAATCAAGCTACTTAAGTTTGTTACCGAATCATAAAAGATTTATTTTGATAAGACTTTGGGGGAGAGATGGAATATATCTTATTTACCTCATTTTAAGATTTCCTACCTATCTGAGACAAAAAAGATAAGGTTGTGCTTAATTTAAGATTATAGTGTAAGGAACACTTAAAATAGGAAATTAACTCTTAAAACAAGATAACTTATCTAACACTTCTAAATTTAATTTATTTTTTTTAACTTGATAAAAACTAAATCATTTGCAGTGTAACTTCAGGCACTGAAATTCGGCATTCACATGGTCGACAAGATGAGGATGCTCATGGTCATTTCGGCTTTTTAATACGACCTACCGTTTGGCATTAGTGTCCACTAGTTGGAGGAGGTTCAGATTTAGAGATTTTCTGTGTCTCTCAGCAGTCACTCACACAGACAGAGCACAGCTGCAGCTTTCAGAAGTCTCTGTGCTACTGCAGTGTCAATAATAATATATGGGCATGACAAGGCCACAGTCAGGCACACTCAACTTTTTTTTTTACAAATTTTCTAGTTACGGTGTCTCTGTCATATGTCGTATGTCTGTTCTCACACTATGTAACTTTGGGCTTCGGGTCGGGAGAAGTATGTAACACTTTACGGCACTAAGTAATACACCACCAACTATTTCACTAATTTTGTTGAAACTGGATCATATTTTATGTGATTTACACATTTTTTTGATGGACAGTGAAGTAAACCGCTGACAACTGTACAAATGCTGCTGTTAGTTAATGTTAGCTTAGTTTGTTAGCCTGGCTGCTCGGACTGTAGCAGGGTAAGTGTTAGTGTTTGTGAGCTGGGTTTCTTGCTGTTGAACTAGTAAGTAATATTAGCTGACTGCTTTGTGTCACGCGGTGAGGTCAGGTTGGGTTTTTGTCCTGTCTTGTCATTTCCTGTTTTATTTTGAAAGACAACTCTCCTCTCGTTTCAGGTCACTTGCCCTTCCTCATGTGTCACCGGTCTGATTTTCTTCCCCGCCCTGATTGTTTCCACCTGTTCCCCATTACCCTGTGTGTATATTGTCTGCGTCTCCCTTTGTCTTGTGCCAGATTGTTTCGTTCTTTGCCACCGTTATAGCAACCTCTCAAATTCTGATTTCAGCAATTTTAGCATAGCAGCAACATCAACATCTTGGTTGGTCTGTCCTCTTTTTTGTATTTTGAAGTTGAATTAATGTTCTAGATTCTTGCAGGTCCTTTATTGTCTTTAGTTGTACTGTGGTATGCTTCAAAATTGGCCTAAACTGAGGTGATTCGATTAATATTTTTATTATTTTGCTAGATCTGCATGCAGAATTGTCAGAGGTGTCAGTTTTCCAACTCCATGATCTGATTTTAATTTCAGCACTTCCAAAGCACTCAGTCATACACATACTCACAAACCACTCTGTGGAAAATTGCATTTGCAGTTATGCAGTATGTATGTGTACATCTTTGTGTGTGTTCTTTATCTGTGTGTCTTTGTGTGTTCATGTATCTGTTAAAATGTTAAAATTAATTTAAAATGCTGACTTCTCATGAAGTAGCCCTTGACTTGAGGCTGGTTCCATAATGTGGCTACTCAACTGGAATAATTAGCACCCAGAGAAAACCAAGAGGTTTTCAGCCTATTGCATGAAGGTATTTACCAAGCCGCCGTCTTTGAAGAAGAAAACTTGCTGAGATGGTTGTTGAGGAAAGGAAACAGATGAGGAAATAACCAGGGAAATTATTTCTGATGAGTGGTTTTACTGAGATAGATATCTGATATTTGAACATTTTAACACGTTCTCTGACAAAACGACTGCCGACATGAAAGCCAAACTTCACTTCAGAATAGATTTCTAGGAGCCCTCTGCTGAAAAACAATATTTTGAGGAACATCCTCCCATATTCTCTAAACTGCTATCCTGTTCAGGTCATAGAGGGGCAGAAAGGGCTAACACACTAAAATATGTTGATATGTCAATAATTTCATTTGCCAAATACATTTTGGGAGGAGACAAAAAAATGTGATTCTTTGTAAAATATAATATAATAATAATAAATGATTCCCAAAAATAGTTTGAAATGTGGACTCGTCAGACCACAGCATAGTTTTCTACCTTCTTGCCAAGTCCAAACTTCATCCGTAGATGCAGAGATGAACTGCATTTTCTGACATCAGTTTTCTGTTTTGTGTTCCTGAGCCCATGTAGGAATACCCTTCATACAGTCATGTGAGTTTTCAATGCAGAATGGCAGAATGCCTCTCTAGGCCAAGGAAACCAGGTTGTCATCCCCAGTTGCTGCATCTGGAGGATCCGGGACAAGTTCCCTGAAGGACAGTACACAGGCTTTAAACGTGGTGTCTGAATTTCCTTTCGAGGCCTCTGGCATGGTCATAGTACCACAAATTCTCACAAACCTGGCCATGCATTATCAAAGCATCAGATGTATATATTCATAATAAGTTATTAAAAACTAAAAACGTTTGAAGGTAAAGAAAAAAAATGTTTTATACTTTATTTATTACACTTGGTTGTATTTCTGTTATGTTTGTTAGATGTGTATATATCGAAAAAAAAAAATTCTGAGGGTGACTGAGGGTTTATAAATTATAAATAAAAAGATGTTCAAAAGATGTACATGCTGTGTGTAATTTTCAGTTGGATGCCTAAAAATGTGGTTTTACAAGTTCAAATATAGATTATCAATGTCAAATGTCAATAATAACACTGATACACTGGAGTGTTGTGTGTTGGAGTTCTTGTGATGATCCAGAGGAGCCTGATCATTCAGGAGCATGGAAAGCTGCTCCTGGTGAAGAAAGTGACATCACACATAAAGTTAACTAGCCCTCTGGGGTCATCAGGTTGAAGGGCCCTCCTCCTAGGCATACCAACTGTACTCCTTGGTCTCCATCTTACAATCCTGGCTTGTAATTCTGAGATTTTTTTTGTAGAGCCTTCTGAAACTGTAATAACACAAATTTCAATTGTTGAGTATCAGTTCTTTGATATAACATCTGACAAAAGTATGTGTGCATGTTAGGAACAGATAGTAAAAAGTCTTGTGCCAGTACTGTAACTGGATATGTTGAACTGAATATATTGAGTGTTGCCAACTTGGCGGCTTTGTCACTATATTTAGCAACTCTTCAGACCCATCTCGCGACTTTTTTTTAAATTAAAGTGACAAATCTAGCAACTTTTTCTGGTGTTATTGGAGACATTTGGAGACTGATGTGAAAGCATGTATTGTCTTCTTGACAAGCAGCAGATGTTGCTGTGAGCTCCTCCATCCCAAAGCACTCACAGTTGGCCCGGTCCTCGCACAGCAGCCCCTCTCAGCTGCAGTCAGAGCAGGAAACATTCACCACTCTACATCCAGACTGCAAATGAATCGTGCATGCGCAAAGCTGCAGCTAGCTGATCCTAGAAGAAATTTCATTTTGTCACTTTCACATCATTGACTTTTGTCTCTCAGATAATATTACTCCTCTCTCCTACAGTGTGTATTACAAATACATACACATGGCTGATAATGTAAATTAGGCAATGACGTCATTTAGCGACTTCGCCCGGCTCTAAGGCCATGACAAAGCCAAGGGGGAGACTCGGGTTGAAGGCCAAATTAAAGTATTTTAGGAACTCAAAAACACAACTTGGACAAAATAAAACCAAAGAAACAATGAGGTGTGCTGATCAATCAGTTGTGAAGGTGTGTGTATGCATGCATGAAACATGTAGGTGCGAGGTGTTGCATGAGATGAAAAGAAAGGAACCAAAAAACAGAGTGGAGAGGAGGACACAGCCTGTCAGGAAAAGAAGGGGGCAAGTAAATGGGGTGGAGCTTTATAGTCTCCCTCACTAACTAGAGCCCAGGTGTTACCACCTACAGAGAAGAAGGATGAGAAGTTTCTGCAAAAACTTCTGTAATAGCCCATGAGGCAGAGAAAACGCATAAGCTCTTTTTTTGTTGTTGGGGTTGAATACTGTTCCACAGCCTGGACTTTGGCATTAACTGAATGCACCTGACTCTGTCCCACCACTCGGCCGAGATAGGTGACGGTCGCCCTCGCAAACTCACACTTTGCGAGGGTTACCCAAAGCCTTGCCTCCGCCAAACGGGTAAACAGTTTGCGAATGCGTTCCAAATAATCTTCCCAGGTGTCAACAAATGCTGGAATGTAACTGGTGCATTCTGATTCACCCCATCCACCCAGACCAAATGGCATCAACGAATAAGAGTAGAGAACACTTGGAGTTATAAAAGCAGCTATATTGCGTGCCAATACCCTTTGAGTAAAACTTACTCCCAAATTTCGCAGAGCCCACCTGGTCAATGCAGTCCTCCATCCTTGGAGGAAAAGAGTCAGGCTTAGTGACATTATTCACCTCGTGAAAATCCGAACAAAACCGTGGTCAGATTTGGGCACAAGCAAGCACGGTGAGGACCAGCCTGAATTACAGGTCTTGCAATACCATTTTCCAACACATAGATGACTTCTGCATCCAGATACTTATATTTTTCAGCGTTTACACGATAAAACCTCTATTTAATTGGCTTTTGATTTCCAACATCAATATCATGTTCAATTAAGTGAGTGCAACTAGGTGTATCGCCAAACAAACAAGGAAAAACTCGCCGTGGTTCAGCCGAGTGTTCCAGCAGTTTCTCTAAGTTCTGTAAAGCTTCAGAGTTTTTTTGGCCTTTTCAAGCTGAGAGGGGAGAGAGATGGAGAATGACATGCGGGAAACAGCCACAGGATTCGATTGGATTCGAACCCTGGGCTGCCGTGGCAAGGACTGAGCCTTTGTACAAAAATGTTTTCCCATTCTCAACAAGGGTCCATGACTGATGGCACATTTTTCTCCTCTAGGATGACAAAGTCATGACATGCATTCAGGAAAGGAGGGACGACTGTATACCAAGCAGTCTTCAAAAAGTTCCTCTTCCTCGATCACGAAGTTGCTGTGGGCTACACAGCGCATGGCACAGCCATGCTACCAGCTGTGCTAACTATCTTCTTGTCAAAGAAAGTGTGTTTGTATGAAGCAGCTGGTCTCTCAGAGACTCAGAGACCTCTGTCTCTGTCAGTAAACGTGTGTGTACGTTAGTGCGGCCCACTTACAGCTAGCCCGGACTAATGTAGTCTGCTAACTTTAAATGAACTTATGGACAGTAACATATCTTTGTGTCAAACTATCAAAATACATGCAGGCCTATATGTTATCACAACTTTAAAACAGAACGATAACAGCTTACCTGCAGATGACTGTTGTATGACTGTTGTACTGCTTAGCCAGATTTAATGAAAATAACCACACCAACATGATAATATCAGTTATTTTCAACAGTTAACATTGTGTGTCTCACACACACAAACTCTCAGTTCAAGCAAGTCCACAAACAAAAATAGAATAATTTTCAATAACATTTTTCTCTTACTATGCTGCTTAGTGAGACTTCTGGCATTCCTTATCTTGAACAATCATCTTCAAATCTGGCTTGTATTCTGTTGTTGCCACTCGAAGCAATTCTTTCAAATGAGTGTCAGTCAGAACAGATTGATGCTTTGATTTCACATGTTTCAGGGTAGAAAACACAGACTTGCAGACGTACGTTGACCCAAACACTGGCAGTATCTTAAGCGCAGCCCGTTTGATGTTGCGCAGCCTCATCTGTGACGAGCGGGGCTTTCAATTTGAATTTCAGTTGTGATTGAAAGTTTCAAACAGTCTGTCTCCGCATTAAATGGGTCGACGAGGAACGTAATCTGTGGTCTTTTCAGTTGTAGATCACAGAACCGGGTCACAAACTTTTCGTGCAGGTCGGCAACCAGTGTTGCATATCTGTCTCTTTTCTTTTTCAGAGCGGCGCTGGTGACTTGCTCACTGTCTTTTAGCATAGTATGAAAATGCGTTAAATCTCCCTTTTGAATATGCGCCTCGAACAGCTTTAGTTTGTTGACAAACGCAAACACACTTTGCACCGGGTCATGCAGCATTTTTAACTTACCCTGCACGGCCAGGTTCAGTCTGTCCAAGTGACACAGCATGTCGACTAAAAATGCCAGATCCATAATCCACTCGAGGTCCGAGAGCTCGGGATAGTCCTTGTCCTTCTCTTCTATGAACAGTTTCACGGCATCCAAAAGCTCAAAGAAGCGAGAGAGTACCTTGCTTTTTGACAGCCACCTCACAATGCAGTGCAGCGGCAGGTCACCTGGAAGCCCTTGGTCCAGCTCAGCGATGAAATTCCTAAATTGCCTGTGGTTAAGCGCATGTGTGCGGATGTCATGTCATGTGAAAGCTCCTGAAGAGCCGCATGAAACTAGTTAAAGAGCCGCATGAGGCTCGGGAGCCGCAGGTTGGCCACCCCTGTGCTACACCTTGCTCTGTGACCCTGTAATGTCCGTAAGAGCAGAGCCAGTCCTGTTGTATTGTGCGCATGCGCCGTGCGTGTGTTTCAAAATGCACTTTCAGAGTAAAGTTTATGTAGTACTTCTAGGTTTAGGTACATACAACTATTAATCACTTAAATAGTATGAGGAAAACAAAAGTAAAACTTACTCTTCCCCTATAGTTCATGTATTACGTTATACAATGTTTAATTTTACACTCTAGTTCTCACTGAATCTTAAAAATACAGGGTAGAAGTTATGACAGTTACTCTAATAGAGTTTATACTACACCAAAAAGTCACTTTTTTCTTCTTTCCTTCTCCTCGTATTCTGCACACCCTTTCCGTAAACCTCATTTCTTTCACCTTTTCCCCCTCTCTTTCCTACTCTCTACAGGGTTCTGAGGGGAACCGTCATGCCCGGGTGCCTCAATCCTTCATTTTGTTAATAAGTAATTTAAATGTATCTTGTTGATGGTGTGGTCCATGCTAGTGAATGGACCTTTAAATATCTTCTTGTACCCTACGGTGAACTGGAGACTTGTTCAGGGTGTACCCCGCCTCTTGCCCAATGTCAGCTGGGATCCTAGTGAGGATAAGCGGTTACAGATAATGTATGTATCTTCTGCTCTTTGGACTATGAGCCACTACTTGTTTCACAAGCTTTGAACCGTGCAGCCTATACAACGGTGTGGCTAATTTACTGGCTAAGGGCCACCGGGGGGCACTCAGACATGTGGGGAAAGATTATGCACACTAGTTTTGATTTTGATTCTGAACTGTCATTTTGCGCATCATGCACCTCATTGTGGAAAACACACAAAGAAATGCATATGATGCAGCTTTTAAGTTAAAGGCAATTACCTTGCCATCAAAGAAGGAAATAGAGTACATCATCCCGTGTTCATCCCGTGTTCATCCTGTGTTGATGGCGTGTTAGTCCCATACTGCAGATTTTCAGGCGTAGTTTGAAAAAAAGTGTGTCTATCATTAAAACTAAAGAAAAATCTTCCGTGTAGCGTCCTCCTGTGTAAATATCTCTTGTTACAACATGAAAACCTGCGGATTGTATTCAAGTGCGGCCTGTCCAGACCTTGAAATTCATTTTACTCTCAGTCTGGTAATTTTGTGCCAATTTTGTGCATAAGTGTGAGGTGTTTTGAGGTGTGTTCAGACACACAGCAAAATTGATTTTTGCCTCACATCTTTCACGCCAAATTTTGCCGCCTGGCGGTCTGTGTAGTCTAGTGTTTATTCTTATTAAACAGCCCATGTACTGACTGTCTGACTACAGACGTCAGCTGTAGATTGTGTGTGTGGAGTGTTCCTGTGCGCACCATCTCCCTCCAGCCTTTTTAACAGAAGGCGTTTCAACATGTGCCAGTTAAACAGCACAGGTAAAACATAATCAAATAAATGATGGCTGAATTCCATTTAGTTGCTTTGGTTCTGGAGTTCTGGTGTTTTGGATGTTGGCTCACTGTCACACTGTTATGGTTTACTGGGATTCATGAATAGAACAGAGCACAACGTTAATCTTATTACCCCATGTGCTTTTTTCTGCTTTAAAAAAGGGTGATTCGGTCAACAATGCCAAACTAAATACTTGGAATAAATGTGCAAAAAGCACAGAATAATGCTTATAAAACTTGCTGCATACGCTCTGCTCTATAAATCTCAATCATCATGAGATGTTGAGAAAATGTGTTTTATTGGTGCTCTCAGTTCTGGAATCGGACCAAAAACTACTGAAAGAGGGAAAAAAATTAAGGTATCAACTGTTTGATTTCAGAGCAAAACAAAACAGACTATCAACAAGATGAAGAAAGAAAGCACATAGATGCACAGATGGAACATGCTGCAATGTGTTGGGTCTTTATTAACTAGGTTAAAGTAAATTCAACAGTTCAATAAATGTTCAGATTAAGGTGACAACCCCAACGGTCAGGACACAGGAGAGTGCACACGCATGGCTGCTCCCACCACCGTTGTGCAATCTGTGCCACTGTCAACCCCTACAGGTCGACCACATGTGCACGTCCTCACAGATAAGTGAAAGAAGTGATATGCTTCTTATTGACAGCCCTTTTTTCTATGCACACAAAAAACGTATTATTCACTTATGATCAACGTAACACACCAAGACTTATGTCATCTGAGCTGGCTACTGGCTACTGAGCTGGGGACCCCAGGACTCAGGTCTTAGATGCTCTTGGGAAAGGGAGCACCATTTATTTGTGCAGTGTTATGGAACATAGGACCAGTCCAGATAATCCTGCAAATATTTTCTGGTTGATATAACAAGATGCATCCAAACAGCCTTCAAGAAGGCCAATGCAGTGCTCCACAACAGCTCCAGCTAGGGCTGCACAATATGGCCTATAACCAATATCTCGATATTTTAAAGCTATATCGCGATACACAATATATATCTCGATATTTTTATTTCTCCTGTAAATCACAATGAATGTTAAATTCAACCCTTTGATGCAAAAAATAACATCAGTATGATGATTCAAGTAGACCCTTCTAATAGAGTTTTTGTTTTTTGCATGCAAAAAGTGGAAAAACACAATCAAAATAATTAAGTACACGAGACCCCCTAAACTGTGTATAAAGAAAACATCAACAAACAGCTGACTTTGCTTCTCCGACATGGAAGAGATTATAAAAAGCATCTGTTGTGTCATAAATCATTGTGTTTTATTCTTTTTTATATATATACTTTATTAATCCCACGAATGGGGAAATTCTTTTTACACTCTTTTTTTTTTTTAATGCATTTTAACCCAGATACACACACATGCAGTACAAGGCATAGAAATGCAATTTTTGGAGACAGATAGTGGAGTGAGAAGCGCCCAGGGGGATTTTTGATTGACTGCTCACCTGGCACCGGTTATGACGTAACGTTGATGTGAAGTCGTGATAAGCTACATGAACTGCGTATTGTGTTTTATTCTGAAAGGGGGCGGAAGTTTATTATGTTGATTCTGTGTCGGATTTCCTGTCTGGTGCGCAGTGCTCTGTTGAAATTTACGAGGTTTAGCAGCGGCTCGCGTCAAAAATAGAAATGCTCGCGCTGTGGCGGTGAGACGCTCCGTGACGCGCCCTGTGTGAGTGCTCTCATTGACTAGACGGGCAGCTATGCCGATGCCTTTTACGTGACAAGTACTCGATGGTTGCGATATAGTCATTTTATACATCTCACGGAGAACAAGCTGCGATATATCGAGTATATTCGATATATCGCCCACCCCTAGCTCCAGCACAGCTATACTTATACAGTATACTGTAGTGCCCAATCTGTGAATCCTAAAAAGTGAAGCCCAACTGATATTAAATTGCACACTACCAAACCTGAATACTAAGCAAGTATTTTTAAATTATTCACGGCACAAATCGTACCAAGAAGCAAACCATTGGGTGCTGCACCAGCTAGCAGTTGTCTCCCCACACTGCTTTGATAGTAATAGGTTAAGCCTCACTATTTAGTCACTACATTTGTCAACAGCATTTGTGCATCACAACTACTTTAGGCCAGGCATTCTGTTCACAAATTCATCCTCTCAAGGTGGCCTTAGTGCAGTGTGTTCAGTCAATTGCTTTAATTCCTTTCGGAAAATAAGATATCGATTGAAATTACAGCGCTGTATGAGAATCTGATGTAAGATACTCCAGACTCCAGCTACTTTTTGAAAGGTCCTTGTTGCAAGGAAATCAAGAATAGTCAAAACCAGTGGATTGACAGGGATCATATGATTTCTGTCACACTTTATATTCCCACCTCCCCAAACTGCTTCCCTGTACAGGAAGTACAGCAGATAGCTCAGAACACAGCCCTGGGGTTGTCCTGTTAAGGATAAGGATAGACGAGATGTGTCCATCCACCTTTACCATCTGGGGTCTGTACCGTCAGGAAGTCAAGGACCCACATAAACAGTGATATTTTTCCATACATTTGAACAGAGGTTCAGAGTGGGCTTCACGGAGAGAGTGGCAGAGAAGTTCAGCTAGATTCAACTTTTGGAGAAAGGCAACCTGATATCGCGCTGCGGTGGCCAATCTGATGATGAGACCGGTCAAACTGCTCCACAGTCAGCATAAAATGTCACTGAAACTGAGCACTGCCTAGGTGGATTCATGGACTAAACTCTGATACTCCCCATGCTGTATTCTGTCTCGGTTTATTTCTGTACCAAGCTTTTACATCTGTGTCTGGCTCACAGTCTGTGCTGCAAAATAGAGACACCAAGAAGTTTCCTTTGTGCCAGAAGAACACCCTTTTTAAGTTTTAAGCCATTCCTTTTACAATAAACTTTTTAGATTCTGGTTGTTTTTATATGGTAACTAAAAAAAAACCCTCTGGTGATTCACCTAATTTTGCCAGAAAAAGGCCTTAGATCTTTGAGCTTTGTAGTCAGCCTTTCACATCACATTACATTATATATAGTATTGTATATAGTAGTACTCATTAAGTTGGCATTACATTAGCATTACCATGTGCCATATTTACCACCCCCTCCCCCCGTTAACAGAGGAACTGATTGCGTCATCCAGCTGGTCTAAACTAATGAACAGAGGGGTAAAAGTGGAGGGAGAGGGTCTGAGGTGGTCGGCTGTGCAGCATTCCAGAACTGCCTCCGTATCTATAAAAAGTAAACACAGCGCAGGACAGGACTGTCTGTCCCGATTTGATACATGACACTGTCTGTCCCGATTTGTCTTCTATGTTGAATTAACTGAGGCACAGTTTAAGTCGGAGATAATAATGTGTCTGTTAATATGTCTAAATGATGTGACTGTGATTTAATGCGAATGAGCACATTAGTGAATAAGTATAATTTCTAATGTTTATCTAATTTGTTGTTTGCCTGAAGTGCTGATTGCCTCCTGCTAAGTACACGAGTAAAATATCTGTGATTACTGCTCTCGTCTCTTATCTGTCGCCAGAGGAAGTTTATTATTTCTGCGCCACAATGTCCATTTTTTTGTTTCTTGATTTAATTTTTACTATTTGTGGTGTAAGAGTAAGACAGTGTTGATTCATTAATTCATTTTACTTTGACAATAAATAAAAAATTGTGTGTGTGTGTTTTCTATTATTCAGAATTTGCCAATAAAAAGATAAATAAAATGCAATTGTTAAATTGGAAAGCCAGAAACTTCAAGAATTAATTAAAACAATTCACAAGCACTTATTTCTGCACTAAGGCTTTCTTATCGCACTGTACCTTGATTGTTCCCTGCTCTGTAAGTCACTTTGGATAAAAGCGTCTGCTAAATAACTAAATGTAAAATGTAATTTAGGAGTATTAATAAATACATTTAAATAGATTAGAATAATAAGTCAATGAATAATCCATCTCATGAAAGCAAGTAGAATATTGACTAGGTGATGAGCGCAGACTGAACCATACGGTAAATTTGCATATTACAAAATCAAAAATATTTATTCTGGAACTTTTCAAGGGACCCAAGAAACATTTAAGAAATGTACCCTCACTTCAACAAATTCTGCTCCCCTGCCACGCCTGGTTGTTGAAAAGTCCTTGCATGTTCTATTTGTCGTACTTTGTAATGGCCGATATACTATCAGGGCAGAGATTGCTGTGCTGAACATTGGCCAACCACAAGCATTGGGTACTGCTAGAACCAGTGCGGATGATGAAGATGAAGGGTGCACATGTCTTGACATGTCTTGTCATTTATAATATAGCTAAAATCAAAGTTATGCAAGCAGAATCCCAACTAGTGAAAAAAAAAGAACAGGATAAAGACTGTTTGTGGATGGAGGTGGCTTGTTAAGTTCTGAAGCAGAACATCAACTCAAACATCAAAGTTGCATCACAGTTATACTGTATCAAAGAACAACAGATTGTCTCTGTGTGGTTGTTTCCTTGTGTTTTTCTCAGACCCATCATTTGCATAATTGTAGGTCTAGAATGTCCATCAGGAGCACCAGGAGAAAGAGCTGTGTCCTATACTGCCATGCTTCTGAAACTGTTTGGCCAATGGCACTATTGTTAACAGCAAATGATTAAAGAGCACAGCTTTAAACACAGGTTATGTCATTTAAGCGAAAGGGCATCAAATCAATTACAAAAGACAGAGGTTGAGGATGTTGTGACATAGCGTGGGATCATGGGAGTTGTTGTCTTCATTGTGGCAGAAAATTTAGGTTCATGGTCAAGGTTTATTCACATCTTCTGACTTCCTTACTTATTGTTAAAGCAACTGGACGGGGTAAAGGACACCACTGACAGTTGACCAAATGAAATGCACCTTACCTTGAGGAAGATTACATATTTGTCTGGGCTTGAACCTTGTTGGAGAATCAGTCTTTAGACATTTTATTACAGAAATCTTACACATATTTAAATGGGTATCTAGCAGTCAGAGTGAGGTTTGTACTGAAAAACATTCAAAGCAAGTTCCTTTAATCAGCATCAGTCCTCACCTCCAGACCATCTCTGCCTCGGAGGAGTTATTATCATTCCTCTTATTCACATTAATGACTCTCCAGGCACTTGCTAAGGTATAGTTAATAGCCGTGAGGCCTGACAATGTCACTACAGTCAATACAATTCACCCTGATACTGTTTGTCTCTCCTTGACCTCCACAGCCTGAACGACGCCCTAACAATCCTGTCTGCGCTGACATGCTCTCTAATCGGCTAAGGACCTGCCTCCTTTAACACAGGGGCTTAGTAATTACATGGCTTTATGGAGGGCTCCTGTGGGGAAAACACACACACACACACACACACACACACACACACACACACACACACACACACACACACACACACACACACACACACACACACACACACACACACACACACACACAGACAGACAGACAAATCTCCTGCTGGGTTGGGGCATGCAAATACATGTTTAACCATTTAATGTACAAGCATGGTATATGTGGAGGGATCCATGGAGAATTGTTAATGAAAGTAGAGGAAGACTGTGATTCTTTGAATTTATAAGCATTTTATTGTGAAGTGAAGCTGAACACTTCACTGTGGACATATGAAGCAGCTCTAATCAATGAACACATAGAAAATTACCTCTCAGTCATCTTTTCACCCACAGCTTCACTTTGATCCAAGTCTCAGTGTTTCCAGCAGCAGCAGGTAGCAGCTGTTTACACTGGCAGGCAGAGTTACAAACCACCTGGTGAACACACTGTAGTGATGCAACAAGAGACAGATATTTTACTTAAGAATGAATGAAGACCAAAAATACTAAGAGGAAAGTGAAAGTATTTTTAATTTGCACATCAAAAAAAAATCTCAGTGGAAAAAAGGTTGTGTGGAAATATGTGAGAGTGGAATGGAGTGGAGAATCTAACTTTTCAAATTAAGAAACAGTTTGTTTTCTACATTGTTCTCCATCGTTTCAGGTTCTTGTTGCAAGTTCTTTTTCTATATTAGCCAACTTCTAATATTCATATAACTGTAGTGGGTGGAAACCATAGACTGTATAAAACATCACCGTCACCCACAGGTTTCTGTGAATCTCATGGTGGTTCGGGTTGTCTCCATTTTGGCAGTCCTGACTCTGCCGGCTTCGGAAAATCTAAACCTGTGACAGGTCTAAATTCTGCATAACTGTAACTGTAAACTCTGCATAATAAGTCTTAAAATAGCATTTGATATTTATAATATATATCAATAATTTGATATTGAGTTGTATATAAATTCACCCTAAGTACAGTTGTCATGAACGGGGAAATTAGCTATAGAGACCAAAACTGTTTTTTGTACCAGGCTGTAAACATGTTTATTTCTGCTCTCTAACATGGGGACTTATGGAGACTGACTCACTTCTGCAACCAGCCTCAAGTGGACGTTTGAGGAACTGCAGTTTTTGGCACTTCCTGCATTGGCTTTATTTTCCAGCCACAGAGGTTACCACTTGGTGGAAACACACATAAATTCACATCATCCTTTGCAACCGTTTTGGAGGAAATGTGTGTGTTTGTTTGTGTCTGCTAGATTTGTAATTCTTTGCCATCATGCATATATATGCAGATAGTATTAGCTGTGTATCTAAATGTTTCAGCAGATAGTTTTGCAGTTTCTTTCTTTAATGTCGGTCTCCCCATTTATTATTCATCAACATGAATAACTGTTTATAACCTACTATAATGAATTTATAAGCAGGTCTAAGTGTTCATATTCTTGTCAATAACCATAACTCCTCCTTCTGTTTAAACACATAATGGATGACAATATCATAAAACATAGTTGTTCCACAGAGGCAGGCTGAGGAGTGTGTGTGTGAGCAGGGTGGTGGACCAGAGAGGTGGAGGAGGTGACGGGTTGTGCAACATTTACAGCATTTGGCCAGGACTTAACAGTGGGAGGGGATCCTCCTCCTCCTGGAAGACCATTTGACCTCTGGGTGTGTGTGTGTTTGTGGGGGTTAAGTAACGGGGTGTGTCTGTGTGTGTGTTCAGTATGTGAGCTATTCCTGACCTCAGGGGTATAGACTTAACAACGTGTGTGTGCTTTGTCTAGGCTCATTAGGAAGTGTGCGTGTATGGTGGATGTTATGGGAATGGGTGACGTGGGTGGGGGGTGGTTAGGTGGTTTGTTTGGGTGTCGGGGGGGATTTCCAGCCAGTTGAGCTTTAAGTGTGGCCTCCTGTGAGATGCTGTGATTGGACAGGAACAGAACATTGGCAGTGCGTGCTGTGCACCGCCAGCTGATCACTGTTTGAGCAAAAACTCGGCTCCAAAATAAGCTCCCTGTCATCCGAGACAGGCGGGGTGTCCTGAAGAAGCCCCTCATTATTGAACATTAGCGCTGTCATTAGCTCTCATAAGAGCTTTACTGCAGAAAAATTGGATTTTGGGGAAAACTGCTGACTGACAGCTTAGAAGTAGTTTTCAAATCAGACAGCCTGACCACTGACTGAAGATATGCTTAAGCTGGAGAAAATACATATGGATATTGATAAAGTTTGCTGCATATCCTTCATTAAGAAGAACAATAATCCTGTGATCACTTTTACAGACACGTCAGTTCTGGAATAAAGCACACAGTGACTAATTATATAAAAAACCTGAAGGAATGGATGTCGAAAAGAGATCCAATGAAAACACTTGGCAGTGCTCCACTTCTGAGTCAACTGATGCAGTAGCATCTATGCAAACAGCATACACTGATGGGTCCAAACCTCTGTGGTTTGAATACAAGTTTGAATACTCAATTCAGGCCGATGGAACTTGATTACAAAACTGTTTTCAAGATGTCAGACACTGATTGGAATTTTGGGCTGTTACGGTGGGTAAACAGTAAGATCTCTCTCCTCATTTAACTGAAGGAAAGTTTGAACCAATCACTTTTCCTCCCACATCAGACCACACACTAAAAATCTGACTGGTTCTCATATGTAATGGAAAAGTTTTAACGGACAGGTAAACTCCGTTGCCAGGTTCACCTTCTTCCAACTCACAACATCTGCAAAATGACAGGCTTCCTGTCACCCACTGATCTAGAAAGACATGCTTTAACCACACGATATCAACAAGTCTAGACTATTGTAACTCACTCTACCTCTACATATCTCAGGCTACTATTTGCTGCTTACAACTATTTCAAAACACTGCAGCCCAATTACTAACAAGGTCCAAGAAACCAAACACATCACCCCTATTCTTGCATCCTACACTGGCTTAATACTGTAATAGTGTTGTAGTCAGGATCAATTTCAAACCCTTTCTAATAGTCTATAGATTTCCCCATGGTCTTGCCCCTACAGGTATCCTGTCTATTGAAAAATAAAATGGCTGTTGCCAGAACGTTTTTAGTGGCGTCTCCTCGGCTTTGGAATAGTCTCCTGGAGGTCATCAGACAGGCTCACTTTTATTGTGACTTTTCTGTATTTTGCATTCAGTGTGTCTCTTCTTTGTGAGACACATGCCAAAAAATCTGTTTGCTTTTAAAGCGCTGCAAAAAAGAAAATGAAATACAACTGAAATGAAACTAGAGTTATATTTTAAAAAAAATGTACAAACTCATACAAAACAGGAAGAAAGACGACAGAGAGGAAGAGATCCAAGCATGTGAGTTTGTGTATTATCGTGTGAATGGAAAGTGCCGATGATGCTGTAGTGAATGTGTGATTATAGATAGATGGTTATAGATAGGTCATGTGTACATTAGTATCTGTCTCTGTCTGTTAGTGAGGTGAGGAGGGAGCAGGTTGATGGTAATCGTTGGACAATGTTGGATGCTGAGATTTACAACAGAACAGCTGTTTAATGACCCCTGACCAATAATTGCACAGCAATAATTGTGCAGAGCCAAAGGATCTGAAGATCCAAAGACACATGAAAAAACGTATTTTTTTTTAGATATGATATTTTTCTTGCTTCTATAACCACGGGGGAAAAAGGCTTAAATTTATGTCCATGTACAGATGTGGAGGAAATGAAGAAAGCACTGCAAAATGATCTGTTTCTTTGGTTTTACTATTTGTAGGGCTGTGTTAGCATAAAATGAGCTTTTTATTTGTATTCTATAAACTAGTGACAACATTTCTGACACATTCCAAACAAAGACATTTTCATTCGAACCTTTTTTTTTGTAGAAAATGAAATAGTGTTTTCAGACATACAGAAGAGGAGTTCATATTTGTGTTTAAACAACACAACACTAATATTCTCACTCAGGAAAAGTTCACAAATCAGTACTTGGTAGATATCTGAAGTTGGTGGTGAACGTGAACAGTTGTTTCACTCTCTGTCCTCAATGTCTGCTGCTTTATGTTGTTTTTATGAACCGTCGTATACAGATGAAGCAACCTGACCCTCAGTGTATGCCTCTTTCCTTGAAGTCAAAACTGAACCCTTTTTTTCTCCTCACTCATAACTTTTTATTTCAACTCCTTTGGTCAATAATTATTCTTTGATTCCGATTACTTTTGAGGTTCAGTTACTAACAGTCTGAAGAATGGACAGCACGTGTGTGACGTCACCCACAAGAGCCGTTTGTAAGCTCCAAATTTCTGGCACTGGCTGCTGCCATGTTAGCAGTCCTGCCTCTGCCACCTCCTGCCACAGAGGATGCTGCTTGGGTTTGTATGAATTCAACAGAGACACATGTAGAGAAGCTGTTTTTTTTTTCTACAGAGCTGTATAATGTAAGAAATATGAACACACACACACACACGCTTAGATACAAACAGTATTCTGTACAAACCATCCTTCAGTTTTGTTTCAACACTTTTTCACTCATCCTTTAATTTTAGCAATTTTTATGAACTTATTGCAAAGCATCCATTTTTTAAAACACACATCAATCAGACTTTATTTGTGCAGCACTTTGCATACAAACAAAATCAAATAAAACCCTGTTAACATTTTTTACAGTGAGGAAACACCAAATTACAAAAAGAAAACAAATTAAATAAAAATAAATTAATTACCTATAATCAAATAACTAAAACACGCAATGTGTATAAATAGATATAATAAAAATAAAAATGATACAGTATAACCATAACAATCATGTATGAAAATATATATGTTCTTATGAACATATATATTGAATTTGAATGTATTTAGCACAGAACGGAACTAATGGTAGATGGATCCAGTGATTCATTGATTGATTGTTTGGGTGATTAGAAACTCACAGCTGAGCCGTTAAAGCAGCGCGCGCGTTCATGGTGAACTTTCACTGGGGCCACTCATCAGGACGCCTGCCAAAAAAAACCGCCCCCCTCTCCTCCTGGCAGAAAATCATTGCTTGTGTCTTTATCCTCCCGGCGCGCTCCCATCTCCGGTGTGCGCGCGCACGTGGAATCCCTCGCGCGCGCTTGGCACGGCGCCGCGCACTCTAGCCCCTGTGTGTGTAGTAACCCAGAGCAGTAGAGCTCTCAGCTAGACATGGCGGCGGATCCTAATCCGGACTGGCTCTCCTGCCTTCCCTCTTCTTGGAGTTATGGGGTGACTCGGGATGGACGCATATTCTTCATCAAGTAAATATCACGCGGACTCGTGGATTTATGGATACGCACTGCTTTATTTCTCCGACGAATTTTTTTTCTCCCTGTTTGTCTTTTTCGGGTTTCTCTATTCACCTTTTCCCCCGTTTTCTTCCACCAACAGCGAAGAAGCAAAGAGTACAACCTGGTTGCATCCTGTTACTGGAGAAGCTGTAATCACGGGGCACAGGAAAACTCCAGGTAAACAATGTGAGAATGGTGGGGTTCGCTTCAATCCCTGCGAAAAACACCGCACACACATGCGCGCACGCAGCGCCTGGGAAAGGTTATCCGCGCGTCACGGCAGAGGAAAGGAAAAAGAGAAAAGGGGGGGGGGCGACAAGTTGCGGAGAGAGCCGTGGAAGACGATGAGGGGAGATTTCTTCTCTCTGCAGCAAAGCAACAGCCTTCTCTGCCCCGCTCCCCTTTTCTGCTCTCCTCTGGCGGACCATTACGCACGGCGTCCGCCTCCTCTCGCTCTCTCTCTCCGCCGCCTCTCCACCCTCCTCCTGCCCGCTTCACCTGGACACTTTGCGACACACTTTTTAAAAGTTCTGTCACGTAGGCGTGAACCGATTTCGGAGCCGATTCCCTGCAGTGACATTTGACATATCCTCTACCCCCCCGCCTCCTCCCCTCTCCCCTGACAGGCGTGCTGCTGCAGAAAACACCGCGTTTGCGAACACATAGGGGCACCGAGGCTGCTGCACAGAACAATGCATGCGTGTGGTGTGACGGTGCACAGCTGAGATTCTAAAATAAATAATAATAATAATAAAAAAAACTGTAGGGGAAGAGAGAGTGGGGGTGACAGGGTGGGAGGGCATCACTGCATGCAGATCAGCAAACAGCTGGAAGCAGAGCGTGCGCGCACACACACATACACACAGAATGATTGAGTAATCCTGAAATATCTGCTCTGGTTATTGAGGAGGGGGCACGGGGTTGCATGAAAGAGCACGAGCCAAAATGAGCTATTTATGGTCCAGACACTGCATTGCTGTGCAGGTGTGAGTGTGTATGTAATCAGCTTCACATCTCTCTGCACAGCTGCTGATGTTTCTCTGTTTTTTTTTTCCTTCCCCCTCTCCTGTTCTTCCAGATTTACCAACAGGATGGGAGGAAGGATACACGTTCGAAGGAGCTCGCTGCTTCATCAAGTGAGTTGGAACGTGTGGCGGGAGATATAAGGAGGGGGAAAGAGAGGGGGAGGGAGGGAGGAGAGGAAGAGATTGATAGAAGCCGTCTCAGGCGGTGAGGGGCTGCTTTGTTTGGTCGGCGGGCACAGCTCTCATCAATGCTCACCTCTCTGCCTCTCTAACCTGCTGGAGGAATTCACACTAATCTGTTTCTGTCGCCTGTAACACACACACACACGCCCACACACACACACGCGCGCATGGTCACACACACACACACACAGGCCATCATGAATGGATTGCTACACGGTCCTGACTCCGTCTCGCTGCTGCTGAGGCTTTCTCCTCCTATCAGTCATCCACTCGCCCTTCACCTCTCTCTCCTCACACACACACACACACACACACACACACACACACACACACACACACACACACGCACGCACTGTCACACTCACATGGAGGGATTTGCTCGGGAACAAGTCTCTGCTGTCTGTGGGACGCAAGTTTGACAAGCGAGTGTGACTCAGAGGGTTCTTTGCTGCGCCGAACAGGCTCTACTTGTTAGTGTGCTGCATGTGTGAACATGTGTGTGTGTGTGTGTGTGCTGGTGTGCACCCTCTCCAGGGTTATTAGTGAGTTGGACTCCTCGTGCACATTTGCGTCCATGTATATTTTGTGGACCTGTTTGACGACAAAAAAATGCCCCGCGCCCTCATACACACCCATAGCTGATACACACACACACACACTGAGGTTGTGAGCAGGCACTTTCATTTGTTCTACCTACTTTTCCCACCTAGTTTTCCGGCTGTTGCTCGTGCTGTCTGTGGCCATTTTGAGACCAGCAGCTGACACATACGGTGAGCTAATATAGCCTCTCTATAAATAGCCCACAACCGCTGCTCATTGGTATGTATGAATGCACGGAGAATGTGCACACACACACGCGTGCACCGCCGGTGTGTTTTGCATGCAGACGTGTAAACAGAAGCGCGGTCACACGTGCGAAGTGTGCATGTAAACGCAGTGACTTGAACGAGTCCCTGGCAGGCACAGGTGGACAGCTGTGCGGATGCAGAACACACAGAACACAACAGTGTGTTGTGGATCAGGACAGGACACTCTCAGAGGTGGTGCAGGCAGGCATGAGATCGTGTCTGTGCAGTGTGTGCACCGTGAACACAGCAGGCGTAGACCATTGCAGCTTCACGATTAGTTTGTGGTTGATTTGCTTAAACAGATTTTATTGAGGAATATTTACCATATGGGCATAATATAACGAGCATTGTAACTAGGTTTTGACACACGACCCTTCTACAAGACAGAGCCAAAAATGTAGGACTCATCCTTTTTTCACTTCACTGGTGCAAGTTCATCTAACAAATTTGCAATCAATAAAATTACCAAGACCCGGGCGGTGTTTAGCTCAGTTGGTACAACAGCCGCCCCATGTGTGAAGTGCTCAGTCCTTGCTGTGGAAACCCAAGGTTCAAATCCGACCTGTAGCTCTTTCCCGCATGTCATTCCCCGTCTCTCTCTTCCCACATTTCCTGTCACTCTTCAGCTGTCTCTATCAGAAATAAAGCTTGAAAAGGCCAACATTTTTAAAATTACCAAGAACTGATTGTCATGCAATGAACCTTGGGATTCTGTACCCTATGGATCAGGACTCTCTCCACGGAATCCCGGGAGAAAACCGAGTATGTTAACAGTATAAGACAGAAAATAAAGCATGTTTATGTTTATTTATTATTTTCATTTAGGCCATCCTCTGTTCTCAGTACTCGAGTACTGACTGGAATGTGAGTATCCAATGGTGGCATTGAATATTTGGTCAGATTCATAGGCTTATTTATTTTATGTGGTCTTTGAAAATATTTTTTTGGACTATTTTATGAAACAAACACAAAGCAGAATCCCAGATGTGCACTCAGTGACAAGGCTTCAAAACTGAGATCTGAACTGGCCATGTTCCAACATCTGTAAGACCCGATCCGACTGAATTTTATTCCATTTTTGATTGTTTATCTTCCAATGCAAAGTAGTACAACACATTTGCTACATTCTCTTTACGCAACGAAACACACAAATCAAACCCGAAACCCCGATTACTATGTTAGGACCACATTTGGTCATGTAGCAGAACTCCAGATAGTTCACAAGTAGACAGTGCTTCATTTTATGGGGACTGGAAGTACTGGTTTAGGGTAAACGTAAATGCATCTTTGACCGAATTGATCGACCACCCCTCCAAACCCGAAGCGAGGTACCAGAAAATATCACAATCCTCCTCATAAATGTGTTTTTAATATCCTGCACACTGGCAGACAACATACGGTTTGATCGGGAGGTGAGGTGGTCAGAAATGTGACACAGTATCAGACTGAAGTCTCTGCATTTAGTCACAGTGAGTATAGGCGCTAATAGAGGACATTAGGTCGAAACAGACAACCACTGCTGTTTTCTGGTATTGGCTGACTCAGACTGGACTGCAGGCCGAGAATTCACGCTGCCACATCCACAGTCTTGAATACAATGAGCAGCATTAGATTCTGAACAATTAGGCCTAGTCTTATGTTCACTGAACAACACTGCATCATCACCACTTCTTCAAATCCTTCAAATTCTTCTCAAATTCTTGCTCGGTCACTTTTCTATCAGCCTATTATTGGAATCGTGGCCTCTGCTGCTCCCTCTGCATCCACGGTGTCGAAGGACACTGCTGCCCTCTGAATGCCTGTTGACAAGCAGTCACTCCCCAACCCCAATCCTTCAGGGGTTGGGGTCAAATTGTTCTGGCCTTTGTTAGATTCTCAAGTTTGCATGTTGAAACTGTTTATATCCTCAGTTGTATTGTAAAGGCTGGTAGGATTCCTCTAAACATGAGTTGCCGACATGTTGGTTTGCTGTAATGAAGCCCACTTGGGGGTAAAGTGAGTCCTCAGCTGAAATGCCATCGCTTGGCAACACTTTAGATGAAGAATTTACATTAAAACCACACTCTTAAGTCTCTTAAACAAACCTTGACGCAATCCTGATTTCAGAGCGTGCAAAGTTCCAGTGGAATATAAGGGAAAGACACTACTGGCCTTTTGTTTCTGATTCCAGCGTGTTCAGTCCAAACCACACTTTGTAAGGAAGAACTGGACACATTTTCAGTTGGGTTGTTGCATGTTTCTCATTTAGATTCTGATCAGTGTTCAGAGCTGCTGCAATGTCTTCCAAATGCCTTTCAAAACATTTTTTTTCTTTGATTGCCAAAATTTTGAAGTCTTGCCAAGATTTTTTTTAGCTCTGTACAGCTAACTAATTGCTCCTGCACTGACCCATAGCACGTCCAAGGAGTTTTGGCATTGAATGAAACACGGCAGCTTCTCATGTGTCATGGTCGAATGTTTAGTCACTTTCAATCAGCTGAACAAGGCACAGCGTGTATCTCAGAGAAATGAAGCATGTTTACAGAAGGCTACCTGTGTGGTTGTCTCATTGATTTCATGAAAATGTAAAGTAATTGTGGTTGGCTTTTGGGGAAATATTTGGGGTTTAAAGCTCATTGCTGTGACAAAAGAGTGGCAGCCTTGGATGAGACACCCGCCAGTCAAGGCAAACACCCTCCTAAGCCTACCCATTTTAAGCCTTAAGATCCTCTTAATGGAACAAAAGCTAATAACCTTTTGAGCCCTATAGGCTTTTTGCTGGCTTTTCCTCTGTTTACAACCGTATGTTGTAAAAGCTGCTGTCACTACATGTCTTGGCAAAGCATGCCATATATTGAGAGTAGTTTGGGCTATTCAGAAATGCCATTCAGTATGAATGTAAGTGTTGTTATAGATGCCATAGTGCAGCTTTTATGGAAGTTTTAAGCAATGTTAAAGTGTTGCCTTCACACCCAAAGTTTTTCAACATGGAGTAGAGATTAGTAGAGCTAGGTGGGGGCTATAGTAGTCTATATTAGGTAACATTGTAGCAACACAATTTCCCATGGTGCCGGTTTGACTGAGTTTGGACTGGCAATTTTTTATGTTTTTTTTTTATTGTTTTTGTTCAAAAGGTTGAAATAACAAAAGAGGAAATGAAATTACCCATTCCGGAAGAATTGTCTTGACGTTTTATTTTGACACACACTTTGGGCTCCCTTTGATTTCCGTGTGCTGTGGTCAGATTATTGTGGAAGCAACATCTACGAGGCTATTAGAGGAACTGCAAGATCCACATTTGGTTTCACCACTCTGCTGTTGTGGCTGCTGATTGTGCTGTTCACATTTGCAAAAGGAAGAAAGAATTGGCTCCAGAATTTTTTTTTCTAAATATGGAACTGGTCAGCAATGTGACTCACATCCACTTTGTTGTAACAGTAGTTACACTGTGTCTCCTTTGTGCTGTGTTAAAGAACCACATCTTTGGCTTTGGGTCGTTACATGAAACTAAAGAAGAAACAGTTGAGTTGATTTAAAATATGGGGCATCAATATATCAGTCTGTAGGGACACACGCTTTGATATCATCGTCATCATCAGAAGGAACTAGCAAAGTTTGTCACACAGTGATTTGAAAGACTATACTTCTGTATTACAGGATGCCGACTGTGACGTGTCCATCACTGCTGGTGTTGCAGTAGCAGTGGATGATAGTGAGATGCAGAATTTTGCAGGCTTTATGGATGTGTAGTGCTGAACACAGCGCAGTAAATATTGGTAATGCTGCTGTCAAGCTGGATGAAACCATGGCCGAATGAATACACAGTGACAAGCCATTTATTGAGCTCCAGTGCTCTGTATAGAAGCTTCAGCTTTTGTCATGTTCCTACATTCATGTATTCAGCTTTCTCATTTGATTGGTCACCTGTAGGGATGGGCGATATATCGAATATACTCGATATATCGCGGCTTGTTCTCCGTAAGATGTATGAAATGACTATATCGCGACCATCGAGTACTTGTCATGTAAATGTTTTAAGCCGTCTGCATTTAATTCTCCGGAGTTTCTCCTGTCACTCACTCCTGCTGCTGCTCACAGCATGAAGCACACTGCCCCACCCACCCAGAAAAATCCCCTGCGCGCATGCGTACTTTCTGTATCAAGTGAGGAGAGAAGAGCGAGTTAATCAAAGATGGAGACGGATGACTTGGTTCCGAAGAAAAACAGCTTCACGTCAGCTGCTTTAATATTTTCAAGTGCGCCCTTATTGCCGACTTTATGGCAAATACTTTTCAAAATAAGACGTGGGTGTTAAATGTATTAAACGTTTATTTATAAAATATGAAGAATGGTTAAAATTTGATTTAAAAAAGTGTCTCATAAGCCAAGTATGATCCTGCACTGCTTAAATTCTCATATGTACATTATGAAATATATTAAAAATGCTATAAAAAGAGGTGTGTCTCACACAGCAAGTGCAAATCTACTGTTCTACATTGATTCTGAGCAATTACAATGCTATCAAGGTAATAATGACATTATTTATTAGAAATAAACAATACAAAACAACAACATCAAAAATATCGAGATATATATCGTGTATCGCGATATAGCTTAAAAATATCGAGATATTGGTTACAGGCCATATCGTGCAGCCCTAGTCACCTGTCTGTATACAGACTATTGTTGAATTCCTTGTTGAGTGTTTTTAGTCTTTCTTGTCTTTCAGCCTCTCTCATCATTTTCTCCATCTCTATGCTATAAAGTCCCAGTGGGTGCAACTAGGAGGCCTCTGCGTTGTAAATGTTTTCCCACTACACTCATTCACATATCGGAGTGGATATGTGGTTACATGAAGCCGTACAATAATGAATTCTCAGGACAGTTTATATATCCTTACAAATCACAACTTTCATATCTGGTAATATGGCCTCCCTGCTACTGTAGTAGACATTTGTATGTCTATGACAAACAAATATGAATAAGTCCACTGGAAGTCAGCTTTAATAAAGTAATACATCTGAATTTACAATTTCAGCTTTCTTTATAAATATTCTGTGTCATGGAGCTGTTAGACCTCTTCGTTAAGTTAATACAGGTGTGTACCTTGTTAATACAGGTGTGTACCTTGTTAATACAGGTGTGTACCTCATTAATACAGGTGTGTACCTCGTTAATACAGGTGTGTACCTTGTTAATACAGGTGTGTACCTTGTTAATACAGGTGTGTACCTCGTTAATACAGGTGTGTACCTCGTTAATACAGGTGTGTACCTCGTTAATACAGGTGTGTACCTCGTTATTACAGGTGTGAACCTCGTTTGTGTGTATAATGTCGGAGATCAAACAGTTCAGTGAGTGCAGAGAAAATGTTGTTTTTAAAGACTAAAGGTGGACTAATATGGACTAAAGAGGAATCGATCTTTGTTCAATACATTTTAACTTTTGGACTTTACAGCGCTGTGGAGTTACTGGAAACATTTGAATCATCCTCCATCAGCTGTGCCGGTGAGTTGCTGAATAAATGTGAAGTTCACGGATTGAGGAACCAAATCTGTCCATTAAAAATCTCTTAGTCAATACAAGACTGAACTAGCAAAGCAGTTTAGTGTTTATATGTGCACTATTTATTCAGTTTGGGAAACTCCATGATCTCCGTAAGCTTTGACGGGACTAGAAAGTTTCTCCGTTGCTAGGTCGTTACTAAGGCTCAAGCTACTTGCTGGAGTAGTGAACTGGGTTCCATTACATATAGGAGTCTGCTGTGACTGATTGTTATTAGTCAGACCCCGTGTATCTCCATAGAAATGTAGATCAGAGCAGAAACGGCAGTGAACAAATGTTTATTTTGAGAGCCACAAAACATGAATATATTTTGATTCTATACTTGATTTAACTTCATAATTGTTGTATAGTTGCAATATTACACTTGAGGGTAAGCTTTAACTGATTATTGACACTTCAGTGGCCGCATCATTGTCATGCCAATAATAATGTTAAAACACACCCTCTATAATATTCCTTAAATACACAATACTTATAAACAATATGACCCTTTCTTTAGAGCGATAGTAGGACTTCCAAGACTCACATTGCTCATTGCCCTCCCTGGGTTTCCTCCCAGGATCAAAACTGTCAATATTTTCATGTCTTTTTTTTGTTTCCAACCTGTTTTGCCACTATACTGCTTGTATAACTGCCAAAAATTCATGTGTTATGGACATGACACGTAACGTAGTTCTTTATATTTGTTTGTTTGTTTATCAGCACTTGCTCGCCCTTAGTTCCCTTTTGCCTCACCTCCTTTTGTTAAAACGATTTGAACTTTCATTTAATAAAACACTGTTGTTTAATAACCGTTAAAATCTGGTTTTATGTTACTTCCTTTCCCTTTATCTGGTCGTGTAGTTTTTTTACCTGCTGTTTGCAGCAGGTAAGTTCATTAGAATGGACATGAAATCTTTATTTTTGAGGTTTGGCAAAGTATCAGAACCCAAGACTCACCCTACAAAACAGACTATGCTGCAGTGATGACAGTAATGAGTCAACCCCATGCTAGCCATCGCATGACTGTGGTATTGCATGTGGAGTCACAAAGTTGCAGGTTCGAAGAGTTTTAATCATGTCATATAACATTTGTTTTATTTCTTGTCAGTTTTCAGTTTAGGAGCCATGATTGCTGCTCAGCCTGTGAAAACAGTGGTGTTCTGTGTGTTTGGAGGCGTGTGAGGTGACATCATCTTACATACATCACACAGTGGAGACTTGGAGTGTGACAGGCGTAGGCGGAGGTCTAATGCTGTGTTTACAGCACATGAAATGGATGGTAGAGATGGGAACGATTTAAATATTTGTGATTTTGATGACCTCACTGGACAACTCAAGATGGTCACATGAATTTAAAGTGGATGTGAGCGTCCAAAAGTTACTGTTAATTGATATTTTCCTAAGAGACCACAGTTTCCTGTGACAGTAATGGTTTGTGTACATTCCTTCTCTATCAGGACTCTGTCTGTGTGTGTTTGTGTGTTTGTTTGTATGTGTGTGTCTATGCGTGTTTGTGTGTTTGTTTGTGTGTGTGGAGACCCTTCCTGCTCAGTAGGAGCCAGACTGCCTTCCTCTCAAGACTCAAATCCCAGGATCTCTCTCTCTCTATCTGTCTGTCTGTCTGTCTGTCTGTCTGTCTGTCTGTCTGTCTGTCTGTCTGTCTGTCTGTCTGTCTGTCTGTCTGTCTGTCTGTCTGTCTGTCTGTCTGACTTTCACATCCCGAAGCTATTCGATTGGATATGATCAGATTCTTTCAGATCACTTATTATTCCACACACTTCCTCACACAGCCCTCCCAGTCATGTGCTGGTATATTTCCAGTGCAGCATTTATTAAGTTCCTGCCTCTCTGTGTGGCTCGGCTGCAGCGTATGTGTGGCAGAGCTTGGAGGGTGCTGGAGTTAGGAACTGATTTATAGCAGGAGAGATGGGGAGGACTGTTTCCATGCATGATGAGCACAGCCGATGGAGGTTAGGGATGGTGATATATAGCAGGGGGGGGGGGCACACGCAGGACGAGCATTCAGCAACACGCTCAGTAACCACAGGCAGTCACGGCAGCTGGCAAGCTCTTCTCTGCGAACTTGAATGATGGCAAGACGGAGGAGCACATTGATGGATTTGAAATCTGACCTGTAACTTAATATCCTGTTGGATTTGTTGTTGGCTCCTCTGTGGTTCAATTCGTCTTGATCAGAAGGAGCAGTGGTTGTTTGTTTGAATGCCGAAAACAACCCACAGTTGCGGGTTTCCTCTCAAGGATTTCTCGTGGTTGTGGGTATGACTGTTCTCTGTCAGACGCAAAAGAAGTACTGTGGGTTGATGTTTTTCTACTCTTGTAGAGTCAGGTCAGAGTGAAAGGTAAGGGTACATAGATCATAATCCTTTTAATATAAAGAGCATGTCCTCAACAGAAGAGGTACCCTGTAGATTTTTATGGTGCCGTAGTCACCACTGGTTAAAAACTTCATCCAGGTCAAAGTATCTGTTGAAGGAAACTAGACTTGCTTAGTTACCTGTAGACATCTCAATCATTTTATCAAAGAGTCTTCTGTTCTAACTGAAGATGGGTAGTTCTCAAGCCTTGGACTGTGCACCAGTCAGGTAGAACTGAAGAAGTATCTTCAATGAGTGACGAAATGTTGCTTTTCACCAAACAATAGCCTACAACGGAACTTAATGCAATGTGAGAAATTCCATCTAAAACTCCAGTATTGTTTGGTTGTGTGCTCCCCTCTGGAGAAGCAAGACATTACCTCCCATTCACACACACACGCTCAAAGACTGAAGGCCAACACGATTGGAACACTCACCAGCCACCCAGCGGTGCAATATTGGAGAGTTAAGTTTCAACTTACACTCCATTTTTACTTGACACAAGGGGTTAACAGGAGTCCTGCTGTAAATACCTTTCATGGAGGTTTTGATATATGGTTCAGTGTCAGGTTCCACCTGTTAATAGCACCACGACACTAAGTGGATGTATCTCCTGTGATTGGCCCACATGAACTGTGTCTACATTCTTTTATCTACTTCATGATACAAGTGATGATTAAAACACTCCTACACAGAGAGCCTATGAGCTGCTCAGTTACAACACATATACCACACAGTGACTCTCCTATGGGCCATATGTGTTCTTCTAGTGACAGTGCTCACGGCTCACAGTTATCTCTGTGTTTCAATTCACGCTACACTGAGCAGTGGTCAGTCAGTGTCATCCGTGTCCCCTCACCCCGTGGATCACATGAGACAATGCTTCCTATGGGCAGTTAGTTACTCTTTAATGCAAATGTTGTCTGTAATGTGCGCTTAGCAGACAATTATGCTCCAGTCTACTTGTCATGCTCCCACACCATCGATGCTGGGACAGCTCGAGCAAAGATAAGGTCCAAAACTCAAGTCAGTCCTGTTATGGAATTTTCTCTCCTTAGGTTACACGAGGTCCCGTGTGGGCCTTGTGGTCCTCAGTAGTATTAGTTGTTTGGCTTTGATTGAGAACAGTAGGTGCCAGTCTCAACACTGTGGTGACCAGGGTCGAAGAGACCTATTGCTGCCTTCCTAGACATAACAGATTGCCGTTGACGTTCCAGTCTGCGTAAACAGACATCTGTCACTCCAGACTAGAATATGCTGATAATAACACCTCTATGGGTAAAGACATTCTCTTTGACTAATTCTGGAGCGTCTAGTATTTGGGGTGTGATCTTTGGGTTTAAAGTTTATCCACCATCACGAGTTCGTCAGAATGCAAGACTGACTCAGGCACTTCTGATTAACTTTGAAAGTGTCTCTAATTCTCCTTGGCCAAGCGTCAATAAATAGCATAAGACATCAGAGGCTCCTGAACACTTTCTTCCTTCCTGACCTCACCATTGACCTTTGACTTCAGCAATTTCTCCACAACAAGTCCTGCCATCCCGCATGATAGTGTTGTATTACACAGTCTCAGTAATACATAGGTATGTATACTGCCAACCCAGGAGCCATTCTTTAGAACAACCCAATCAAAGCAATGCTAAACATGGACGTCACCAAACAGCCTAATGTGACTACTACTAGAACCAGTTTTTTCATGAACATTGTTTCATCCTTCGGTTTGTGTTTTGTTCACATGTATAACAAAGTTTACTTGCGCTGCAGTAATTCACTCACTGCATTTCCCAGAATGCATTTTGACATTTCCAAGACAAAGCTTGCACCAGCTGCAGTCATCCTTAGGTTTTACGTTCAGGTGGATTGGAGAGAGAAGAGATTTCTGGCTGGGGAGTCGTGTCAGAACTCAATGCACTGTGTTGCCGCATTGCATTGTGGGCCGTGTCCACTGGATTTCTCCCTCATTGATAAATACCAGCTTATACTGTCATCTTTTAGGCATCTTTAAACTGTTGGTGAAGCTCTCAGAGCTCTCAAACATATAATATATGTGGGGTTGAAATAATGAAAGTGTAGTGTTTTTTTGACAGCAAAATATCCTATATATACACAGTATGCGTCATTTGCAATGATTCCTCAAATAAAAAACAAAATAAGTTTTTATATGGTCTCATATTGGACCACATACATAGGTCATATCATATAAAAGCTGATAAATGAATGCACAGGACTCAAGACTTCCTCTTTAATGTAACAATGCAGATAAAGCATGCCAGCAACGAGTAGATAGAGCTGAAGAGACTGAAAGGCATGAGAGAGTTTGAGAGGTCAGAGCTGGTTTCAAATCTGACTTTACTGACTCCGACATGCAGCTGACCTTTGACCTCTGCAGCGGAACAGTTAGCAAACAGAGCCTGTTTTTCTGGAGTTCTCATTTAGCCTGAAGCATGCAGAGATGAAAGACGAGGAGAAGGTGATCAAAGGCTCGCTAAGCACACAGACAGATGAATATAAAAGCAAGAGGAACGAACAGATGCAGGAATGAAATGAAAAAGAATCGAGTTAACCTGAAAGTGACACTGAGGGGAGAGGAGGAGGGGAGGCGGTCATGTCAGGCCACCACGGCTGCCTCTGTCTGCCTCTCTCTTTTTATTTCCACTGTGTGTACATCTCTCTCTCTCTCTCTCTCTCTCTCTCTCTCTCTCTCTCTGTCCTGTGTGTGTGTCTTTGGTTTAGCTTGGCAGCTGCTCAGTGCTTTGGGAACACCACAAAATAAACAGTTAGAGTAACACGAACGTAGCCTTGTTGCTACCCGCCCACCAGAAAACACAACTTTATGCATCCAGTGCAGCAGCTGATTCTCAGCCGCTGTGTAAAACTCAATGATGCTGAGCAAAACAATGAAGCTTTGAGGACGTCCAACCCTCTGTGATGTGGAAGTGTATTGAAGTCTTCTCAGAATGGATCCTTTTCATTCTCTGATGAATGAAACATGGATTAAAGTGCAAAAAAAAGCTAAATTGTGAACACAGCTCAGTCTGCAGAGAAGGAAAATGAAACTGTGTCGCTAATTTCTGCTGAGTGACACAGATGCAACAATGCATCTTGAGTATTGTATGAATGATAATTATGGGTAGCAGTAGCAGACAGATTTTTATTAGATATAAGCAGTGCTAAACGCTTGTGTATGCATGTCTGTGCTCAGTTCTATACAATGAAATGCTGAGGCCGGCAGCATGCAGGGACAGTGGATAACAAAGAACAGGTTTAGAGAGCAAACAAGGACAGAACTTTGTGAGTAATGAACATGTCTGCTTTGAGTGAGCCATGTCGGCTCGGCTTATTTCTGACTTTGTATCTGTCTGCTGAAGTGTGCTTAAGTCAGGCTACACTTCACACATAAGGTTTTCACTCTGTAGCACATCCAATGGCAACAAGAAAGAGGAGCCTTATCTCCCATATCAGAGCAACCGGCGAACTTCAGGGAGTATTTCTGAGAACACGACTTTTCAAACTCCCAGAAAACCTGCAGAGCTGCTTTTTAAACTGGAGGTTTGATCTGAGATTCATGAGAAACTGCTGTTGACAGACATTAGGGCTGGGCTGATATGACAACACACTGTGAGACATTTTCCGACACATCTGTACCCAGCAATCCATTCATGTCTATGAGTAATGGTGTAAATCAGTGAGCAGCTTTAGGGTTTTACTGGGTTTACATGATTTTTAAATGGATGTGATAAAATACTCGATTTTTCAGATATTTAACCCTCTAGACTCCATAAGAATTCATAAATGTTGCTGCACTTCACTAAGAACAATGAGCATATTTCACTCCTTAAACAATAAACAACAGAAACAAACTGACAAGTTTGATTCAGCACTTGTAAATAGATATTGCCTTTATGAGAACAGACAACAGCACGGCTGCAAAAAGTCCCCCAGAAAACAGCCTCCATCTGGGCCATGAGAGGCGAGTAAGTCCCTTAGTAAGATGTAACAAAACATGGCAAAACATAATCATAGACACCAGTGTAATGATATATATTTCTGGTTCCTGTTATTGGTGACACCTTATCTACAATACAAAGATCAGGACTTGATTTGTCATGTGTTGATACTGTTATTTTCTGCAATTTACTATCCAAAAAAGATACTATATTCTAATATACAGTGTATTACTATAGCAACCTAAAATGACTGGCACTGATACTGAGATTTATTGGTATTACCAGCTAACGGTTAAATAAAGATTTGACAGGTTACAGAACAGCTGCAGTGTTTTTTCCAGTGTGAAAAGCACAGAGCAGTGAGCGCTTAGTGAGTAGGAAAGGTTTGTGTTGATGTTTGTGTTGGAGAGAAGCCTGATGAAAAAGATGTGTGTTTAACACAAGGTCACAGTCAGTGAGACCCAACGTGATGGCAAGCGTGAAGTTCCTTCATCTGGATTCAAAGATCTGCCTCAGTTAGGACTCCTTTCTTTGTGGTCACTCACTCGTTTGGCCGTCGACATACCATTGTACGAATGTGCAAGGGTGTTATTTCCACTGGGGGGTGGAGGGTGGAGGTGGGGACACCTGCTGTACAATTGCAGTTTGAACGCTTCACTCTCTCTGAGCAGAATCATCTTACCGATCGCTGTCATAGTCCACACGAGAGACGCTCTGTATTGAATTGCCCTGTCGGGCTCACTGCAAGATGTGTGATGTGTGTCGCAGGCTCCTTTTCTCCCTCTTCATTTATCTCCCATCCATCGGTGGAGCGTGTCGCAGTTTTACAGAAGCAGAAGACTCAGGGATGAAAAGACAAATCAGGTCTTTCCTTTGAATGTTTCTGGAAAAAATAACTTTTAACCTGTGTTTTGCCTGGGTGAAGATCAGGAGACTAAAGCAGTATTTCTATTCTCTTTTCTGACAGTTAAATAAATGATTTTCTATTTTCTAGGTTCATATATAAATGTATGTTAATAATCTATCTCTGACCTCAGAAACTAAAACTGAGCACGCCTCTGGGTAAGATGTGTGGGAGAGAGCCCATATCCATGTGCAAAAACAAGGCTCGTTCAAAATCCAATGTGATTATTCATGTAGTTGTGTGGTTGTGTGTGTTTCTTTGTGTAACAAATGTCCCACTAAAAGGAAGTGCGCACACCAACAGTCCAGTTTAACAGACCAAAGTTTGAGCTCTGAATCTACTGCACACGAGACACACTGAGATGTTATCATTGCAACTGTGTGTGTGTGTGTGTGTGTGTGTGTGTGTGTGTGTGTGTGTGTGTGTGTGTGTGTGTGTGTGTGCGCGGGTGGGTGCGGGTGTCTGCCTAAGATGCAGAGAGAGATAGGAAGAGAGGAAATGAAGAAAATTAAGGAGGAGAAAGAGAGAGGAGAAGATGGTGAAGAGGACGTGTCACTCAGTCACACACTGCAGGTGTTTCCATCCTAACAAGCAGTGCTGACAATGCTCTGACAGCGAGTGTGTGTGTGTCTCTTTGTGTGTGTGTGTCTCTTTGTGTGTGTTTTCCACAGTTATTACTAGCTCTGCAGCATCATGAGTGTTTTTTTTTTTTTTTTTTGGGACAAAGAGTTCCTAAGTGGGTCGTTGGCTGGGTGGGGCTGATGTACTCATGAATAGTTTCCTGTACAATCTAAACACATACACACACACACGCACACACACACAGACTCGCTGCATTAAAGCAAATTCATTCCCCACATGCGACCTTTGACCTCTGACAGCCCGTAGACCTGGCTGTGTGTTTGGATCTTTGTCAGAATGGAGCACTCAGAGGATGATGTGTGTGTTGAATATATTTATTTCACTGTGATTAGATTATCTAAGGATGGAATCGTCCTCGAGGGGGAAGCAGGGCCACTGCAGTGCAGCGAGGAGGAACAGAACAGGACTGGCAGTAACGTGGCATCAATCCACAAAAGATCTAGTCAGACTGTAGTGCTGAAGTCAAAATATTTGACTGTTCATTAATTATTTGAAACTTTGTTTTCAAGCAGAAACAGCAGACATTCTCTGTACTGCAGCCTCTACATGGTGAGGATGCGCTTGCTTTCTGCTTTCATGTGGAACTTAATATCTTTGAGCTCTGGGAATTTGTGATTTGTGGTTTGTCTCTTTTTTAAACTTTCTGTGCAGATTACTTAAAGATGTTGTACATTAGCCTGACACTGTGTTCATGTTGGCTGATTTGTTGTTGAAGCAGTACTGAGAGAGTCTGCTGATGTCATATTCAGTTCGCACAGAAGCTTTTAGTGTTAAGGTTTCCTTGATTCCAAAGCATTCCTTGTCTAGCTAATTTATCTCCTCCATGTTTGTTGACATTCTTCTGTCACTTTTCTTCATCGATGTTGATGCACAGCTACCAAACTAAGTAGGAGGATGAACTCCTCCACCTTTTTTTATCCTTCCTACCAAGCTCTGATTGCTTGATTGTTTCTCCACAGCACACACACACACACACACACACAACACTGAATTCCAACGTTGGCAGACTGTGTACAATAGCACAAGTTTTTACATATTAGCATTTGCATCCTGGTTACAACATAACCACTTCAGAGAATGAAATCACTGCTGGATGGAGTGAGTGTATTCAGCTGCAGTATTCAAGGAATGACATAGCAAAGCTCCACCCCTTTTCTGACTGAACTGACAAACCAGGAAACACAGTTTGTTTTGCTGTCTCACTGACGGGAAAGGCACACTCACTGTGGGAAAGACAAAGATTCACAGTCTGCAGGAAAAAAAACTCCCACGAAGCGAGGACAGCTACAGGAGGAAGTTCTGGAAATACTGGATGAGTTTGGGAAGCTGCCAGTTCAGTGCTTAATACAGAGTTTCAGAAACAGCTCAGCTCAAAGTGAAAGTAACTTTCAGGAGACAACGTTTCCCGTCCAAACCACGACTGTCTGCCTCACTGTGCTGCCTGCCTTCCCTTCCTGCAATTATGGCGTCTTCTTTCCTTGAGAGAGAACTCTTGTGTCCGGTCTGCCATGATGTCTACAACGATCCTGTTCTCCTGTCGTGTAGCCACAGCTTCTGTAAAACCTGTCTGGAGAGCTGGTGGGCTGAGAAAGAAATCCTCCAGTGTATGGTTTGCAAGAGAAGGTCCTCGAGGAGTGACCCGCCGTCTAACTTGGTGTTAAAAAACCTGTGTGAGGCCTTTTTACTAGAGAGAGATCGTAGATCTTCAGAAGCTCTCTGCAGTCTCCACATTGAAAAACTCAAGCTCTTCTGTCTGAACCACCTGCAGCCAGTGTGTGTCGTCTGTCGGGATTCAGAAAAACACACAGACCACAGGTTCAGACCCATTGATGAGGCTGCGAAGGATCACAGGAAAAAACTCCAAGAGCTGCTCAAGCCCTTCCAGGAGAAACTGAACGTCTTGCGTCGAGTAAAAGGAAACTGTGACGTAACAGCAGACCACATCAAAGTCCAGGTTCAGCGTGCAGAGGTGCAAATTAAGGAAGAGTTCAGGAAGCTTTACCAGTTTCTACAAGAAGAAGAGGTGGCCAGGATTTCTGCTTTGAGAGAGGAATATAAGAAGAAGAGTCAGATGATGAAGGAGAAGATGGAGGCTCTGAGCAGAGAGATAGCAGCTCTTTCAAACACCGTCAGAGCCACAGAGGACGAGCTGAGAGCTGATGACGTCTCATTCCTGCAAAACTATAAGGCTGCAGTGGAAAGAGTCCAGCAGCGCCCCTTCACGGATGATCCAGAACTGGCTTCAGAAACTCTGATAGATGTGGCCAAACACCTGGGCAACCTTTCCTTCAACATCTGGAACACGATGAAGGAGATAGTCACCTACGTTCCTGTGATTCTGGACCCCAACACTGCTGGTTCAGAACTCATCCTGTCTAGAGATCTTCGCAGTGTTAGATGGGGTCAGAGACAGCAGCTTCCTGAAAACCCAGAGAGGATTCAACATCTGAGCTCTGTTCTGGGCTCTGAGGGCTTCAACTCAGGGACTCACAGCTGGGATGTTGAGGTTGGAGACAGTGATTATTGGGAGCTCGGGGTACTTGCAGGGTCTGTCCAGAGGAAGGACAACTTGCTTTCTGGACTTTGGAGACTAAGATTCTACAACGGTAAATACAGAGCATGCTCTGAATCAGACCCAGACACTGACATCCCAGTGAAGGAGGCCTTTCAGAGGATCAGGGTGATTCTGGACTGGGATAAAGGACTGCTGTCATTCTCTGATTCTGATTCTGACACGCACATACACACCTTCACACACACTTTCACCGACTGGCTGTTTCCTTACATTAACTCTGTGAATAACCTGAAACTGAAACTGTTACCAGGGAAAGTCTGTGTAACAGTGAAGTGATTCACACCGCCTGTTTTATGTCACTGTTACATTTGAAATCGTTAATTGATACCCATCATCACAACAGAATCTAAAGGAACCTTTGGTATTCTGTCATTTCATAGATCCAAACTAACATGTTAAACACCAAAGTCAGGCAGCTGTAGATCAGCAACTCCAGTGTTGTGTGAGGTAAAATTGCTGTTTTTGAGCAGAGCGATGATGGAGACTGTTTCTGGTTAAACAAAAAGGATCTGACTCTTTAGTAGAAAGGTCCATCTCTTTTCCATAACATTGTCAGACAATCAGAATAACAATCTGAGCCAGTCAGTGTGGGCGTACTTTAATGGTGCACAATTACTCCGGATGATTACAGTTCTGCACCTCCCAGCTGCAGTGCTCTCACTCAGTACTGGACTGTTTTACAGAACTATGTCCCTCTTAGTCGCTCATATACTCCTAAAAACATGGGAACATCAGAAACACTGTTTTCCCTTTGAGGTATTGTTGTTTTCCAGAAAAAATTTATGGTAAGAATAACATTTCTATCGTTAGCAATATTTCAAAATGTACTGTATTAAAGCAACTTAGAACTACTTCATATGTCATCCCTTCCACAGAGCCCTTTACACTGTTATTTCATTTAGCCAAATATCAAATAATAAAATGTCATCTTAAGATATGTTTAGAGTGGAATATGACATATTGAGGTATTTGTGTTTTTTTTGTATAGATGTATGCTGCTCTCATGATAATGTCTTGGTTGTTGAAATTTCATTAAAACAATCCCTTGGCTGTCATAAGGTTGTAAAAAGGTTCTTCTTTGGAAAGTTAAAATCAATTGAAATATTTGTTTTTGCTCTGATATATGTAAAAATATATCTGCACATGGTAATGGTTTGGTATTTACACAGCTTCTATTTCTTAATTGTGGACACTAAAGAATATATTTTCTGTCATATGTATTTACATTTGCAGCCTGTCAATAATTTCAAATTATGAACGCTAACAATGCTAATTAGCCTTTTTGGCGGAACTGAATTTAAACACAACAGATTGTCTCTGCAGTGTCAGCTTCAGACAAAAGACCATTGTTTTGTTATCATTACATTTTTTTCATAGTATTTCCTCATGTAAGCAGTATTTATACTACCAAGGGGAGATGCAGTTTGTTGTCTGTTAATTAGTTTGTCGGTGTGTCTGACAGAAGGATATCTCAAAAAGTGCATTACCAATAAATTTGCTGGGCCAGCTGGCCTCGAGCCAAAGAAAAGTCAATTAGGTTTTGGTGGTGATCCAAATCTCAGAGTTCCATCATTAAACAATTATTGATTGGTGTCATAACTGTGAAACTAATGGAGGCTTGATTCTGATTCCCAGGGGGATGTTTGCAAAGTCAAGAGATTCATTTGACTTCAGATTGAAGACATAGGAATGATGTGTTCTTTTGGTACGGTCTGTTGGAGATTTGTGCTCTGAGTGCCTTCTTTATTTAAAAGAGTTGGTCGCATTTCAAATGAGATATTTTTGCAGCTCACTCTTTGTTTTATGTGTGGGTGACTGCACATCTCACTCTGTCTCTGCTGACAGTCTGACACCCTTTCAAACTTCTGACCTTGAAACAGGAACACTCTGGGCCTCTCTCGCAGCAGAGCGAGTCGTAGAGCCCCAAAGACACTGATGACCCCATTTAACCTGACGCTGTCTGAAAATGACTTTCCTGTTATTCCGGCTCAGTTGATCGGAGGCGTCCAGATATGTGCATGTAGGCCGCTGATACCCAGGGGGATTTGAGTGCTGAGTGAACATAGTCTGTGATGCAGGACTATTGGTCGGAATGGAATCGGGGCACAAATGCCACCATCTCACCATTTGGGATCCTGATCCGAAATTTGATCACATGGTTGAGAAAGTTCTACAACCCGCCTAACTTTTCTCTTCAATGACATGAAAGAAACTTAAACTTTTACTGTTGCTGTACTTCTTAATTTTGGATCTTTCAGATCATTGTGCAGGCAGGCATGCAAGCAGTGCTTTTATTACAAAACTGTCTTCTAGAGTCTTGACCGTATCATCTCTCAATCCTAACCAAACAACTTTTGTGTTGAACCATAACCAAACCTTAAACTTCCTTATTAGAGATGAGAATTGAGAACCGGTTCTTGTTAAGAACCGTTCAGTGTGTTTCAATTCAATGGAATCGTTTGGCAGTTTATTTAACGATTCTCTTCCAGAAAGCATGAATTACGTTGCGTAACTTCCGCAAAAACGACAAATTAGGCCACGTAACTTGCAAGTTTGGCACGTGCGGTGCAATCAGTAGTAAACAATGTCACCCACTCGGTTCAGACGCTCCAAAGTTTGGCTGCATTTTACCAAAACAGACGGCAACAGGGCGACTTGCAATCCTTGCAAAGTGGAGATAACAGCGTCGGGAGGGAACACAATGAACATGCAGAAACATTTGAGCACACAACATGCAATATTTTTAAATGAATGTCGTGTTTTTGACACGCTTCAGACTGGAGATGAATTTTAACTTAGCAGCAGCCAGGCTATGACCACCTCTGCAGTTACTACGGAAGGTACGGAAGGTAAATATCACACTGCCTACCATGTTAGCGTGATGTGCTTCTACTGTATGTAAAACATGCTATAACAGTTAACATTAAACGAATGCCTTCTGCATTACATTTAGAAGATGACCATGACGAGAGAGAGAGTCTGGCTGGCTCAGAGGCTGCAGCTGTAGTAGTACTCGTTCCAGTTTACTACCTCCTCTAGATGATGCTGATCAAACCGTTTGTTCTCCTTTTTTTCCTCAAATGAGAAACGATAAGAGAATCGATAAAGAATCGAATCGTTAAGCAGAATCGATAATGGAATCTGAATCGTAAAAATCTTTTCCCATCCCTATTCCTTATAGGGAATGATCATATTGTATATGCTGTAATTTTCATAGTGGTGAAAAGCATTGAGAAACAATGTTGTTGAAACGTTGCGAAAAGCCAGAACAGAAGCCCTATGGCTTCTTCTTTAAGGCAAAGAAACATAGCTTGGAAGACTCGAAATTCCAAACATTTAGTGGTTGTCCCTTTCAAATTGAAGGATTAACATGTTTCATATCACTCTAAATTCAATAACTTTGGATTTTTAAGAAAAAGAAAAAGCATTTTTAAATCGCTACATCAGAAGAAGTGATTTATTAACATAATCAGCAGTTTAATTAATAAATTAAGCAACCAAGAAAATATTGTATGGCTCAACAACTCACAAACTGCATTGTGTGTTATTTTCAGACTATGTCACCTGTTGATTAATTGCTGATGATTAATTTATTGATTCACTGATTCATTGATTGATTAAGTGGCTCTTTATAGCGATGATTTTTTAATTTAATTACATTCTTTCATTCCTGAGATTGGATTCTCACTGTGATGTGTACTTTGATCTTAAAGCATTCACACGTTCTTCTGTGACACACTGAAGGCATATCTTGGAGAGTGAAAAGACTCTGTCTATGAATTTACGCACAAACACACACACCCCGCTCATTCACTATCAGCCAGAACTCACACAGTTTCTTTAAAAGTAATGAAGCATTTATTCTCTATAGATCATTCATTGATGGTTTGTAAGAAACTTTTTTATGATCAAACTTCAGGCTGTTGGAGTGAGGAGGAACCCTGGCAGGCTGGATTGATTGAATTGAGTCTGCTGCTCAGCCAGACGTGGCTCTGTAGAGAGAGAGAAAACTTCAGAGCGAGTTCGATAAGATTCATCTTTGTCTTTCTTTGGATGACTTGAGTGACTCCAGGTTGAACTGAAATTTAAAGTAATGAAAAATTTTCATTGAATCATTTGTCACATGTGTAATCTCTTTTTATTAATACTTAAGTTCTCGCATAGCTGCCAGTAGTTTTTTGTATGAGTGCCTCTCAGGTTGGATCATTTGGACGATTTTTCAAAAGGCCTAAATAGGTAAAGAGTATCCAGTATATGGCAGAGAAAGAAGGTGAATCCGAAAAGAACACAAGTATCTGGTGACCCATCAAACTTTTCCTAGATCACTGAAGGGGTCTTGACTAGAGCCTGACCGGTATATCTGGTAGAAGATTGCCGAGTGATACTGTACATTTTTGAGCTGGAAAAAAAAAGACTTTTGCCTTTGTGGATTTTTCACTGATATGACAACACAAAGGTTCCCAGAAAGCTGCTCCGTTGTACAAATAACTTTATTAAAGAAGTTAAATATTCTTCAACATGTTAAATAATTAAACTTACACATTGATGTTGACATTGCTGAGAGCTGACAGGTTACTCCGGTGAATAAATCTTTCTGCATCATATACAAAAAAACAATTTTCATATGGGCGAATTTGACATATACTGAAACTGGCCAATGTTGGCTAACTGGTCAAACTCTACCTGGGTATAGATGTTTCAGTCTGTGCATGATCTGTCAGTTTGAACACTGTTTCATTAGTCATGTAAATGAACTATTGGATGGATTGTCACAAAATGTGGTCCAATTTGTGGTCCTCTTCATAGGGCAGACGTGCTGGGAGCTGCCTTGTGGGTCACTGGATGACTGTTAGAGCTTTAACATTGTCATTGTGTACTTATTGTAGCTCATAGCAAGTTAGCATTTAGCTCTAAGCACATGGCTGTAGTTTGAGACTGTAGTCTCTGGAGTCTGGTAGCTCCACACAGTCGCTAGAGGTTGTCAAGAGCCTCCATGATTCAAAGGATTCCATTTCTGTCATTGGCTATCTGCGTCCACCTCCAAGTGATGTAGCCTGGAATTGTATCGTGCTTTATTTTTATTTCTCACAGGATTAGAGTTGTGTACATCTTACACTGATCCTGAGCTCTTGTGCCCTCTGAGAGAGGAACGCAGTCTCAGGTTGCGTGTTATGGGGGGTTTCACGTCGGCCGTCTCTGTTGACATTTGGATTAAGGATGAAGCTTTTAAGTGCTCACTGCTTCCTGCAGAGTGTTAGCCTGAGGGTACGCAGCTTTACTGGAGTCTGAGCATCTCACAGAGCAGAACCACTGATTACGCTCAACACTGAACGAAAATGAAGTTTTTAGAGACACAGCGTCGTATTGTGACTATTTCATAGATACCACTGCACGATGAAGAGAGAGAGAAAGATGAATTTTACTAGAACTATGCAGAGATGACCAACTGGTGGAACGAAAATGTGGTATCATGTTAAATCTTTGAGAAGACTTTAGGGATTATTTTTGAATACACACATATTCTTGTTAGAACTTACCAAATGCTAACATGACATATTTGTTCCTAAAGAGCGTGGGAATGTGTCTACGACGACCTTTGAATGCAAAACAGGTGTAAAACCTTTCTGGTAGTGTTTTTTCTCCTCAACTTATCTCCTTAAATCCTCTGCGGTTTTCTGCTCACACGCTCACGTATGCCCCCCCCCCCCCCCCCCCCCCCCCCCCCCCCCCCCTTGACCATTTAATGCAGCGTGACAACAGAATTCCAGGTGGAGCGATAAGAAAATGTTCTGTACATGGGTCGTCCTGACCTCTCACTGATGCAGGTTGGGCTGTGCGAGTGTGTGTGTGTGTGTGTGTGTGTGTGTGTGTGTGTGTGTGTGTGTGTGTGTGTGTGTGTGTGTGTGTGTGTGTGTGTGTATGGTGGGTTTTTATTGAAGGGAATTGTGAGGTGTTCTGCAGGCGGAACGTGTTGCTGTTGTTTTGTTATGTTCTTTTCTGACAGTCACTTCCTGTGCACAGCTAGAGAAATATAGGTTAGATCTGAAAAAAAAGCTTTAACATTGACTCATGTTTCTTGTCTCATAAATTAGAACCTAAATGTAGTGCATGTGTTCCCCGGAGCTCTTACGGCGTTATTATCAGCCATCAGTGTAAAACAAGCACTCAGAGCCGCACATTGTGTCCATTTGTTGCTGTGAAGTTGACATTTTGCTGCAGCATTGGTTAGTTGCCACCTGTTTTTTTTTTTCTCCAAATATTTGCTTGTTTCAGCCTCGCGCACGTGTTATAGTAAGCTGAATATCTGTTATGCAGTACAGTGATGGGAATTGCAGTTCTTTCCAGTGAACCGGATCATTTGGTTCTTCACTAAGTTGCTTGTACAACCACCCTGCTACACAAAGCAGATAAAAACACCAAGAAGGACAGCTGTTGACTGTTGGATGCCCAGTTCTCATGTGTCTGTGAGGGTTGTTTGTGGACCGCACTCCTCTCTCTCCTTCTCTGGACCCCCGCCCTTACCTGCTTTGTGGTATGATCCTTGTCTATCCTCACGTGAATGGTTGCACAGTCAAGCATGCAGCACGCAGACTGGAACCGGAAACATCACTAATGCAGGACGAATAGAATGAACCCGAACCCAAACACAGACACAGAGCAGGAGTAACAACACTCTATTCTAAATGAGAGAATGGAGAAGACAGTCTGTGGGGAGGTTGGAGTGGAGCAAGGTGGTGGTGGTGGTGAGGGGAAGCAGGCGGAGAGTATCAGTGATCCCAGGAGAGTGAGTTCAAGTTCAGGGAGGGTCCTCAGGTGGAGCAGGAGTGGAACGGAGTCAGGTGGGAGATCAGGACGGATCCAGGCATGAGACTAAAGGTCAGCGGCAGAGCCAGACAGTCAACAAGTTGAAAAAAGGCTAGACAAGACTGACAGGGTAGAAGAGTTCCATCACATGATCACACAGCCTGCTGCCTGACACCCACACACCTGACTCCACTCCTGCAATCAAGAACACACACACACACACACACACACACACACACACACACACACACACACACACACACACGCACAAAGGGAGCTTAAGGAGCGTGACAGTCAAAATAATTTTTGGCTACAAATATGTACTTTACAGCTGTTTTGCAATGTATGAAGCATTAAATCAATAAAATAAATATACTTTATGGAACATTAAATAAGGCATAGAAAAACATAAATGTATCCAAAATAAACTATGGATCCAGCTGCTCTGCAAATTCTCTGTATTTATAGAACAAAATAAATATTATAAGCATAAGCATCGATAAGCAATAAGCATCTTCTTGAAACCCTCACCCTCGACTGTATTAATGGGTTGCATATCTTTAGCTAAGAAATATCCAATGGCAGCTGTTAGGCCCCCGTTTACATGTACAAACAGTGAATTCGCCTCTGAAAACGAATCGAGTTTTAGACAGCTGATGCGCCTAAAGTGCGACCAATGTTTACCTATCGCTATGCCGATGATCATGGAAACAAGCCGCCCATAGGCTTGGCCTAGTTATGATTGCGCTCTATGGCGTATTTATGCGGGTTGATGTAAACGAAAACTTTTTTAAAAACGATGCTATGTGCACGATGTTATTTTGGAAAATGGAGTGAGGGAAATATATTCGTTTCTCATCATACCCGGCTATGTGTAAACGTAGCCTAATGTCTTGTGCCTCTGAACTTGTCGGATATGGAGTCGGATTAAACAATGTGTCTGTGAAAAATGACTGAGTTTGTGTTGACGTCTTGCTGGTTGTGGCACTGGCTTTGTCTTTTTGTTTCTTTATTCATTTGTCATGAGTGACTTTGTGCTTTTGTTTGAGATGGTTGAATAAATTTGTAGTGTTACCAGGAGAAGCAGCTATTTTAGTCAGCGTTTCAGAATCACAAGTTCAGGGACAAGTAGTTCCTTAGTTTCCTGTTTTGTCTGTTTTATGATCTGAAGAACGCACAGTGTGTTTTATTTTGAAAATGCCGTTTCTGTGTCTGACTTTGTGACAGCGCGATCTGCTCTGCGCTGCAGAGCTGAGAGCCGCTTCTGACACGGGCAGCGTCGCTTCTGTTGGAATCACATTCATCGTCTAGAACGGCCTGCCCCAGCAGGGCAGCCGAATATGACACAGTCATGTCCAGTGGAATTAAGCAGTAATGCTTTATCTGCTGTCTTTGACATTTGAAAGTAGCATTCAAATCTTCTCACCATGATGCGTTTTCATCACTGAGCCTGCCTGCTGCATGCTCTTTTTAAAAGTCTCATTCTTTAAAGGCGTGTTTTGAAATGTTTAGAACAGAAAAACTCGACAGCTGAAGCTGAAGCAGCCTGAATCAGCGATGAGCGAGAGAAATGACTTTGAGTGACCTCTGCTGGGATCCTCCATTGTTTCCAGCTAAGGCCTGTGTGTGTGTGTGTGTGTGTGTGTGTGTGTGTGTGTGTGTGTGTGTGTGTGTGTGTGTGTGTGATTACAGGGTGTGTGTGTGTGTGTGTGTGTGTGTGTGTGTGTGTGTGTGTGTGTGTGTGTCTGCCTGCACCACCTGGAATTATCTCATATGTGTTTTGTGTATGTGTGTGTGGGTGCTCCCAGACTGGAGGTCATCATAAAGACAGAGAGACACGAGCCAGAACAGAACCCCCCGGTGGTGAGTGCAGGGTTGGATGAGCAGATAAAGATGAAGCAAATAGAAAGCTGAAAGATTGAGCTTGTGATATATTTTTGGTTATCTGCTCTCTTTGCCCCACTCGTAACATGTTTGGAGTATTTTTCCTCCACTGGCTGATAAGACCTTCTGTGGGAAATGGATTTTGAAATGTGGCAGACCCAGAGCAGCAGGGGGGGAGGAGAGGAGGAACTTCAGAGGGCCATCTCTCTGCTCGCTGCTGCTCAGTGTCCTCCACCCAAAGACTGACGGATGAAACTGTTTTGTCGGCTGGTAATAAGTGTTGGGACAAGTGTCTCAGTGCATTCTCAGGTGAGGATTATATCCTCCTATTCGTCTTAGATTTGAGCCTTGTGTAGAAATGTATGAATGAATTCAGCTCAATCACACAGGTACGTTGAGAGCACATGAGAGTGAATCTTGTGATGATTTCATTACAGTCCCTGTAGGAAGCTCCATAAAATGATCACATTTTAGCATAACATTCTGGGTTCAGTCCCCATGAAACCTGTAAGTTTGAGTCAATTAGGGAAGGACCTCTGAAACCAGCAGTGTCCGGTCTAACCGTGACTACAGTAGCCTGCTGAGGTGGTTTGTCTCCTGGCATCCCAGGGCTGAGTCACTTCAGTTAGCTATAGTTAGCAGTTTGCGACTTTGAAATCTTTGCATCGACTAAGACTGTAAATCACCTTGCCAGTGTAATGTTATTCCTGAGTCCAGGTCTGTTACCTGCTAATGACAGATTGAGTCAATCTGTAAAGTTAAAGTTCTGGGGTTTGGCAGGGTGACAGAGAAGTAATCATTTTCCTAAATATGAACTATTATCTCTTTCATGACTTCATATTTGTTGGTAAATTCAGCAGTGGCAGGAAGCAGGCACCACTTTATGTTCTGTGAAACAATTTTATTCCAACCAGGGCACAGCTGACATTTATTTTCTTTATTAATTTATTAAATATGTTCAATCTATAGTCCTCATGCTACCGAATGCGGTACCTGCAGACCCCAGAGCTATACCTATAGTCAGACTCACAGGTTCTTTATTCGATCATTCTAATTTCTCTTGACTTCATCAATCTATTCTCAATGTTTTCATAGCAAATTTTGTTTGGTTTTAATTTGTGCTTTTAAAAAGAAAATAAATCAATGTATTAGGGTCCTAGGGGACCCCAGTCCAAAGCATCCATTCCGCCTACGCAGTTTTAATAGATAGAATCATTTATTGAGTTCATGTTTGCCGTGGGTACTAATTTAAAGTACCACACGATATCAGGGGGGTAGAAGCACTCTGTCAGTCATCTTAAGAGATCTTCATGCTCTGTCGACGACCCTGAATACTGCTCTTCCCGAGCTAAGATGAAGTCAGAAATGTAATGCATCATTTCATAATAAAATATTTTATGACTGTCATACTAAATATTTTTGTTCTATTACATAAGATGAGACTGTAAAGTAGTGTGTCATGCCCATGATTGACATGCAGTCAGAGTCAGAAAAAGCACATATGGAACCATTTATGAGGCTGTAGAGACAGAGTAATAATCATCTGTGTATTTTGTGAATATTCCCAGGTGACATAATTACATAACTAATAATGTTTGGAGAAGAAATAAGTCAAACATTTTGCTGTGATGTTGTTTCTTACAGTGGTTTATCCCCAGCTGACAGACCTTGGGTGTGAAATATGTTGGTACAGTGAGGGTTTAATAGGGTTAATAATTCTCCACAGCTAGGGCGACATCTACAACTGCTTGTTTTGTCAAACCCAAAGTTTAAGACCCAAAGATGTTCAGATTACAGCGACAGAAAACGGCAATGTCCATGTACACTGCGTCTCTGTCTTTTCGGTTGCGAATGGTCTGCATGAAGCCCAAATTTTGTGATGGTGCTAGTCTACCCACACAGCACTGTGCCAGCACTGGAGAGAGGTTTGGCATTCTAATATTGGCGAAAAATGCAAATCTTGTCTGTATTTCTTTTTAACCAATCACATCATCTTGGACATTGCTAAGCCTGGATGCAGTGATGGTTACTGTCTTGGTGGAACACTTGGACTTGGGGAGCCCTGGAATTCAAAAGGAGCTTTATGTTAGCAGCAGGTTATGGTTTTGGCCATTTTTCAGCACACCGCTGGTGGAAGCCAGACACAGAAACAGCATAGAGAATCCAGCAGATTTTTCAAAATAAAATGCATGTGCATACTGCTAGTTGTAAAAACAGACAAAAAAAGAAACAAATTAACTACATAGCATATTTACACATGTAGAAGTGACCAAATCTGAGCAAGTAAAGTCTGGCAGGCTAAAACGCTCTGAACACTTCTGAAACGCTCCTGGTGAGGTTTGAAGTCGACTGCAGGACGGACCAAAACAGTGTTGCAGTTGTGATGTGACAGAGTGTTGTTGTAGTGAGGGAACTTTGAAGGAGCATGCAGATTGTGGAAGAGAAGATGAATGCCAATTGCAGCCTATTTCCTGTGAGCCAGACTAGATCATGAAGATCTTTGCAGATTTATGTGACAATGTCATTTGAGCCTTATGCAGACTTTTGTGTTAAAAAACTGTAGACCCCAACCCAGATAGGCCCTCTGGTTTTCCACAGATGATGTTCTATAACTTGATGTGAAAACTGAACCTAATGTGTAAAAACAAACTGTGCAGTTCCCTTTTTCATGGGTGCTCTATCTACAAATGCTTTATTTTCAATCTTTTCAATTCATCTGCAGTACAAGCCTATTTTTTTTTGTGTGTGTGTGTGTATCCTAAGTGATCCTCAGGAAGTGAGGTCAGAGGGGCGACAGGAAACACACTTTTCCTGTGCAGAGTCTTCACATTAAATGTCCTTGTCAACACATCACAGTCTGGAACTTAAACCCCAAATATAATAGAAGCGCCCTGTTTGTGTGTGTGTGTGTGTGTGTGTGTGTGTGTGTGTGTGTGTGTGCGTGCGTGCGTGCGTGCGTGCGTGCGTGCGTGCGTGCGTGCGTGCGTGCGTGTGTGCGTGCGTGCGTGCGTGTAGGTTGTTGTGAGGCACCAAGCTTTCTTTTTTTTTTTATCATCATTCAAAGATAATGAACATGCATCATCTGAAATCCATCCCCTCAAGTGGGAGCCAACATCGACTACACACGAGCATGAAAACAAGAGAGAGCTGAACAGATCACCAGTGAGCGCCTTGGTTATCAAGGAGTGTTGGCATGGCAACCAATTGGGTTGGGGAATTAATGGTGTGATTTTGAATGCATCATAGAGCAGTTTGAATCTCAATGCTGACCAAGGATAGGATACACACGTCTCTCCAGTGTGACTGCTGTTATTGAAGTCTGCTCACGCTGGTGTGTCTGCCCTCGACACTTTGATTTGGACTGCAGGCGTCTCTCAGCCTGTTTCTTGTCTGTACCTGTATTACTGCTGAAATGTCACCAATCACTGTTCCAACTCAAAGTCTGTACTGGAGCTGCTTTTTGCCCCAGAACATATTTTGCATGGACCAGCAGCAATGCCAAGGAATATGAGCCTGACTCACAACTGTTAGAAATTTCATCTGTATCAATTTCATCTGCAATATTTTGGCTTAAATTCTGAATATGTGGTTGATTTCTCAAACAGCTTACTATAATCTTTCTGAAGATGTGAAAACCTGCTAGCCTGCTTGAAGACACACATTTGAGCCTGTGGACTACATAATATTGTTCAATAAAATCATTCAAACTTGATAAAGTTCTACTTACAAATAAATCTGTTTAAATGTTTTTAATTGTTTTATTTTGCATGTCTGCTTATGACAAAACTAAATGTTTCTATTTATGTTTGGATATAATGCAGTTTGTTTAAATTACCCCCATTTTACAGTTGATTCACATACATTTCCCATTATGAAGTTTTATTTTTTTGATTTCTTGTCAAACCTGGTGCTGTCATTTCCAACAAGTCACCTCGACTGCTGACAGATATGTCTGAGATTCAGGTGTGTTATGCTAGCAGTGGCTAATGTAGCCTCAAGGTGCCTAAGTCGAGCAGAGATGACGACCGAGCTACAGAGTCCTTGTGAGCTTGCTGCTTTTTGTCATTTTAAACTTCCCGACCGATGCTGACTCAAGAGACATCACTTGGGCATATTTTTTTTTCTCCGGAGCAACAAAGGCTTTATACAATTTTTATTGTACCGTAGTACTCCATAGCCCCTGTAGACACACTTTGATGTGGGAAATTGTAGTTCCCCTTTCACAGGTTATTTGGAAGGTATTCACATTCTTGCCTGATGTGGATTTTCAGTCTGAGAGAAGATCTTGCAAAAAAAAAAAAAAAAAACCTCACAAGTTCAAAACAAATCCTCACTTTAGAAAAGGATTATTGTAATTTTCCTGATGTGAGCACTGACACATCGTGCAGAGCGAGGGCGTATTCAGGCAGCTGGTGTCTGAGACGCAGTGTGTTAGTGAGGGAATGAGTCTTGGGGCTTGTCTGCTTCTATGATCCTGCAGACAGACAGATGAGCAGAACAGGGTTGACACATTTACCCAAACAGTGTTCAGGGAGAAACCAGCACTGGAGGAAAAAAAACATTACGTAGATGTCAGGGCCTCGCCTCCATCTGCCATCCAGCAGAAGAATCAAACGTGGAAGCTTGTGCATAGTATAAATCAGCGCTTCATGACCGCGGTGATCACTTTTGTGGAGCACTGTGCCTCCCTGACATCTCAGACATCACAGATTTAGATGATACTGTCTGATAGGATGTGTGCACTGACATCAGACCTTATCCTTGCAGTTGAACTGAAGGTACATATATCTGCATTGGGTGGATTGAAGCAACATGGAGGGAGTGGGAGGAAACATGCAGTACTGAATCTGTACCTATAGAACCAGGCACACACAATTCAAGCTGGCATTTAGTAGCATATATCAATTCATTCCAATCAGATAAGTACGGGCCAGTTGTGGATCATTGTAGACTGCAGCAGACAGACTGACAGGAGGATTCTAAACCCCCTGAAAGGTGTTTGAAGTTTTACAACATCTACTTTTTAGCTGTTAAAAAGCATTTAAACATCATGTACATTCATCATTGTGGGGAAAACAGAGCTGTGTCGGAGGGCAGTGCTCGTGGGTACAAGTGGCTGCAATGAGTTGCTCCATAGGGTGGTTAGCCGTAGAATGAGAGACAGAACGAGAAGCTCGGACATCCGGAGGGAACTCGGAGTAGAGCTGCTGCTTATTTGCATCAAAAGCAGCCAGTTTCCTTTGGAGGTGTGCAGGGCACATCAAACTGGCAGGAGACCCAAGGTCAGGCCCAGAACTCACTGTAGGGACTACATAGCCCATCCAGGCCTGGGAATGCCTCCGGGTTCTCTAGCGGGAACTGGAATGCGTTCCTGGGGAGAGGAACGTCTGGAACACCCTGCTAGACATGGTGCTAGACATGATCCCCCAAAAATGCGTAAGGAAAATGCATGAAGGGATGGATGGATGCATTTTACTGTGGCTCTCTTTTCCCATTTTCCTTGCAGTTGAGGATTGGTCAGAGCAAAATATTTGGACAAATACGGGCCAAATTTCATTAAAACCTGCTTTGGATCCCTACAGGGATTTCTGTAGCAACTTTTCAGACGAATTTGATGGATTGCCATAGAGTTCCTTAATGCATTCATGCTTCCCTGTGAGAATAAATATGGTGTTTAAATTCCCTGGAAACATAATCACATTTTGTCATTTGTCACTCCCAACTCCCTGCTGTGCTGAACTTGGTGTGTCCTTGTGGGGAGTGGTGATATCAGAGCTGCAATATTGAAAGTCGACAGCACCTCAAAGCGTGAGACTTTTTCTATGTTTAATGAAAATATATTCTTTCACTGGAGTCCTGTGCTTTGTATTCTTAAACCTCCAACCTGACCTGCTTCTCACACTGTCTTCATGATTTGTCTAAAGAGCTCCTGCAGAAACTTGCACACACCTGTAAGCAGGCTGTTAAATATATTTCTGCTGATCAAGCACTGCTCCCAAGGAACAAACACACACACATACACTCAGTCCCTCGCAGCAAAACCATAGTCATTGTGGTAGTAATAACAACATTTGGATTATTATAAGGGTGTGTTTATGATGATGAAGAGTCAGCAGTCTTAGCTGTGATCACTGGTGCAGTCACAGTCATGTGTCATCAGTCTTCATTGTCTGAACCAGCCCAGTGTGACAACAGGAGCTTGTGTCCTCAGCCCTGACGTAACGTTACCGGGAAGAAAATGTTCTGATGCAAGGACTGGCTGCTCCTCTTCTGGCCTGTGTGTGTGGGTGTGTTTGTACCAGTGAACTTCACAATCATAAGACCAGAATTACATTTTTGGATGCATTGATGCTTGAGTTCATGTGTATCCATGTGTGTGTATGTATACTTGTCCAAGATGTATTATATTATTTTTCAGATTGAAAGTGTGGTCCAGAAAATATATCCGGTTTCTTCAAGGTAACATCTTTCTGGAAGTAAAAGTCTCGTTCAGCTGACTTAAAACTCTGTGGCAGGTCAAAGATTTTGGCACCGGAAAGGCTTCGCTTTGTGTTTGTGGTGCGAGTAGTGTTAACCAATCATGTTTGAGTGGGCTTTTGGTTACAATAGTCCGTGTGGGGAGTGAAAGAAAGGGGAGAACATTGGCCAAAATAGGATAAGGGAACCCGTCGACCAACATTTGATAAAGTTTAAACTCTTTTTTTGCAATTTTATCTGCATTTATATGCAAATATTTGTTTCCAGAGGTTAGCAGAGATGTGACTTATTTTCATTTCCATGTATCAAGTTGCTAATCGGACTGCAGAAGACATCTTGGCACGGATATCCATTATGCATTTTCCAGATATCCACTGGCTACACCGGAAGCCCAGAAACCCTCATCTGTGTCACCCCCAGAGGCAAAATTGCCACCAGACGATGGTGGACAGGTTCTGAGATTGTAGCGTAAGTAGAGATGGTGCAACAAGTGGTGGGCGGTTAATGGAAGAGCTGCATTATGCTCAGAAATAACAGGTTTCAGGTGCTGCAGGCTCTGATATGCACCAAGGACCTGCTTCTTAATCAGAGCCATGGATGAGAATTCTTGGGTGTGGTAGCATTTATTGCCACCACATCTTCCCAAACTAAATGTGACCGCTCCAGTTGAATCAAATCAAATTGTAGCATTGTTAAATAATCCAGGCAACGTTGATATGATTATATGGTTTATATGAGTTGATCAGCAGCTCCTCCCACGCCTGTTTCACTGCCTTAATGTCAATATACTCCATACATAACTGATGAAAACCATATTTTGGGTTTGGAGGTGGTAGTGGAATGAGTCACTGCTCTCAGTAAAATATTCAGCTATTTTTGAATGAATGAATAAGTCATAGTACAGTGAAATGTCTTCACACATTAATGAAACTGATGATTTCATTTATAAAACTCATGCTGGACAGAAACTAGGTCATCGCTTGGACAGAGTCTTTGTGCAGAAATGTTCAGGAGGAACCAGAGACAAGTAACACCCGTGTTTACAACACACACACACACACACACACACACACACACACACACACACACACACACACACACACACACTCTCTCACACTCACTCTCTCTCTTTCTCTCTCTCTATCCCACTCACACACACATACACACACAAATGAGAGTTTGCATGTGTGTGTGTTTGCGAAAGCCAAATACCAGCAGATGTTAACAAAGTTCATGGAGCTGGCTGGTTGTCAAGTGTGTCAAACACCTCTCCTCCTCTTATGAACACATACCCACACACACACACACACACACACACACACACACACACACACACACACACATAAGTAAGCTCTTTCAAACTTGCTTGCAGTATTTCCCTAAATGTCCCATCTGGCCCCCCCTCTCCTCTCCTCTCCACCCTCTCCCTCTCTCTCTGTCTTTTAGCACCCTGCAGAGCGTTACAGTGCGCTGCTATGCTCTCGCATGGAGGCTGATTGGTAGCAGTACACGTTGGTGCGAGGCAAAGTGTGATTAATCCCCACTGGCTGGAGAGAAAGGTGGACTTTTCTGCTGCGTTAGCTTGTGGCTGTGCTTCCTCTGCCATCTGCTTGCGCTCGCTCCTCTCCTCTCCAGCCTCCTCGCTCGGATAGATGGAGGAAGTGGAAGAAAGGAATAAAGTGCCCTGCTGGGCACTTGGTTTGTGTCAGGGGAATTACATCAGGTTTATGCCCGGGAGCAGAGAAGCTTGGATGGTCAGAACTAATCACGAGGGCTCAGGTTACAGTGTGGACCTCTTCCGGCAGGAGGGGTTTGATTTGTGGAACACATTTTGGTCACAATAAGTTGAGAAAAGAGATTGTGTTGTTGTATGAATAAAGATGGAAGTTTGAGATGGAGTTGGACTGAAAAGTCATAAAATAAAAAAGAAAATGTGAAACTGAAGTCTTACTAGTATAACTATTACGACAAACATTTTACAAATCAGTATTATATCATCAGATTAAAGCTAAATCTGTCACACTATTTTAGGTCAGTTATCATTTTATTAGATTTTATGAAAGAGAAAAAAGAGTTCTTTAATCTCACGTTATATACATTTTTTTAGTTCTCAGAAAAGAAGTCATAATCTATAATAATAATAATAATAATAATATCCTCATCAAGGTGATGGAGACAATCCCAATCCCAAAAATAAAACTGGTAACACAATCAAGAAATAACTTTATTTCATGCTTTATCAATTCCATGCTCCCTTACTCTCATTTCCCTCTTTTACACCACTGGACACAAACCAAATGAAACTACTTTGTGTCACTGTATATCAGCACAGGTCAGACACAGATTTAGAAGCTGGAGTGTGGAACACACAAAGCCAGAACAGATCAGAGATAGTCTCAGTTTCAGAGACATTTCAGGCTGACTGTGGAGGTTTGGCTGGTCTGATTGTCGGTTTGCATTTTCCAACCCCTGTGGTACCATTAAACCATTAGCATGTAGGCTAATTTGCCTTATTTCAGCTCCAAACATGACAGATAATATTTAGTCTCATGACTTTTTGAAATTGAAATTACAACTTTAGTCCTGTACCATGATGACTTTTCCTCAAAGGAGTGCAACTCTTTTTGTTTCTCTAGTTTGTTTTTTTAACTCAAGCCCTGCAGCTGTGGGCAGGCAGGCTAATCCACATGACAGCTCTTCTGTTCCTCAGCGATGGCACTCTGCCCCCACCCTTCTCTACGTCAGGCTCATCTCCCATGATCCTGCAGGCGGGATGAATAGGTAATCTAGCACTGAGACTGGCCCCAGGATTACAATAATGGAGGGGATCTGAGCTGTTCTGTGCCAATCTTGTGAAATTCTCTCAGTCCATGCTGGCAGCAGCCAGACCTTTTCTCACTACGCTAATGTTCTCAATCTGGGTCTGAAGCCCACCAATCCCCTCTCCGTGTCTGTGTGTGTTTGTGCAAAAACAAACAAATGGATAACATGAATAGGATTTTCGAGGTGAGCCCGCTGCTCTGGAGTCAATGGAGGCTTATGTTTGGCTTATGATTATAAATTTAAAAGCAGGAGACGGCAGCAAAAACAGGCTTGTGAAAACACAAAAGTGTTTTTTTTGTGTGTGGTTGTTTCAGATACGCAGCTGTGGCAGTCAGTGTCACTGTCACTAAAGTTTTTTTTTTTTTCCAACTGGCTTCGAGTTGGACTCTCGAGCACACACACACACACACACACACACACACACACACACACACACACACACACACACACACACACACACACACACACACACACACCACAAATAACTCCCTGCAAACTAAGTAGATGATGTGGAGCCGGTGTTGGAGCATTGTGTTCCCCGCTGCAGTGTTCCCCCGCCACAGACTAAAGCCATAAATCGGATAAAGTTACCGAGCGGCGTCGGTCCGCTCCGCTACAGGTCTAACTGTATGTGGACGTGGGCACACAAACACAAACAGCTGCCCGTTTACTGATTATACTAATGCTGCTTCTGCTAAGTGTACCTGACATAGAGTGACAAGAGAAGAGAAGGAGGGGGGCACGCTGCAAGGGTGTGAATTACATCAGTCATGTTGTCTGGGGCCAAAAACACTACAAACAAACAAGTTAATGCATCGAACTGTACTAGATTTACTGCTAAAAAGGTGGAGCCCCAACCGAATCGCACCAACAGGAACATGAGGCATGTGTTCAAGTGAAAAGCGACGCAGTAAGCTCGACAGATGAGAAAAAAAAAAGCTTGAGAAATGATCCGTGTTTACTTTCTCAGCCCCGCACAACCGCCCCGATCACTGTGTGAAAGTTACAGACACTCTTTAAAGCAGCTGACCAATGATGAGCAAGGGCCTGTGCTGGTGGGAGGGGCATGCTGACCCTTTAGGTCACTGGCTCCCAATCTAGGGGTGCTCGCTAAAGCTTCTTTGAGGCCTTCTTGATTTTAAGAGCAAATTTTTAATACACAGTCTCAACATGGCTCATGTTCTGTACTGAAAGCTTTTTATTTTAATTATCGTTTATTATTATCTGAAGTGAATTCAATGTGACAGGATAAGGTCAGACCTGAACACGAGCTCTGTTCACACTCTCTGCTGAATAACCTTGCATCTGCAGAAATGACAGTAAAACAACCAACAACTCTGAATCTGAAGAATATTAAGTGTGTATGATTATTCAAAATGAAAGCACACTGATAATAATAAACATACAGAAAACTGTATAAAGAGTAAAATCATCATGAAAAGTCATCTTTGATATCTGCTCAAAGTTCATTCAAATCACTCGTTTGTTCACTGTTGGGTTCATTGTGCATCAGTTGTTTTGTTCTGTTTTTGCATTGAATACAGTTATAAAAAAACCCATCAAATATGTCACTTAGTGCCATAAGGAAAAGGAGAAAGAGAGATGACCTTCACTCTTGTAATTGTGAACATGAAATCTGTCGCTGAGCTGACGATGGTTGAATGATGGCATTTAAAACACAGGCAGCATCTGGCAATCATTCTATGAACAGATATCTGCATATGAATCCAGCATCTGTAACATTCTGTTTCTATTTGTAGTCCAAGTATTGACCGGTCGCATATGACCGGACTTTGGTTGTGACAGTCCCTGTGGGAAGCAAAGGAGGTGGAATGCAGGCTGTGATGTCATCTCCCAACCAATTAGCTCTAATCTGTTTTCTGCTTTCATATGCAGATATCTGCTCATAGAGATCAGCAGAAATGTGTCTTTCACAACATTCTCACATATGAAGTTGCTAATCAGACTACTGAGAAAGTCTTGGCCCAGAAATCTGTCATTTATGCCCGCAGAGGCTAAATCGTCACCAGACAATAGCCGGTGGGTTGTGGGATTAACGGGCAGGGGACGCAGCTGTGAACGCACACTGTTCCAAATGTCATGAAAAAAACAACTGTGTGTTAGTCAGTCTCTCAGTACTTTCCTCTCAGCTCCAAGCTCATTGGTTCCTACAGAAGACTTTAATGTTGAAAACAAGGCTCAGTAATTTCCTACAACAGCTGCTCACTGTAGCTTTCAACAAGCGTCACTCAGGCAGGAGGCAATGCTGCATTTATTTGGGACTATTTTCAGCAGTGGATGAATCTGCATTTGGTCCTCTTGTGAGTATGTGTGGCAGCAGGACGGTGTGTATGTGTGCATGCATGTGGTTCACAGATGGGTTTTTGGACAACAATAAAGGCCTGAGGCAGGAAGTCACAGTCAACAAGTCTCTTGAAAAACATGATGGGAACTGTAGTTCTTTCTTAAGTGCACTTCAGATGATTGGTGTGATAATCCATCTGAAAGGTCATTCTGAACACTGAGCTTTAGTTCCATGACAGATGTTTTGTGTTTGTTCGTGTCTCACATTCGTAATTTGTTCTAAACTGAATGTTTAACAAGTGGACGGTCATACTGCAGTCCAAACACGCAACACACCAGCAGGCAGGGCAGAGAGCTGCTAAAATATTTAGCTGCTGCTATCAAGTAGATTAGCATACATGTGCCTGCAGCACACACACACACGCACACACACACACACACACACACACACACACACACACACACACACACACACACACACACACACACACACTTATTAAATAACACCACTCCCCTGCATTCACACACATGCATGTAGAAGCAGGTATTCATCCATTCAGAGCCATTATATTAATTAACAGTTTGCTACCTGCAACAACCATCAAGTCCACACACACACACACACACACACACACACACACACACACACACACACACACACACACACACACACACACTGCAGTGTGTGTTCCCAGTGGAAAGAAGGTGAGGTCATCCAGTTGAGGTAACGTCATCATCTAGAAAGCAGCAGGTAATTCCACACTCTGCAGACACAGAGAGCTCAGTACTCCGCCACAGCGATGCCCATCATCTTTCCTCTTCTAATATTCATTATTGCACGTGTAAGTCTCTCTAATCCATTCATAATACGTGAGGGAGAATTTCATATCCCGTCGTATCTCGTCTCTGCACAGATTAACTGCGTTCAGATACTCCCCGGCTGATTTACAATGCAGAGAGGACTTCTCTGCTCTTTCCTCCCCACCTTGAGGAATAAATGATTTCTGTCACTTTGTATAAATTATCTGGCAACAAGGACGACCTTGGTGACAAAGTGCAAGGACCTGCAGGTTCCGCGGCCCACACTGGATTTGAAAAATGAGTACGTGCGGCTCTGTGCTGCTCCCTGAAAAACGTGTTTGTGATCCGCAGAAGGCCGGAAAGAACAAGGGCAAAGATGAGTGCTTGAAAATGTTTTTTATTAAGCTCAAGAAAGTTGTTTTATTATCTGGACGAAACAAACCTGTTATCTCGAGGAAACAAGTAAATTGTTTTGTGATGGTATAACTGGAAGGCTATTCATAATTTCTATTATCCCTGTAAGTTATCAAAACATTTTCTGGCGATCACATCACAGATATTGACCTCCTCTCTACCCTTGACCCTCATCTGTCATAGGCTAAACCCCTCCTAATTTTCCAATCACAGCTTTGCAGACAGCAGTTTCATGTCCACACACTTTCACGAAAGGGGAGAGTGAAGTGAGGGGTATTCAGTTGGTGACAGTCTGCACCCTCACTGCTAAATAATTCCTACACACTGTGCACAACCAGAAATACAACACAGGATTTTAAATGACTAGAGCCAACACTGTGTTTATCTGCAAGCATTAGCATGCTAACAAGCTGACTGGCTTGTTGCAGTAGCGTTCCTCCCAATGTGAAGGACTGACTCCAACAGTAACACTGTTTCTTTACTTCCATGTCGTCCACAAGTGATAGGGATGTTGAGGTTTTTTTTACTCTGACTTTGGCTTTAGCATGAGATCACATTTGAACCCAAGTGTTTATTTAAGACCTCTACCATTACTTCTGTCTGAAGTCCAGGACCTGTGTTCTTGTACATGTCCTATGTAAGAAAGCTTGAGAATGACTTCCAAATACTCAGAGAGGAGAGGAATGGAGGAGGGTGGTATGAATGAACACCAATGGTTCTAAAGTAGAATTTAGTGGATTGTCTACGTTAGCCTTGCACCTGAAGGCTTAAATTTGCCTCACAATGTGTAGCCCCCATCAGAACACACAGACATCATACATCCACTGTGAGCAGAGTCTGGTGGAGGGTCATTCGTCATGTTTCAGATGTGACATGTCAAATTATCCAACAAGCAACGAATAAAAGTCTAAATAATGAATACAGATTTCCTATTCTGATCTACAATCATTAACAATCTGGAGTCAGAGAGAATCCTTTATTATGCATCTTTGTCAAATACTCAATTTTGATTACTTAAGCCTTATATGGCCTGTTAATTCTTCTTCAAGGTGATTCATTACCTTGTCTTTCCTACAAAACAATGACTGTACATTATCCCTTATTGTGTCGCATCCAGTATGTGACAGTCCTCCACCCATCGTTAGTTTTGACTGTCTAAGCAGATCCAAGGTCAGTTCACACACCCACTGAGCATAATACTCATGTTAGCCTCCAGTTGATGCATGTCTGTACTGCTCTACTGTCATTTTCACCATATTACTGTAGGTAAGATACAGTGATAATATTGTTAAAAAGATGTTTTGAACCTTAAAACAAATCAGATTTTGAAATACGCTCACCAAGAGTACATAAATACATAAATATATAGAGTACATAAATATATAATACATGTATGTATGTGTTTCTGATCTTTCTTTCTTTTTTTTTAATTCTTGAAGAGATTCCTCTAAGGTCAAATTAAAACTAAACCTCAAACCATTTTGCTGAAATGAAACACGTTAGTACTTCTTTGTACCTCTGCCTGAAAACTGCACCGTCATGGGACCACTGTCAGGTGTTCTCCCTACCTCTCCCATCTTTTCTCCTTAATAAAGGAACAATGTCAGAAAAAATCTTTTTTATGAAAAGAAATTGGGACATTTCTTTTTTTCTCACAGTGAAATACTTGGTGCCCTTGGGCTAACTTTTAACAAGTCTGTCCCAGTGCAGCTGTACTGTAGCAGCTCTGTCTCTGTTTTGCAGTCCATGGGAATAACACATCTGCCGCTCAGCGCTCCAATCAGGTGAAAAACAAATGTTACTGAACGGTGTACTCATTAGCATCCCCAAATTGAATTAATACTGCATTAATAAGCACAGAGCTCCCCAGTGCCACTTTAACAGACAAAGATCCTCTTTGGGGGCTCATTTGTGCGTTCTGGTCCTGAACTTTAGAGGAAAAGTCATTTGACATCTTCTTACAGCTCATCATGCATGCTAGAATCCAAAGTCTTTCCAGTGATAACTTTCCTGGGAAAAAAGTCCTCTATCCTTATTGCAGAGGGAATAAATGAGTTTTGTGTGAGAGTGATTGGTTTTCAGTGTGCAGGAGGTGATAAATATGACTTTATATTGGATGTGCTGCACGCTGAGCCCACATCTGCCTCAGCTGCTTTGTCCCAAAGTATTGGGATTGGGATGTATTAGGGATGGGTTGAAAAATTGATTAACTTGAGAGTATCATTTTCTTTTTTTGTTCCCTTTTTAATCACTAAAAATGCAGCCACACATATCAAATGACTTAGATGTAGAATATCACAAAGAAATCACAAGTCAATCACAGCCTGACAAAAAAAACATAGTTGTTTACAACGTCTTGTCAGAAAAGTGCTGTAGTGGCTGCAAACTGTTTTTTTGTCTTGATGTTTCCCTGAATTGAGAATTATTGTGAGCTCAAGCAAGGTAATGATCGCTGTTAGTATTATTTTTTTGCACGTGCCAACTTTGTTTAGCAGTATGTATTTTCTGCAGCCAAAAAAAGTAGTATTTTGCTCAGGCCCGTAGATGTAGAGCTCATATGGAGAACACAGATGTGAAACCACAGCTGAAGGAGCCTCTGATGTCATGATTTATTGTTTGGGAATGTTTTGGTTTCCCAGTAAGTTACAGCAACACCAGGCAGAGAGCGGTGTATCAGACACAAAGTGTGTGCTGACTCTGTTGACCCAAAGTCGAATTTGTGTCTAGAAAGAACCAACAATTAAGCATGCCGAAACCTCTGCGGCTGTAATTGTCTTGCTGTGTGTCCTGCATGCCTCTCAGCACACACAGAGACGCATGCATCAAAAAGACTAAAAACTGAGTGCTGCTGTTGATAGATCAGAGTGTGTTGGGCTACATGTGCGATAACGTATGGTGGGAATAAGCAGAGTAAAGCTCTTGATGAAAGTGATGTGAATGTGTCAGTGTTTCTGCAAATATGATCTTCAGTTCAGCCCACGCTTGGAAGGAAATCTGAATGCAGCAATGCCGGACCTATTGTTTGTGTTCAATATGCTGACACACACACACACACACACACACACACACACACACACACACACACACACACACACACACACTCACACACACATAATTAAACATTTGTTGAGTGCAGGTATGAATCGACACACTCCCTGCATCCAGTCTAGATTAACATGACGACAGCTCTGTCAACAGGATTTATACTGTTTGTTATACAAAGTCTTAACACTGTGTGTGTGTTTGTGTGTGTGAGTGTGTGTGTGTGTTAGTGGTATTTCTAGAATCATGAAAAACACGAGATTCAGATGAAAGAATCTCTGTCTTTTTAGAAAGGTGTCACCATGACAACAAGAACTGAAATTCCTTGTTTGTTTCTTTAACACTGGATGCATATCTGTGCGTACATTAATCATTTAAAAAAAAAAAAACAGCATTTATGTGTGACATTTATTTTCTAGTCTTCGATTACATGCTGGCGAATGTCCCAGTAAGCGGACAATACCAGGACCTGGTGGAATGCAGCCAGATCACTTTGACATTATGCTTCATTATTCTTAAAGGCATTCATTGTGATTTCAGTTGGACTTTAGGACAGGTGTGACTGAGTATGACTCACTAAGTTGTAAGTTGAATAATAATCAGGTTCCTTGGAAACAAAGTTGCCATCTTCTCTGTAACGTCACTAAAAATCACAGCTGGTAAACACAGTGATGAATGTGTCTGCTCTGTTCTCTGTTTTGCCAACCTCTTGTGTCTTCTCATCTTCATCTTGTCACAACAAGCAAAGATTCATCAACTTGATGTTTTTGTTAGGGTAAGAGACGGTTGTGTATTACATCTGCTGTGGGGTCTGTATGGTCAAAAAGATTAAAAGATTGAGACTGAGTCTGTGTTGATGAGTAAAAATAATGATTCAGTCTGTAGTTTAAGTTGTTACTATTTTCTGTCTAACCTGAAGTATTGCTTCAGTCGGTCAGGGTTATACTGACTTCACTGTGTTTTAGAGATAGCAATTCCAAGTGTGAGTACATTTTCTGTCTCTGACTTTAAGGGCCAACGATACCATAGCCTTGTCTGTATTCAGCTGTAAAAAGTTTTTTAATGGGGCAGGTATAAGTTAAAGAGCAGTGGCCCAAGGATTGACCCTTGTGGAATCCCAGAGAAAAACGTTTGCTTCTGCACATTTGAAGAAAATAGATTTGCCACATGAATCATTAATGCTGTTGCAGGATTGCAGGATGAATGGGAGCAATTCCCAACAGACCTGGTGAAAAGCCTGAAACCAGAGTGGACATAACTTATTGCCTTTTTTATGTTTGGCTCAAAATCATTGATTTGGACAGAAATCTGTAGAATAATTAAATGATAAAATCATATCTATCATGATCTTGCTGAAATAATGAATAATGAATCAATTCCCTGACCTTTCTCAGTCCAATCTCAGAATCCATCGGCTATCATCTAACTACCATTTAGCCTCTGGAGGCAACGGCCAACGTTTCTGGAATACGGAAATCTGGGCCAAGACTTTCTCTGCACTCTGATTAGCAACTAGATATAGGAGAATGACGAGAAAGACACATATCTGCTGTCCTCTATGAACAGATTTTTGCCTATGAATGCAGATAACTTTAAAAAGCTAAATCGTCATCAGACTCTAAGATTGTATTTCGGCCAATGCTTTCTGTCTCTTTTGCTCTTCACATGGACTGTTGCAACAACTAAAGCCCACTCAGACATGATTGGTTAATACTGCTCGGACTACAATCTTCCACCACTAAAATGTTGGTCTCTCACCTACAGATTCTGCATTCATAAGCAGATATCTGTTTATAGAGATTATTTTCAGTCAAACCAAAAACTAACACCCTCCATTATGTTTCCAGACGTATGCATTTTCACAACAGTTGCATAAGTGCCCCAGGGCTTCCAATCTTTCCTTTTTTTAATATTATACTTTCACCAGACTGCATAAGCTTAAAAACACAGACATCAAATAGAGACACATTTCACAAGACTTAATGCTGCAGGACATGTAGACTATGAGAAATATGTGGAGTGAGTAAAAACTTAAAAAATGAAGCACTCATCACAGGAGGAGATGAAGTGGGGTTAAAGAGTTAAAATAGGAGAGGATGAGCTCTTCAGCTCGGTGGTAAAAAACCTGCCTGCCTAACAGAATGATAATGTTCTTCTCTGTCAGCTTAGTGTCAACGCCTTCTCCTCCTCTATCTGTGGCTCCACATCTCTCTCAGTGAATCCCATTGTAATCTGTCCCTCTGCATGTATCCTTATCCTCTGCCTTTCTGCTCCTTTGTGTTCGATTGCTAGTACTACATATTCCTCTCAGGCTGGACTCATGCGTGGGCATCTAAATATTGTGAAAAGGGACCCCCTCTACTGATGAGTTTACATAAGAGGGTAAATCTGCGAGTAGGCAGCCAAACAGTGGAATGAAGAGAAGCAGAGCAAAAAAATCTACACACAGTATAAATGAACCACCTGTGCTAATGACTTTATGTAAGATGGTAAATCTGCGAGTGGGCAGCGACACAATAGGGATGCAGAGGGGGGGGGGCACATAGGTGAGGAGAAGAGCTGTTTCATAAGAGCAGAGGCGGAGTTCAGAGAGGAGAGGGAAGGGTCGCTGTTAAAGGACACTTCCATAGATAGTGGAGCGGTGAAGGTTATTAGGAAGTTATTCCACTCTATCAGGTGTCAGGAGTAAAAAGTTTTAGTTGCTCTAATGGAAATTGCTGCTTTTCTTGTTGACATACGTTAAGGGTCGATTCAGTGTCACTGAAACCAGACACTATCCAGGTGGATTCATGGAATAAACTCTGATACCCTACCTGTTGTGTTTTGGCTTTGTTTATTACATGCACCCAACTTCTAAATGTGAGTCTGGCTCACAGTCGGTGCTTCAAAATAGGAACATGAAGAAGTTTCCTTTGCTTTGTGTTAGATATTTGACAGAGACAGCTGTGGTCGAGTGACAGAGACAGAGAATGAGGAGAGGGAGCGCCGGTAAATATAAAGTTATTTCTGATTGTTTCATCGTGGTTCCATTTATCACAAAAAAACACACCCATGCCCAGCAACCATTAACCCCCTGAGATAGAGAAGAGGCACTTAATTGCTGTTTGGATGAACCACGTCCATGGATAGTCCAATTTTAGTCCATTTAGTCCATGGATACTCCAGCTGAGCTGTAAAATGTCTTCTGAGTTTCTGGAGGGAACATAAATAAACCCAAATAAAGCGATGATAACATCTGACTTGACAGAGATGATAAGACAGAAACGTTGTATTTCATATCATAGATCTTAGGTAGACAGCAATAATTATCTCAAAACAAGAAGTTTACAAGACATCCTGGATATTGTTTGGAGTGAACTAGTGGTTGAGTTATCAGAATCAGAAACAGGTTTATTGAAAAGTACGGTAGGTTTACACATACAAAGAATGTGTCTTGATGTTTTGGTGCATAACAAACATAAAGTAAATAACATATTCACTCTGAAAGTGTGGAAAGATTGATTGTTTCCGGGCAGGATGAGTCTAATGAAAGAATGCTACCCAGCTGCATTGTGGGATATGTAGGATGCTTGAACCATAATGAGAACTAGAAGTCAAGACATCTCACCCTCTGCTTTTCTACTTTTTAAATTGTACTCTCTTTTTTCTCCCAGTTTTATGACACTGCCATTCTAAAGTGTTTGAGTACTTGTGTAAAACAATTCATTCTTTTGTTTTCCATTACTTGTGACCAAATTTCAAATGATTCAAACACAAACGTTAATTCTAGAGCACAAACTGTTTTTATTTTCTACGTTTGACTTCATTGGAATTGGAAGATAAGATAAGAGTGAAGTGTCTCTGAAATAAGGAGTGTTTTTGGGGGCGGATATTAAAGTCATTTTAGATGATTACAGAATTATATGAAGGAAGGAAGGCAAGGATTTTAAGGCTGGAAGAGAAAATGAGATGGCAGGAGATGTACAGGATGGATGGATGAGTACTTCTCTTAACAGATGCAGAGGAGTAGGAGGGAGGAGGGCAGAGGCATGCGTTTTTGGAGAGGACAGAAGTACAGTCAAATGTTGAATTAAGGACATGGGAAAACAAAGGAGAGAACGATATTTGAAAGAGGAGAAGAAAGGATAAGAGAAGAGTGGAGTGTTTTCTGATGAAAACAGCAGAGCGGACACATCCAGAGAAACCTGGCTCTGCACGCCCTCTGAAGCATGCGCTCTGCTTATGACTGTGGTGTCTCTGCCTTAATCTACTCAGCCATTGTGTGTATTAGCATTAAACACTGCCAAAACGGTGTATAAGAGTTGCTATGTGCAGGGGTTGGCTTTATTGTGTATTCTTGGTTGGCTGTTTACAGTATATGAAGACACTCTTGGCTTGCTTGGACCTCTTCTCTGCCAAGCATCCTCCATGAAGTACACACTGAGCCAGCAGTTGACGAACACCTCCCAGATTTACAGCGACGACACAGGATTTTATTCACTCTGGACGTGGTTGTCATGTAGCAGGCAGAAGCGCAGTAGCTTAGATTCCTTCAAGTGCCCGTAGGCGGGAAATAAAATGTCTGTGGCACTGCTGCAGAAAAGGTAAAAAGATAAAAAGTAAAACATAATTCTGCTCTTATTTCTTTAACAAACATGTAGGCCTTGTGTGTGGAATCTGTATCATACCAGAAGCGTTCGCACAGAAACAGTGCAGCGTGCCATATTTCATCTGAGCCAAAGCAGGGAGGGGTGTTGATTCCACACCAGAAATATGCTTAAATAGTTCCATATTTGAGGAAATATGTTTATTTGTTTTCTTTTTTTAAGAGCTGGATGTGCATGTCTCTGTGTTTAATATGAATCTACTGCCAGCAGCTACTTAGCTTAGCTTAGCACAAAGACTGGAGACAACAGCTAGCCTGGCTCTATCCAGTGGTAATAAATCCACACTAACACCTCTAAAGCTCTGATTAAGACATTTGTTTTATTCCTTACCAGCCAAAGCATCAAAATGACACGTTAGTGGGTTTGACAGTAATCAGCAATCTTTTTATTTATCTTGACAAGAAGACAAATAAGTGTTTCTGTAAAGATGACTAGGCTAATTATTCAAGGAAAAATCAACACTCTGTCAATTTTAGTCTGTCAAAGTTACCGACAGGTGAAGATTGTTGTGGTGGCTCTGGTCATCTCCATGTTGGCATTTCTGCCTCCCCCGTCTCTCTGCCATTCCAAAAATGCTCAAAGAGGTGGAGCTGAATGAACTTGGTTACTTAAACAAGCCACCAACATAACTTGAAGCCTTACTATAATGTGAACAGGTGAGTTGTATATGAATTCACCCTCAGTACAGTTGTCATGAACAGGGAAATTAGCTATAGAGACCAAAACTGTTTTTTGTACCAGGCTGTAAACATGTTTATTTCTGCTGTGAAGTTGGACAATTGGGACATGGGGACTTATGGAGACTGACTCACTTCTGGAGCCTGTCTCAGGTGGACGACAAGAGGAACTGCAGTTTTTGGCACTTTCTGTGTGTAGGTTGCTGCTTGGGCAGACATCACACACTATAATGTTAGGTGTGTGTGTGTGTGTGTGTGTGTGTGTGTGTGTGTGTGTGTGTGTGTGTGTGTGTGTGTGTGTGTGTGTGTGTTGACCATTAGATTATCCCATTATTACATTTTGACATGGTCCCCTTCGCTCTTTGTGATAAGAATCATAAAGTCAGTAATAAATTATGTATTGAACAATTATTGTTTATTCTGTTTCTGTCCACTGCCAAGAGGAAGGACATTTTCTCTCATCGTAGCCATGCTCGTGTGGCTCCAGATGTTCATGTACTGCCCCGTGTTTGACAATTTTTTTTGTGTTTAATATTTTTTTTCTTCAACATGATGGCTAACAGATTGTCTGTCTGTCTCTTCTTTCCATGTCCATCTGCTGTGCAACTCTGCCACACCTCCTCACCAGGTGAGTTATTTGATTTTCATGTATCTGCCTTTTTTCCTCTTTTCTTCTCCAGCAGGGGGCTGGCTGTCTGTAATGGGTTTCTGCCCGGGGTGCTCAGCCCTGGTGCATGCAGGGGGAGGAATTGTGGCTTTGTTTGCAGGAGAGCCGCTGCTTTTATTTAGTTTTATTTAGTTTTTTTTTCACATTTCTGTAAGAATCAATACAGTATGGTGAGTCTGCTGTGTGTGTGTGTGTGTGTGTGTGTGTGTGTGTGTGTGTGTGTGTGTGTGTGTGTGTGTGTGCTTGAAGGTTGCAGTTTGTAACTAGAGATGTTCTCCTGAAATCAGTACAGAGATGAACAGTAAATGGAATCTGCTGAATATAATGATAGGTAAATGAAAAGAGTATTTCTGGGAGTGGGAGTGGGAGCAGCTGTGATTAGGACATGGCACTGCTGCTGTAGTTCTGAGTTTTTACTAAGATATGATGAAACAGAAAATAAAGTTCTGTCTCCAATAGAAGCCCTGAAATAAGGCCTGCTTATCTCTTCATCTGAAGTAAATAAAGGCCCAGCTACTCGTTGACCTTCACCAACAGAACATCATGTCACATTGACCTGCGACTCTGCTCGTCAACAGCTTCAAAGCAGGTCATACTACAATTTCATCAGTATCGTGGTGCGTTCAACAGACTTCAAACGGTGGACACAAACTGTAATCATCTGTAATTATCTTCTTTTCTATTGTTGAGTTGCTGCTTGCACAGTAGCGCCGTAGTGCTTTAGCTCGGGTTAAGAGTGTCGGTCAGACGGTCCAACACTGTCCTCAGAGTGAATTTTTTATCAAGTGTCATCATCAGGTCCAATTAGTTTAGTTTAGACATTCCCATCAGCCTCTGCTGTTGAACACTTTTTGAGAACCTTTTTTCATTTATAAAGACAATTTTTTGCTGTTCCTTTTAAACTGGAAAAGGTTCTTTTATTTTTTAAAGGTGTACTTTTACTCTACTTTAGCTAATGTTAGCATGCTAACACAGTGAAATAAGATGGTGACATATTAGCATGTTGAGCATGTTAGCATGCTAACGTTAGCATTTAGCTGCAAATTAATGACTGTATCCTTCATGCCAACGTGACATTTAGTTCCTAGCCGACACCATGCTACACAAAAACAGTTTGTTTCTTTCAAAGCCACACATTATGTGTACTTTTTCAAGTGTATAATTTGTGCAGTCTGTGTGAACATTTAAATTCATCTGTGGACGTGTTTTATTCTGAAGGATTCAGGCTGGAAGCTAAATATTTCTCTGCATACAACATAAACTTTAATAATTCAAAAAGGTCTTTTTTTTCCTTCTACCCATTTGTCCTTCGTGTCCCTTCTGGGTCTCCGTAGAATACAGGTGAATACTCTTTTACATGTGCTCATATTTTTCCCAGAATGTCAACTAGTTACATCATCCCGACAGACAAACAGGAAGAGTTGCATCCTTTTACTCAGAAGACAACATGTCTGGCTGTTGCACTGCATTCTGGTCCATTCAGTCTGTGTTGGTGTTTCTGCCTCACTCAGAAAGAATCTGTCCTGCAGAAGTTCAGCTTGATTTGCGTTTTAACCACTTTAAGGAAGTTCTTCTGTTTGAACACCTAAATGCATGAAGCGTGTTATCTGACTGAAACCACTGTGTGTGTGTGTGGAGAAAACACCATCGTCTGCTCTCCTCATTGGTCGATGTGTCTTGTGATTCCCTGTGGAGAACACACACACACACACAAGGACAAGAACAGAGACAAGGACAAGCTTAATCTATTTTCAATACTGACATCGGTTTATTGGGAAAGATTCTTTTACTCCAGGCTGGCTTGTGCAGAGGTGTGTGTGTGTGTGTGTGTGTGTGTGTGTGTGTGTGTGTGTGTGTGTGTGTGTGTGTGTGTCTGCGTAGAAGATGACCAAATATGGTGTGAGCAGCTTTTGTTGAGGAGTGAAATATGGCCTCCCTGATTCCATCAGCAGCACAACGAGGTCATTCATTACCCTTTTCTTTCTGTGTGTGTGTGTGTGTGTGTGTGCGCGCAGTTGCATAGCACACACACACACACACACACACACACACACACACACACACACACACACACACGCGTGACTTGTTAACCTGTTCCCGCTTAATTGTCCTCTGGTTGCTTTGGGTGTTTCACATTTGCCTTTGTTTGTGTGTGTTTACTGCAATGCTCTTTTCATCTAGTGTGGAGAAGTTTATTCTTCTCGTGTCAGTGGACATCCGTCCTGTCCTTTCTTTATGGACTGCATTGATTGCAGAGGTAATCTACCGGTCGCAGTAACTTTGCTTCCTGTTACCATGGAGACGTACAATAAAAGTTGACATTTAAAAGGTCATGTGAGTTCAAACTTAAAATATAGAAGTAGCGGGGTGTCCTGATAGCTCAAACCGGTAAAGCGTGTGCACCTTGTTTTTAGTCCAGTCCTGAAAACATATGATTCCAACCCAGGGATCTTTCCCTTCCTCCACTCTTCATCCACTCCTGTCAATAAAGTCACTAAAACAACAAAAGGATGTGCATGCGGTAAAGCCAGATTTTTGCGGACAGAAGCAGGAAAATGCTGCCTTGCAACCGGTTTTGCACCTGTCATTCCACTAGCATGGGGGAAGTATAAGGTGGCATCCAGCACAGAGCGAGTAAAGTGACGTAGTTACAGGGTGATAAGTTAAACAGTCCTGCGAGATGAAGCTGGCTCTGAGTCTGGTGGTGCAGGACTGGAATCTGCAGAACCAGCTACCCGATGTCAGCACAGCAGTCTTATCAAGCAGCCTGAACTGTGAAACAACCCAGAATCCTCCTTTAATTCTTTAGCTCCAATCTCGTGACATTCAGCTGTTAGCTTTTGTTTCGGCTGCGTTATTAAACCCTGACAGGCAGAACTGACTCTAAAATGCCATCCATGTCCGGCTGTTAAAGAGCAAATGTGAACACGCTGAAATGTTAACACGCTTTGCATGAATTATGCATCCTCCTTCCCCGACTCTCCCAGAGAGACTCACCATCTTCGCCCTGCCTCTGTAGCGCCGTTCGTCCGGAGAGGAGAACAAACACGGACCATCCGAGAGCACAGATGATGAGGCCGCTAATTAGCCCGTCTCGTTTTGTTTTCGCTCTCCGTGTCTCAGAGGAGGATGCCGAACATGACTATATTTAGGGCTACTGGAAGACTAGAGGAGTCACCTGATGGATACTAGCTGCAGGGAACTGATAACCACACACACGCACATCGTAATGAATGAACTGTGGAATAGACTGCAGTGGGAGTGCAGAGACATCTGGCCAGATAAATTAATTAGTGCAATTATTCAGTGATAAATGATGCTGTGCTATTGCCTGTTACCTCTACATGTTAGAAGACTGTACGCCTGCCACACACTGTAACACACTGCTCTCACCTTAAGGGAATGAAGTGTTACTTTTCAAAGTGGATAGAAAATACTCATTTGAATAACTGAATTTATTTGGTGTAAAATGTGTTCCTCAGACTCAGGGCTAACAGCAGAAACGTGACTCACAGCACAGCCGTTATTTCACCTGGCTGTGTGTATTTTCAACTTCCATAATTTTAAATGCATCTGTGAAAAGCGTTTCTGCTGTGGGAGAATTAGCGAGCATGAATCAGTTCTAAACAGACTCGTGTGGGTGCAGGAGAAGAGCTTTACTTTCTAGAGAGATATCACGCAGCTGGCAAAGGGTGACAAATTCTCTTACGAAGTGATTGATGACACAAAGGAGGCAACTGAGCCTTATAAAAAAGTCCTTGGATGACACCAATAACATTCATACGACAAACATCCTGTATATTGAAAGATTTATGAGTCTTTCCGTAGCAGGGTGCAGTTGCGTTTGTCCTCTTTGGTCCACAGCAGGTATCAACGAGTACTGTCTGTATCGCCACCCAGCGCGTGGATATATTTTTAGATTATATTTGGAGGCTTTTTATCTAATAGAAGCAACTGCGAGAGAGACAGAGAGAGATGACAGCTTAGAATCAAACCCAAGTCTCTGTGGTAAGCACTCAGCCTTTCTAAGTGAGCTCGCCGGATGCCTCAGCAGTGAATATTGATGGTACCCAGAGGGTTGATTCTGATGCTCGTGGTGACACTGATTAATCGGACTAAAATGTCTACATGTACCCAAGAAACATCAAAACCTGACGGCCTGAGCGCCAGTACTTTTTATTATTCTGCGTCCAGTAGAGACTGCTTGTGTTGGTTGAAGACTCTAAAGGGAAATCCACCTAGTCAGCAATTTTCTAAAGTTTCTTTGTAGCATAAATGACATCCGTCACAACAGATACAATTCTATTTGTACAAATGTATCAGTCCCCGAGCTACTTTGAAACTGCAGCTACAAGCAACTTCAGCTGGAAGTAGTTCAGCTACAGGCACGGTGTACTTTTGTTCAAGATAGCAGGCTACTCAGAAAAAGACCATCAAGGTCCAGTGAGTCAGATTTAGGCAGCTCTATTTACAGAATGTGGCAGAGATGTGACACAGCTGTATTGATAAGTGATAACTTATTGTAACCTGCCTCATGATGAGCTCGAGTCCACCATGTTGTGTTTCTACAGCAGCCCTCAACGATCGAACTAAAAACTGCCTCCACACTGGGCCTTTCACATGTGTTTGCCTATTTCGTAGCTACTGTGATTTCTCCTTCACGTTTAGAAGGAGCAAGGTGTTGTTAGGGGGCTGCAATCAGCAACTACACCAGCACTAAATTTTTAAATGACATAATCAACAAATGCACTTAGAATTGAATTATGTAGATTCTCACTTTTTCTTTTTAAGAGAAAATAAAATATTCTCATATCGTGTTATCTTCATGACCTTCAGTTTATTCGTCACATATAATCATAAAAGATCAATTATACTGAGATTGTGTACTTGCACTGCCATGTTATAACAGTCACAGAACAGACCAACCAAATACTCTCTAGACAGGAACTTTCAACTTTTTCCTGAGTTTGCATTCACCATAATTTTCTCCTACAAGCTTGGAAAGAGGAAGGTGAGGCAAGGGGTATTCAGATTGTTGTAATCTGCACCCTCAGTGTTAGATGGCATTAAAACTCATACACTGGACCTTTAAAGATTCCCCTAGCCTTAGTTTTGCAGTGTGGGGTATTGATGTCTTTTAGGCAGGTAGAGCACCACTGACTGTACGTCCAGCTGACGTTCCCCATCAGGATGCTCTCATTGGTGCATTATTTGAGGGGATACCCTAAATTTCCTTGAGCGTTCTCATCATAGAGTCCGTAAGCAGCACCGAGGTCTAGACCTCAGTGACATGAACACCAAGGCGTTCTCCCGTTAGGACCTGCTGATATAAGGGGGCGTAATTCCCCCCCTGCATCCTGTGACAGCTCAGCTCCTCTCGAGTTGAGAGATGTGTTTAATGATGCACATTTTTTTTCATGCGTATTTCTACGTCTTTAAATTTTCTGCCTCATAGTCAGTTTTGAGGAAGATGCTGTAAGAGAGGTCGGAGCTGGTGTGGATTGAATGGACGGGCACTGACATCTGCCATCTGCTGTGAATCAGTGGTTACTCCTGCAGACTTTGACTTGTAGACTTACAATAGGAAACTCTCACACTTAATAAAATAACCAGCCAAACAGACATGTATTTATATGAACGTGTGTGTGTGCTTATTGAACAGATCTCTCTCGCTGTCCTTCTCACAGCTCCTGTCTGCTGCAGATTGTAAACTGAGCAGACAGGCTGACCAGTTCTTCTGCTAGCATTCCTTTCATGTGTCTGGCTGTCAGACAGAAATGCTTCTGTCGGCTACTGCGCACACACACTCCGAGGTGTTTGTATTGTCGAAGCAGATGTCTGCATGTGAGGGCCTCTCCCTCTTTCCCTCCTCTCACTCTATCCATGAACACGGAATTCCTGCAAAAGAGGAAAGAACAAAGGAAAGAAAGTAAAATTAGGTTTGGGTGTCATGACTGCTCTCTCGACGACTTCCGAGTGGGATTTAGTGGGAAATAAAAGGCGGTCATTATCACGTTAGCGAGCCAAGCCTGACTGAAAATGACACGGGCTGTTATCTCCTTAGGAAACAGACTGTTCATCACAATAGTCTAGACGTCGAGGGTTTGAGGTCAGACCACAATGTGGAGAAATGTGAATTGTGTAATAGTTTAAACCCACAAAGCCTGTGGCCTGCTCTGACCTGTTCTACTGTCACGCCTTCACTTCTGCTCCGCTTTGAAAGGCTCGCATTAGTCACCGCAATGAATGCCACGATGAGCGGAGGATTCTATCTGCAGGTTGAATCACAGCTCTAGGAACTTGATGCTATATCGAGAAGCTGGTTGTGTTTTGATGGCAACTGTTTACCGCTAACCGCAAGAATGAGTTCTGAACCGCAGAATGAGAATCTGAATGACATGTCTCACTCATCTCAGCCTGAAAGAGACAGAAACCAAAGGCGAACAGGTGACCAGCACACCAGACTTTCTACTGAGAGATGCAAAACATGCAGCGGCCGTGTCATCCAGTGTTTTAACGGTTTTGATATATTCAGTTCTGAAATGCTTTTTCAAAAACAGCTCAGCTGAGATGAGACACAGATGAAGATGAGCTGCATTAGCCCATGCTAATGTTTATTCATGTCATCTAATAAATAATTGTTAATGTTTGTTTATTTACCAGGCCCTTCCCCTCCGGTTTTTGGCCCCCGGTAGTGTAGGTCCAGGGTTTGAGTTCCTTTGAATAAATGTTTTTTTTTTGTATTATTGGTCATAATTCTCTTAGAAACCTCACTTATTTCACTCATCTGTTTGATCAAAGGAGAAGTGTGTAGAATTTAATGACATCTAGTGGTATAGTTGAGGATTACACACGCCTTGTTTTGCTCTGCCCTTTCTGGCATGAAGGAGAAAGTACAGTGGCTGTAAAATGCAATCACAGATGCTGCAGCTCCTCGTCCACCATGTTGAACCACCATGTTTCTACAGTAGCCCAGAATGGGTCAATTAAACACTGGCTTCACACTCAGAACAGAAGGGCAACTGGAGATGGTTGCACTCCACAACTACACCACTAGATGGCCCAAAATCAAACACAGTGGTGCTTTAAATCAGCTACACCCAACATGTGGTCAAATAATGCTGCTTTATCATAAAGACGTTGTTATTTAATGCCCTGGAAATGAGACCAGACTGGGAGTCCATAACTAAAATGTCTTCCGGAGTGAAGTTGTTTTTCTTGCCAGCATATTAACATCATTACAGAACCGAGCCAGTATAGGCAAGTTTTGGTTCAGATACCTAAGGAATGTTAATTCAGCGCCTTAGTTTGGGTAATAAAACAATGTTTAACTCTTTTTGACATTTAACAAAACATGCCAAACTGTTCAGAGGTCTACAGCTTCTCAGATCAACTTAAAGTATTTCATCCAAGATCAGTTAAACATGCCTGAAAGAGTCTGAGTGAGCATTGGATGCCTTCTTCATTGGTCTACAGTATCTTCTGAGTGTGTGCAGTATTGAGATTTGGTCCCCAGCCTAACAGAAGCAATTACAGAAGCTGCATCTGAACTCAACCCTCGTGGTCAGTTGCCTCTTTGTATACTTTGCGGCGTTGGTTTACTGACTCCAAAGTCAAAGCTGTTTTTTTTCTTCCAGACGTCTTCGTTTCTTCACTCTGTGAAGCCGCCATCACAAGTCTGTTTGGCTTACACAGCGTCAAATCCAAACAGAGGAAAATCAAGCCTTCTCTGGGCTGCTGGTCTCCCGTTCTCCTCAGACGACAGCTCCGTGTTTTGCTCCGTGTTGACATGGCTGATGGATGGATTGAGTGGAATTTGGAGTTTGAATTCATTAAAAGACTTCTCAGTTCTCCTTTTCTTGCCATCGCACAGCCTCCACCATTTTTCACCCCACCTTGCAGTCTCCTTCGCTCACCCCGCCGTTCCCTGTGTGTACTGTATGTGCAGTCCATTAACGCTGACATGCCCGTGTAAAACTCCCGGCCTTACATGGAGAGAGAGAGAGAGCTGGAGGGAGCCAGGCAGACAGGTAGACAGAAGGAAGACTCTTAACCTCTGGCAGCTGCAGCTGTAGACGTTGTAGTGGGGCAGCTCCCGAGTGGGAAATATATCTTTAGCTCTGTGAAACTGCAATAATATTATGCTGAGTCAGCCTTTGCTGGATCAATAAAGATCAAAACTATAGAAGCAGAGCATCAAAACAAAGAATGGAACGTGTGAATCAACCTTTAAAAATCCTCTGCTGCACAGGAAGTGATGACACTAATTGAAGTAAAAAAGAAAGAGGTCGTGCAGCAGCTAAACATCCATTCAGTATAACACAATGACACCTGATAGAATTATATCGGACACCAAAAATGAACTTTTCAACATATTTCGCCCTTGTTATTCATCGCTTCTAACTGTCTGCAAACAAACAGCGTGCATCATCCTGTAATAACTGTTTGTTAGGATCAAGGCTCTGCACGCCTGCAGGATTTGACCTGATGTACTTTAAAACCGGCCCGTCGCCTTTTTTCTAGTCGACAACTGATGTTTAACTGCTGTCTAATTAGTCACAATTAAAGAGCAGAGCGGCTACGCAAAGCCCGGAGCCCGGAGTGCGTTCTGAGAGAAGCACTTCTATTGATCTGATGTGTGTGTGTGTGTGTGTGTGTGTGTGTGTGTGTGTGTGTGCGTGTGCGGGTAAGGATCACACAGGGCTGTCTGTACTGGGGTCAACAGACACAGCGTAGGTGACCTGTCTTCCTGGAGTTTTCTCATTATTCCCCGTCGTTTGTTTGTTTTAAACAAATCAAATGTTTCTTTAATGTAAAAATATCCATGGAATTATAAAATCATGCTTTTATTTCATAAGTCTGAATAATTTCCTAGAAGGCATAATGTCATTTGATATTAATTAAATAGAGTGTTCACTTCAAGTGAATTCATTCCAGTTCATTCAGAGTGTAACATAGATCATTAGTGCTCGTCAGGTCAACTGAACCAACAACAGGCAAACATACAAATCATAGATTATCATATATGATCAATGTTTACTTGGCTTTAAACTGAGACTGTCTTCCCCAAAATAACTGATATTAATAATTATTATGAAATCACTGAGAATAAACCAGAATATTATGGACCTGCAAGTCATCCACATTTTTTGTCTTCATTAAATTGAGACAGAAATGATCAGTCGCCATGCACCGTGGGAACTTATTTTCATCTTACAGCTTACACACATGCACATATTTTAAACAATTGATGTTATGTGGTGCATTTTCTACACTGTAAAAACACATGCTACCAAACAAAAGTCTTAAATGTGTCAAGTATTTCTGATTCTGAACTACAATAAAGTGATTATACTGTTAAACACACATCAGTTACAGATAATTATTGTCATTTAACATCCAATTGCACATCAGATTTGCTGTATAAATAATATAGTAATTTATCTGTCTGGTGGTTATTATTGGAGTTTTGTATAAAATGTTAAAGGTCCTGTGTGTAGAATTTAGTGGCATCTAGTGGTGAAGTTTGCAACCAACTGAAAACCCCTCACCTCTCCATCTTGGTTTAAGCATCAAGGAGAAGTCCTATGTAGAGCCTGTGTTTCGTTTGTCCCTTCTGGGACGTTAATGTGAGTCACACAGTTGACATAAAGTCAGCAAGAATATTGATGACTGATTATTGGTTTATCAAGGAAAACAAATAAAGTGCTTTGTTGTTTTATATAATGGAACATGGAACATCCACATGAAGCTGCCACTCACTGCTGTGATGACTTGTGCTGGGCTTACGTCATAATTTGATGTGATTCTGTGTTAGAAAATCATGGAAATAACAAAAATGATCACAGGTTTCAACTCTAACTTAGAGGCTTCTCTTTGTATTTAGCAGTTTCAGTCACTTATGATGTATTGAGCTGTGCGATACGGGAGTTTTGTGATACGAGATAACCGTGCTCTTCAAAGCTGCATTATTATGTTGTTCTGTTGCGGCTGAGTATGCCGTGCCTGACACCTGATAGTCACTCAGAGAAATACAAAGAGTCAAAACGCCCTTTGTGATAACAAAAGGACAAGCCTGCTGATCTTCTATAGGCATATTTATGTATAGTCAGCAGTTCTCGTGCAGTTAAATTAACAGTGAGTGTCTCCTCAACAACAGGCGTTTGTGTCAAGGCATGGCAAATCTTCTACCTTTGTGCCACAGGGCTCCATCGTTAAGAACTATTAAAAACACATCGACTGTTGCACTAGGTGACATGCCAGTCATACTCAGTCCCGCATACACCATCCTGGACTCTCAGGAGCACCGAATGTGGATTAATCCATCGCTGAAAATAGTCCCCAATTAATGCATTATTCCCTCCTGTTTGAGCAAGGTTTGATAGAATATACAGTGAACAGCTGTTTTAAGAAATGAATGAACCTTTTTCAAAAGATGAAACTATATATTTTTGATATGTATTTAAAGATTTATATCTTCAATGGGAACCAATGGGCTTGGAGCTGAGAGCCACAGACAGGAAGTCAGAAGAGAACATTGTTTAGCTCCTGTCGCCAAATAACATGCTGTATTTAGAGATGACACTGGTCCATGGTGATGTCCCCTTTCTGTGTTTGAGTGCTCCATGTTTGAATTCCACTGTATGCATTTTTAATGCTTGCTAATGTCAGTGAAGCGCCTCTCTTCACTACGCTGACACACGTGTCCACTGAACTTTGTATTGCAATATGTTGCCCCATTTCCATCCTCTGTTCACGACGCCGTCCCACATTCTCTCTCCAGAGCTGGATTTAAAGATGCAGATGGCGCAGCGGCTCTTTTTGTCCCTCTTGATATCTAAAGTGACATTGTTGTGCGCTCATGGGTATTGTAAAATGGGTCCAGGGTGCAGATGAGGCATGGCGAGTTATGTAAAAAAAGGCAATGACACCAGCTGCTGTGCTGCGATGGAGCTTGTTTGCAGTGGCAGAGCATTTGGAGAATTGAAAGGCGGACGGGCCTTAAGGCCGAATTATGGGGGTGTGGTGGGGGTGGGCACAGAGAACATCACAAAACATGGGAGTTCAAAAAGGGCTGTGGCTGCTTTAATCCGATCAGGAGACAGAGGAAGACTCCAAACACACTTACACATTGAAACCTTTTTTAGTCAAAAAGTAAGACGTGGATCGTCGGTGGACCTGAGGTGGGCTGAATGACGCCTCGTTGCTCAAACAAGCCATCTGTAACAGCACCAATCTGTCAATCAAAGCGTCCACACTGTTAGTTCTGCATAACTTTAATATAATTTAAACAGGTGAGTTGTATAGAAATTCACCCTCAGTACAGTTGTCATGAACAGGAAAATTAGCTACAGAGACCAAAACTGTTTTTTGTACCAGGCTGTAAACATGTTTATTTCTGTTGTGAAGTTAGACATTTGAACATGGAAGACTTATGGCGACTGACTCAGTTCTGGAGCCAGCCTCAAGTGGACGACAAGAGGAACTGCATTTTGTGACACTTTTCCATAGGCTTCGCTTCACAGCCACGGAGGTTGCTGCTTGTGCAATCTTGGATTCGATGTCCATGTTTTATACAGTCTGGTTGCAGCAGAGAGCAGAGACATGTCTGGCTCTGCATGGATATATGTGCAAGTTTACATTTGTCTGACTGTCTGTGGGAATAAACTGATGGGTGAGATGGATCATCTACAGTGCTTCTGGTCTTGTGCAGGCACCGCAAATTCTAATAGTCTGTGACTGAGGGGAGAGAGACCCTGATGATTTTTTCGACTGTCCTCTCGATGCACTGTAAGGCCTTGCGATCGGAGACGGTGCAGTTGCCGAACCACAAGCTTTCTTAGTGGTGTGTCTGGTGGTGCACAGTGAGGTGTGCCACCTCCTCTCTGCACGGGACCTCGTTGTTTCCACTGATCAGCCTCACCTGACCAGTGGGTTCATCCGTGAACTCGATGATGTGATTGGAGCTGTTCCCTGCAGTACAGTCGTGGGAAGAGCAGGGGGCTGAGCACGTAGCCTTGAGGGACTCCTGTGTTCAGCACTGTGGTGTTGGAGGTCTTATTTCTGAGCTGGACTGCCAGCCCCGACTTCATACCAATTTGTGTCCACAGCCAATTGTGTCCTTTCCATAGCTCGTCTTGTTGGAAAGCAACCATGAAGAACTGTAATAGAAGCAATGAGGCTGCTAATTAAAAAAGCAGAGCCTGTTTATTTGCTGAGATTTTGAAAGCAAACATTTCTTTTCCAACCAATCAGCTCGCTTCCAGCTCAGGACCGTGTATTATTGAGATGTGCGGAATGTAAAGTACCCGCTCTGTTTGTCCTGTGAGGTCATAATTCCAGCCTAATGAGGACACTGTTTCTGCTGTTACATTCTTTAAATGACATTTTTCAATGCTGTGTGCACCTCACTGAACTCTATCCACCTCCTCCTAGGATGGAGATGGAAATCTGAAAAAAAAAAAAACATATAAAGAATCTAAAGAACAAATTTTTTTTGCCATTCCTTCATGTCACCTTGTTTCTAGGTAACAAAGCACTGAATGCTCGCTTGTGCGTGCACACACACACACTTGTGGGACTCAACAGTAATATGCAAGCATATGCAACAACATTCATGAGACACAGTAACTGTTACAGCACAGTTACAGAGTATCTTTGTTGTGTAGCACGCAGTGACATGTAGAGTGTGTGTTTGTGTGTGTGTCTCCACCCAAACTAAGGCAAACACAGCAGCAGCTCCCAGCACTCATCTGCTCTCATGTCTCATCAGCATCCCTGGAGAGAGAGATGGCCTGCTAAGGAAAAACACACACACAAACAAACACACACACACACACACACACTGAAGACTGTTGACTTGTTTGTGTGAGGGGGAGTGTCACCTGTTTTGCGTGTGTGTGTAGGCATATCTTCTGTGTACATGAATTTTTCATCTGTGGTGGTCTTTGGTGTGTTTGGGAAAGAAGTCACGCTCTCTACTCTTACCCACCCATTATCTCAAACACAGACACACATGTAACCTTGCACACACACACACAGTAGATGTGTCATTCCTCTGGCTTGAATTCAAGGGGATAATTACAGGAAAAAGCTTTTTGGCTCTGAATGCTATTTGATTGCGTTGCCTCTTCCTCTACTGGAAGTCAAGAGAGACCGTTGAGTGTGTGTGTGTGTGTGTGTGTGTGTGTGTGTGTGTGTGTGTGTGTGTGTGTGTGTGTGTGTGTGTGTGTGTGTGTGTGTGTGTGTGTGTGTGCATTGCCATAGCAACATCGAAGGAAGGGGCATCAAATGAGTGTTGCAGCTGTAAAGATGATACGTTCCGAACTAAGTAAACTTACGGAGGGACACAGTTCATACTGATGCCATGTCACATTCACCGTCTTCAGAATTCTTAGGACACAAAACACATCAGTGTTCTGTCGTTAATCAGCGTTTCAGACTCTGAGATGACACCGGTACCTGTGCAGCTGTGAGCCTCCGACACCGCTGAAGGTGTCGATTTAACATGTGAGTGTGGTGAAGCAGCTGTGTGATGAGCTGTTGGCTTCAGGTTTAAACAGCATGAAGGCACAGAGCGTGTAACCATTCTGTACCACAGTCCAGTCCTGTCCTATCAGGACACTGTGGGCGATGTCACGCATCGCCGTCCGTTGTTTATACCGCCATTGTTTCAATCAAGTTGCGATTTTTGGCACATTCGTATTGAGAAGAGATACTTTTATTAATCTCGACTCACCTCTGGACTAGCTGCAACTGGTATTTTTTGTTATCGATCGCTACTTACCGTATTTTCCGGACTATAAGCCACAATTTTTTTTCACACTTTGAACCATGCAGCTTATACAACGGTGCGGCTAACAAGGGGCGCTCTCAAGCAGTAAATGCAAAAGTAAGACAGACATGTGGGTAAAGATTATGCGCAGAAGAAGACACTAGTTTGGATTTTGATTTTGCGCATCAAGCACACAGCCTCATCATGGAAAACACACAAAGAAATGCATATGATGCAGCTTTTAAATTAAAGGCAATATATCTGGCCGTCAAAGAAGGAAATAGAGCTACCGCATGTAATCATGGCATCCTGTGTTGATGCTGTGTTGATGGCGTGTTGGTGCCGTACTGCCGATTTTCAGGCACAGTTTGAAAAAAAGCATGTCTTAAATTAAAAACTTAAAACATCTTCCGTGTACCATTTTTCTGTGTGAATGTTACAACATGAAAACCTGTGGATTATATTCAAGTGCGGCCTATATGTACAAAATGTATTTTCTTTTCAAATTTAGCTGGTGCGGCTTATATTCAGGTGTGCTAGTCCGGAAAATACAGTAATTATCGACCATTATTCTAATCTATCATTTGCTTCATAAAACAGTTCACTATGTCTGAAAAATCAAAGGTGACGCTTCAAAAATATTGTTTTTGGCGATTAACAGCCCAAAACCTCTTTCACTTTACTGTTGATATGTTAAAAGAGAGCAAAGCAGCAAATCTTATTGTCTACATTTATACTGTTATTCTCTCTCACTCTGTAGGGCTGTGTCTGTTACTAATTTGCGTTTCTACAAATGCAGCCGTTGGTAGTCTTCCCGGTTTGAGGCAATACATTCTTTAAAGTCTGCACTATCTTTGCATCACACATTCCAACTGCAACAAGTATGGGAAGCTATAGCTTAGTAACAGCAGAAAGCAGCAGCTGTGGGGACTCATTAGATCAGTAATGAGGATGCTGTGTCAGTAACAGCCATCCTTCAGCCAATCAGTCAGGCATTCTCTATGGCCACTGACGAATGCAGTGTGATGAATGGAGATGGATACAGCAACGGAAGTTGATTAAACAAAGACGTACAGTATGTAAGCGGTTGAGCTGTAAGCGGTTGAGCTGCAAGACGGCGAAACTAAAAAGATTGTGTCAAATTACAAGTTACAAAGTGACGTGCTGCCATAGTGTTTACACTCTTTAGATTTATGCTGTGTGTGTGTTTATGTGCATCTTGTGTGTCCCACAGTCCTGGTGGCTGGTGGTTCAGCAGCCCTGTCATTAGGGCTACACACACCAGAGCTGTTTGTAAGTCATCAGAGTTTTGTATGAAAATTACAATGTCCAGTTACAAGTAATAAATAAAAGTATGTCAAGGTCCAAGTTTCTGTTTGTTTGAAACATTGTTGTGTTCTGTGCTGTGTCCCAAATTCTGATACGTTGATACACTTTTATGTAGTACACCGTGTACACTGTACTTCCTGGCTAATTTTAGCATGGTGGTGTTGTCTCAGTTCGAGTACGGCTGTTGTGCACCAGAAATGACAACATTTTACCATTATATGCTGCATTGCAGCAGGGCTTCAGCACATCAGTGCCAACATTTGACTGGAAGAAAATGGATGGATGGGTTTATATTTTGTTTATATATTGTGATGGCCCCAGGCCATTGTCTTTTTTGCTGGCCTCTTTGTGCTCCTCCTTCCCTAGGTTCTCCTTGCCTGTCCCCTCCCACCTCGTCAGGGAGATCCATCCCACATGTGGCCTCACCTATAAAGACATGGCTTTTTCAAAATGGCTCTCTCTCTTTCCCCATGGATGGATGGTGCCATTGGGCACCCCAGCGTCATGTTTGTTTGGTTTGGTTTGCTTGTGTTATGTTGCCTTCTTGTTTCTTTATCACTACATATACTTTAAAATTCTGTTATTTAAATAAATTCCTGGTTACTTTAACTGGTTGCTGTGTAGTTCTCCCTCCTTGGTTGTGCTTTTGAACGAGCAGGGCATAACAAGTGGGGGCTCGTCCAATTTTGAACTTGGGAATATCAGTGTTGTTATTTGTGTGGCAGTAAAAGGGGGAGGCTCACAGTGGCCTAGTTTGTGAGTATAGTGTTAACCAGGGGGGTAGATGGTATGATTCTCTCTCTTTGTTGACCTGTGTTCAGTCAACGATGGCTTTAAATTGCAAGGTGTATGACTACAGGGAGGTTGTGGCTGGAGTAGTTGTGTCCCTCATGTAGGCTGTAGTGGCAGCTCTCTCACAAGGAGGGGTTGCTCTGTTTTTTTTTTGCAGGGCTGGTTGTTGTTTTTGTGTGTTGTCCGTGCGGTTAGTAGCAGTTGTCTCGGGAGCACCCTGGAGTATTGGCTGGGACAAGTTGTCTTCCCCAATACAGATGGTTTAAAGGTGCATAAATACCCACCGCCAGTACGCACATGAAGACTAGGGTGCAGTTAGTTAGTTTGAGTTAGGCAGCTAGGAGGGTGCGCTCCTTTGTCGTTCAATCTCTCTGTGGTTGTACTATAACTTGTTTTTCTTTTTGCACTGGTTGTGACTTAGGCTAACCGTTAACATGAATACCGAGCACAGTAATACACTGGTTTCTGAGTTTCTCCAGCGACCATCTCGTAGCACTTTAGCTCAGTTTTCCAAATCAGACTTAGTGGACTTAGCAGTACATTTGGGTTGGTCTGAGACCAAGGGGGTACCAAAAAAGGCTGAATTAAGGGGTATTGTTGAGGGGCTGGCTGTGTCTGCTGGTCTTTTGGAAGTGACTCAGGCTCCAGCAGCTCTTGTTGGTCCAGGTGTTGGGGATGGGGCTTGGTCATTTGAGCAGTGCCTGCAACTGGAGAGGGAAAAAGCAAAACTGGAGAGGGAGAGATTTCAGTTTGAATTGGAGCAGGAGAAGCTGAGGGCTACAGCAGCACTGGAGAAAGAGAGGGTTAAAATAGAGCGTCTGAGGTTGGAGCTAATGAGTGAAGGTAGAAGTGGGGCTACAGGGCTGCATCATAGCTTCGATGTTGCTGAAGGTTTGCGTTTGTTGCCAAAATTTGATGAAAAACACCCTGACACGTTTTTTGCATTGTTTGAAAGAGTAGCAGGTATTAGGGGCTGGTTAGATGCTCACCAAACCTTGATGCTGCAGTGTATCTTCACAGGTAAGGCCCAGAGAGCTTTCTCTGCCCTTAGTTCTGTTGACAGTGCTAGTTATAGCAAAGTTAAAGCTGCAGTCCTTAAGGCGTATGAACTAGTGCCAGAAGCTTACAGGCAGAGGTTTAGGAACTGGAAGAAAAGAGATCAGCAAACACATATTGAGTTTGTTCAAGACATTTCAACTCATTTCAGTCGGTGGTGTTCAGCATCTTATGTGGAATCTTATGATGATTTGTGTGATCTGGTTGTGCTAGAACAGTTCAAAAGTTCATTACCTGCCCAACTAGCCATCTATATCACTGAAAAAAAAGTTAAAACAGCAACAGCAGCGGCAGTGTTGGCAGATGAATATGTTTTAGTGCATGGCAGTGGTTCATCTGGTGGACAGGGCCAAATGGATGGACAACGGACGGAGAATTTTAGGTTTAGGCCTAGCAGGCCTCCAGTAGCTCATGAGGTTTCGCATGCTGCTGTCAGACATGTCCCAGGGACAGATGGGAAGTTTGATCCAGGCAAGATTTGTCATGCCTGTAGAAACAAAGGACACTGGAGAGGAGAGTGTCCACTTAATAAAACAGGTCAGAAATCAACAGATGCTAGTGTGTACGTGAAACCGGCTGGCCTGGTGACCTCTGCACTTCACACTAACATGTCTGAGTCTGTTCACCCACCAGGGACTGGACCATCTAAGAATGTGGATGAGATGTACACCCCTTTTGTATCAACTGGTTTTGTATCTTTAGATGGACAGGGGAAAGTACCTATTAAAGTTCTGAGGGACTCAGGGACTAATCAGAGTCTTGTCTTGAGTAGTGTGCTACCTTTTTCAGCCCATACAGCGACTGGTGGGAAAGCTCTTGTACAGGGAATTGGGATGGTTACACTATGGGTTCCTGTTCCTCGCTTCCATCTGGAATAAGATTTGGTGTGTGGTGAAGTTGATATGGCCGTCCGTCCTCAGTTGCCAATACAAGGGGTTGATGTCATCCTGGGCAATGATCTGGCAGGGTCAAAAATTTGGAAGGAAGGTCCACCACTTCTGTATGTAGCTTCAGTCTTGCAGGTGCCCAAAGAGTCGGAGGGTGCTAATGAGAAGCCTAAAGTGTTTTCCTCCTGTGCTGTGACCCGGGCCATGAGTAAAACACTATCAGAACATGCTGAGCTTTCTGAACAAGATACACCATCACGTACTACCATGATCGAGCATGACATAGAGGTGGGGGATGCTCTGCCTGTGAGGCAGCGTGCTTACAGGCTGCCAGTGGAAAAGCGTCAGCGTATGGAAAAGGAGGTGGAGTATTTGCTGCAACATGGGTTGGCAGAACCATCATGTTCAGGCTGGGCTTCTCCATGTTTGTTGGTAGATAAGGCAGATAGGTCAGACAGATTTTGCACCGATTTTAGAAAAGTTAATGCGGTCACCAAGCCTGACTGTTATCCACTCCCTCGCATTGAGGACTGCATCGATCAAGTGGGTGGCGCCAAATTTGTAACAAAACTGGATCTTTTGAAGGGATATTGGCAGGTGCCACTGACAGCCAGGGCCAAAGAAATATCCTCATTTATTACGCCATGGGGTTTGTTTTCTTATTCAGTCATGCCATTTGGCCTCCGAAATGCTCCAGCAACCTTCCAACGTCTCATGAACAAGGTGTTAGCTGGATTACCAGGGTGTTCAGCTTATTTGGATGACGTTGTGGTGGTTAGTGACACGTGGGAAACTCATGTTCAGCGTTTGCGTGCAGTGTTTGACCGGTTGACTCAGGGAAATTTAACTGTCAATTTGGCAAAGTGTGAGTTTGCTAAAGCGACTGTAACCTATCTGGGTAAGGTGGTTGGTCAGGGTGAAGTTCGCCCGGTGCAGGCTAAAGTGGAAGCCATTCTCAAGTATCCAGTGCCAGCATCGAAAAAAGATCTTATGCGATTTCTTGGGTTAGTGGGGTATTATCGTAGCTTTTGCCCCAACTTCTCCACTGTGGTGGCTCCACTGACAAGCCTATTGAAGAAAAATGCACATTTTGACTGGTCCTCTCACTGCCAGGCTGCATTTGAATGTGTACGAAATTTGATATGCTCTGCTCCTGTGCTCTCCGCTCCAGTCTTCCACAAACCTTTTAAAATCCAGGTGGATGCTAGTGAAGTTGGTGCTGGGGCCGTGCTCCTACAGGAAGGGGAGGGGGGAGTTGACCATCCCGTGTCCTTTTTTCTCACGTAAGTTCAACCATCACCAGCTTAATTATTCAGTAATTGAAAAAGAGACTCTAGCTCTGATTTGGGCCTTGAAATTTTTTGAAGTGTATGTTGGCCCATCTCTGCCTGTGACTATTAATACTGACCACAACCCTTTAACCTTCTTGAGCAGTATGCACAATGCCAATAGTAGGCTCATGAGGTGGCTGCTATTTTTACAGCCTTACACCTTGAATGTATGTCACATCAAAGGTCGTGATAATGTACTGGCTGATGCGCTTTCCCGTGCTACTTGTTGATTCTGCACAAGACCCTGATAGAGGGGTCTTGTGTTTATGGGGGGGGGTGTGATGGCCCCAGGCCATTGTCTTTTTTGCTGGCCTCTTTGTGCTCCTCCTTCCCTAGGTTCTCCTTGCCTGTCCCCTCCCACCTCGTCAGGGAGATCCATCCCACATGTGGCCTCACCTATAAAGACATGGCTTTTTCAAAATGGCTCTCTCTCTTTCCCCATGGATGGATGGTGCCATTGGGCACCCCAGCGTCATGTTTGTTTGGTTTGGTTTGCTTGTGTTATGTTGCCTTCTTGTTTCTTTATCACTACATATACTTTAAAATTCTGTTATTTAAATAAATTCCTGGTTACTTTAACTGGTTGCTGTGTAGTTCTCCCTCCTTGGTTGTGCTTTTGAACGAGCAGGGCATAACAATATGTCCAAACAATCTCAGCTGAAGCAAATGATCAGCAGCTCTACCTTGAGCTCCTTACCCTATCTCTGAGCCCAGCCACTCAGCAGAGGAAACTCAGTCACTATCCAAAGCCCGTGAACATGGATGGGCTGGAAAATCAAGATCTCTACCTTCCTCAGCTGCCTCTCCCACAACAGTCCGGTACAGCATCATGAGCAAGACCCCAAGACTCTTGAACCTCTTCACTTGGGGCAGCAACAAAAAAAAAACAAAAACATAAGTACTGTATATTGCAACTCCACCATCTTCCTTAGCCACTGTTTTTACAGTGCTGGTGGTTTACTTCAGCTACAAAGCTAGCTAAAATGGCGACCACTGAGTGCGAGGTGTCCAGTGTTCCATCCACGTACTGTACTGACAGCACACTGACTTTAGACTGAACTGACAATGTGAACACATTTACGGTCTCAAAGTATAAGCACTGGTTTGGTAAATATATTCAAATGTGACCAACATTTGAGCTTCTTTACTTGTGGAAAGTAAGAACTGTAGATCAGATGACTCACTATTTTCAACATTCTAACTCCTTTCTACCTTTAAAAAACTTGTAAAAACCTTTCTGTTTCGATAATGCTTCCCTGCCTAACAAAACTAACAACTATTCTGAGCCCTTTTACACCTTTCTCAGCTTATGTCCTCCTCTGTAAGTCGCTTTGGATAAAAGCGTCTGCTAAATGCAATGTAATGTAATGTAATGTAATGAATACATTTTACACTATTCAGCAATGATTCTGTTCTTTCTGTATTTATTCTGTATTCTGTATTTGTCTTTAAATCCCAAGCAGGTTCTCCAGCAGTTAAGACCATTCATCATTAAGCTGTAGGAGCCTCTGTAGAAAATTCATTAATTAGAAATTTTTATCAGTTCCTCTTGCAGTAGCCAGCTAGCACCATTTTTTTAATCATTACAATCGGATACATATTATTAACAACCTTAAAATGTAAAAATTTTGCTATTTGATAGCCAAAAGCAGGAACTAGCACATAAATGAAATAAATAAATGATTTGTGGGTTACAATCATTTTCACGGCTGCAGGGAAGAAAACGAACGAACAGCGATATTCTGGAGAGGAGGAGGAGAAACTATTGTTGAGGAATTTTTATAATGAAGGGCTAATTTGTCTCATTTAAACTGTGCGTGTTCTCCCATTTCATCTGGTGCCAGCAGCTGCAGCTCAAAGTGCGTATTAAGTAATGAAGACGGTGTGCGCATCCTGGTTATGTCATTCATTATTCATGACAATTTGGCAGAGCTCCAAAAGACACAACGTCGCATTTTTTTTTTCCAATATTTATAAGACGACTTTGCTTTTTGCCTTCAAGTCTCAAGTCGAGCCGTTCATGGGAGCCAAGTCCAAATTTAGTCCAAGTCTCAGTTCTACTCACATATAGACCTACACTGATAACTGTCTTACTTTGACATTTTTTATACTTCTTCCTTAACTTGAGCGCTAAACTGGCAGAATGTTCACATTTCCTCAACTTTCTCACTCATAGTGTTTTTCACCAGTTGTAGTTTCTACCTGACTATTAAACTGCTTAAGCTGATTCCATCTTAAAAAAGGTAGTTTGATCTAATACATTAAACATCTCCATGCAAACTTCCAGGGTGCTTTTATAATGACAAAATGATCTAAACCACTCCAGCAAAACAGCCTCCAAAATGCAGGGCTTTGTGGGTAAAAGAAGATGGATGTAGAAGTCTGACAGCCTGTAGCTATTCAAGCTTTAAAAGTCGTGCATAATAAAGAAGAAGTGAGGACAAACTGCTTCATTTGTTCTGAATTGGAAAGAATGGTAGTGAAGGTAAATTACAGCAGTGCATCAGTCCTCATTAAGCAGAGAAGACTTTCACGGGGGACTGTGTTAGCATTTAGTAGAAATAGTCTAAGTGCGGGATGATTTGGAGTTTACAAGACCCTGTTGTGAAGCCATTTCCCTGGACTCATCCATCATTGATGTGTAGTGAACCCCAGTTTAAAATGCCTCCACAAAATCAATCAATTTTTATATAAATGTCATGATCAGCACCACAGGTCACAGTCAGTCCACACAAAACTTCATGTGGAGCTCAACTTTGATGAACAACAATGTGAATTTGCCACTGATGAAATAGCAAACCATCTTGACAGTGCTGACCTTGAAGAAAAGCAAAACTTTAAAAAGTCTAAAATGGGACCACTTTATCTCTACATCAAGCTACTACCGCCAAAGAAACTCTATAACCGAATAATGCATTACAGTTTTCTCCAATAATATGAAACAGTATGCACTTCCGGTCTTCTAAGTGGGCATGGTCTCCTTGCCCTGATCTCCGTTATGAAAATTATGATGGCAGATTGTGATGTACCAAAGACAGTTCAGGAAGTTCTTTAAGTTTTAGTTCAGTTGTTTCAGATCATCTTTGGTGAAACTAGACAGACGGTTCAGGAGACATCCATGAAAGCAGAGACCGGATGGATATGTGGCTTCTGAAAAATGAGTCCAGATGACTCTGGGGCGAGAGAATCACTCATAACCTATGCTCACGTTCCCTTCCTATTAGACTCAAAAGAGTCAGGAGCAGTGGCTAAACCCATGTGACACAGATAAAAGAAATAACTTTTCAGTGAGACGTCTCTTCTCTTAACCATCTCTGCTACCGCTATCTATTGCTAGCATGTTTGCTACTGGCTGAACTATTTTTACACTTATCTCATATCTCTTCTTCTGCTATTGACATTTTTGGTTTTGAGTTGAGTAGTCGGTGGATTGCCATAAATCAGGCATTCAGTGTTTTCAGAGAATGAAATAATCTTTGTGGTCCCCCGACTTTTATCTAGTGTCACCGACTTGGACGGCTCAAAGTGAACTATATCTACGGCTATTCATTGCATAGCATTGTCACTGATGGCTGCATTTAGCTAGAAGCGCTGCTGTGCCTCAGCACGGCTGCACAGAGCTGCTGGCATGGCTGGAGGCTCATTTGACTTTCTATGGCTCCTGCTGGACCTTTCATTTTCCATGTCACACAGTTTAAAATAAGACTGTATAACCTTTTACTCCTTTAATGACCCCCAGGCATTAATTCTGCAGCTAATCTAATTTGCCCAGCTTGGTACTTAACACTACACTACACGGGCTGACTGTCCCAGCAGTGTAAATTGACTTGGGATGGTTTCATTCATGTCCAGTGACTCAGACAATTATGTCCCTTTTGTTCTGGTTTTTGCCACTTTCTTCATATTTCTCATACACCAATGAGTCTTAACGTTGTAATTAATCTGAATCCCATATTTTCATTTGTTCCACTTACTATGCATCAGTATTTGGTTTTATTGACACATCAAGTGACCATCAGTATCATGCCCTGATATTAGAGACAGTCAACCAATGTTGGTGAAAGGAAACAGCTTTTTTTTTCTTTTTTTTTTTGCTGGCAGTGATGGAATCTATGGAGGAAATATAAGAACTGCAACACAAACAAGTACATACACAGTGGGGCTGTTTCTTGGAAGAACATTACATTATAACAGTACTGCTGAAAAGGTTAGAAAAAGGTAGTTAAATAGATAATAGTATCCTTGAGTTTAATAGCTACCTGAATAATATATCTCAATATGTTATGTTATATAGTATCACTTTAAACTGACTGTATATTACTTGTGGGTTCTCAGGGCTCAGTGTTTGGATAGGTTTGCAGACAGAATTGAAACTATTAACTGTTTTGTCCCAATTGAGTTGGAGGACGATGCAGTTCAAGGGGAGTTAGGGGTGCCATACAATCGGCAATAACAATAATATAGAGTTGGGTGTCGTCTGCATAGTAATGAACATAGATACAAAGTTTATTCATTATGATCCCTTGTGATAACATACACAGTCCAAAGAGTAGTGGACCAAGAACAGATCATTTTACATATAATATATTTGTTCTTTGTGATGAGTCACTGAAATTAACTTGCAGCATTTTAACAACCAACAGGAATCTAAAAGTCTAAAATTATTCCCATGTGTCATTTTGGAAAGCTATGACAAGCAGTGTAATTTGTCTATTTTGTGGTTTAGAGGGAATTAATATTGTATTTGCTCTGTTCAGTATTTCCGCCTAACATCATCGCTAACAGATTCTCTTTGTGTGTTTCTCTGTCTTTTTTCCATGTCCGTCTCCTGTCACTCCTCTTCACCAGGTAAGACATTTGGTTTTAATGCATCTGCTCATTTCCTGTGTTGTTTATTAGCAGAGGCTGGTTGTCTTGACTTGTTTTTTTTCTGACGATAATGAGTTTCTGCCAGGTGCTCAGACCAGGTACATGCTGAGGAAGAGGTTGCGGCTTTGATTGTTGCAGCGCTGCTGCTTTTATTTTAATTTTTAGAGTCAGGTCACATTTCAGAATGTGCAGCAGTATGCTGGAGTTTGTGTTTGAAGCTTGTGGCAAAACAGTCTCACTTCAGGACCCGGGAGTAGGTATCGTGAAGCTTTTGATCATATCAAATGATATCCGTCAGTAGATAGAGGTCGCTCAGTTTTCAAATTTCTGTGTACTTCAAGGATTCCTCATCCATATTTGCTTTAAGTTGCTGCTCCCTGTGAGTGTCTTTGTCTACACTCTGCCAAAGGTTGTTTCTGTAGTTTCCACAAATCATCTCACAGCATTTTTAGGAGCTACACTCCACTTAGAACCTTTTAATAATTTTGAGAGGCGGGGTTCACCCTGAACAGGTGGCCAGTTTATCACATGGCTGACACATAGCGGCAAACAACCATTCACACCTATGGGCAATTTTGAGTCTATTAACCTGAATGTCTTTGGACTGTGGGAGGAACTTTATTTATATCATAACAATAATTTTAGATTTAGAACGCCGCAGCTTTTATATCAATGTGTCAGATACATATTTAATCAGTAAGTATCTGATCAGACTTAGTATGAAATATCCAGTTTTCAGTTACAAATTTGAATATCATCAGATTTATAAATGAGCTCATCTCAGTTTCATGTCCTGTTTATTCATTCATATCACTGTCACCACTGAGGCAGTGACACGGCATTTCTAGGTAGGAGTGGAGCAGTCATGATCATTGACATGCTGGAGTGAGTGGAGAGAAAGGCCGCTAGAGATAAACAGGGGGCTTACTGAAGGCAAGCTGCAGGGGGGCCCTGTGGATTTGCAGCGCTGTGTGTGTATGTGTGTGTTTGTCAGGTGGCTCGAGCCAAACTGAGCTTGCACAACATTTGTGTGTCTGTGTGTGTGTGTGTGTGTGTGTGTGTTGAACCTGAAAGACTGGCTTCATCCACCCACTTTGCACAAAATGAGAGGTGACACAGTGAAGTGTTTGGGATGGGATGGGAGAGGATAAACCCTTAAAAAAAAGACAATGTATTCTTGTGTGTTTTTTTTTTTTTTTTTTGGTTGTTTACCCTTCCTACTCGCCTCAGTCCAGAACCTTCGAATCCGCCCACAGATGAGTTAACTGCACTGTCTGATAGAAAAGAGTTGTCTGATATCAGACAACCCTTTTCTCCTTGTGGAGAGGCTTTGGCAGGATAGAGAGGAACAGAAAGAGTGAGCGTCACATGCCCTCTTTCTGTCTTTCTAATAATAACTTTGAATTATATCCTCTTTTAGGGATACAGGTCTCCTAAGTATTGCGTCGAGTCTTTCGGCTGGGGGTGAAATCTGAATATAGGAGCGCGCATGGGCACTAGGAACACAAACACAGCCTCTTCCTCGGGCAGGAAGGTTGTATCAGCGTTTTGTTTGCTGCATGTCTGAGGCCAGCTCTCCTTCGAAGGACAGACGCAGGAAGGAAACAGAATAGCTCAATTATCTCTGACCACACGCCCTTGCTACATGCTAGCCTTGCACAAAGTCATGGCAGTGACAAAGATGCTGGAGTTTTTTCAGGACTGGTGTTTTTGTTGCTGTGTGGAAGGCATTGTTCTGTGATGCCAGCTTGGATTAAATACAAAGTTTGTGTTTGGTAAAGTGTTTTTGGATAAACATGGCTAAGGTTTCACTTAAACTGTACCAGATGCATTTCCTTTTTAAAAACAAATGATTGGCTTTTTGTAAAATTCGATGACTGCATTTACGTCCAGGGTGACGAGCATAGACATCCAGGTTCAGAGTAGATCTTCCTTTGTTCTCTCCTTGTTTATTCTGTGTATTTCCAACTGGGAGGACCCCCAGGTAGATTAGATTTCCCATCCTGCCCATGATTGCCTTCGGAGAGGAATGTTTAGGCTACCTGGCTTAGCCAGCTGTGACTGCAAACTGGGAGACATAGTAGTCTTTATTATTCTACTGCTTAGAAAAACTCTTGCATAGCAAAGAGATTGCATAACTATCATGACATATTCTAACCTTTGAATGTTTTGAGACCATATTTTAGGCCGTATCACCGGCACTAACACACAAAGGGTTTGTTAAGCTGTGAATGTCAGTATTGGATGTGTACATATGCCGCGTGAAGGCACCTGGGCAGCTTTTGTGCTTGTCATCCCTGCACTCAAGCAAAGACACCTGCATTGAACACCAGTCAAAGAATATACAGCAGGTCTGTAGTCAGTGAAGTGCAGCATTGTGCTGCTGGAAACACTGGTTATTTTTCCATTCAAGAGAAGCTCTTCATTCTGTGGACAGTTTAACTGTCAACAGCCTCATTAAGTCCACTGGAACACCCATAAGTGGCTCCCAGGACAAGTCACCCAATACCCAAAGAACTTCTATCAGATTATGATATCCATATCCTGGATAAAGCCCCTACTGGGAACAGCCCAGTGCTGATTTTGGATCAGACTCCTTCATCCCACAATCTGACATCTGTGGAAGTCATGGATCTGTTTCCTGTTCCCACAGCCTGTCACCGTCACCCACGACTAGCTCTCTCTTGAATATTTACTTGCTGTATAATAGTAGCCTTACAGTTGGCTCTCTGTCACCTGAAGCATGTGTGAGCTAAACTATATTTAAAAGGAAAAGACAATGTTCTTATATGGGCGAGTAGCTTAGCATTTCCCATGCAAGAGGTAGCCAAGTCAGTGACTTTTATAAAACAACAAAAATTGTTAGAAATCTCCCTTTACTGAGATGCCTGTTGGGAAATGTGGTCCTCCTCTGCCAAGCCAAGAAAAGGCCTTTCTCTTTTCTAAATTAGCTTTCTGAAAACATCAGTTGGTGCTGCTAGGCTACAGTTTGGAAGCAATGACCGGACAGCAAGAAGTTGTAGGTTTGTAGAGAGGTGCGAGACAAGCCATCTCTTTGTATCTGATGGCTGATGTGCAGGTTGGAATTACTCTATGTTCTAAGAAAAAGCCTGTTTGGCAATGTCGACTCAATCATTTAAACGATCAGCAATGCAGTCAGCATCAGAATGGCCAAATTCTACCAACAGTTAGGGTGAGTCGGTTTAGGGAGGGGAAAATGGTTTTGATTAAAGTACTTAGGGGACCTTTGTTGTCATGGTTGCAATAATAGCCATGTGGTTAAGGTTATGGAACACTCATGTCATGCTTAAAACAATGAAAAATAGTGTTTACTGTTGATTGGAAACAGGTAAAGTCCCATGTTTTGTTAACCTTTCAATTCAACCCGACCTCATCCCTAGTGCCAACTTAACTCACAACTCAATAATAGAATGTCTTCCCCTGCAATGACTAGAGGGCTTTATTACTTACGTAAACGTTAACGTGTTTTGATTGGGGTTGCAAAACTCCGGAAATTTTCAAAGTTGGAAACTTACCATCAGAATTAACAGGAATTTTTTGGAATAAACAGGAATAAACCAGAAATTTACACAATTGAAGGTTAGCTCTTAACAGGGAACTAACTTAATATAAAGTATATACCAGATTTCACACATTTGAATATCTATTATTTATTCTATTATTTGTTTGGATATGATGATGTCTACCCCTCAGTGACACTATAATCTTTAACCTAAACCGAGTAGTTTTGTTGCTTTAACCTTACCAGACTGCGACTGATACTGAGAATGGTCGTCCCTGCTTGCTGTTTATACCTAAACTAGGGAGCGGGTCTAAACAGTCAGATAGATACTGTGTGATTATCCTCACCAAAGGTGCAAATAGACACATTTTACTATTTTTGTGAGTCCAAGTCAGCCAAAACTGCACACAAAGTTTAGATTGTGAGCAGACCAACCTGATTGTGATGTTTGGTCTGTGATGCTGTCTGCTTGTTAGCCTTCAACTCTATATATCAACCGTACACGCTGCCCTCAAGGATAAAGCAGAATTTCTATCCCAACTAAAAGGATAGAAGCTGTATATGCTCTCGCTGTCCTTGGGTCTGCGCTGGAAGTTTGGTGGCTGATCTCAGAGACGAAGATGAAAAAGACAAGACGAGAATAGCACCAAACATCAGCCGGTCTCTTTGTAACAGATCAGAGTTTGAGAAGATAAACCCCCGTCCTGTGTTGTTTCTGGAGGACTGAGGGCTGAGCCGGTCTGTCTGTCAGTTTGTCTGTTTTTCTCTTACTTAGCATAGATGGCCTGACCACGGCGACCTCACAGATATTACTTTATCAGCAGAAAAAACAAACATTTGAAACATCATTATTGACTTTTCCATCTGCGGCCGGTTGGGTTAGTATCGGCTCTCCCTCTGGCAGCCGGAGGAATGGCTCGTCTTGCATTCCAAAACATTTCTGGAAGCTCTCAGATATTCTCCTCTAAACACACAGTGCTCCATATGACCCTGAATACAGAGTGTGTGTGTGCGTGTGTGTGGCGCTGGAGTGAGGTTGTGTGTTTGTCATGCAGGAGTGTCCTCACATTAACTCAGTGATGTCAGCCTCACACAGAATGTCTCTCTGCGTGTCGTGATTATGTGTGTTTATCTGCTCCTCCATCTTAGCAGCTGTAGGTCATGGGTGTAACATAAGAACTGGTCATCCTTCCTTTTTGGACTTTGTTCTGTTTGTCTTTTGGTTCCTGACCTCAAGACCACTCTAAAGATTGGGATTATGATACAGAGAGAGAGAGGCGAGGACATGAAGAGGGAGTGACTCAAGTAAAATGGTGTTGATTATTTAAAATTGGAATGATGAAAGGATGAAAACGAAGAATGAAGACAAAAAAAACAAAGAGATGATACTAAGGACAGAGGAGAAGAAAAGGGTGCGACTGAATGATTGTGATTTATGCATGATTAACATCACTGCTGGCTCAAACAAAGAGAGCGATGTTTGAGGTCGGAACCTGTTTCTGGTTATAGTTTTGTTCTGCAGCTTGACTCTTCCACGAGCATCAGAGAGACACTCTGCAGAACTGACAGCTCTCTGCTCATTTACAAAGAAAGACTGAAGAGTTAAGAGCTCCATTCGTCTCCTCTGCTAACCAAGAAGCTGTGCGCACTCTGAGGTGAACTGAGTTCTCTCAGGGAATAAATGGATTTTATTCCACCTCTGTAAAGGTGCCTGACAGACTGTGACGAGTACTGCTTTTAGACTTACATACATCATATTTTAGAGCAGACAGGGTCTCCATTAGCCTGCAGTTTGTTAATTATCATAGAAAAGCAGACGATCTTCATCACTGCTCGCATAATAGACAGTTTGTTCCTTACCTAGGAGTAGAGATTGGAACAAGGTGAAGCTTGCCTGATCACCTCCAGACTGCAATCGCCTGCTCTCCTCTGGATTTCAGCCTGAACTAATAAACAGAGATCAGGATCTCAGACTACACCTAAGCACGTAGTCGATTAGGATAACAGAGCCAGTCCTATATGTAGCTTAAATATGATCATTTAAATCTGTAAAAAAATACAGGAAGACATCCAGGCAACTAAGTCATGGATGCTTAGGTTCTATGTATTCTCCTGGCAGATCTTCTTCATTCTGAACAGGTCATCTTGACTCAGACTGGAATATAAAGTTAGAGTAATCTGTAATACCACGGTGTGTTATGAACAAGTGTTATGAACGAGGTTGGACAAGTGAGAATCTTGCAAGATTCCTGCAGTGAAGATAAAGAGTGAAGATCAGTGTGGACTGAAGATAACGCAGTTAACAAATGGAACGTTAAGCCAGCTTTACTAAATCATGCATTCATCCTCTCAGGCTTGAGCGAGGGAAGTCTTTCTGATTTTGAATGTGCTGAAACTAATAGAACATGACGTGACTAAAACTCTCCAGCAGTGACAGCACCTCTCTCCACTCATGAAACTGACCCGTGAGGACCTCCCTTTAAGTCTTTGTCTGCCAGTCCTCTTTTCTGTCTCTCCTCCTTTTTGACTGTTGGATTATTGTCAGGAGTGCAGCTGTGTGAACTGGCAGCTGTCAGTGAAATACTTCATCCACTCTGACTGTCTGACGTCAGCAGCGGCAGCAGCAGGATGCTGTTTGCTATTCGACAGCAGTTTGAAAGGTGGAGAATGAGGCAGAATGAGCTGAGAGTCTGCTGTGGAATTGAGGCGTGGCTGAAAACTCTGACAGGCCTGGCTGCTGCTAAGATTTTGTACTCGGGCGAGCACAGCAGCTGTGTGTGTGTGTGTGTGTGTGTGTGTGTGTGTGTGTGTGTGTGTGTGTGTGTGTGTGTGTGTGTGTGTGTGTGTGTGTGTGTGTGTGTGTGTGTGTGTGTGTGCGAGAGAGAGAGAGAAAGAGAAAGAGAAAGAGAAAGAGAGAGACGAGTGCAGTGTTGGCCAACAGTCTGTTTCCTAATTGAAATCTCTGAAAGGTGCTCAGCTAGACCAGTCATTTCTCACACTCACACGCACACACACACACACACACACACACACACACACATGTTGGTCTCGGGCCAGCTGGTAAAGCCAATTCCCCAACAGCAAAATACACGGAGATGTTAGTCCCAGGCCAGCTGAGGCAGGAGAAAGTGCTGTGTCATGTTATCTCACCGAAAGATTTAAGAGGCGGAGAGATGGTTGTCTTTGACCTTTGACCGTGGTGTGTTTGCGTTACGGGCAATGCGATGCATTTAGAGCACGAAAAGGTTCACTGGTACTTTTTAAAGGATCACAGTTTGTCTTGTTAGCAGCTACCAACACTGACATCACACAGTAACACAAAGTAAAGTGCCGTGTCTGTATGAGGTAAACATGCTGTTGATGGGGATAACAAATGGTTTAAAGGAACACCAAACTATGAAGATGTGATCAATTAGCCTTAGCTATCAAGATCATCAAACGATAAGAATAAATTATTACTTTAGCCAAAAAACTGATCAGTTTAATTCTAATAAAATACACTACACTGTTAATATGTGATTCTGGTAAATAATTAAATTAATAATTAGAACCAAAATGAGCACATCAGCGGTTAGTGGAAGGATTGGAGTTCAGCATAGAAGAGGTTGGCAGCATTCACTCTGAACAGGCCGGCATGTATACAGACACACATTTATTAACAAGATAATAAAAGCATGGATAAACAATGTGCTTTAATCTGTGTGCTCAGTGTTACACCAGACACACTAGAAAGAATAGTTTCCTTTCAAGATAACCACAGAAGCAATCACAACAGTGAACATCAGAAGGAAACACACCGGTAACTAAACATAAACATTAATATTAAGGTTAACTGTACTAAATGTCCAGTACGTTACCAGTCCAAAGAGATTTGTGGGGTTTTGCTGTTTGCCTTGTGAGTTGGGCTGAAGAAAGATTTCCGATGAAGTGTCCTTGCTCTGCAGAGTTTGTCATTGGGGGAAACTGGTCGCTCTGTGTGTTCTCTTTAGGTTCAGATCAGCTGGCAGACTGTGTGTTCTCTTTAGGTTTAGATCAGCTGGCAGACTGTGTGTTCTCTTTAGGTTCAGATCAGCTGGCAGACTGTTTGTTTACACTCCCTTTGGCAGTGTGCTAACCAGAGAATGGTCAGGCCAGGTAGGTGCTTCTGTTTCGGCCTGATCTTTTGTCCTTTCCTTGTTGGCTGTGTGAGCCGAACCGAGGATCAGGGACCCTTCTGATCTACAAAAAGCAGAGGAAAGAGTGGAAAGAGAGACAACAAAGGGCAACTTGGAGTTTTGTTGATCAGGTGAGGGTGTCGGGTTATAAACAGGAACTGACCTGTGATCTGATCTGTGACATTTCACAATAAAAGTCCAGTTCAATTCACACAATGAACGAAATTCACATGTGGAGCCCCCGTGGTGCCAACCCTGTTTTTGTCAAAGGAGTCTGGTAGCTTCATAGAGAACATAGATGGATATAAATGCTTCAGTTTGCCGACGGAAAGGGCTGTCTGTAATACATAGAGTATCTCATACAACCTAACTTGTAAGTCTGAAGTAACCCCTCCATACAAAACCAGAGTTTTTAATTTAGTTAGCTGCAGTTAATCCTAATGTAGAAATAATAAACATGGAACAGGACAGTAAAACGTAACCAAGCAGAGACCAAAATCAGAATAAACGAACAACAGAAATGACTGCACAAAAACAACAGCTTGGCTGCAGAGAAACTAAAGGCTCTGTTAGCGACAGCAGAAATGTCTGAGAGCATGGTGAGCCAATCTGCCACAGATGCTGTTTGTATCTTTAATAGATTAGATTGACTGGAGGAGCCTGCAGAGCTCTGCGAGGAGCTCTTATCACGGGTAAGCTAAATCTGGTCAAACGGTTCTATCCTGGGAGGTCGACTGATAAGCGGCCGGCTTGATGAACTCGGAAGCTCTCTGGTAGACTGAACATATGAGCTCGATCACAAATCCAAAAGATGTAACATCACAGGAAGTTTATTGCTGGCATGTTGGGGTGCTCTGACTCTGTTACTGTATGTGTGTGTGTTTGTGTGTGTGCGTGTGTCCTCTCAGTGCTGTAGGGCTCACAACAAAGGTTCATCACCACAAGAACTGCCAACCCCATCGCAGCAGATGTCTACTGCCCACACACGTACACACACACTGGCATATTTCATCAAACACTAAAGGGATTCATGCAGTCCCTCCACAGCTAATTGAAATTATCTGGGCTGAAATGAGTGTGTGTGTGTGTGCTCGCATTTCCCCCTTGTTTACTTGCTGAGGAAGGACAGACCATTCAGTGAAGAGGGTAATATTCTTGGAGCAACATGCTTGGCCTCTCGTGCACTCTCTTTCTATTTTTCCATGGAGCTCAGGGGGCTGCCACTTGCACGCTAAACAACAGAGCCACCCTAAAAGGCCCGCTTCACAGTTTCTCACTTATACCTCTGCAGTAATGATTTGTACGTGAGAAGTCACAAGGTACGACAGAGGGCAAAAACACATTTCTGCAAACACAATGTGTTCTGCTTGTTAGATAATCTGATCAAGCTGATGCTGCTTCTATCTAAATCAGCTGAGGTCTTGTTTTCGACGCTCAATATAAACCTTCAGTGCTTCCTCAGTGCAGATTTTAAATCATTTAAATCAAAATAGAAAGAATTTCCATCAACCTGGTGCAATTCTGTTTGTCTGTCACAAGTGGACGTCCATAAAGGGGTACCTGCCATTTCATACCATCAATCCCATATGTTATCCTTAATGTCCTGTTAGTCCCTAGTATGGATCAAAATTTTAAGAACACTACATTTTCCCATTGCATCTTGATGCCGTCCTTTGTTAGACCATACGTACTTGGTAAATTCAAGTCTTTCAACCTCCAGTCCAGTTTTTCGTGGGGGCTTTCTGTTCATGTTGTGTATTCTTAGGGGTTGCCTAGGGGCGCTTTCACACCAGCGCTGTTTGGTACACTTTAAACGGACCAGAGTTCGTTTCCTCAGATAGTCTGGTTCGTTTAGGCAGATGTGAACGCTCATCCAAACTCTGGTGCGGTCCAAACAAGCTCTGGTCTGCCTGAAAACGTGGGTCTCAATCCGCTTGCAAGTTAACCCTGGTGCTGTTTGCTTACAGTGGGAAAGCAAATGGACTATTCAGCGAAAGATCAGAAAGCCAATCAATGAGTCTGGTTTTCTTTTTCCTCGTGCTAGTTTTGGGCAATACCGCCCCCAATCGAGCAGCTGTTGTAACTGCATGACGTTGTCCAGGTGGTTTGGTCCGCTTTAAAAGTGCAGTGTGAAAGTGAACCAAACCTAAAGAAGGGGTGAAATGTTTCAGCAATCCCTGCCCAATCAAAGTGAGTCGCCTGGACTATTCTGGTGTAAAAGAAACTTTAGACTTTAACCATGAACCACACTGTAATCAGTTCAGTCCAACCATGGACCTTTGTTGCATAACATTCCTCATTTCTGGTGCTTCACTAAAGGTAAAAAACACCTGACAGGGTTATTTTCCTAGACTTTGTAAAGCTCCTCCCGAAACACAGACTCTTCACAGCTGTGTTACGGGATGAGTAGTTCTAACCATGAGTACACTTTGACCTTGATGTGTAAAAGAGTGCCTCTTTAAAATGTAATATCACAACTTGGACTGCACACTTGGAGATTATGAAACTTCCTTTTGGTTTACCAGTGTTGGCTGTGGATGGTGTGTGACCACCAAATGCACCATGTGAGGCCTTCAGGTTCTCTATTTAGTTGTGTCCGTTGAATAATGCAGTTTCTGGAATGTGAAAAGAGTTCATTCATCAATCCGTCCAGGGTGTCTCTTGGGAAGTTTCCATGTTCCAGTGATCTATTTTTATACAGACCAGGACGATTATATATATATATATATATATATATATATATATATATATATATATATATATATATACGGTATAACATTCATTTTTTATTGTAACGGATATACTGCTGCAGAAGAACACAGGTTTTTCCTATCAATCATTCCATACCTGCATTGTGCACTCACTCACCTCTTCCTTGCCGTCCTCTCAGCTCACTTCATTTGCCCTTTTCTGTTAAACTCTGTCTTACCTGCACATTTAAGAAGAATTAGGGCATGCTGCTCTACAAATAGGACCTGTCAGCACGGGGTTAAAACTGGAGGCTGCCACCCTAGTGATGAATCCTAGGCATGTCTCAAACACACACATCCACACACACATAACAAGACCACAGTCCACCCTCTGTTTCAGAAGTGTGTGTGATTAGCAGAGGAGAAGGGTGGAGCTTTTAACTCTTCAGCCTTTCTTTGTAAATAAGCAGAGAGCTGTGTGCTCGGTGCAGCTGCCTCTCTGAAGCGCGTGTGGAAGACCTTTTTCTGGCTTTTTAGGCTGATACTAGACATAAAGTATCAAGATTATCAGAGAGTTTTTAGCAATCCAAACCAGACAGGAAACCGGGTTGTTTCCCAGCTGCAGTATGCAGGGCTTCTTGTTGGCCCCACTGGCATCAGTAAATTGATCATCTATGTACTACTACTATGTAAAGGGATATTAGTCGCCATTATTTAGTTTACTCTGAAAGTTTATTCATCAACTGCTAAATGTCCCACCCCCTACACAGCTTAGTCACAATGAAATGTGGAGTTAGAGGTTCAAACAGTTTTTTACCAGTTTTCAGTCCTGGATTTTGTGGGCGGTCCTTAAAGGGTGGCTCGATGACACGCTGAGGCCACCCTGAGCATACCCCTGCACTCCTAGCAGAGAGATGGAGATGAATTCACTCACTCAGAGTGTTTCAAAGTTAGTCATGTCATTTTCTGAACTCATCTGACACGTTTCAGTCGCTTCAAAATAGCTGCATGATATATATATATATATATATATATATATATATATATATATATATATATATATATATATATATATATATTATGGCATGCCGTTCAGGAAATTAAACCTTTGAATATATTGAATGAACTCTGAATATATGGAATGAAACTCTGAATATATTGAATGAAACCTTGAATATATTGAACGAACTCTGAATATATGGAATGAAACTCTGAATATATTGAATGAAACCTTGAATATATTGAATGAAACCTTGAATATATTGAACGAATTCTGAATATATGGAATGAAACTCTGAATATATTGAATGAAACCTTGAATATATTGAACGAAGTCTGAATATATGGAATGAAACTCTGAATATATTGAATGAAACCTTGAATATATTGATTGAAGTCTGAATATATGGAATGAAACTCTGAATATATTGATTGAAACTTCACTGACGTCAGACCTAGCGGCAGTGCCTGCAGCCATCTTGTGTAACAGTCTGTAAAAGCGAAAGACAATGAGTCAGGCCGCCCGCAATCTAGTTGCAGCGATATTAAGCAATGAGGACATGATAAATACACTGGCGAATGCGTGTTGCAATCCTCCCGAAAAAGTTTGCTCAATTTTTAACCGTTTTGTTTAAAGTTTCGCCATAATCTCATTATGCACCTGTCTGTCTGTCCGCAGTCCGCTGTGTGAGTAACGTGCCCAAAGCTGACAATGTGTCGCGAATCATAAAATACGTTCAATACTAATATAAATAGACTTCACGGCTTCTTGTGTAATGTGTGGATGCTATAGCTAAAAGTGAATGACAACGAGTCAGTCCGCTCACAATCTCGTTGCAGCAATATTAAACTATGAGGACATCATTAACACTGCGTGTACGGGCCAAAATCCCCCCGATACCCCTGATCAATACAGTTTTCCTGAGAAGGAAGTTCGCTCCCTTTTAATCGTAGTAGACATAAAACAGGTGATTTAATGAAGGTAAAACAGTGAATGGCCGTGCGTAATGCTCTCTGACGCGACACTTCTCCGGGACTGGAGAAGCTGCTGCGGCTACAGGGATTTCATGAACTGAAAGAGAAGCTCTTCATATATTGTTTAGATACAACAAGCATCACCCGCATATATAGACCAATGCAGGGTGAATATTTAGTTTAGTATTGAACGTATTTTATGATTCGCGACACATTGTCAGCTTTGGGCACGTTACTCACACAGCGGACTGCGGACAAACAGACAGATGCATAATGAGATTATGGCGAAACTTTAAACAAAACGGTTAAAAATTGAGCGAACTTTTCTGGAGGATTTCAACACGCATTCGCCAGTGTATTTATCATGTCCTCATTGCTTAATATCGCTGCAACTAGATTGCGGGCGGCCTGACTCATTGTCTTTCGCTTTTACAGACTGTTACACAAGATGGCTGCAGGCACTGCCGCTAGGTCTGACGTCAGTGAAGTTTCAATCAATATATTCAGAGTTTCATTCCATATATTCAAAGGTTTAATTTCCTGAACGGGATACCATAATATATATATATATATATATATATATATATATATATATATATATATATATATATATAATATATATATATATATATATATATATATATATATATATATATATATATATATTAGTACAAAGCTCTTTGTGGTATTGTTTCTAGATGAGACTTTGGTTCTGTTGTGTTGATTAGTTTGGCAGATTTTGTTTGTCATCTATTTGAGTGACAGAGTAAGTGGTGGTTTGATTCCCTGCTCCTTCTGTCCACATTTCAAAACGTCAAGATCTTGCTTCAGCTTACCAATTATTCCTAAAATAAACTAATATATTGATATTGGGACCAGTGGGCTGTAGGCCAGACATTCTAATTACAATGCTAGTCATGTTTAAAGGTGTTTCTGTGCTCATCCTGCACAGCCTATCACAAGTAAATCATTTCAGTTTGTTAAAATTCAGAAACTTCAATAAATACCAGCTATTTTCAACAATTTACTATTACCTGAAATGATTTTATCTGGCTTGGTCTGCAGTTGCCTGAGTTATGTTGATGAAAGGAAATCAGCTTGGATTCTATTTGCACTGACAGAAGGTCTGACTGCTCCATCCCAACTCTGTAGCCACGCAGAGACTTTTCACTCTGATGTGTGACAGAAATGGTTCCATGTGTTGCTCTCTGTCTACTGTGGCTGTAATGAATCCACTTGTCATCAGTAACAGACCAGCCAGTGTGACATTTCACTTCACACTCCGTCTGCCTCCTCCCTTGTCGTCCTTCTTTTTGTCCTCCTGCTTTGTTTCTTTAACTCTTTAGCTTCCACCTTAGTCCCTTTAAGTGACTTACATCACATGTGCTCTGCATACATTTAATGCACGATGAAGGCGCATGTCGTTGGAAGAGGAACCATCGTGCAACTTCAACTGTTTTCTCAACATGTAGTCAAAGTGTGCATTTTCAAATAAAACCTGTGTGAACTATTCTGCTGTCAGTGATAATTGAAGAGGTTCTTCCAGGAGACTTTTCTGTTTCACACACTGTCTGTAATCACAGCAGAGAGAGGAGAGACACTGTGGATGGTTTGTTGGGTTTGGACAGATTTCTTCGTCTCCTGCAGGTTTCAAACAACAAAGCTTGCAAAAAGTTGGTAAAATATAGACAAATGTTTTATTTTCCATGGCAATACTATATATACAATATTTAATACTAATTATCATAGTATACTACTCCTGCTGTTCTTTCCACATGCAGTCTAAATTTAAAGAGAAAGAAATGTGTTTCTCTGTTTTTTGAGCTCTTCATCATTTTTTCCAGCTGTGAGATAGTGCACATCAATAGCTGTATAATGTATATAATGTATACTTTGAATACACTTAATACTTTAGGGGGGGGGGTTTGTAAGTGTTTTATTTTATGTAAAATAAAATTTATTGAAAAACTGTTGCTATGTCAAACTACATGCTACATATAAGCAACCCATATAAATTGTGCTTATGTATGAAGCATAACATTATTATATGTGCATGACGTGTAGGTGAAACAGGAGTAAAAACATCACAGATAACAAATAATAACACCTGCGCACTCTAAGCTGCAAATTAAGTTTGTGGACCTGATGGAGAGCCGGCTGGGTTCTGATGAGGATGACCACATCTGTGGTTTGGAGTCGCTGTGCAGGTGATGGTGTTTTCATCCAGTAGAGTTGAGAAGTGGATGGAAAAACTCTGACTGCTGCAACTGATCATCATTCGTAGACTGACAGATTACAGCAGTCGGACAAACATCATCCACTGTCCACAGTTCCTTCACAGCTCTGGGACCAGCCAGTCATGTTACTGTTATGGTCAGAATGTGTTGATAGGCTGTTTTTTATAACATATATGATGTAACAGAAGTTAGCTGTTTGTCACTGGAAGTGTGTGTGCTTTCATGTCCGTCCAAGCTTTGAAGTGAGAAGTCATGTAACATTGTCTTTGGGAAAAATCAATAGCATTTTCACTTCCAGAGCTCCGGGCACCTGAAATAACTCTCTACCCCTACAGATCTTACCCCTCTGCTGAAACTCAGATGTCAGATGTCATCAGATCTTGATAAATATGTTTTCTTTAGTGTATATTAACCAGTTTTCATTGGTTTAGAGTGAGTCCTTTGTATCTACAGAGTGAGTAACTCCTTCTCAATGGAGTGTGCCATGTTTCCCTCTAGAGAAGGCCTTTGATGGGTTTAGTAGCCATCGGATAGATTCTTCTACACGCTTGGAAGGGAAGTGTGAGGCGAGGTATTCAGTTGGTAGAAATGTGCAACCTCACCGTTAAATTCCAATAAATGATACACAGTGGTTCTTGAAAGATGTTCTTCTCCACAATATTCCCACAGTCTGCCTGTTTTATTTTGAAAACTAACTGGATTCTCTATGCCATCTCTGTGTCTGACTTCCCATTAGCGCGATTGGTCAAAAATAGAGCAGCGCTGCAGCACCTCTTACCTCTCAACCTGTATCACTCCATCGTGGTCGTACGGATAGTTAGTACTGTGGTGCTTCCCCTTGTGTTCATGTGGATAAAAGCTGACGTTCATCAGAAGAGATAACTTTATGATCAGTTCACAAATGGACATGTTCCCTTTCATTATTAGCCTAATGGAAGCTATTAATTCACATTTTGTGATTCAAAAGTCTGGATTGACAGTTGAATGAAACTCTCTTTCTCTCTCTCTCTCTCTCTCTCTCTCTCTCTCTCTCTCTCTCTCTCTCTCTCTCTCTCTCTCTCTCTCTCTCTCTCTCTCGCCTATGTCTCACACATGTTTAATTCACATCTTGATGGAAATCTCAGTCACACTCCGGCAGAGGAATGAATATTTCAGCTGCGTGCGGCCTCGCAACTCCAAAGACTTCCAACACTACAAAGACGGAAACTCTTCCGCTTCACCCACACTCGGTCTTGAAATATTGAACTGCTTGGCAAAAGCGTGAACCTGCTTTTTCTTCGGGACGTTATCCTCTGTGTGTGGAGTAATCGCTGTAATAAAGAATCCCCAAACTCCACATTATGCATGAAATGTGCTCTCTTTCTGACTGTGTTAACACAAGAGACTGAGGGACCTGAATTGTCAATGTGTCACACATACTTTTCACACCTGAAATGATCGTTATATAGAATTAACTGGTGAACTGTAATTGCTAAATACTTCTCTGCATCTAATGACATGTTATATTAGTTGGAGAGATGATGATGTCTTTGTTTCTTCTGGTGATCAGTGTCGTGTTGTTGATTCCTGACGGGCCTGTGCTAGATGTAAAGTCTCCGTCGGCCGGTGACAGATGAGATGTCTTTCACTTCATATATTATTCACAACCTTCACTCCTCCTTCGGAGAGGAGATCCAAAAGGACACAGGGCTGTCAGTATGTACTGAGTTTTCTGAAAAAGTTTGAACCAGACCAAACTTTGACTGTGAAGGCTGAGATAAACAGGACGCTATATCTGACTACGCAGTAGTCCTACATGGATGTGCAGTACTTTGTTTGTTCATGCATTCAAGAGTCTGCAGCCATAGTAGCAACTTAATGCACACTCACAATGACCATGCTTACAGGCTGATCTGATGTTTACCATGTTACCATGAGCACCATTTAGCATGTTAGCATTCTAAGGAAGATGGAATTGTGGAATGGTCTTCCGACCATTCAAACCTTTTACTCCTCATATCACATTCCCCCATTCACACACATTCATACACTGATAGCATTGGCTGCCATGCAAGGTGTCAACTGCAAATCTGTTTTGAAGGAGCTAACCATTCATACACTGATGGCACAGCCTTCAGGAGCAATTTGGGGTTCAGTGTCTTGCCCAAGCACACTTTGACATGTAGACTTCCCAGATACCCATGAAAAGTATCCAATCCAATCCAATCAGGGATTGAACCTGAACCACATCCAGAAGATGTTAAAACTTTTTTCAAGGGGGTTGCTGCCCCGAGCGAAAGACTCTAAGTATGTCATGGTTTGTTCACGAGTGACAGGAACATGGAGCATTAGATGGACCGGCGAATTGGTGCAGTGTCAGCAGTAATGCAGGCATTGCGTTGGACGGTTGTGAGGAAGAGGGAGCTGAGCAAGAAGGCAAAGCTCTCAATTTTCCGGTCTACTTACATTCCAGTGCTCACCTATGTTCATGAGCTCTTACATGCTGCACGCTGCACTGCTCATCAGTCACAGAGAGTTTATCCACCCTCAGTCTGCCTGATATTCTGCACATGCAAGCAGCTGTTTCTGGCATTCTGATCTGGTATTGAACACAACATGAATCATGCAGCACTTTTCTCTGAATGGTGGTAGAATTTTGAAGAGAAGATTCCAGTCTGGTTGTCATGTTAGGTGTACGGTGATGGGACATTTTGCACGCACAGATGTTATATTTTGTCTGGAAATTCTCATCACAAAACTCTCCTCTGTGCATAAGACATTTATTTGCATCTTTGCTATCATCCACATACTGTAGGGAACAGTGATGTCCTCTCAGTACCCTCACTCCGTGTGCTTACAGTGCATCTCCCTCAGCGTCCGTCACTGTACGGTGTACTGTACTGTAAGTTTCCTGCAAACATTCCTGACAGAATGTTACAATGTGCTACAGTTTTCTCCAAATCAGAGAATAGGAAGTGTTGACAAAATGTAATTCATGTGCTTGGAAAAAAAATCCTATCAAGCTCAGAATCGTGACATGAATATATCTCCATTAAGTCTGTGGTTTGGCCTCTAGATGTGGATCCAGATCTGTGGATCAGAACCAGCACTCAGGGTCACTGACTGTGATCTTTAATCAAAGAGTTTCGAGAAGAATCACAGGTAATGCTGCTCGTTTGACTGGAGTGTCGAAGTTAATTTTGTAATTTTCTTGCCACTTATTTTTTGCTTTAGAACGGCTATATTTCAGCATCATGGGTCATACAGCTGAGCTTCCTAACCAGACAGACTTATCATAACAATGTCAATTCCCAAATGATGATTGCAGGCAGGCAGCAGTGAGGGGAGCAGGGGGTCAAAGCATCAGTTCCCAGACAGTCTGCACATCCATTACTGTGTACACCAAATAACCTCTAATGGTCTGCTGCCGCTCCAATGTGTTAAAAAAAGTCCTCATTACAGTGAGGTCATGGTGGAAATGACAGACATTAGCAGGACACATTGGACCACAACATAATTCAGCAAATGGAGCCATTTTCTACAGACAGGGAGGGACTGCATGTTAATTCTGTCGAGGACGTTAATCGGAGCTCTCGCTGTCTGCCATGTTCCCTCCTCATTCTTTAAATAAAGATTCAAGTCCATATAATCAGACTTCGAGGGCTTTTCAACGTTTTTCCAAAGCATCGTAGAGGTAGGAACTGACTGCATTCGTGGTGCTGATTTTGTAATGAAGTCATTGGTTGATATCATAGCCTTTTATACAGGCTATGATATCAACCAGTGACTTGGACACATGGACATTGTGGTCCTAATCTAATTTCAACAGGTGAGTTGTTTATAAATTCATCCTCAGTACAGTTGTCATGAACGGGGAAATTAGCTACAGAGACCAAAACTGTTTTTTGTACCGACTGTGTTGCCATACGGGTAAGAAGATACTGAACTGTCCCAGCAGCATTAGAGTGGTTCTAATGTTTATGTTGAGAAAATAATAGAATATAATAGATACTACTTTAAAGGGATGTGAAGTTGTGTGTTGCATGGGCCAAAATCGTATTGCAGCCACGACGTGACAGAGACTACCCAGCAGGGTTTTGGCATGAGGCTGGGATTCCTCAGCTCCTGACCTGTGGCTCCGTCTGCTCCTTTCTCTCTTTTGGCCTCTCAGTTAATTGTCCTAAATGGTGCAGAATTTATTTAGCTCCAGGCACAGTTAGATTTATTTCACTGTCAATATGCAATGAAATTCATTAACTTTCTTCATAGATTGGGTACGGTGCTCCATGAATATGAAGTGAGTCCTGATAAAATGCATTGAGCTTTCATCTGAGACTGGACTGCAGTGTGTGTGTTTGAGGCGGCTGTAGCACCAGAGATGAGTTCTCGGCCAGAGCTTTGATGTGTAATGTTGAATTTCCATACAGTCGGAGACCCACGATTTGCTGTACTGTATCCACGGCCGCACGTGTTAAGCCAATCACTTTACAGGGATGACATAGCTTGGTGGAGATCATCACTTCTAACTTCATTTGGTGATTTTGGTGAAACTGAATCAGATTTTTAGACAGAATAGATTTGCTGCTTTTCCCTCTGATGTCCTCCAGCTGCTCAGCTTCAACTTTCTGTGATTTACACAGTTTATGATGGACAGAGGGCTTTAGTCTAACTACTAACTGCTAACTAACAGGACCAGGTTCAAGCACGATCTCTGAGACCAACAGGGAATAATGTTACACTACAGAGGTTAATTATGGACCTTCCTGATGGAAAGATTACTAATAAGATAACTGCTGAATGTTGTTTTCTCGGTCAGCAATGTATCTAACCAAACCAGGAGTCTGGAAACTGGCAAGATAACCTACTACTAAGATCCTGAATTCCCTGTTAGATTGGCCACCGCTGGTTTCAGAGGTTGTGTTTGGTCCCGGGCCCAGCCATGCTCACTCATGTAGCACTTACTATTGGCTACTGCAAATGCCAATCAATATTCACAAGTCCCTCCCTGTCTTCCCCATGTAAAAATGCAGACGCAAATAGCACTCTGCGCCCTGTTTCATTGCAACTTTGAAGAGCTACGGAGATACCCGAGAAACATGTAACACATAGTCAGTGGGGTGGCTGTAGCAGGTTGTTGGCGGTTCGATCCCCAGCTCTGCATGTCGAAGTGTCCTTAGGCAAGATGCTGAACCCCAAACTGTTCCTAAAAGCTGTGCCATCGGTGTGTGAATGTGTATGAATGGGTGAATGAGATATGTAGTGTAAAGAGCTATGAGTGGTCGGAAAACTAGAAAGCTGTTATATAAGTACAGTCCATTTACCATTTATACGCAGGTATACAGAGTATACCAACGCCTTTTTAAAGTCTGTGTTGGATAAACACACTTCTAAATCCCCTCTGATGCACATCATTTAGTGTTCTGCAGGCTCTGATTTATTTATTTTTTCTAGGATGGTGAATCATGACATAGATGTCAAATATCCGTCTGTGCGTCAGTATTTATTATAAAAGCAGCACTCCTTCTGTGGCTTCTGTGGATAATGTTGAGTCTGAAGTCAAGCAGCAGAAGTTAAGTGAAACGTGCAAATACTTTAAATATGATAAGCAGATTGTGTAAATGTGTCAGAATAGTCTTACACGACATAACACAGTGTGTTTATCGTGAACACATGAAACCTCAGCTCATCTGTAGCCACATCTGGATTAATGTGTGGCTGAGATATTGGAGGTAATGAAAGGAAAAATCATATACGTATCAGTCTGCTTCTGATATCTCTGTTTCTTAATTAGCTCATATGTCTAATGTGGTGGCAAACATAAAACAAATCCATATGGCGGTTATCAAACAGCATCTACAGTTATAAAAATATAAAAATCATCATCGTGTATCATCACTGCAGGCTCCAAGTCAAACCACAGCACTGTTCTCGTCTTCATCTGTAGTTTTTTGCCCTCTTATTTCTGATCATAATCTTTCACAAGATTATCTCATGTATAATTAGCCACCGCTGCGATGGCGGTTGATAAATCTGTCTCTCTAGCAGTCTGTTTTGTGGCTGCTGGATGCGAGTGTTTTTGCTCTAGTAGGAAATTATATGAAGTACCGACTGACCCTAATCTCACTTTAAAATGCTTTTACCGATGTCAGACTTGTTACAAATAGCGAGAACAGAAATGCATTTTGAAGGATCGATTTTGTTTTCGCGTCCTCGCACCACTGTGAAACATTTTGACACCCCTTTTACAGCCGTCGCAGCCACTGTATCTGTTGTGAGTTGCATTGTGGGTCAATAGTTTCCATTAAGACCGCACTGAGTATAAGGTTTGGCTTGTACTTCATTCTGTGTGTGTTTTTATTCACACTGCTCTCCCCATGTGTATTCCATTATGGACATTCTTATTACTTTCAACCAAATCCACGCCCACATTCTCATATCCCACACACACACAAACACACACAGTTATCATTTCCACTGTACTGTGTTCTTTTTTTCCGTCCTTTCTTCCTTCCTTTCCTCTCTTTCCTCTCCTCTTAATTTCTTCCCAACATTCACACACACACACACACACACACACACCACAGCAATACAGTATGTTAATGCCCCCGGGCTCTGTGGCTGTTATTAACTGAGTGTAAGACCACACACTCAAACATGGTGTGCTGGTCGTAAAGACAGGGGAACCTTGTTTATACTGTGTTTGAACTGTTGTATCTCTCAGTTTTATTGGCCCTGCTGAATGCCCGAGTTCAAATTTAATGTCACTGAAAAGCTGTTTTAAAAACTCATTTGAATAGGTTATATTGACAAAAAGATATGTTTCAGTGCTAAGCAGGCTGGTAAGCAGTCATAGACATTAGTCAAGAAGCAGTTACAGTCAAGGGAAGCTCAAATTTTATTACACATATTGTAGAAAAGTAATATGGGGGTGGTAAGAGTTTAATTTCCCTGGATGTATTACCGAGGGTCTGGATCAGAGCTCCTGCCAAACCCAGCAGGCAGCCGATGTTTACTGGAAACTTTCTGTGGCAAAGCGAATGAGCGATGCTCTGCACACCCTCAGCAGCAACTGTCTAAGTGCCCTTGGGCAAGTGTTTAAATAGTAATCCAACACTTTTTTTGAGTGCAGTGTTCAGAATGCATTTTTTGAATTTGTGAAGTGAGTGTGTTCAAGATCAAATAGTGTTAAGTTGCACTTGCAGAACATTTAAATGAATCATGAATAATAACTGAGATGGTTGGTACAAACTTAAAAACATGGCTGGATGACAAAGTCAGGGTGTGAGGTCCATACCAAATATCAATACTGTACATATTCTTCACAAACATAATAATCCATGCCATGCATCAAGTTATGTCCACCATAACACGTTGAAAAGACTTAAAATACTAAAGTCTGACATCCTCTTACTTCTACAGCACAGTTATTAGTCCCAGGCAAAGACTGGGAATCGCTGTTTACATAACTATAACTAGACTTATTTTCCTTTTGATTTCCCATCCTGCACCTGGTGTAAATTTACAAAAACTGAGAAAAAAAAAACAGTTGGACAATGGAGCCGAAACAAACACAACTTTTGGCCAAAGCTGTCTGTGTGCATTTTGAGGGCTGCAGCGATTTCTGTCCACTTTTTGACAAATTGGAAGGCGCCGTTCACATGATTGAACGCCAGTACTTGTACAAGCTGAGACTAAAAACCTATTATAATATTAAACATGTTTGATTTGATCAAACCTCAAGATGAGGAAAAGACAGACTTAAGTGTGTGCCACAACTCGAGTAAAACTCTGAGGTTTTATACCAACATTGAACTTTTGTTTGCAATAGTGAAATCATTTAAGCACTGTTAGGTGTAAGGCAAACTTTACTAAACTTTTTCAGTGTACAGTATATGTGCTGTGTGAGTGCACATTTTTCTGTAAAGCTACAGGTGGCCAGGAATTGCTGTGCCATGACATGAGACAGCAACCTGCTGTGACTGCAATGGTGGAAGCACTGAATTTTGGAGAGTGCATTGCCCATATTTGATCAATTAGCTTAATAAGGTCAAAATTGGCCACGATACCTACATAAATAACATATGAACAGAACATGTTCATGGTGTTACACATGGTGTTGGTTTTAGAGAAAAAGTACTGCCGCTTATAAAATTCTGACTTTTCTGAAGATGAATCCAGATAAGATTCTACTGTCAGATTGGTAAAGAAATCTCTCCAACAATGGTGGCAATGTACAGCGATCTTCCTTTGGATAGATGAACACAGGACAAAAGCCTCCCTATACTTAAGTGAAGTGGTTTGTGTAAAATATTAAGTGCTGATGTGTAATGGTGTGTTTTGCCTTTCTTTAGCTAATGTGGTTGCTGATGGTTGTGGGAATATTGGAGTGAGTTGTTTCATTTGCTGTTCTTCCTCCTCTGTCTGGCCTCAGAAGCTCATCTGGGGAGAAAAAACAACAACTGCATTACAGGACAATATTATAGCCTTTGTCATATTGAGTGGGAATAATATCCCCAACCATTTATTTTCTATAAGTACATGTCAGAATCTGAACCACTTTATTCACCAGATGTAATGAATACACTAGCATTTGTCTTGATGACAGTATTATGCTGCACAGCCAAAAGCAGACAGTGCATCAGTCAAACTAAAAGAAATTACTTTAACCAACAGTGTCCATGGTTCAGAAGTAAATTACATAATGCTTGGAGTATTTACTTTGAATGTATATTTTTGAAGGATCATTCTAGTTTATTACAAACACAGGATACTTCAGAGAGTGAGGGAGGAAGCTGGTCAATGAGACTAAATGTGAATGTAACATTAATGAAACTTTCATACATTACCTCAACCGTGAATATGATTTAAGTGTCATGTCAGATAGATTGATCTCATACTACTTAAAGGCATCATCAACCAGGCCTTTTGTTATTGTTTTGGTGTACAAGAGACCTGTACTGTAGCTTGACTGGCCTGGCTAACTAACACGAGTGCTTAGCTCACCACCTATATGGGGTGCTTCTCTAATTACCATTGCCAGTAGTCACTGTCACCAAGCTTCTAGCATCACCTTCTCTATAAGGACGACAATCATTTAACTGTCTCACAACCGAACTTTATATTTCAACAGAAAGTCATGAAAAGGGTGTTTCCTGGCATGTTTGACATCTTTTCCGGAGTTCCACAAGGCTACATCCTGGGCCCACTCCAAAGACATTTTTTTGCTGTCCTACACTCTCATTACTCTCTCAGTACTACAGTACATCTGGACTTTTAGACATTCCATCAATCAGAGGACACTGGAGGTGTTGTTTAGCTCAGTTGGTAGAGCAGCCGCCCCGTATACAAAGGCTCAGTCCTTGCCGCCGCAGCCCAGGGTTCAAATCCGACCCGCGGCCCTTTGCTGCATATCATTCGCCCTATCTCTCTCCCCACATTCCTGTTACTCTTCAGCTGCATCTATACAATAAAGCTTTTTAAAAAAAATCTTTAAAAAAAAAGAATTAGAGGACACAGTGGTCAGGCTTCTCTTTGTTCTGGCTCAGCTGTGATGGAATGGACTCTGGAATGGAAGGCAAAATAGTAGTGCCATTACTCATCTGCTGCCAAAGACACATTTTCTACGAGACTTTGGTTTATGGATAGTCACTAATCATTTAATCAAGGCAACAGAGTAGACTTTGTGTATGTTCAGATTCACCTTCACAAGAAACCACACAATAACGAACAATAAGACCTTGATGTGATGTGTGCAGGTTGTTAATATATCGATCCATCTTTGTTTTCAAAGTTTCTTTGTTTCTGTGTGCTGAATAATGAAAGTTGAGTGGAAACAGCAGATTTTAATTACATTTGTGGAACTTAACAAAGAGAGCACATGCCTCTGCAGAAAGGGATGAGGAGGAAAACATCATTTCATTTTAGGTTGAGTTCAACTCTGGACAGGTTTGACATGTAAATTTGTGTTTATTGAACCATTGTTTCTTGTTGACCTTTTAGCTCACTGAGTTTTGAACATACTGATCAAATACTGCTGTGTAGAACACCTGCAGCATGATGTGCAATTAGTCAAATAAAGGACAGGAGAATCAATATGTTTATATGAACAATGGGTCAAGTGACTGTGAAAGGGATTTCTTGCAGTGATGAACCCACAGAAAAATGATCACCAGCACTCAGCAGTTACCCCCAGCTCCCTCGTGGAATTTTAACATCTTTCAGCTCAACAAATAAAAGTGAACCCAACCGAACTTTTTGAGTCCTGACAGCTCTGACAGCTTTTCCGCTTCATCGAGACACATTTTATAATTACCATGGGCCATGACTGATGGTGTAAACACCAGACTACACATGAATGTTATTTAAACTCATTGTTACTCTATATTTAGAACGGATAGTAATGTAAAAAGGAAAGTAATAATTATGTACTTCTAGTTAATTACCGTCATTGTCAAGTTGTTCCTTAGAACACAGCAGCTTTGGACATCATTTCCCTGGACTCTGAGGACTTTGGTTGCCTTACACTGTGATGGTTACACTCCTGGGTGCAGATACTGTAGTGGCTTTGTGACCAATGTTTTCGTGACCAATGGCAATTTTATCACTTGCCTAGTGCTGCCTCAAAGTTCTTTTTCCTCGTAGAACCAAAACAAAGATAGATCAAAGTATTCATTTTGACAATTTCACAAAAGTTCATTCTAATTAATTAGATTGAACTTTTGTGAAGATCCACATTCCTGCCTCTTCTCTCCTTGATGAGACTATTTCTGTTCGCTTTGGGGTGCAATGGTCTGTTAAAGTAGATTTAAAGTTCATGGTGGATGTTCTCTTAAATCCTTTATTTATCTGTAGGGCGAATAAATCCAACATACAAAAAGAGGACTCATCAGAGAATTGAGCTGGGTTTTGCTCAGGGTTTCTGCCTCTTAAAGGAAGTTTTTTCTTGTCACTGTCGCCAAGTGCTTGCTCATGGTGGGAATTGCTGAGTCTCTGTTAATAATACTATAGAGTACAGTCTATTCTTTATGGAGGTATTATGAAAAAACTGTTATGACGTGGGGCTATATAAATAACAGGTTTTACAGGCTGGTGCGCGTGTTCTAACCCTCGAGGATGCATGTCTACTCTGTTTTACAAATAGAAGAAGTGGTGAAAAGTTTCGGTGGTCTTAACTTCCAGTTCCCCTACCAGAGAGCTAAAATGACTCTGATCCACCGTGTTGCTGTGCTGAGGCATCCTCCCTCTCTCTTATCTCTCCGTGTTTCTCCTTCTATCTCTCCCTCCTCTCATCTCGGCTTCTCCTCCTCTTCCTCGTACTAATCACAGCCAGGCTCGGGTGGAGCGGCGGGCTGCTGTGAGTGCTGCCTCGGTGCTGGGTGCATGCACGCAGCATGTCTGGGCGGGCTTTGATCCCGGTGCTCTCCCGGGACTCAGCCAGGAGTATTAGGCACTTTTCCACTCTTGTCTTCTTTTAATTAAGGGCCCATAATGAAAGCTGCACGCTCGGCTGCAACACATCACACACTCAGAGGAGGAGGAGGAGGGAGAACCCACCCTCCATCTCGTCTTCACATTGCATCCTTCTTCCCCTCCACCAGCCTCCTCTCTGGCACACTGATCCCTCTCTTTGGCCTGCACACTCCCACGTCTCTTTCTTCAGGGCTGTATTTGCTCTTTTTCAAGACTTTTATTTCTTTATGCTTCTTCTTCTCTCTTTCATTGGTCTCCCTGCTCTTTCTTTGATCTGTCCTTGTGCTCACTTTGTTTTTCAGCCTCCTCTAATAAAAGGAGTTTATTTATTTCAGCTTTCTTTCTCTTAAGTCTTGTAATTTATTTGTTCCTTCTTAAGTTCCTTGTACTTCTTTCTTTTGATTTTTACTCATTCTTTAACTTAATAAGTAGAGTCTTTGAATCTTCTATAAGAGGAGGATCCAGCACTGTTTCCTCTGTTCAAACTGGCTCAGGGGGCTTGGAGGAAAAGGAAGGAGGGCTGCTGTACTTTTCCTCTACAAGCCTGGGAAACTTAAAAGTTTTTGAGGGAAGGATCTGTGCACAGCTTGAGTAAAAACAGTTGCCAGCTCTGTGATTTTGGTGCAGTCACTCGCTTTCAGTCTCATGCTGGCCAGATAAACCTGACATCAAATGAGGGGAGGCCACAGAAAGGTTGTATAGATTGCATTGTACAGATCGTGGATGGATGTGGAGTACAGGAGTGTGTGGATATAGGTGGCCAGGATGCACACACAGAGCTCTGGAGAAACTGTAGACATGTTTCCATCCGACTTGTTTTGTGCTTGGCTTTTATGGAAAAGTCTGTACATTGATCAAATGTGATGTACGTAAAGCATGTGACGAAAACATCCATGACAAGACCAAAACATCACATGTGGAGTGATGATGCGACTGTAAACTAGTGTTCTTCATGCCTTTCATAGCTTGAACTTAAACTTGTGCCCTTTTAATGATGCTGTGTCTTTTCTTCTGCGGTGGTTTAACAGCACCGACCGATTAGTACCACTGTTGGACCACTTATGGAGAAACATGTTAATTTATCATTTTAGGCAGATTTTCTGGAAAATCACTGAATCTGGACAGAAACTCTGATGCTGTACCTACTTGGGGGCAACATTAGCTCAGTCTTGGCTTGGCTAAAGAACCTAAAGGTGGCCAGTTCCAGTCCAGAAGCGCCAGTTCTCGAGCACCTAACTGTTCCCATGGCGCTGCTATGTGGCAACATCTCTCCACATTTGTCTGTTCTTCTTTGTGTGAGTGGGGTTGTAAAAAAAAGAATTCTCCATTTAGGATTTAATAAAATAAATCTCCCTCTTCGAAATGAAGCATAAAGAGAGGTCACGGGAAATTAGCGGTGATGTAATCGTGGAGGGGGCATCAGAGATCACTAGGCTGTGGTCGTTGTCTGTGGATGTTGGACAGTTTCTTCCTCGGGCACAGGTTTCTTTCTACAGTGTGACTCAAGAGGGAAAGCTGGCTTTTAACTACATGCGGAGCGAGAGCCTTCAGGAGTCAGTCCTGCTGCTGGGAGAATTCAAAAAAAGGTCATTCACTATATGCTGAATTATCATTACAATGAGCCATGAATCAGCACTACATGACTCGTATTATTCTTAAGCTGACAGGCCTCACATTTATTTCAAGTTAATATCGTGGCCATTAATCATTTTCTCTGCTTCTCTCTAAGATCACACTGGTAGATTAGAACTGTGCATTAGCGTTGTCTGAGGCTGAAAGTTATTACACGAATAAGTAAGATGATATATAATATCAACTTCATTTCTCAGTCAGACATACAGAATGGTTCAGTGTTATCATTAACTCAAAGTGTCATCTTTTTTAAAAAATGGGAAGCTAGCTACAGGGACTAAAACTGTTTTTTTTGTACCAAGTTGGACACTTTAACATGGGGCCTTATGGAGGCTGACTCACTTCTGGAGCTAGCCTCAGGTGGACGTTTGAGTGGAGTGGATGTTTTTTTCGGCACTCCTATGTTGACTTGACAGAACACTGCACAGTGGTTTGTAATCCTCACAGAAAGGTTTTACAACTTTGTAAAGTCATCATGCTGGCAACTTTTTTTTATCTTTCATCACAAAGATCAAGAGGTAAACCGTGGAAATACAGCCTTCATGTTATAAAGTAATCTGCTGGGAATGTGTGCTGGCACGTATTTGATAGAGGTGTTCTTCCAGGAGTGTAAACATGATCATGTATCCTCTGGGGTTCCCCCCCCTGCCCCTCAAACAGCCACAGAGTCACAGGCTGTGGATGTGCTGCTGCCTTGTTTTTCATACGTTTTACTGTCCTCTCAGGCATTTACCTTTTTTTACAGTGTTGCTTGGACTAAGCACACCACAAAGTTTGCAAATGTTCAAAAACATGTTAAAAATCATTGTCAAACCTGAAAACAGAGGTCGAGATAGCCTGACATTTGCCCCGGATGTATTATTCTTTACTACATTTCCCACAATGCAACCTCTTTACTTAGTCTTCTTCCTGCCTGGTAAAGCTTTTAGGAAATGTATCTGACAAATTAGACCAAGCTGAGAGAACTCTGCTGACGTCATGAGGGGATCTTGCTGAGTCAGTGTGTGATGTGGGACTGACTGCTGGCCGTGTGCTTCTCCTCCTGGCTGCTCTGAGAACAGCTTCTCCTGCAGCATCACATCACCTTCAAGCCTATTTTTATTCATCTGTCTTTCTCTGCCTCTGACACGCTCGTCTCTGCTTCTGTTACCGTTCACGCCAAGCTCCGTTCTCTCACGTCTCCGGTTGCTGTTTTACAAGCCTCCCGTTTTTGACAGCTCCTCACCCCCTAGCTGTTTCTCAAGTTCTTCTGAAGTAATGTTTAAATAACTATTGAGTTTAGAGAATAAATGCCCTGAATAAGTGCTTTCCAAACTGGACTCCAGAGACCGTAGAGGACCTGGGGGGTGGATTTTGAATCCTCCTATTGTGAAAAAGTGGATTTGTGAATCTCATTTTTCGCCTGTTTGATGTATTTGAACACAATTAAAGGAGGTCTCACCCTCCTCCCCTGCTGTGCTCACAGATGTCTTTGTTACATGGGTCAGGCCGGCATCAGAACACTTGGGAACTCTTGGACTGAGTGCTTGTTTACATGCACGAGTAGTGGGCATGTTAGTTTGTGACCACAAGAGGGGGACAAAGCTCCACTGGTCTACACTACATGGCTTAGGTTCAGAATCAGACAGGCTTCAGGTGCCAAGTACAGTAACCGTAGACCAGGCACCTTCCCAGGGTGTATTAATGAAATGCAGAGGGATGACTGGATGATCTACTGACGACTTCACACACTGACGCACACTGAACACAGATATATCAGATAAAAGTGAGCAGTGAGCTGCCTCATTTAGCAGTCGTCTACAACAGGGCCTCAGCCACAAGTGTGAGACGTCCAGAAGCACTTTAAAGCACAATGTACGACACAGAGCCTTGGATAACTGGACTTAATGGTGGATGTGATGAGCCCGTTCCAGTTGAATGTGTTTGGCTCCGGCTTGAAAATCACTAAACATTTATTGGAGATCTATTAGCTGCTCTACGTACACCTTGCCAAGCATTGTTTGTTTACTGGTCCCAACATTAGTAGGAACACAACAACCCCCCCTCTCCAACTCGTACAATAAAATGCCTCTTAACTTTATTCATATATAAAGGTCCAGTGTGTCAGATTTAGGGGGCTCTGTTTACAGAATATAATATTCATAACTGTGTTTTCATTAGTGTATAATCACCTAAAAATAAGTTACCTTAGCATGAGAATTTTATATCTACAGACGCTGCAGGTCCCCTTCCAGATTCTGCCATGTTGAACCGCCATGTTTCTACAGTAGCCCAGAGCAGACAAACTAAACTGACTCTACAGGAGGCTTCTTGCATTTCTTTGCATGTTTTGGCCACCATAGTTTCTCCTTTACGCTAGGAAGAAGGCGAGGGTGAGGCAAAATCTCCCAACACACCCATAGGATCACATGTTTATTTTAATGTTGTGTGCTGCATCCAAAAGGTCAAACACACGCACACACAGCTCCACCAGAGCTGTCTGAAAGTTTAATCCTGTTCCCTCTGGAGAGTTTTCAGTCCCGCAGTATTTGCAGTGGCATTACAGCGTGTTGAAACCTCTTTAGTCAGTAAAGTCAATCTTTGAAGCATACATCAGCATGGTAAAGAAATCACCTGGGAAGCCTACACGTCATTTCAAAGGCCACCTGACAGGGACCCGTAGAGGTCTGTGCTAACACAACTCTCTAGATTACAGAAAATAACTGGTCCAGGTGGGTGGTTTTATGTGTACATGCACGTTCGGAGACACCGGAGCTGATCTGTGTATCGATGTAACCATAGCGATGAAGTGCCCGAACAACGAGACAGAAAAAATCTATTTCCAGTCAAAATCAGCAGGAAGGAGGCATGTAGAAACACGTTTGTGGCTCGCACTGCTTCTATGTGCTTTATTCCAAAGATAATGTGCACAAGTTTACTTAAATATTGGTATGGGCATGTCCGTATGCAAACCTACATCCTTGCGTTGTGCTATGGCTGTGTATGCATCATGTATGTTTCTGCCTGTCCGTTCAGACAGCTGTATGTGGCTGACTTGTCTCTTCATCCTTGTCGAAACGTCAGAATATCCGGAGAACACACAAATAACTCAAATGCAGGAGTGAAATTCTGAACTTGCTCATCATGACCCCCATAATATTGGTACACAGTTTAAACAGAAATAATCCAGTGTTGGTTAACTGATGCATTCACCTTGGACACATCTGTGTTTGAAATGAAGCAGTTTTATTTGGTCCTTATGATCCCTCTGTCAAACTGCAGTGTGATGTGTCGACTGTGGAGTCTGTTTGAAGAACAGAACATCATCATTGTTTTGGTGTTTCTTCTGCTCTGAGTATCGTCTTTCTTCTCCCGTCTTTACACTTCATTCAGAAAGACGTCTACGCAGACATAATGTCCCGTGGAGACATTCTTCATCCTCTCTCTCCTCGTCCTTCAGTCTGCCATCATTTGTCTGAGACTCTGTTGCTCTGCACAGAGCAGTCACTCCATTTATTTGAGTCCAAACATATTTCAAAAGCAGCCTGTCAAACCATTTATTGCAGCAAAGATAATCATTAAGTTGTATTATATTATATTATAATATTCCAAATACACAATACAAATATGCATGAAAGGCTAAATTCAGGGCGAAAACCTTTCCTATGATTGTCTTCATAGGAGATTATGACACCCAAAGTGTGACTGCTGCTTCACTCTGTGGAGGTGCAATATAATAAGAACATCATCCTGTTTATGAAATCTATTCAGCGTTTCTGTCAGACATGTCTTTGAGTTGAAGCTGTGCACAGCAGAGTGAGCTGTTAGACTGCAGTTGCAGGGCTGTATGTGGGGGGGGTAGTGTTGAGCTTAGTTTGTGATCCATCCTTGTTAGAGACTCACGGGGTGGACATAATAAAAGAAACACCTGTGTGAGGTTTTAAAATCCAGCACAGAGGTGTTCAAGTCTGTGGCTGCTTCACAGTGTGTCGGTGACAGTACGGGATTACATCATCGGGTGTGGCATTTGACTCGAGGTGATCGAATGTTAAAGAACATTTGATTCAAGTCATTTTATTCATAAAACTCAATATCATGAATCACAAATTTGCCTCACAGGACTTTGTGATCTATTCAGCACCTGACACCATTTATCCTGAGAGCCTCGGTTCAAATAAGGGAAAGTATCACAGGAGGGTTCCCTCTGTCAGGACAGACGGACATGCAAGAGACGTGTAAAGGATAAATCGACATAGTGAGATGACAGTATGGATTCTATAGATAGACTGTAAGCACGTATGAAGCACATGGAGGTGTCTTCTTGATTTCTCTTCTGGTGAAATGAACTCGTGTTGCAATGATTTCAAGTTAAAGTTATGTTGTTAAAGTGTCTCCAGAGGAATCAGGGTGAAGTCTGAGAAGAAATGTGCTCATGTGATGTCACATTTCTTGCTGTTACTTACTATCTAACTTAGCGTTTAGGAGCTGCTGTAACAAACACGCAGGGATTAATAAACGTTAACTACTAGTTTTAAAAAAAGGAAACAAATCTCTTGGAAATCTGTACAGTCGAGTGAATTGTGTTGCATTGTGGGTAATATAGTTGCCAGGTTTTGACATGAAAGACGAATGCGTAACATTAAAACGAGGATATATGAAGAATGTTTGTGTGAGATTCAGACAGGATCTGGTGGAAACTGAGGTTTTTCCATTCATTCCGGATCCTGTGTGAACGCTGAGTCCTGTGTTTCTAAGACATCATGTCCACGCTGTCATACTGAGCTGATCATTGCTACTGTTGCTCTGTCCAGTATCCTAAGCTCACTGCTAAATGACCGTCTCCCTGTCCTTTTCTTCCATGTCCGCCCGCTGCTCGTCACCTCCTCATCAGGTAAGTCTTTGGCTTTGAATGCGTTCGCCTGTTTCACTGTTTAACAGGCTGGTTTCTGCCTGGGTGCTCACACCTGGTGCATGCTGGGAGAGAAACTGTGTCATTGTTTGCAGTCGTTTTAGTATCTATTTATTTATTTATTTGGATCCGAGTCACACTTGTGTTGAATGTGTGTGTGTGTTTGTGTTTGAAGCTCATGGCCTCAGTCTGTAACTAAAAGGATATTCTTCCTCACTTTATTTATTGCATTAGTCATGAACCAGAGCTGCCCCTCCACCCGTCCACCCCTCCGCCCTCCTTCTCTTCTCTCTCTCTCTCTGTGACATAATCCATCTCTGTATGTTGGTCTAAGCCTCCTGAATGTCACACTGCAGCTTTCTACTGTCACATCTCAAGGTTCCCCATCACTTATTGAAATAAACTCAAGCAGTGTACACTTTCTGGGTTAGAGTGTGTGTGTGTGTGTGTGTGTGTGTGTGTGTGTGTGTGTGTGTGTGTGTGTGTGTGTGTGTGTGTCGTCTTGTTGTTTTTGGATTGTCTCAGATTTGATGGGGCTGATGGGATGGATGTCTTGATGGACGAATGAGGAGATGGATGAGCGGGCAGATTCGCTCTGGCAGTTTTTCTCTTCTTCCTGCTCCCTCCATCACTGGAGCGTCCACCTCTCTCTCTCTCTCTCTCTCTCTTCTGTTCTTTATTTATCTCCATCTCGCTTTCTTCTTCTCTCTGTTTGGTATGCAAACAGTGTGTGTGTGTGTGTGTGTGTGTGTGTGTGTGTGTGTGTGTGTGTGTGTGTGTGTGTGTGTGTGTGTGTGTGCGTGTGTCTGCATGTGTGTGTGTACGCTGGTCTATGCATGTGTGCTTGCAGCATGTACGTACGTGCGTGTGTGTGTGTACAGACAAAGTATGTGTGGAGATGGGTAACCATGACAACAGCAGCCTGAAGTGTGAGGGCTTGTGGCGGCACAGCACAGTGCCCTCTCTCTCTCTCTCTCTCTCTCTCTCTCTCTCTCTCTCTCTCTCTCTCTCTCTCTCTCTCTCTCTCTCTCTTTCCCTCTACAGATAGAACATGTCTCCTCCTCCCTTTCTGTCCATACATCCATACACCACCTCCAACATTTCCATATGGACAAAAGTATTCGGACACCTGACCATTATACCAACAGGGACATTGTATTAAAATACATATACTTCAATATGGAGTTGGCCCACACGTGTTTTTGTGGAAATTTGTGCCCATTCATTCTGTAGAGCATTTATTAGGCCAGGCACTGATGTTGGACGGGAGGGCCTGGCATATCATATGCATATCATTATCCTTCCTCAAACAGGACAGGGACAACCAAATACTTTTGTCCATATTGTGCACATATAGATATATATTGCTGATGGCCCAGGTAAGTAAAACCCATGGAGAGTTTTAAAGATCAAAATTCAAAATTTTGCAAACCTGGTGCTTACATTACCCATAATACAGCTTCACCAACAGCAGTTTAGTTAGAGATTTGGATGTGTTATGCTAGTGGTGGCTAATGTAGCCTGGTGACTATGGGTTCATCATTAGAGGACATTTGTCAGCCGTCATACAGGTCCCTCTGGAGACACAAGCTACTTCTACTTTATTTTCCCCTTGTTACACCTCAGCGGTGTTGGTACAGTAGGGTTGGGTATCATACTGGTGCCTAAATAGTGCCTGACTAGTAAAATAACAAAGAAACCCAACTGAAATACAACAGTTTAACACCAAACAGTTGGTGTATTAGCAACAGCTGAATAGATTTGAGTGTGAATGTGGTTGAGTTGTTTTTTTTCTACAAGCTGCTAACCTGAGGAAAGGCAGCTGTCAGCCTCATCATAAACACATATGGGGAGTCATCATGTCACATCTAGTGTTTGTTATCAGTGCAGCCTGTCGCCAGAGGCAGGGTCACTCAGGCTGAGGTGCTTGGCACAGGGTACCATCATTAGTCGGGTATGGTTAATAATTCTGCTTTTAATCCAGATCCTTGCCAGCCCACCTTTACACGCAGTTGTTTGAGGTAGCCACTAGCTAACTGTGCGCTACCTGCTGCCATAACCATGCAGAGTGACTGTTGCTGTAATCCAGTGACGGCACGTTTAGTGATGCCTCTGTTGCCTGTAATGTCCGTACCAGATGGTAACTGGTGAGTGGCAGCAGTAACAGATAGGGTGCATCACTTGAGCATCCCTCAGCCTCTTCCCAAAACCAACTATAAAGTGACCCAGTTTGGCAGTGCTTTGCTGCTGCCTCCAATGTCAAGTGTGTGTATGTGTGACAGAGAGAGAGGAAGAGAGCTACAAGTAGAGCAGACCAATAGCAGTTAGTGAGTTGTGGAGAGACAGCTGCAGCAGGTGAAAACATCTGTTTTTCTCTGTCCGGCCTTCCCAGGAAACCCCTGTGGTCACGGTAAGCTCCGGACGCGTCCTGACTTAATGTGCTCCTGTTTAGTTAACTGCTTGATATTCAGTCACAGCACAACAGCTGCTTTCCTCTGCAGCTCTTCTGGAAGCTGCAGGACGGAGTGTGCTGTGATACCGGAGATCCGTTCCAGATGCCACTTAGACTTTGATATTTTTGATGTTGGTCATGTGTTGACATGCAACATGTATGCACCTGTGTCTGTAAGATATGTCAAGGTTTATGTTTGTCCAACCTGAGGCACGTGAGGAAGGTTTCAAGAAGCTAGAATAGTTTTTGCAGAAAATTCTATTTATATAATCTTTTTGAGGCTAGCAATTGTGTACAGTCGTCCCTCGCTATAACGCGGTTCACTTTTCGCGGACTCGCTGTTTCACGGATTTTTTTGTGTGTCATTTTGCATGCTTTTTTTACAGCGTACAGTATGAACGCGCATTGTGTTCTGCGTCCTAAATTGGCTAAGGGAGAACCGCACATGTATTCTGCGTCCTGTTTAAGGGAGTACTGTACAAAATGCGTGTAAAAAGGTGTATAAAAGTGTGTGGTTAGGGGTTTGACGGCCTTAAAACATGTATAATAATTGTAAAACTTACTTTGTGGATTTCGTTTATTGCGGCTTATTTTTAGAACGTATCCCCCGCGATAAACAAGGGACCACTGTACATATATGTGGGAATAAATCAAGATAATGTTTAGTTAATTATGCAATGAAATGTATACATACATTATTAATGTTCTGTAACTCCCTAAATCTTATCATATATGTTGAACGTTTCCTTTCAGTGAGGAAGCTCTGCTGTGCATGAAACTCATTGTTTAGGTTGCTGCAGGAAGAGAAATAAAAAGATTTCACTCTTTTAGCTCTGATGTTGGTCTGCACCGACTCCTAAGGAAAATATTCAATTCAATTTCATTTATTTTCTATAGCTCCCATTACACTTCCCATATAGATCAAATCTATATCGTACTCTACAGAGGTCTAACAGTTCCCACCATTAGCAAGCACTTGGCCACAGTGGAGAGGAAAAGAGTAGGAGAGACTCAGAGTAGGGGTTCCATCTCAGTACTGAAAGTACAGGTTGTAGTACATTTTGTTAAGTTTGGCTGTTAAAACCTAAATAAACAATAAAGTTATAGAATGAGATTTGGGAGAAATAGAAGAGATGTGGATAGAAATGAGGTATGGCGGTAGGTTGCTTTTGTCACTGATGTTAGTGATGTTAAGACCTGAAAACTCAAATAAACACCTCACCTCACCTTTTACATGCCCCAGTTAACAGCTGCTTCGAGTGTTGTTATTAGACTTTTAAAATTGGATGAATCTGTCCTCTCTGACACGCTGTGACACTATGAGATACACAGTGGAAAAAACCCAGCAGTTTATCCGACCACATGCCCTGCACACACTCACTCTGTTACTCAAAGGGCTTTGCTGTCCAGCGGACTGTTACATCTGTGATAGTGAAGCGTCTTCAATCAGTTTTTCCCCAAAAGTGTTATCACCATGCATACAACAGCCCCTCTCTAGAACAAGACAAGCTGTACTGGAAACAAGCACATTTATCTTTCTGCCCCGCTAGTGAGTTATTCCAATTTTTGGGAATAATTCAAAACAGACAGATTTTTCTCACTCGCCAGTTACCACCTTAACCAGTAATTCTGGTTAAGGTGTCAGTGGTCTGAAGATGAAAAACGAAAGAAGCAGAGAAGAGCAGTCAGCTTCCCCTGGGTGAATAAACCCCTGATGAACCAGAGATAGATCCAAAGTGACCCCCTGCCAGTGTGTGTTTCATCTCAGTAAGATAATGATGTCATTCATCAGGCTGACACTGAGCTCCGCACAGAGGGATGGAGCTGCCCGTCCATGTTTCTACATCTCTGACGTTCGTCTGTCTCAGCTGCATGAGGAACAAGAAAACTTCCATTTAGAAACAGCACTGTGTCCCCGTCAGGTACACTGACTATATTATTGAGTGACTGACCAACCTTGAAGTCAGTCATTTGAATATTCTGAATATTCTGTGTTGCAGCAGATAATTATACCCAGTCAGCTATTGACTTTCGATGGTGTGTAATGTAACCAAGACACGTGCTTTGCTAATAGTGGCTAGTCCAACTTGTAGTGTCTCGGCACGGCCCGTTTTCTCAGTTGCGTCTTCCTCTGATTTGCTCATGTTTTGACATTTCTTCTGTTTCGGGTTGTTCTTCGACTTTATCTTGCTTTTTGATGTTTTTCTAGCCTCTTGTTTTGCTTACCCCACTCATACCTCAATTTTTTTATCAAGTTGCACTTTGTTTTGTGGGGGGGTTTCAACCGGCTTAGGTGAGCTACTTAACTATGCGTCCACTCTCTCCGCCAGTTTCCTGAAACAGTTGTACCAGAAGACATTTGCTAGAATACAGTGTTGCAAAGGTTTTTTATTTGTCACAATGCCAAATTTTAGTGGATGTCATCTATGCAGTCTAACACAGGGGAGTCCAAACCAGGCCGTACTTTTTGACATGCCTGGCCTACCATGTCAAGAACATACCTAACATTAGCATGTAACATTTAGCACTTTCTGTTTATGTTTTGTACAGAACTCTCTGAAAGCTAGTGGGACAGTGGGCAGGATTTCAGCTGTCTGCACTTAATACATATTGAGTTGTCAGTTTGCTAGGCACACCTAGCTATGTCAAATTCAGTACTGTATACCAGCATATCCATTTGCTGCTTCTGTTACCGGCACCAAACCTATGACCACAGCAAAGGCTAAGAAGCATTGTGTAGCATGAGTTCTGCCGGCCGACAAGGTTTTTTATTTTCTTTGCAAAGAAAAGGTCAATCAACATGCAAGCAGTCAAAGATGAAGAAAGACCCCGAGCATGGGGATACATGAGGAACACCCCCCCAGAGTATGTTTCACATCCCTTTGCCCCAGCCCCACAGAGAGTGTTTCCACACCCTTTTCCCTGTTGCAGGTATCAGCGCCGACCTCTTTGTGTGTTTAACACCTCGGCTATCCTGCAGGATCTTGTGTTTAGGTGCAAGTTTGAGTCTAGACATCACAATTTAAAACACAAAAGAACCTGGTATCTTGTGTTAGGAATGGGGAGGTTGGGCGTCTCAAGTGGCTGAAACAAAGAAATTGAAATTACAATTACAACTTCCACTGTGAAAGATGCAGATATTTGTCACAAACTTTGTTGACAATTGCAAATCTCGATTGAAAAAAGGGGCCGTTCCAGCTTGCTGACTGAGGCGAGGAGGTGGATGGGAGGGTTTCGGTTATACCACGCTATTTTCACAACTGACAGCCGACTGACGCGTGAGCACACACACACACATATACAGAGATAGAGAGAGCTGTAAGAAGTAAGCAAGACGAAATGCTGTGTTTGAAGGAGAGGCGGTGGAGCCATGAACGAAGGCAATATTAGCCTACCTGTCTTTCTGTCTGCCTTCATCCACCACCTCCTCCACCCACAGAGCTGGGTGTGTAGAATATGGGTGCTGAAAGCTCACTGAGGTGAGAGCGGAGCCGCTGTTGGCAAATTCTGCTCGGAGTGCTGAATCACATTGGTGACACTGTGTTAAAGAGGGATCTCCATGCTTCCTCCTGCATCACGGGTACCTCTCTGACTCTAAATCAACTATCTCACTCTCTCCAAATTCAGTTTTTAGTACCAGCACAGCTCAGCTCACTCCAATTCCATCAGCCTCACCTTTAATTGACACTGTGAAATATCTCCTTCTCCACCCCTCTTCCTGCTGCTCATCTGTTCAGCCAGAAAGAGGATTCAGCTGAATTACTTCAGATCAAGCGCACACATGCAGTAGATTCAGATAGAATGCACGAAATGCATTATTAACCCATTCACACTCAGGCACTTCTGGTTTTAGGTGGATGGGGAAAAAAAACCTCAGAGAAGAAGCAGACCGAGTTGTGATTGTTCAAATTGTTTCAGCAGGTGTTTCGGGATGCATTCTTGCCAGATGCTGAAGGATATCCAGTGGAGATGACACTGAAATTACACTAAAAATAACCCTAAGATATTGTACAGTTACTGTAGTACGATGTGCAGAGTCAAACCAACAATCAGTGTAACCTAAACCTGACGTGTCTTCTTCCTCTGTGCCATACACATAATTTATTTTGACTTTGTCCCACACACACTCAGTCCTGATTAATCCACCACTAAAAATAGTCCCTAAAAATGCACCAATTTTCTTCCTGTTCCTCCTGAGTAACGTCTGCTAAAAACAAAAGTGAGAAGCAGTTTGAGGAAATTACTGACACAGTAAGTAAGTCAGACAGTGCTGAGAGATGGACGATTTTAGTGTTGCTTTGATTTTTGAGGGGATTTGTTGTTATTAAGAAAACTCTAGAATGACAGCAGACTTATCTTTTAAGTACGTTTAATCATTGAACTTTGAAAGAAAACTGCCAATAATTCTAATCTCTGATTTTAGAGAACCTTTGATCTGCTTCATGAGAGCTTTGGGCAGGATTGCAATGCATGATGTAATAGTTATAAAGTTAGATAAGTTATTAAGCTTTAAATAAACTCTTAAAACTTAGAAACCACAGCCGCATCTTAAAGATTTGACCTGAATGGATCACTCGTCCAGTGAGATATTGTGCATCTATATGTGTGACCTACATGGAGCAGAACCAGAGATGGTCAGAGATTTGGGTATGTTATGCTTGTAGTGGCTAATGTAGCCTAGGGCAACTAGCTCCATTTATTTAGCAGCATCCGTTGCTGGCTAAAGTGAGTTCACTTGAGGACATTCATCAGCCTCATCTGCAGACAACACAAGCAGGCATGGACTGTATAAAACATGGATGTAGTCTCTGTGAAGCTCAGTGTGTTGGTTCTTGTCCTCTCCATCTTGGCCACCTCTCTATATGTAGATGTTGCCATGATGAATGAATTATCATGTTTCATGCTGCTGTGAGGAATCAAAACATGAGAAAACATATTTTGCCATCCACCTAATTTCTGCAAGCAACACCACCACAGCGCTATAATCTCTCCTTTACCTTGCGATTGAGGTCAGCGCACACTCACCGCTTTACTACGGAGGTAATCATTTCCCCTCCCTTCCCCTCGTTCATTATCTCATCCCTCTCTCCTCTCCTCTGCTGGTGTGTCCCTGCAGCGTGGGCCATTAATTCACCACCTCAATTAGACCGAGGTTTAATGAAGACGTCCAGCCAATATGATTACGTAATTAGCTGTGCGTTACCTAAGGAAAGTAGGGAAGAAAAAAAAAGTGGCTCCCTGCCTGGTGCACAGATGGGTCGAGACAGAGCGAGGGAACAAGAGCTTTATGTAGGTTAAAGAAAGAAAAAGTCTGATTCCTGCTGACGCTTCCAGAAAGAGGCTGCAGCACCGACTCTATAGAAACACCGGAAGATGTTTTTTATTGTTGTCATAAGTTTTTAAATTTCACGTCTTTGCCCCAAATTAGTCGGTAGTAACATTTTTAATGTGAGCTGAGCGCTGCTGTCATTAAGCTGATGATTTGATGTAACTGATAGTTGGAGATCGCTGTGAGATGACCAAGCAGCTGTCAGTAGACTACACTATGGATTTGTCAGCTCGACGGATATTTCTCCATTTCTTCCGTTTCTCTATGAAATATTTTGTACTCATGCAAGTTGGTGTTGTTGCTTTATTTGTTGCAGAATGACATTTTACAAAAGCCAACATCTGTTGTTTGGCTATTGTAATCCTTTAAATACATACACATATGCAAATTTAACATCCCTGCAGACTGTTTTCCAAAGCATGTCATCGGTTCCAGTTGATCTCAACGTACAGAGATTTTGCTCAAGATAAATAATCCACCACGGGGAACATTTACCCGCCGTTATTTTTATGTCAGAGTGGTGCCACGTTATGTAACACAGCTGCAGGAAAACACTACATCGACAGCTCATACATGTTGGTGTGTTCAAGGACACATTAACATCGGAGAGAACTGTTGCAAAGCCAGAAACGAGCCACGTTGACATGCACCACTGCACAACTGCTTTTTCAAATGAAAAGCATTACATTTACATTTAGTCGTTTAAAGTGAGCAATAAGTACTACTCACAAAGAATCAAGGTCCGGTTGTAAAGGGGAATATATTCATCATTCCCAGTTGTTGGTGCGTTGGAGAGCATGAAGAGCTGAATAGCTGGAGGTCTGCAGAAGCTTTGCTTTGCTCTGGTAGGAACTGGTAGGACGTTCCACTAACGAGGAACTACAGAAAAGTTTTTATTGCCCTGAGCGCACAGGTGGCAGAGCCAGACCTCAGTGGTCGTAAGATAATATATGATTGTATAATAGCATTCAAGTAGGTGGGTGCAGAACCAGAGACTACTCTGTAGTCAACATTAGAGATCTGAATTTAATGCGGGCTGCTACAGGTAGCCAGCAGAGCTCGATGAGCAGCGGGGTAACATGCGAGTTCAGCACACACTCACTGCTTTACTACGGAGGTAATCATTTCCCCTCCATTCCCCTTGTTCGTTATCTCATCCCTCTCTCCTCTCCTCTGCTGGTGTGTCCCTGCAGCGCGGGCCATTAATTCACCACCTCAATTAGTCGGAAGTTTACATTACAGCCTGTATCAGGAGCTGAGTAGCAATTATGTAGGATTAATACATCTGTGGGCCCATACTGTATATAGATTCCTGTTTTTAGAATTCATGGCCATGGCATAGATAAACAGCATAACACATAAGTCTTCATATGGAAGCGCACGAGGAAATTAAAGTAAAAGTACATTGTATATTTAGTAATGTAAACAGTACAATAGTAGAATATGATCTGTATGTCATCATAATAATAAATCAAAACAAAAAAATAAAATCTCATCCTGATTTATATGAAACTCATATTGATCTTTTTTCTTTTTCTGGAATTGCGGCAATAAGCTGCTGTGCAACACAACACAACATGTTACTGATCCAAGAAGGAACAGACAGACGGTGGATACACACTCTCTGAGGTTATTATCCCGTTCATATCTTCTTTGACATGTCAGGAAAGTCGTAGTTAGTCTGAGATGTCAGAGCGTTCTGAAAACATCACAAAGGAAGCATCACAACAAAGCAGCACTGACAGTTCTTGCTCACAACTGCTCTCAGTGATAAGCTTGATGAAAAATAAAATAAAAATAAGGTGACAAATTGATTTTGAGACTAAACTGAAAAGAAATGAAAGCAGTGTGTGCCTGGAAGGAAGATTTCAGTCCAGGTACTGATGAATATACTAATGGTGACATAAAAACAGGTGTATGTGTGTACATAATACCCAAATACATGTATGAGCTGAAAGTTCTGTGTCAGTCGAGCGCTGATCTGCAGTCAGCCTTTGTCATCCTCCAGCTGTAAAAGGCAGAAGGATGATAGACGGGCTTTGTCATCTCTCCTGACATTTGTGTGTGTGAGCAAGTGTGTGCTTCTCACATTTGGTGACCTTATGTATGGATGATTTGTGCCAGGCATCCTTGCCTCTGACTCTGTGGGTGTTTGCTTTAGAGGTAGGTGAAGCACTGAGGCAGTCCTGCATGCCATTCTGCCACATCTAACCATGTGTCATTTTACAGTACAGTGCTCAGCGCGGCAGCCATGTTCCTCTCTGTCCTGGCTAGCTCAGTGCACACTCGTGACCCGGTGCGTCATGTGACAGGTACGAGGAGGAAGGCCTCCTCACAGAGTGATGGCTGCCTGTGATGTGAGGAGCAACGTTAAGCTCTTCACTCATGTAGAAATGACTTCCCAGAATCCCTGTGAGGCATGTATGCATGCTTCACAAATACCAGTTAGAGTGCTCTACTTTTTATTCAAGCCACAGTGCACACACACACACTAATATGAATGTTGAGGATGTAGTACACAACAGTGTTCACGTGTCAGGGTGCTGCTCCATGAACTTTCAGTCAGCTACATGTCTCACTGCGAGCTGAAAGAGACTTAGTTTACTGACTGAAGCTCATGTTATCCACGTGGACCAAGGGGTGCTTGAATAGACCCTAGCAAACCAAAACGCTTTTACTTCCACATCACTCAAGAAAAATTACGTTTTTGACATTCACACACAGACCTGTGACAGATTGGAGCTGAATACATGAGTGGCCGATTAAGTTCAGATGCTACAAAAAAATGTTACTCAGTCATGGCAACAAGTATAATTGCTCTCCATCCATGTTCAAACCTGAGAATTACCTAGATTTAAACAGTGTCGGTATTTAAGTTCCATTTGTACTGAAGTAATGCGTCTTTTCCTACACACTGAAAACAGTCTGTGGATCTGTAAGTACATTTGCAGTTTGTGGGTCATTTTTTTTTACACTAAAACTCTGTGTACACACAAAAACAAGCATATTTCATAAGTTTATGAAGCTATGCGTTCAGGTAGATCGTCACCAAGTGTTGCTAATGGTGAGAATTGCTGGTCTCTGTAAATAATATTATAAAGAGTACAGTCCAGACCTGCTCTGTATGGAAAGTCATGAGATGACTTCTGTTGTGATTTGGAGCTATTTAAATGAAATCAAATTGAATTTCCGATATCTGGAAGAGAAAACAAAAGATGACATAACCACAAAAAAATGATTCTGCACATATATGTGTGTCTGTGAGTGTGTGTGTGTGTGTGTGTGTGTGTGTGTGTGTGTGTGTGTGTGTGTGTGTGTGTGTGTGTGTGTGTGTGTGTGTGTGTGTGTGTGTGTGTGTATGTGTGTTGCGACTGCTCTGCAGAGCATGGGGTTTGTTGAACTTTGTCCTGGGCTGCTGTGACTTATGTGGGTGCAACCTTAGCATTGTAGCTAAGGCAGCAAGATTTTCCGACATGTAGGACACCCTGGTTTTCCACTGTAACATGGGTCCAGCAGTCATCAAACATTGGAAAGGTAATCAGATTACATTTGGTGAACCAGCCTTGACAAACTGCTCTAGAATGAAGAACAACATGAAAGTAACAATCAGATGGAAATACGTGCATTTTAAATAATGAATGAAACTATATTTTAAATACTAATTCATTGACATTTTTAAGTTTAGAAATGGACGTCAGATCGGCGTGTTCTACAGATCCTATCCTTAGAGACTGTAAGAAAAAAGAAAAGGTGTATTATTAGATTTCATTGCTCCTAAAAACTGCAGTACATCACACTCAGCTCGTTCTCCCGTGTGAGCTGCACGCATTATCTTTTTATAAAATACAGTTTATGGTAAATGGCCTATGCATAGTTTTTGTGCCTGCACCTCATTTATACTGCACACATGGAGCATGCTGTGTACTGCTGTAAAGTCTGTGGAATATTAACAATTATGCACAGATGCTAAATGGACTCAAATTTTGACTCAGTCAATTAGAAAAATATGGACTTCATAAAATGTTTTTGACACAAATTACTGCAAAACAACATTAGTTTGAACACATTTTTCCATTATCTTTCTAAAAAGTGGAACAGTCTGGTAGCCCAAAAGAATTCACACAATATATATTGTCTCTCAAGGAAACGTGTGCAGCAAAATCAGCAATTGAAGTATTGTGTAAAGTGGTAAACGTCCTAAATTTCTGAGACTAGCCAGCACCGCTCTGCTTTAAACAGCAATATAAGATTTAAGACACTCAATGGTGATGGTGGACTTTTCAAAAGTTGCATGTCTTAATTTGCAGCATGTGTTTGGAAGTCCTCACCGGACTCAAACGAGTTGTGCAGATGAATTTGTGGCTCAGATCCTCCCTCTTCGGGTAACAGGCAGGTTTAAAAATACTGCTTCCTCGAATCCGTTGCGAACCTCCAAGGATGCCACCGGAGAGCAGAGGCTGGAAGTGTGGGGTATGCTGTAAAAAACACTCGCACACACAATCTAAAGTGGAAAGGAGGAGAGAGGGAGAGAAAACAGGACGAGAGGAGGGAGGAGATGAAGGAAAGCTCATTTTAGAGTATAAAGGGAGCAAAATGAGCAGTGTTTTCTTTAGGGCAACAAATACAAAGCGCAGAATGGTGTTAAAATTACAACAACTGGGGCTCAGTGTTCTACAAAGAGGGGAGGGGAGGTGAGAGGAAGGGGAAAAGAGAGAAGATGGTAGACAATCCCAGACAGAGAGCTACAGAGAAAACCTACATGCTGACATTATTTATTATTATTATTATTATATATGGTAAATGTGTCTTCGTGTATTTCTTGTCTTCATTAGCTGCTGGCCTTTTATGCAAGATTTCACTGTATTATTGTTAACTTAATTACCTTTACTAACTCTCCACAGCTTTGTCTCAAATGATTATGCTAAATCATGTTTCATTCATTTAATGCCATGAAATATAATATATAATCAGTCTGTAAAGGTTCTCAGTCATCCAGGTCATTAAATCTGGGACAACTGGATTGTAGATCTATGAAGACCTTTCAGCTCTCGTCCTAAAGACTGCTTCAGTCCAGATGCCGCAGATTGAACTCTTCTCAAAGACATGACAATGAAAATTCCCACTTCCCTGATTGGTCATGGTTAGAAGAAAAAGATGGAATGAATTTTCTCTCAGAGTATCAATCCTGATACATTTTTCATTCTTCAGCCAGCAGTTTGCATCTTCTCTTCACGTCTGTGTGGGTTCTGGGTACTCCGGCTTCCTCCCACAGTCCAAAAACATTTACTTCACAGGTTAGCTGGTCACTCTAAATTGCCTCTAAATGGGAATGTGAGTGTGAATGGTTGTTTGTCTTCATGCGTCAGTCCTGATGAACTGGTGACTTGTTCAGGGTCTATCCGTCACACTGATCCTGCCCAATGTCAGCTGGGATCAGCTCCATGCATCCCTGATGTGGATAAGTGGTCATGGAAAATGAATGAAAGTGCTCCCATTTTCCCAAATTTATAATCCATATACCGCACTGCAGTTGGTAACATGTAAGGTCAGTTGGTCAATTGTGGTGATAAAAACTGATAGCCGAAACACAAAGATACTGGATCAGCCACTTAACTGGCAATATCCTCGTAATAAGGGCAGCATCAGTGCTGACATTCTTCCAGTGTATCAGAGCAGCCCATCTTTAGAAGTCATGATCATGGTTCAGCGCTTCATTGACCCCCAACCTCGTCTCTAGGGAGTCCTGTGGCTGTTGTTTTTTTGTTTGTTTTTTCACCACAAATTACTGACTGGCGTTTTTTCCTGAGTCGCCTTTGGTTGACATTTAGTGCAGTAAAATCCATTCCGTTTATTTCTTGTCATAAAATGTTGTGCATGAATTAAGACCCATTAAATCACATTTTGCACAAAATGCTAACCAGGCGTCGAGGCGGTGCAGCTGGTCGTGGCATGTGATGGAGCGCTCGCTGATTGTCACACACTCCTGTTTCGTGCACAAAATGCCAGGAGTGTTAAAGGTGCATTTTGTCCAAGGTATTGTAAATGAATGCCAGTAATGATATTGTATTGTATTCTATTTACTCCAAAGTCTTTGTCTTTATCCCATGGTAGGAGATGGATTTCATGGCGTGGAAAGTGACTCTTTGTAGCCCAAGGTGCATTTCATGCCACAAAAGCGACTTTGTGAAACAAAATATGTTTTTTATTTTTTACTCAATAGTCCAATCATTGCATGTCTACCCACAGATACACATGAACAAGTAGAATTCCTTTTGTGCATGCAGCTCTGTGTTCTGCCTTCAGCATCATCAGCATCACCATCACGCAGACTTATGAGCAGATTCATTATCACACATAATCCCTGTGCACGTTCTTCCTTTACCTCCTCTCAGACCAGCTCATCACCCCGAGGAAAGCATCAGAATGCATTCATGAATCATTTTGTACACACAAGCAGGTTCTGCCTGCTTTTGTTGCCAGGCAACACAAAGGAAGTGTCAGAGGTTGTTGTCGGTCTTTCACATAGCTGTGAAGATGTATGTAGCTACAGTGAACTTACTGGTTACCAACATATCGTAGGATGTGATGTAATGGCTCTGTGACAGGGTTGGATTAATCCGCTGGGTGGTTTGCCCCCGTGGGAAAGCTGAGCCACTGACCGTCTGTGCACAGTTGGTGGAGTGATGGTGGAGAGATGGGCTGCCATGTAGCACCACTCTGGAGCTGTTGCCCCCAAATTCAACTAGGCAGGGATGCGGCACGTTCTGTGTGCTGTGGCCGCCAGAGTTCTGGTCAATATTTCAAACCCCACCATCTGCTTCAGAAGCATCCCAGGAGCAGGCCTCCTCTCAGCTCCGCGGTGAATACACGGCTGTTCTATTTTTGACGGACACTGCGAGCAGCCCGCATCAATCTGTACAGAGCAGCTCGACCTGGCTTGAAGCCACACACAGAAACGGCATAGAGAATCCTGTCGATTTTCAAAATAAAACATCCCGGGCGGGTCGAAAAAACAGCCAAAAGGGAGACAAATTGACCATGTAGCATATTCACACGTTTAGAAGCACCTAAACCAAGAAAAACAAGCCACCATATCAGAGGAAGTAAACAAAGTCTGAGGAGCAACGTGCTAACTTCCGAAATGCTCCTGGTGGGGTTTGAAGTCACGTGGAGGATGGACTAAAACACGGCCATGACGTGACAAAGACATGCCGGGTGAGGTTTTGGGGTTAGAGGTTCAGTGCCTTGCTCAAGGGCACCTCAAAAATGCCACCACTCCCCGTCATGGTTTAACCAACCTTTAGTTCCAAAGCCATGTCCCTGCAGACTGAGTCACTGCTGGCCAAGTTAAATGAAGTAGAAAAAGAAAAAGTACAAAAGTACCTTAAGCTCAAATCTTTGATAATGAGGTAATTCCCTTCCATAGTACTTTTGGCGTTCATTCAGCGATAATGGGTTTGATTTTGGTGTTATCATCAGAATGCTGTCATTATAAATAGCTATCCTCATGATGGATATGATGCATTTCATCACTCCCAAAGCTGGGCCGTGAACAGCTGCCTTCCACACACATTAGTGCTGAACTCTAATTCCACTGCACAAAACTGCTTTCAGCTTTCTTCTCTCTCAGGCACAGAACCAATTTTAATACCCCCCCTCCTTTCCCCAACTGGCACATTAATTCTTTTGAATACGCTTTGCTCTCATTTGCTGCAGCCATACATTTCAGCAGACGGTAATCAGCTCTGTTGGGAGAAACTCAACCAAAGTCCAGTTTTTAGGCACACTCTTCTTTAGTCTCTTACTTTAGTTGCATGTCCTCGCAAGCATTGCTGCTGCCATTCAAAGTGAATTTTCTAAAGTATAAGTTCATTTTTGTCTGACAGGTTGCTGCTTATTCATTTGCCAGCCAACAAATGTGGAGTACATTGCTCATAAAGGGCAAACATGCTCGACTGACTTTCTCTGGATTGAAAAGCTTTAAACACTCCTCCATTACCGAGACCCCATAAGACTCCAAGCCTCGTGCTAACTTGTTTCTGAGACAGGTCTTATTCTGGGACAACACTAAACACCATCACCCTCCCTGTCTGATATCGTCTGATCGCACCACCTTGTCCAATCTTTGACAAGCTTGAGTGTTCTATAAAAAGTATTTACCTGGTTCACCTTCCAAACTGGAGATGCTCGTTGATTTCTCCACCTGACTGCACCGACAATAAGCCGCTAAAGAAACATCCATAAAGACAGTTGTTTTCTTGTTGTTGATATCACTGAACTAAAGTAAATTTAGCACTTGAGTAGTCACAGTCGCATCAGACCTCATAACAGCAGATATAGCAAATAAGCAGAATGCAGCGGAGCGCCCTCGTTAAAAATTCGGCTTAAATGATTCAGCACACCTTCAGCTGCTCTCTCTCCTTGACTCCCGCTCACACATCGATAAGCACGGAGGACATTTCACCTGTTGTCTTGGTAACCTGAATTAAATGTGACAGCCCTGATATACAGTTAATGTGTGTGAAGAGTATGGCAAAGTGGCTAACCGCCACACACATAGCAGCCTCCTTCCTGGATCCTGGTCTGTTGTCAGGGAGGTTTCAGACACAAAGCCTCAAAGGACGGCAGCAGCAGCTGCAGCAGCAGCAGCACGGAGCTGCAGCTGGACCCAGCCGGACAGTGTTCCATCTTGCTTTATTTGAGCAAATGTACCACCTGTGCTGTTTTTATAGTCTGTGTTTATTTGCCGCAGTTAATTAATTGTACAGTAGTGGTGTATGAATCGCGATTCAATTCATCTGGATCATTCACCCGATTCCTCTAACTGACTCAGGATTAATGAGTCTGTAGTCTCCATAAACCCGAATCTTTACTGTCATACACCCGCCTAACAGTGGGCCACATATGCAAATTAAACAAATACAATGCGCCATTCACTACTCTCCTTTTAACCTGCACAATCTCATTACAACATGTCCATCCGCCTAAAAGGCTGCCAGAAATCCAGCTACTATCGCCACCGTTTGCAATAGCTGCAGGAGTCAGGACTCAGGTGAGCTGACCGCGGATCAGCTTAACTCCCTGCAGACTCAGTAGCATGGATCTGGATTCAGATTCAGATCGATCCTGCAGGAGTAAATCCGTACAGAGCCAAAAACACCCGAGACTAAAGAGACCCATGGATCAGCGTGACTTCAGTTGAATAAGTGACTTCTGACTGATGAATACTGTTGTAATTGTATAAAGGATCCAAGTTTGACATCTCTGTTGTACAGGCGTTAGCTGTTGTGAAACTTCAATCCTCCAGACAGAAGCTGAAATCGAGGAATTTGGACATTTTTCTTAAAAGACTAATAAATTAGTCAACTACAGTTCTAGTTGGAAGGTTTCTAAGTGGTTGCGATTCAGGTCAACATTTCCTTGACCCGATTCAAGCGCACCATCAGCTAGCTTTGTAAAACAAGAAAACCCCTTTGAGGAAAACACACCACATAAAAAATGAAAGCTGCTACAGTGTTTTTTTTAGCGTCTATGTGTACTAGAATTTCCCTGTACCTTATCAGTCAACAACACATAAACACACACATGTCCTCTCTCCACCAATGTCTCCGCTAATGTGTTTTTCACTCACAATATCCCCTCTACCTGCCATTTCCAGCCGCTTCTCAAGGGCGGCTCCGACCTTCTTTCTTAATGCATCACATGTGCTCTACTGTAGCACTGTAGCCTAAGTGCATAGTACTCTTTCAAAGGCACAAACTCATTACATTAGACCAACCTTACAAAGCCTTCGAGTGCAACTTTTATCGATGGAACAGCTTTTCAAGAGCTTGCCTTTTACCATGGTCTCGTAGAAATGGAAGCAGAAAAAAACACAACACTGCTTGTCCCGAATGTCCGATTATTTTGGTCGCTGAACAGTGCGGCAGATACCTTTGTGTTTACCTGCTCTCATTCTCTGTCTCCTTCGGCGGGTGGGTGATACATTCCACTAGCCTGGGTGGTCTGTGCTAAAATGATGAAGCCAGAATGATGCAGAAGCACACCGTTTCTATTCAACAGGTCGTGTCCCATGGCGTCTGTAGACTATTCTCAAACCTTCTGCATTTTAGATGTAAAGGATAAAGGAAGAGGAGAAAGCAGCCCAACATCAAATATTCCACAGTGAAGAGCAGGAGGGAAGGATGAGTTGTACTAACTTTGAGGAGAAAGTTTAGGCTTGACCTTCTTCCATTAAGGACTGATCTGTCCTGAACCATCCACCAATAGACCACCCCTTCTTCCTTTTTTTCATTTGAACACATTTGTGTTCATTTAGATATCTCAAAGCACACTTAATTTAGCACTTTAATTAACAAAGAACAGATGGCAGCAACCCCAAAATATTCTCCAATGAAATTTATCAGTAGTAGACTTCTTACTTCTTCTCTTACTTCCCTGTTTACCCTCTACTCAGTCACAAAAACATCGTCTCTTTAATTAGCATAACTACTGCCAAACACGGAAAGAAACCTTTTCATCCTTAATATGCCTTTGCTTGGTATGCCCTTGAAGATATTTACCGTTTTGAAGGCACAGGAAAAGTTAGTTTGGAGGGACGGTTTTCTCAAGTGTCGACATAATGCTCAGTACACCCAAACACTGTTTCCTCCTCGTGGCCCAATTTTTGTTTTTCATTATCTTTGTGTAACCCTGGAAACAGACTCCAGAACACAGGCTCTTTACTCCACATCTGCTTTCATGAGAGAGAGAGAGAGAGAGAGAGAGAGAGAGAGAGAGAGAGAGAGAGAGAGAGAGAGAGAGCAGTCTTATTTTTCCGAGAAAACCCAGAACTCCTTAGCTTCTATGGACCACTGTGTTCCAAGGAGAATGTTTCAGCTCTTTTTGGAGGCTTTTGATGAACAATTTCTTTTAATAAACTGTAGCCTTGTCTTCTTATTTTGGTATATTTTGGTTCCTTTGAGAGAGCGGTTCCTAGATTGGGTTAGGGTTAGGTCTAGAGCAGATCTCCAGTAAATGCTGCTCATAGCAGAATGAGATGACATACTGTAACAGTTCTCAGAAGAGTTTGCTTTGATCACAGTTTCCTCTGAATGTTACAGTGAGCTGACTGTGAAAGCCTTTGAAACTGTATCAGGCAGTACAACGCTGCAACAAAACTCACTTAAAAGAAAGATAATGTTCAGCCTTCATTTCAACTGCGGCCTCTGTGATCTAACGATTTGTGGAGAAGCGCTTTTACTCGTTTGTAAGGCTTAAGCTCGGAGCAAACAGTATACATGTTTAATGAGTGATACATCCTTTGAATTTTGAAAACTTCACACCTACAACATCTGTTCTGGAAATAGCTAAGTGACAGGAAAATGGTGCAGCGTGAAGGAGCAGCCTGCTATAGCTGGCAGAATCGTGCAGCTTTAAGAAATAGACACTCATTTCACAGCTGAAAAGGATTTTCAACTGCAGAAACAACGGAAGGCTCGTATGCAGGACACACATGGGGAGAAAAGGTATCAAAGCATATCCTAACCCAGAAAAAGTATGTCTGTCCTGCTGGAAATGGAGATCATGTCTGAGGAGAAAAGAAGAGTATATGTAAAGCTTCACAGCGAGTTTCTCTGCTTCAAACGCAAACAGAAGCTTTACAGCATCGAGGATATCAAAAAACACCTACATCTTCTCACCTGAGCTGCAGTTTTAATCTCTTCTAATCCTCTTTGTATGTAAATGGGCTCTGATGATGTTCTGCATAGAGGACAGGAGAACATAACACTAGTCTGCTTGTAATTAGTTTGCGTTGACTCTTCATGTTGTACAGCAACACCAGTCCTCTCGCTTTTTATCGGCACTTTTGTCATGGTAGTCACGTCTGTGAGGCGCTCTGTAGCTGTTGCCTTTGGTCAGCCCCTTGGCAGACCTACAGGATATGGTGATGTCAGTACTTTACTTGGTGTGTCTGTCCAAGACTTTGGTCCAGATAACATGAAATCAGCTCCAGGAAGTGGTTACTTCAGTGACCACTTCATACCACTGTCAGGTCCCAACTGATCCAGCTTTGTGTTTGATATACTGCATCTTGAAAAATCTTGCCTACCTACTGTTTTACTGGTTCTTCCACTACTACTGTGGATAGGCTAATTGTTTTTTACCTTTGTTTTTGGTCTCTACTAACTCCTGGCTCTTTAGTTGCTAAATGCTCCAGTATGTTCACCAGCTGGTCTTTAACTATGCCTGTCTGCTCTTTGGTTCTAAGTAGGCTCTTCACTCAAACAGCTAAATGCTGCAGAACAAAATATTGTAACACATCTATTTTAGTATTTTTTTATTTATTTTTTTAATGATTATTTTTTGGGTTTTTTTTATGCCTTTAATGATAGGACAGCTAAAGATAGACAGGAAGCAGGGGGCAGAGAGGAGGAGTGACACACAGTAAATGGCCGTCCGATGCGGGGCCAGCTGCAGCGAGGACTATAGCCTCCACACACGGGGCGGCCGCTTGACCCACTACGCTACTGAACGCCCCTATTTTAGTATTTTTAGTCCTGCTAGCAGCATGGCAAAGTCACATTTTAACATGCTAAACTAACGTTGCATGAACATGGCAACTGGCAAACAATCTTTATACCTGCTGAATATCAATATGCTATGCCAAACTAAAGCCATGTCATATCTCATGTACAGCCTCGGAGCTGGTAGCATGGCCGTAGACTGTCAGTAGAGTTATTTATAGGTCGCAGAGTACGAGACACTGGACCCATGTGACCGGAAAACAGGTCACCTGCACTATCAGAGCTCTGACCTGACACTAGCTATGCTGGTGTACATATCTGTCATTTTTCCTAAAAAGCTTCTCTCCCATGCTCACTCTCAGCTCGACCTTTTCTCTTCCTCTCCGTCATTCGCCAGCTTGGGCCACGTGCACGTGTATGCCCAATCGCATGTGACGACAGGGGTGAGTGTGGTTTTCACTCTGATTTACACGTTTCATTCTGCAGTTCAATACCAGTCTGAAGCTCCCCGGGCCGATCAGCTCGCCAAACCACCAAAAATAGAATGGTAATGTTGCTCCATGTCTGCCTAGAGTAAAATATGCCTCTGTGGGAACCTTAAAAAACAGAAATTTACAAAATTGAAGGTTGGCCCTTAACAGGGAACTTAACTTTAATTGGGGAAAATATATTTTAGCATAATCTTGATTAAAACAACTAGATTTCATGCAGGTCCACTTGAATATCCTGTGCAATGTTCCTCAGTCACATGCACACAGCACACTGCTTACTGCAGGGTTATTGAGGCCACGCCCCCTACCTGCACAGGTGATTTCTGTACCTGGACCACATTTTAGAGCCCAGAGCACACAGAGACTATTGAAGACACACATTAGAGCTGGTGGACTACATAATATTTTTTAATAAAATAATTCAAACTTGATAAAGTTCTACTTACAAATAAATCTGTTCAAATGTTTTTGCATGTCTGCTTATGACAAAACAAAATGTTTAGATTTATGTTTGGATATGATACAGTTTGTTTAAATTACCCCAATTTACAGTTAATTTCCCTAAATTTTCATGGAGCTTCCAATTTGGAATATTTCCAGAATTCCCCAGCTTTACTTCCTATGGAAAGTTTTCAGAAATTTAGCTTTCTGCCCCTTTGCAACCTTACCACTAAGTAGCCAAAACAATTATTTCATTCCAGTGTAAGGTTTAGTTAGGTCAAGCTCACAGAGGCACTAGAGGTTCTTCATGGGAAAATGTTTCTTTGTGAGGACAGCGTCAGCTTTCAGTTAAAGCTTGAAAGTGGGACCCCTCCTCATAGAATCTCCTACAAATGTTACAAATTTTAGTAAATATGGATTATTTTCATTGTTCGAAGCATGAAGTAAGCTTGAGAAAAGCTTCTGTGTTGTGTGTGGTATACGCTCTGTGAGTGTCAGTGACTCAGTTGCTGGCAGGTTTAGTGATGAAACAATAAGACAGCTGATCCAGGGAGACTGTGCAGCGCTGTACACAATCCATACCTTTATTTCTGACATGCCATGCTTGCCCCCGTGCTGCCTTCACACTCGCAGCCTCGTGGGAATTTCTCGCAGGACGATCACTCCACGTTGACACATCTGTCTTATAGCGCTGGCACAATGGTGGTGCAGGCAGAGCAGGAGAGAGAGAACGAGGGAGGGAGGGCTGTTTAGCAGCGCTCGCACAAGCCGAGCTGCTGCCTTCACCCGGAGCAAAGCCCATGGAAGAGGCTGCCGTGCTCCTCCTGCTCTGCCTGCATCCATAACTACAATTCCTCTGGTGAGTCAACAAGCTGTGGACTTTATCGCTGTTGTGTTTTGGGTGTTTTTTTTTTGTAAAACGTGCGCAGTATATTTTCCTGGTTTGCAGACACTGTGAAATATGCCGTACAGTGTGGCATATGCTGAGAGGTTATTTATTGACAGTGTAGATTGCAATGCAAGATTCACACACATGCTGTTGCCAAGGCTTTTCTTTCAAAATCTGAGCAAAAATCAAATGAGCTGCTCCGCCATGGCTCTGAGCTGTTTGTGTTGTTGTTTCAGCTGGCTGATTCAGAGGTGCAATTTCCTAACAGCAGCTAATGTCATTAGAGCTGCTGGACAAACTGTCAGTGGCTGCTTGTGTTAATGCAGAATATTCATCAACGTGAAGGATATTTGTTTACATGCAAGCACCGTTTTCTCACATCAGGTGTAACTATTGATGGATTGGAGGTTTCACTTCTTGTGAAAACATAATTACGATATATACAACATCGTATTCCTTTTTGCCTTTCTGTTAGGTGTAGGACATCGCAAGATCTATTTATTAGATGGAAAATAGATCTAAGGTCTATTTTCTGTTTAATAAATGTGCCAAATCTCAAATTCTGCATCTACAGTTTAGCAATTTTCTTTTTGTTCATTCAAGAGACACACTAAATCTATCTATTTTATGTCTAATTTGTCATTGAAAATGACAAAATCTGTGTGTTTTCACATCTATTAGGGCTCAAAAATACCCAAACCCCATCAATCTGCGCACCCACCTACCAACCTACATACGTAAATACTGTCTATCTATCTTGTTACCTATTCAGACCCAGGACTTTGCTGCCGCCTCCAGCTGACAGTTGAAGCGCTGCAGCAGCGTGATGTTGACAGTCGTGGACGGCTTCATCATTGTCCTAATGGCTGTGGACGGGGAGTAAAAGATGGAAATGTGGGAGCTGATGGATACCGTAGAACTAGCTTTGCCAATTAGTTGCAGAGTTTGTGGTAAACAAGGTGATGGGAGCTGACTCTAGAGCGAGCTTTTACATGGACAGGAAATTCTGAATGGAGCGTGACCAACAGCAAAGTAGTTATTTCTGATCTCCTTTTGAAAGCACACATCAGTGCAAATTGAGCGTGGCTTAATTTAGCGATGCAGTGCAAGTTACCATCCTGCCTGTTTGTCTGACCTGTTTGTGTCACCGCTTATTTGTGCATCCAAGTCCACACAGCACTTCCCTGTATGTGCACGTGAAGGCTCGTAGTGCGGTAGTGTGCAGTGTCTTCCTCACTCTCATCTCCTGCTGTCTTTCTTTTTCCCTTCTTTTATTTCCTCACATTAAAGTGAAGATTGTCTTATCTCATCTCATATGCTCATCCCCAGGTGGAATAAAAGATGCTGCATGCAGCGTTTTTACACATCAGTGTATCACTGCCAACGTTATGTAAGATTTGGTATTTTTGCGGTTTAGCGCCTCCACTTTCAAAGAGCGATATCAGTATGGTAAAAAAATATGGACAACTTGGCTAAAAGCCAAACACCAAGCAAGTACAACAACAGCAGACACAGCAGCAGCTAATATCACTGACTAGTCCAACAGCAGTCGGCCCAGCTTGGCTTCTGTCTTTCAAGCTCTCACCAACGACTAAAAGTCAGTCCCACATTTACTCTTGTCCGGCAGCCTGTCACTTAGCGTCTTTGGCATCCTCTTCAGCCTCTTCACCTCTGCCATGTCCAGAGAGACCGCCGAGCCCAGTTACAATAAAGGCTTGCCTGGCTCATGTCCTGGTACTCTCATCTGGCAATCCAACGTTCCCATGCAGGGCAGTCACTCAGGGCAGCATAGCTCCGTGATTGGAGCTAACATTAGCTAAAAGTAGCTACATTTTCCTTTACTGATGGACTACAGACAGCTGATGCAGATCACAACATGTGATGAAAATCAGTCAAATAGTTGGTGGTGTGTGCCGTAAAGCGTTACGTACTTCTCCAGACCCGGAGCCCAAAGTTACATAGTGTGAGAACAGACGTACGAATGACAGAGACACCGTTCACCTGATTACAAGTCGGTAAAGCTGATATTTTAATGATTCTGTTTTAAATGTTAATCGTTAATTTAATTGCTGCAAACAAAAGACTGTGGGCAAGATAACATGCAAACAGAGGCCAATTATCTCAAATCACTGGGGTTTTAAATGGTGGTGTTTCTTTCCACACCTATAATTGTGTTCACTGAGTTCATTCTCAAGATCTCTAGAACAGTCAGACAAACGGTCATATAGGTTGTAAATACTCAAACTTACCTGCAAGGTAAAATCAAGGTGAAAGGTCAAATTATTACACAGCTGTTGGTGGTAATGCTGCATTCATGTCATGTTCTTTCACAGAGTGTTCAGATAATCTGAATAAACTGTTGGTCTGTTAACAAGCTGTGGGATCAGCTGACTGCTCATTCCAATGCAACCACAAGATTGTCCGTTACTTTCTAGTTTTTGCTGTTGTCTGAAGCAGTAAAGTAAATGTGAATAATCTAAACCCACGTGTGTGATCACGTGTCCTCACTATGAGTGCTTACTAAATAATGTATGATCCAGTGGCTGGTACTCATAATCCATCACATCTTTCTATATGTATAATGGATGGTTAATGGCAGGTCTTGAAGCATGGCCATTGAGTGGCAGTGTTGAGGCTAACTGCAACTTCTAATGATTAGGATGATGATTAGTGGAAAGGAAATATTGAGGAGAGGGTATGAGGAATAAAGGACAGAGATGGCTCGTATTTTTCTCCGATGTTCTTTCTCTAGTAGTATTTCTTTCGATTGTCTGATGAAATCCATGACTGGCTGATAGCGCTCCACTCCAGAGACCTTCATCACAATCGCAATCCCATCAGCCATCTGTCGCAGTTACCAATAGCAACATGGGAGCCAGCACAGGAGTGCGATAGCAAGAAGAGTGATGTGCTTTTGTACTTTTGCTGCAGCCCTCACTTATTGTTTGCTGGAACATGACTAATTTGTGCGAAGCATTAAGAGGCTCATCGTGTACACTGGCTACTCTATTACTCTATTATACCTGCTCGTCCAGAGGGGAGTTTAACATGATGAAAACAGACTTTATTCATTAACTTATTCATAACTTTTATTTATTTGTTAGGGAGCTTTAATCAAGACTTTTTTGTGGCACTTGTACTTTGTGTTGGTGTCTATGTAGTTTGAAAAATTCCAATGAATTCAAAATGAAGCGCACTGCACGATACACCTCATTGTTATTCATGCACCATGCATCTCAGACTTAACCCACAGGTAAACAGAGAGCACAGTGCACCTCTTACTAAACCTGATTCCTTGTAGAACTCCTCGTAGTGATAATGTGAGAGAGTAGTTGCTCTGCAAAGGCAATTTGTTGTGCTATTAGGTCTCAGTATGAGGAAGGAGCATTGGCTTAATGCTGGTTTAATGTTGTTGCAGAGTATGCTTGTCATGCAGTAGTTTCTTCATGGCGAAACATGAGTTTTACTACAAGATACATATTTAACAGCCAACTTATGAGAGGTACTGTACACCCATGCATTTCTTATGTATATACTTATATGAACTCACGCTTAATTAAAACCTTAATTAATTGGAATGGGACTTGGACTGTTACGTCTCTGGCAGGACAGGAAGTAGAGCTGGTGTGAGTGGTGGCACAATGCCAACTACAGATAGTTAGCTCACCTCAATGCATAGCACTGACTCTGGAATGTACCTAGGCATCCTGACTCCTTGGACTGTGTCACCTCTGTCGCAGGGCAGGGACTGGAGCTGGTGCAGGAGGTGGCATGCAACCATCCACATATAGTTTAGTTGTAAATGTTTTAAGCCGTCAACATTGAGAGCGAGTTAGAAGAAAAACAACTGCAGTCACGCCAGCCGTCTCTCGTTTTTGCGTGGTCACGTCAGCTGCTCCAATATTTTCAAGTGCGCCCTTATTGCCGACTTTATGGCAAGTACTTTGAGAAAACCGGAAAAGTCAGCGCTAGCTTACTGCAGCATGTGGACACTTCCGGCTTTCAAAATAAGACGTGGGTGTTAAATGTATTAAACGTTTATTTATAAAATATGAAGAATGGTTAAAATTTGATTTAAAAAAGTGTCTCATAAGCCAAGTATGATCCTGCACTGTGTCAATGCTCATATGTACATTATGAAATATATTAAAAATTCATAAAAAATAGTGTTAAAATGCTATAAAAAAGAGTGTGTGTCGTATAGCAGGTGTAGATCAACTGTTCTACACTGATTTTGAGCCAATAGGTCAAATGACCTGGAAGCTATTGAGCTTTAAAACTCATATTTACATTATGAAATGTATTAAAAAATCATAAAAAATATGACAGGTGTTAAAATGCTATAAAAAGAGTGTGTGGTAATAATGACATTATTATTTATTAGAAATAAACAATACAAAACAACAACAACAAAAATACCGAGATATATATCGTGTATCGCGATATAGCTTAAAAATATCGAGATATTGGTTACAGGCCATATCATGCAGCCCTAGTTAGGAGCACCTTTTTTAGAAAAAGGTGTCCAGCCGGAGATATTAGAGTTCAGTTTGGTTTCTTTTTCTTTCCATTTTACACCGTGTGTATTATCCTGCAAATCCTCAGATTTATTGTATAACTCTTCTGGGGGTCCCAATGCAATTTGTGAACTGCCACAGATGGTGGACAAATCATTGAACTGTCATTACATATGCAACTCTTGCATCGACTTTGAAAAGAGACCATCATGCTCAGACAGTAAACTGTGCTGGCACCCACCTGTCAATGAAAGCGTCGAACAGGTGAGTTGTATATAAATTCAAACTCAGTACAGTTGTCATGAACGGGAAAATTAGTTATAGAGACCAAAACTGTTTTTTGTACCAGGCTGTAAACATGTTTATTTCTGCTGTGAAGTTGGACATTAGAACATGGGGACTTATAGAGACTGGGTGACTGCATTTTTTGCTACTTCAATGTTGGCTTTTCTTCACAGCCACAGAGGTTGTTCTTGTTTGGACAGACACTTGATTCAAAGTTACATGTATGCGAGCATATGCTACTGTGTTGACTCATCTTGGTTTTCAAATTTGTGAAAGTAATATATAAAATGTGTTACTAAGTTTCTCTTCAAGTTAACAAAAATGTTTGATACTTTATACAAAGTGACTCAAGAGAACAGCCTGGATAAGTAGTTTTTTGGCTGATTGATTGGTTTGGTCTGTCCAGCTCAAAGCAGAGGTGTTTAAATATGAGTGACCTCACAGGTCAAGACAGAGGAAGTAAGGAGGAAATCGAGAGAAGCAGGGAGTTAAGAGGTCAGAGGGGACGGTGAGAAGCAGCTGAAGGGCTGGCAGACAGAGACCTAATTGAGACAGTAAAGGAGAAAATGAGAGGGAAAAGGTCAGGGAGGGGGGCAGCAGGAAGAAAGGCAGAGGCAGATATGAAGAGAACTGTGAGGGGGTGAGGGTTAGGAAAGAGGAGGAGTTGATGTAAAGAAATGGATGGAGGAAGAAAGGAAAGGGTGGGGGACAGGGCTGTCAGTGCTGGTGGCCTTTCTGAAAGGTTAGTGGCCTGGCCAAAGGGAGAGACAGTGAATGGCAGCCGCTCTGCAGGGAGGAGAGGGGAGCTGTGGTCAGGCTGTGGAAACAAGGCTGCATGGCTCACACACACACACACACACACACACACACACACACACACACACACACACACACACACACACACACACACACACACACACACACACACACACACACACACTGACCACAGGCGTCTTTTTAACATGGCATTTTAAAGCAAAGCACGTTTGTCCACACTGAGAGCTAATGACATTAAACATTAGGTGACATTTCACATGGACAGAATTAGCTGATTATTGTACTATTGTTCTACAGTTGTGTGCGGACGTGGTGTGTGTGGCTGGCTCTGTGTTATGTGTGTACTGCATAGTGTGCTCAAAGGCATTGTTTATTAAAATGACAGCTCTGTGGCTGTTATGCTGATGTTAATCGTGTTGAATTTTTCATGTGCGTTCACGCTGAGTTAGAGGAACATCGGCAGCGTCATTTTCTGTCCAGTAGAGCAAACTTTAGAGCTTAAAATTCCATTTACAAAATAAATAGACTCGCTCTTCTCTTACAGGCTGTAAATGTTTAAACGGAACGTGTTTGACTCAGTCCAACTATGCCTAAAGGTTAGATTTAAAAATTGAAAAATGCTCACATTTCTCTTATTGTTATACCACATCTCCGTCTGTTCTCACTGTATAATGGCTTTGACATTTGCACTTTGATTGGTGATCAACAAGACATTCTATGAACAAAACAAAGTGATTAACCTGGAAAATTATCAACAGATTAATTAATCAAAAGAATCCTTAGTTACAGCTTATGTTTTACATATAGTTAAAGATTTACCCAAAGAAGTCCAGTTGCTATTGTCCAACACTGAAACAGACACTTAAATCTTGCACACACAAAATGATAAACAATTTTTCAATTCAAAGCAGAATTGACCTTGAGAATGTCCAAATGCTTTCAAAGATCTCGTCAAAAGAGACCACAGTTCTGTGTGAAACAACAGATTCCTCACACACAGTCAAACATTAGTCTGCTCGGTGGAGAGACTTTGAGACCACAGAGTTCATTCTGTATTGATAGTGTAAATGAAGGTGACAGCACTGTCCTTCACACCTTCCTGACTTAATGGTCAAAGGTCCTTTCAACTCCCCTCCCATCTTCCTTGTCCTCGTCTTCTTCTTCCGTCTCCTCCTTCTCCTCCTCCTCCCTGCATCCCATTATTTTTTTTATTCTAATACATGTGAATTGGAGTGCTTGGAACCACACCAGGACGCTGCAGTGAATTGGCACTCTGTTCTCTTTGTTTATTCCATTTATTTGTCTTGGCCTCCCTCATTTACAGTTTGTTTCTCACCTCCTGCCTCTCTTTTTCTCTCCTGCCTCCCTGTATCTCTTCATTTTCTCTGCCCTACTTTATCACCCAGACAACAACCTGATGGTCTGTGTCCCTGAAACAGCCGTATTTCAAGTAACCGCACGGGAAAGGCTTTGGTTCCTTGCTGAGGACGAATTGTTGGCTAGTGCAGGGACTGAACCTGAGACCTTTAAGCATTAGCAGCATTGTGCTGGGAAGTTAGTGATCAGAATGTGTCCAGGACTTTGTACTTAAAGAACAGAAACTTCTTAATTCATTACAAACACACATACAGCTTGCTACAAGGGTGGCTTGTTGTCTCTTGTGATATCTGTTCAGAATACATAGATGAAGTCAAGATCTGGAGAGCTTCTGGCTTGGTGCTGTTTTTGGTGAAGTTCCTTAGAATTTTGTTTATGTTGGACAAATCTGCAGCTCACACATGTCCAGTGCCAATGTTCAGCGCTAATGCAAGGAAGTAGTGTGCCCTTTATGTAGCCAAGCCAAAAGTTAGCTGCCTAACTTGAACTACTGAGTAGAGGGTTTCCGGTATCTTTGGGAGCTTTTGTTCTTGAGTGAAAAATCACTGAAGAATACTGGCAGGTCCATGCACACCTGTGCATGAGACCCAATAAAACCACCAACCATGTTTAGAAGTTATTGCTATAGCAATAACTTTGCTCCACAAAAGTACTGTCAGTCCTGGGTTTTTCCTCACTCAAACCGAGGGTCTAAGGACAGAGGGTGTCACTCGCTGTACAGATTGTAAAGCCCTCTGAGGTAAATGTACTTTGAGACTTTGGGATATACAAATACAATGTGATTTGATTTGATTTTGGATGGATAGTAGAAGAAAAATATATAGTTCCAATCCCTGGAAGGATTCTCAGTCTTCCAGGTCATCGTATCTACTGAAGGTTATTGCAGTCAACTGGACTGGCTTAGTTTCTTGAGGATCTTTCGCTTCTTCTTCTTATTTATTAATTCTTATTTTGTGTTCTTCTCTAACTCTTCTCGAAACATAGCAAATAAATCTTGAATCAATAAAATGTTGAACCTAACTTTAAAATCTAACTGGTCTCAACTTCCACAGCATATCTGCTCTGTAAATCCGTCCTGTGTTCTCCATTGAAAAAAATGGATGAATTGTATATTTTTTGGTTTCATGATGGTGCCTTAAACAGAATACCATTCGGTCTACGTAGATAGAGACCTTAATTTGATACGGTTGTATCAAATTAAGGTCTCTATCTACGTAGATTGTATTACAACCCATCAAATCTTGCAAAAAGCCATAAAGGCGGTGCAGGGAAGACGGTCTAACTGAGCGGCAGCTACACAACAGCAGGTCCACAGACTCTGAACAACAGCCCGCATTAGCTTTCCTGCTTCGACTGCAAATTTGCAGCTAGCTGCTGAGCTGCTGCATCTTAAACAACATGTAAACGTTCCTGCAAATGTCTCTTGGGTCCGGTTAGATGCTGGTGTGCTCCTGACTGTTCAGCACCACTAACGTCACACTGACAGCCCGTGACATGGAGGCTATAGCGCAAGTTTGTTTACTCCTTATTCCCTAAGGTGCAACACCGCCAGCCTGCCAGCTGCTGCCAATCAAACACAGACCCCCAGACGGCTCAGACTAAAAGTAGCATTTCGTATTTTTAAGATTAAAAACTGATAAACAATACGTATGAAAAACACTACAAAGCAGGACGACTAAACCTGATCTCACAAGTAAGTTGAAATTATAAATGTAACCTCAGAGAGTTGCTTCCAGTTTGTTCTGTGGTATTTTTTCTTTGTGGTGGGAAAACTCACGCAAAGGACATTTTGAAAGGAGCACTAATTAAATTAATTCTATAAGACTAATCACCAGTTTAAGTACAGCTTGTGTGGAGTAGTGATCCACAGCAAGCTGACACCAGTGCATGCTATTCATTTACTCATACGTAGAAAAAAACGGGGCTTCTTTTTGCCAAAGCAGTGTAGCACTTCCACATGAAGGATGAGTTCTGGCATCCATAATTAGAGCAACATTTATATGATGACAAGTTCATTGGCTGTTAAACAACAACTTCAAGCACGCCGTTGCAGGCGATTAGTGTGTGGGAGCGTCTGCTTTAAAACGGGGCTTGGTTAAACGCTGTCATCAGATGAACTGTTCCATGTCAGTGCTGTCTGTTACTGTTTGTGTTTACGTTTATCTGTCTGTGATCATGAGGAAATGAACCGGTGTCTTTTATGACTTAAGGTGACTTGAGACAGTCTTTTTCTGTCTCATCTGCTATTCAAGCCTTGCAGGGGAGCGGAGGAGATGTGACTGTAGTTAAAATTGGATAGGGCACAGTTCACACGGAGTCCACCAGCCCGACGCGTCACTGCCATTTGTCTCGCTGCATATCTGAAATGAGTGCAACGATGCCTCTGCTTTGAAATGTTGCTTTAGCTGGAGTTGAAAGCTTGTTGAAAGCCGCCCTGATAGTTTATTCACAACTTGTCTTCTTTTTTTGATATGATGTGCTGCTCCTTCACTCAAGTCAGTATCACAAGATGTGACAGATGTTGTATTCTTTATTATTTGAACTTAAAGTCTGACAGACACAACTGAAAAATAATCAGGAGTGTATGCGTGTGTATGTGTGTGTTAAGCACTGACTGGCCTCTGCAGCCCTCTGTCCTAGATGACCTTGAGCTGCAGGTTACTGGAGCAACAGAGCAATCCCAGCTATGGTGCTGCACGGCTGGCTAGATTAGACCCGGGAGGGACCCTCCGCTTGTGCGCTCCTCTATGACTCCCCCAGCTCCTGCACATCTGGTATCCTCAGATGTGGGTGTGGGGGGAACAGTGCACATGCTCAGTCTCCATCTGCTGCCAACACATGCTGACCCCCCAGAGAGCCCGCTGAGTTTATTTAAGGCTTCTTCACTCAGGTGTCAGAGCTGAGGGAAAAATAATCTACTCATCTTTTTTTTTATTAGGCCATTTGAGTATTTATGATATTCATTTTTAGAACGTATCATCATAGGAAACTGTTTTTAATAAGATTAAAGCATTTAAAGGTGGAGGGCATAAACTCCTGCTTCACTTAAAATGCAGGTTTTCTTGTGCTCGTTGGCCTAAATCCCATCTCTTCTGCTTTGGGTGGAGGCAGACACTAAAACTCTATGCATGGCTACAGAAGATAAACTTTATTTATTTATGCAGCACCTTTCATGTAAACATGCAGCCCAGAATGCTTCACGGAGCAAAACGTAAAAACAGAAATTGATGACAACGAATAGAAATCTGCAAAATTGTATACATAAATAACATTTAATGAACATTTAACCAATTTAGAATAAACAAAAGCCAATAAGAGAAGACCAGAGAGGGCTGCTACAGAATTAATATGGTGGGGAGGTTTGAATCTTATGAAAGAGAAAACATGGCGCCTCGTTCATTTCAGTGCAATTTTTGGCCACATTGCCAAAAACTTCTTCTGTGACGTTTTTGGGTTCATGAAAGTTCTTTCACTGACTTCCTGCTGACTCTCTGTGTCTGTGAAGTGAAGACTATGCAGAAGCACCAAAAACCGCAGTTCCTCAAACGTCCACTTGAGGCTGGCTGCAGGAGTGAGTCAGTCTCCATAAGTCATTTAAACACTTTGCAGCTCATTCAGACTTTTTTACTTTTCATTGGATCAAATTCTTGTAATAAAATAAGATTATTTCAAGATGATCAGAAGCTGTAGTAATCGTCTTACATTTCTTTATTTAATGAACAGCAAAACCCTGAGACAGAGGTTATTAGCGTCCTCTATTGGTCACTCTGAAAAAGGTACAGTTGCCCACAGTGAGATCAATGAATTTGTTTGTGGCAGTGATAATTTTAAATCCCTTCACTTAGTTGTTTCTAATTAATGAGTCAAAGACTTCCCATAAAATCTGAATAAAAGGGATGTGTTTGTAAGCAAGTGTTTGTAGAATACAGAAATAATCCAGTACGTTTGGTCAGTTTCACTGCTGCCATCACAGGCTGACTGTGTGTGTGTGTGTGTGTGTGTGTGTGTGTGTGTGTGTGTGTGTGTGTGTGTGTGTGTGTGTGTGTGTGTGTGTGTGTGTGTGTGTGTGTGTGTGTGCCACATGCCATTGGGATTTGGGACAAGTTTTAAGGCGGAAAAAAGAATTCTGTTCTCCGTCTCTTTCACTCTGTCAGCATTTGCGTCACCTCCTGCTGCTTGTAAAGACACTCTGCTCCACATACAGACTTCCAATGTCATGCAGACAGCACACTGTGGTTGCAAAGTTTGTTTAAACCGCACAGGTAGAGTGAGCGAGTACTAATGCTGTCATTAATCACAGTGAAGGTTATCTGAACGGTTAGAGGAAGATCAGGAAGGGGAACAGGTCTAGATTTAGGGTTTGTTTATGTGTGTGTGTGTGTGTGTGTGTGTGTGTGTGTGTGTGTGTGTGTGTGTGTGTGTGTGTGTGTGTTCCAAACTTCCCTCGACTAACTTCATTATCATTGCCATCATGCTTTCAGGGCTGATAACAAAAGTCCTGTTTTGTGAGAAGGAGGTGAAGCAGTCAGCAGTTTTTCTTGTGACGCAGCATATGACAGAGAGAAGCAGCAGAGGAAGAGAGAGAGATGAGGGGGGGGCAAGAAGGATAGAGAAATAGAGAAGTGAAGTAAGAGTGAGAGGAAGTAATATAGCGAGATAAAGAGAGGGGTCAGGATGAAAGCGCTGGAGTCAGAGATGGATGGAGACTGTGTGGGGAGACAATGAAAGGGAAACAGAGGGAAAGCATGAGTGATGATAAATAAGCAGTATGTGCTGCGACATAAAAGAGGAAAGATAAAGGCACAGATGGTGGTTAAAGAAATCAAGGTGCAGGATATGGAGTCTGGTGCATGTCACAATGAGACAAAGACAGCACATAACCACCGGCCAATCAGAGCTGCTGCTGCTCTTTTTGCTTCATGTCATTTTTAGGTGACACAGCCTAAAAGAGTTACATTTGAGTAGAAAGTAAAGAAACTTGCTTACTTTACTTTTTTTGTCAAACATCTCAATCTTAAATCATAGTCCATGGTCCTCTTACTGGCTGGTTCTGGAGCTTTCAATTGCATGTCACGCAGTAGACTCTAACTAATATGGTATTTCTTACGTGTGTTTCAATTACAGTTTCTTACATTCATGTGTTTCAGACTTGTATTAACAAAAATAATACACCTACTTATTCCAACATAAAATGTTATAGCCTTTGTTTTGGTTCTACATAAAACAATTCACTTTTAGAAATAGAGTTAATGTGTAAAGCACCAACACAATTCAAATAAACACAGTATTGTATTGATAATATTGTATCTACAATACAGGAGAAAATGTGCTGCAGACAATAGTCCGCTTAACTTGTCACACAGCTGTTCTTTTCATTGTTCTACAGACATAAACCTGAAACATAAAGCAAGTGAAATGAGAGGAGAAAAGAGCTAAAAGTGAAGGATAGAGGAGATGAATGCAAGCATTAAAGAACAAGATAAGGTGGAGGAAGACAAAGTAGGAGGAGAGGAAAAGGGGGATACAGGAAGTGCCACTGAAGCAGAGAGAGAGAGAGAGAGAGAGAGAGAGAGAGAGAGAGAGAGAGAGAGAGAGAGAGAGAGAGAGAGAGAGAGAGAGAGAGAGAGAGAGAGAGAGAGAGTCACAGTCTGCTGTGCACTGAACTGGATACAGTGTTTTAGAAGAGGACTTGGCTTTTCCATCTTGTGTGCTCTGTGCTTTTATTTTGGAAGGGACTGTTTTTCTCAAACAGGACAGTATGCTGAAGTTTAGTGTCACCCACAGCTCCAGGTGTGTGTCATGTGTCATCCGGAGGTATCTCTAGAGGGAGATGTTTAAGAGGTTTATGATGCAGTGATTGTACTTTTTCAGTCTTGTGTTTTATTTTGTATTTTGTCTGTTTGGATGTTGTTGCCGTGATTGAACCCTCTCTCTCTGTCTCTCCCTCTATCTTCCTCTGCAGTCACAATGAGCGGAAGGTGACCTGTAAGCACCCGGTGTCAGGCATCCCCTCGCAGGACAACTGCATCTTTGTCGTAAATGAACAGTAAGTCTCTGACGCACCCACACTGCATTGTTTGCTTCTGATTTCAAAGGTCAGTGGAGAAATGCATAGATGGATTCATTCCTCAAACCACTGCAGCAGCTGGGACAGTGTGAGAATGCACTGAATGACTTTGATACATCAGACTTCAGAACTCCTAGAGTCAGGTCGCAAGTCTAGACTTGTCAGCACGCCCCGGTTACCGGAGTTATATTGGGCATCCAAGGTTCCCAGAGTACTGAATGTCCCCTTTATTTAATACACAGACAGATGGAGAACTGAGCAGCACCAGAATTTGTGCAGTCTCGTGATCCCCAAAATGTCATGCATTGGTCCACAGCTAATCTCTGTTTGGTGCACATGGATGACTGCATCACCTGGACCTTTCTTCACTGCTCTGTCTTACACCAACACTAACTGCTGACTCCTCGCTCCTCTTAACCGGCCCGTGGAGGCAGCATGTGATGAACGAGTGGAGTTGCAAGTTTTCCACGATATGTTCCCTGCAAATGTTTAAAAAAAAAAGCCTTGTTGAGAAATTACAGCTTAAGGGGCGACCCCAAGTTAAAGGCCGTCATGTGAACGCATATGAATGGTTAGCTCCTAAAACTAATCAGCAGTTAGGATCTTGTATGGCAGCTAATGCCATCAGTGTATGAATGTGTGTGTAAAAGAGCTTTGAGTGGAGAAAGACGCTATAAAAGCACAGTCAAATTACCATTAAAAAGGCTTTTAATTTGAAAGGTATGCAGTGTTACAACATAGGACAGTTTAAAATGAGGCTTTTTACTTCTGGCTAGCTACCTCGCTAACATAGCAAACAGATGTGATAAACATGATATTAGAGTTATGCTGAAAAGGGGAAATGATTAGGTCAATGTTTATCAACTTTACAGCAATGCATTTCACAAACTAGTTAGAAACTAGCAACTTTCAGTGAAGACACCGCAAACTGACTCTGCAACACCTGTGATGCTAACTCTGCTAATGCTACATGTTCTGCCACCAACTAAAAAGTTACAAAATGTTTCCTGTCTCTTTTTTAGGCAAGCAAACCATAAACTGACCCAATGCTACACTGTAAACCAGTTACTGAGAATGTCACAGTAACTGGTTTACAACAACAACTGGCAGCAGTTAACAAGTAACCGTACAGTACATTATTGTTAATGTAATTTTTACAGCACAGTACTGTAATTTGAATATACAGTGTATTGCTGTGAAATGGTTTACAGTAATTTACTGGGCACAAACAGTAAATTACTGTGGACTTCCCCGCCAAAATTTACAGTGTATTGTTGGGATTTGAAACTGACATTACCACGCGGCTTTTTTGGAGTTGTTCTGTCCAGATTTACATATTAATAATATAGACCAGACAGTTTGCTACAAATGTGGTGTTATTTTTGTCAGAATTCATTCAAATCAGACATTTTAGCCCTCCTCAATGTTTTTCTCTTATCTCAACCTTGTGCTCACACTGTAGATTTGTATATCTGAACAGTAGTGTATCTGTCCTGTTTTTGTGTGTGAGATCATTCTGATAACCGTCTCCAGTCAGCAGACCCTGTTTTGAAGGACGATACATAACAAGCTACAACTTTAGAGCATGTGACGTGGTTTCAGCAGTGGTGTTGTGGAGGAATGACTGCATCATCTGTAGGTCATGCTAAAGCTCTGACTGTTCCTTGTTAAACACATAATAATCGGAGACAGTGCGTCCATGCAGCTGTGCCCACTGTAACAGAGCGTCAGTGTACAGCTGACAGAAGCTGCAGCGTGGATGCCCACACACTGAGAGCATAACGACCGGGCCGCTTATCACACTCCACACTCTGTACACCGCTCCAAATCCTCTGTCGGGTTTTTCACGACGCAAAGTATTCATAGCGGAATCCATTTTCAGTCCGGCCTCTGAGTCCGTCCTTTTCTGTAGGGGTGTTGTTGTCTGAGTATCCTGGAGGCGGTGGTTGAATAGAAAGCAGAGGATTGTGGTTGTTATACCCGCAATAAACTTCGGATAATCTTTTCAGTTTTCAGCCTGATCCAAATTGCAGCTGTACACCATCCAACAGCCCTGTATCTATTTCTTTTTTTCTTTCTTATCCACTTCTCATGCTGAATACATACACTTTCTGTCTGTAGGACTGACTGCTGGAGCACACTAGGGCACAGCTGATACCTTTTTCCCACGGTACACCGGGAAAACTCAACATGCCAATATTTTGTTTTATGTTATTATAGTGCCATAAAACTAGATTATTGTATCCTGAATATAGGGCATTGTTAGCAATGATGCAAACTGTAATTGCCTTCCAAGATAACCCATGTACTGTCGTAATGTCTTTATGCCCCATAATGGCAGGACACCATCACAAATAAGTATTGTTATTATTACTAAACAGTTTTTTTTACAACAACAGTTTTATTGGGCTTAGTGAGCGATCACAGTTTGGGTCTGAATAACTACTTTGTTTAAGAGCTGCAGTGATTGAGTTGAATGGTCTTTAAGCTGAGGGAACCTTTGTTTCTCATGGTTAAAAGAAGAACTACTGTAGCTACAACAAAAATTATTTTCATTAGAGATCAATAGAACAGTCGTTATTAAGAGCTAATTCACTGTGTTACAGACTGTCGCTGTCATTGTTACTTATTGGCGTCGCATTCGACACATTCAACTATGTGACAAGACAAGGTTCTGTTGTCAGTATAAAACAACAGTACAGGGACCAACCTGGCCTGAAGCAATGTGTTTCTCAAACCACTGGAAGAGTGTGAACCTGAAGAAAATAGGAACCCAACTCCATGTCTATTTACAGCCTTGCTTATTTTTACATGCCAAGATTGGACCCACACACTCTCAAAGTAACTTCTAACACGTTTAACGTTTGGAAATAACCACTTTTTACAACTAATGTCAAAAAGTAGAACAAATATCCAAATTTGAGTTCAACCCAACAGGACCAATTCAATTGGATTTGATTGTTTGTCAGGGCTGTGATATAAGACTTTATAAGACTTTAACTGCTGTGTAGAACATTTGCTAAAGGATCATTTTCGATTATTACAACAGGGATTCTAATCAAACTAAACCTGTACATACAACAAGACGCCGGACAGGCTAGGTCTGCCGTCCATGCTGTTAATTTGTTTGATTTCTTTTTTATTCATCTTTTTTTTTATTTTATCATCAGTTGGATAACAATAATATCTCTAGTGTCCTCAGTTGATAGCCTATGCAGTCCAGCGGCCCCCGCTGGAAGACAAAATGATTTTTTTGAAGTTTTGTTGTGAACATCTGTGACAGAAGGTTACAGGCCCACTTCCTGTTTAAACTTTGACCTGGATGCATACTGTACGCTTTCAGTTTGACCTCCAAATAAAGTCTTTTAGATTGTTTAGCAACTGGTCTTGTGGAGATTCTGAGACACGTCACCAGTCCAGTAGTCTGCCACAGTTTTAAACAAGATTTGTGGAAGTCTTGTAGTTTTATGAAAATATAAAACAAGTTGTTTTTCATTATTGGACCTTGTTGTACAGTTTTTTCTGGATTCTTAGATATTGCAAAATAATTTGGTCCGTTATCATGATCAATGAAATACCCCAATAATCAGAATTAAATTTAAATTATTGTTTTAATATCTGTCAGCTGTCTTGTCTCTGTAAGAGAAGTTTATGTTTCCCTTCTGGCTGCTGCTCTGGAATCAGCTGCAGACATGATGGACCGTTCAGCACTGCTGTCAAGTTGGTGACTGTGGGATTTTGCAGTGTTGTAGTCTACTGTCAGACAGTGAATCCCTCTTGCTCCAGGGCTGAATGCTTCAGTTTCCAGTATATCCAAAATCAGTCTGTTTGATGAATGAATCTATCACAGTAGCACTTGTGTATTTGTATGAGGTGAGGGTTTGTGTGCCTGTGTGTAAGGTGACTCAGTAGCACATCACTGTTCTAGTAGTTGGTAGTTGCAGTCTACTGTACGATTAAAAGTCACATCCACTGCTGTGTGGAGTCCATACATTCAACGCTGATTCCCACAGTTCTTATGTAACAATCCCATGACTTCCATACAGTTTACTCTACACCTTTTTTTCTTAACCTGATCAACCAAAACCCCAAAGAAGCCCACATGATAGAAATAAAGAAGAAACAATATAGAATTAAATCAAGGGCGAAACAAAAGGGGACATTTCTAGATGAAACAGTGGAAAAAGGATTCCACTTGGCCAACTTTCAATGTGGAATATGAGAAGGCTCTAGAAAACCTCAAGAGTAGACAATCTTTCTGTGAGGTACAACAGCTTTCAGAAAGCATGTTCTTTCAAGAGTTGCCTCCATCAAACAACAAAAACCTGAGCACTGTTGTGCTCTCTGAGGATCCAGACAATCAATCCAGTGAATGAAAATGTCACGTTGCTTTCCCAAAGATGAACTTTATTTGACAAAGTCCATTGACTTTGCTCTACTGCTACTTTTACATTGTCATTCTGAAGATTGGATTTGACTGGCTGACTGTCCAAAAAAAGGAGCCCATGCTAGCTTAACTTTATGAGCTCTTCCATATGCTGTGGAAAATGTACCGCTTCAGGAGGAGGGAGACAATGGGCAAAATTGCTAGACCTCAACATCAGTATCCCTTCCAGCCTCAAAGGCACATGTCGTGTTGAGCGTGCACTGCATGCACTTCGTAAACCAGCTGGATGGAAGGAACAGGGCAGCAGCCATGCAGCACATGAGCCACCTGCCTGCGTCCTCTCCTTCCTCTGATGTGAACAGGAAGAGATAGGAAGGTAATATATTTGAAATGAAATGATGCTCCCAGTTGTCCGGTCTTTTCTTAACCGTGTTGTTCAAGAAATGATGCAATTTGCTGAAATGATTCTTTAGATCAAGTGTGAGATGTAGCATGAGGGGTCTGCACCCTTTTGCAGAACAAGAGAGCCTCAGCCAAATCCTGCAGGGAAATTACTTTTTCCTCGAGAGAACAGTGTCTGAACTGGAAGGGATGAAGCTGAGGGCTAAGCCAAAAGGGATGTTAGAGGATTTTTTGGAGCGTTCTGCCAGAGGCTGAGAGTTACCTTTCAGGTGTGATGCAAGTGGTTTTACGATTTTGGTGTCAACGTGCTTTTCACAGCACAGAGCTAAAAGGTCAAGTTCCCTTCAACGATGGTGTTTTCATGTTTCAGCTGTTTGCTCAGGAGTCAGGAGAAGTTGTAGACGACCGCCTCAGAATAATCAACCATGACGGATGTCCAGAGAGTCGAGGTGCCCTACTGGATCACGTCAGGGCAGAGGTTCAGTGTGTTCTCCTCAGAAAGAAGCCTGGTCTCCTGAAGAAATACGCTGACTTTTACTTACAGTTACTTTTACTTCACAACTCTCCGCATTTGGCTGAAACACTGCTTGTGATGCCAATCTCCTCCGCTCAGTGTGAGCGGTACAGAAATCGCATTAAAAACACCACCCACAGCAGCCCCCATGTCTCCACTGCTTAAGACTTAATCCGTATCAGCACAGAAGGCTGCCCGCTGGAGGAATTCAAACCGAGTCAGGCAGCACCGAAATGGGTTCTAAGAGGGGCCGGGGAACCTATTAGGAAAGAGTGGCCAGCAGACATACTAGATCTGTCACACATGCACACATATAGGTGTTTAACAATTTACAATTATGATCAAACAAAGAAGGTTTGTGTGCCCTGTGAGCAACATCAATGTCCTCTGCCAGTCATATAGCATTTATGTGATGAATTACACAGCATGGTTGTTTTTAGAGGTGCTCAGAGACATTTTAGACTTATGCTATTAAACTATCAACCTCCATGAAGTTACCACCACAAATTAGACTGATCCTTTGCATCTCTTTGCCTCCTCTGTCTGTATCTGTGCAGCTCTGTATAGTTTGTTTATGGCTGCACACTCACAAACCGAAACTAAAACTCTGTCTTTGAATGTTTTCTCTTCCTCGCTGTCGTGGTGACTGACTGCTGGATGCTCCCTAGCCATCAACTCCGCAAATGGGATCCATTCTGTGGACGACACACACAATTCTTCCAAAGAAACTACTTTCTGTTCCCCCATGAGACAAACGAGAAAACAACAAAAAAGAGTCGGGATGACGTGGGCTGAAATGAAATTTAGGGCCAGCTTCTGAGAAAGACAAATAAACTGCAGCAATTACACGCTCCACCTCCAAAAGAGTCGTCAGGATGGTATTTCAATCTGTTCTCGTCTCTGAACTGTGCAGCCGAGATACCGACCACCACACACACACACACACACACACACACACACACACACACACACACACACACACACACACACACACCGTTTTACTGCTAACAAGTTCAGTGGAGCTGCACTATGTGGCAGCCCCTCTTTCTCTCTCACACACTCTCTCTTCTATCGCTTTCACACTCACCCTATTCATCTCCCATCCCAATTATCTCCTCTGTCACACCACTCCCGTTAAAGAGTGCTGAGCTGTCTGCGTGTGTGTGTAAGTTATGTAAATGAGGTGTGCATGGTTTGTATTTTTAAACTTGTTGAGCAGAGAGGAGGTGAGAAAGTCATGGGGAACGAAAGGTGTTTAACTGCGGTGAAGCTGCAGATGAGAGTTTCACCTTGTTCTGCCCCGTCTGGCATTAAGATGGCGGGTGAAAGAGAAGGAGAGAATCTTTGCTTTAATGTTCAGTCTGGGTAACTTTCAGTCGTGATCAATGCTATTTGACCTTCATTACCAGGATTTAGCTTTACCTTACCAGCTGTAGGAATACTAGTGAAAGCTAGTGGAGGAATGAAGTAGAGAAAGTCAAGCCTGCAAAGTAGTCTCCGATTCTGCACCCATTTTACTTGAAGCCCTTATACAGGCATATGTTATCTCATGACCGTTGAGCTGGTTCTGCTACCCGTACCTCAGGTCAATCAAAACTTTCTCGTCTGTTGTTCCCTGTTGGTGGAACGCACTACCAGTTCCTACCAGATCAGGGGCGTCCCTCTCTACCTTTAAAAACCTCCTGAAGGAGGACCCGCAATTCAGAGAGGACCTCCTCTGCAAGACTAACAACAACTGGACGTGATATATCTATTAGGGGTTGCACGACTTCAGATTTTTATAAGTCGACACTAATATGATGAAAGTCGAGTCGACGTCTACTAGTCGCTGGAGACGTCATTGATCTATATTTGCTGCTGCCATCTGAATTGAGGATGACTGAACTGAAAGGGTTAGGGGGTTAAACTTGGTGCTATGGCTCACTGTGCAGATAATTGACAGGATTCTGGTAAGGTTAACACATCTCCTTTATCTTTTGGCATCACAATCATGAGGTAAACCGTAGAAATACAGCGTTCATTTTACTAAGTATAATCCAGGAATGTGTATTTGCATGTATGTCTGACCAAGTAGCGCCTTGCGGACTGACGTACCGTTGCAGCAACAACCTGCATTGTTTTAATGGAGCCCTCTGTGCACCAATGGACCGGTTCCAGTCAACTGTATGAGAGGCGTCTTAATTTCACAAGAGCCCTCAATCCTCTTCAGGTCTTCCACCTTCCTCTCAGCACCCATTTATTTGACCTGGACCACTTACAGGAAAATCAATGGCAGGTATTACTCGAATGAGTTGGCCTGCTCTTGGAATACAGCCACATGTGTGCTGCATTCAGTTCTTTTAAGTAATCCTCTCAAGCTTAATTTAAGCAGAAGAGTGCTGTACTGAGACTCTACAAACCAGAACTACCTTCACACTAAATACTGTACAGGCTGTTAATGTTCAGATGTCACCGTTATCAACAGATGAACTGTTGAACTGCAGTAGCTCAGGGCGGCAGTAGCTCAGTCCATAGGGACTTGGCTTGGGAACCAGAGGGGGGCTGGTTTAAGTTCCACATGGACCAAGAATATGGAAGGTGGACTGGTAGCTGGAGAGGTGCCAGTTCACCTCCTGGGCACTGCCGAGCAGGGCACTGACTGCTCGCTGGGCGCTCCTCAGGCTGCCTCAGGGATGTTTTCCAGACACTAAAGGCATGATGGGAATTGTAGTATTCAATTCTGCATTGATTTTTAGCCATGCTAGCCACTGGACTGTCCGTTGGTTGATTGGTTGGTTGCTTCCCTTAGTCTCATCTGTATTTTGTGTTCATTACAACAACCAGGCTTCAGCTTGAGACACAGAACAAAAAGGGACAAAACCTATGTTAGCTTTCCACCCTCTCCTTATATACAAACATTAGTCTGAGTCACCAGATGTACTGTTTTCAAAAACTCCAGGAAGCAGTTTTGTTGAAGTGCACTGGTGCCTTTATTAATTCGTTTGCATGGTCTCTCCATTCCCATACTGTCAATGAATACACTGGCTCATCCAGTCAGAAACTAACCCTAACCCTATCGCAAATTTGATTTATCCTCCTGTTCTTTAACAGGAGATCTTCACCTATTCATGTGTCACTCACTGAGGAGAAGTTTGAATTAACAGATTCCTGAAACTCACATCCACAAAGTTGCTTTTTTTTGTCCCCCGTGGCGAAGCTTTCCTTCTCATCAGCTCTTGCTTTTTTTAATGACTGTCTAGTTTCCTCTTTTCCCTGTTTTGTGATATATTCCACTCACTAACATCTTGTTCTGCTCATCATCAATGTCCTGTTAATAGCCTGCCGCTCTCCCCATCCTAACAAGTTTGTGTGTTGAGCTTATCTGGCTGCAGCTCTGACCCTCTTCGACTCAGCCTTTTTCTTTCTCTTTTCCTGCTTACTCCATCTGTCTACTTTCTCAATTATTAACAGATTCCTCTCAGACGTCTTCAGCTGTCTGATTGTTCAAACAACATGAATATAAGAAGATGGGAAAACAACAGGCAGACATGCAAGACTGAGTGAAAATCTGAACTAAAGAGAGAGATGATGATGCTGAGTAAATGCGAGACTGAATGATGGTTGGGCTGTTTAGTTTGATCATAGCAGCGGATGGATAAATACAGGGTTCCCACAGGTGCTTGAATTCCTTGAAAATACTTGAATTTCAAGTGTTTTCAAGGTTGTGAAAATGCTTGAATTTTTTGTGAAGTGCTTGAAAATGCTTGAAATTTGTGTGTTGTCTATCTCAATAGACCAAGAGAAAACAAAAATGTTTTCTAAGCGGCTACACGCTTGATCCGATGCCTTTACATGCAGAAATCATACTTGCATGGTGTTCTGCCGAGAAATAACAGTAGACTACTATCGACACCTGTTGGTGGTAATTAATTAATTGTACTGTTAAGTGAAATGATTGAGTTTTTTGCTTTCACTGGGCAGTCAGACAACTTCTGAAAAATACATAGTTGTACAGTCCTTTATTTTTGGATTGACTGATCAAATCTATTGTCCTTCTGTAAATATGAATCAGTTTTGTTAATAAACAACTGAAATTGACATTCCCTGCTTGGGGAAAGTTGTATTAATTTAATAGTGGATATGTGGTTGCACGCAAATGCTTTTTCGTGTTTTCGTAAAGTTAATTTGAATTCTTTAAACACGTCAGTCCTTCACCAGTTCACACTTTATTTCAACACGTAGCTTGACACTTAAATAGACAGATAATGTGATCTTCAGCATGGAGATCCTACACTCAGCCATACATATAAAATAAACAGACTGCCAACATGCTGGCCGAAACATGTAGGCGGATTTACATTCCAGTAAATCAGTGTGTGAGTGTCTCTTGTCTATATTTTGTCTTCCTTGGGCTGGTACAAAGCAAAGCATACTGGTTGATCATCAAGCAGCACTAGCATGTATCTTGTTAATGGACAGGGGCAGTAAGTGTGGATTGGGTCTGTGTGATGGTCCTTGCTGTGAAAGGTTTCCACACACTGAAAAGAAATTACTCGTCTGCTGATAGACATACTTTAGCCCCCTTCAGGCATTTGTCACTGTTATTGCGCTATGGTAGTTACACAATACACCGCTCACAAGCTGAGAATACAAGCCAATTCACAATTAGTTAAAAATCAAAACAGTCAATCTACCACCATATGGAATAATGCTAATTAGACCCATATTATTATGCCATACAGTGGCACCGCTGCGCTTCCCATGACCATCATGGCAAACACAACTAGTAGGCTACCTATTTAAAGGTGCTGGAAAAATGGAAAAACTGGTGCTTGAAGGTGCTTGAAAAGTGCTTGAATTTGTTCATGAAAAAGGTGTGGGAACCCTGTAAATAGTGTGGCATTAAATTAATGATCAGATTGTATTATAGTGAGAAACACAGAACAGAGGGTTTGACTACAAGCTTCCAGTTTACGAATGGACTCAAAAACCAAAAAGACAAGATGTACAGACATGGACTTACCTCACCTCCAGTGACCTGAGAACTACCTTCATCCATGTGTTGTTTTATGTTTGCTTTTTCTCAATGTTATGATTTCTGTCATTGAATTTGATTTGATTTCTTATTATTTTGTCATTCTCTCTCTTCCTCCCTTGTTTTGATTCTAGAGTGAATTGTGCAAAGCTTGTCCACCCTGACAAGCCCATAGAGGTTCTCACCAGGTAATGATCCCTCACATCACTGGAAGAGCTGCTTTGGCTTCAGCTTCACTATCAGCCTTGATACTTGCTTAGTGACTAAAACCAGAAGCTGTCGCATGCAGAATGAGTTGTTAGCGGTGGGTAATGTCAAAGAACAGCTTTCGAACTACTGACTGGCGTCCTGACCAGTCAGATGAGAAGATCAATATCAGTTTTTGAATCAACAAAAAACCACTTACTCTTTCGCCCAGCTCATTGGTGTTGCTCAAGATTGCTTGCATTATTGCATAGTAAAATGTTATGAATGTACCCATACAAACGTTCTTTCTTTGTGTGGCTTGTAGGCAAAATGTGTTCAGAATGTACTTTATACTATTTATGTTTATTTATCTAATACGTTAAAAAAAGCAGCCCAGCTGCACTTCTCAACATCTTAACAACCATAGTTGGGGTTTCCTAATCAGTCTCGGGGGTGAAAGTAATACCATACCATGAAGTGTTTTCACACGGCACACTTCAAGGTTAAGAAGTAACTAGTTGGTTTGGCAAATGTTCATCTAATTACGTTTTCCATCTCCGATAAAGAGCAGCAGGTCACACAAATGTTAACTGCAGATGGAAAGAAAGAAAAGAAAAGGAAAGACCCAGTGGCAAAGCTCACCTACTTCAAACTGCGTCCAATCAACATGTCATTGTGGAAAATCTGAAACAGTGTCTCATGCTCTGAACCTTTTGGTAGAAAGTAAAGCTGGAAGACCAACAGGACATGATATTGATCTTCTTGTGTGACTGTAAGATGGCAAACAAGTCAAGCTGTTTGTTAATTTCAGTCAGATCTAATTGCTGAAACCCCACTATGCTAACAATAACCCACTGATCCAAACTGCCAGGACGCCTCTTCCAGTTTTGTCTTCAGCTCCATTCATCTTTAATTCAAGGCTTCAGTCGTCTGTTTGACTTTTTTTTTCTTTGTCTTGTTTCCGCCTCTTGCTAACACTAACTTTATTTCAGACTCTGCGTGAATTGCCTGATGAGCTGCTGTGCAAGACTAACACAGAAATTATATTGTGGATGATTAATGTGTATTCCATGAGTTGTGTCTCCTGCAACAGCGGGAAAAAGTTAGTTTCATCTCTGAATAATAACCCTGTGTTGAATTGAATAGGAACTAGCTCTTTTTTGTTGCCATCTGAATCTAATTAAATCTTTTTTTCCCCTTCCCCAAAAATGGCTTGTGTTACAGCTGAAATGAAATCAGCTGCCACTGCGACTACAGACATACATCCTCTTTGTTTAATGATAGGGTTGTAAAAATTAGAGGTCTCTCACATAAAGCTCGAGACTGTCTTAGACTGAACTGTGACTCATTGATCAAATCCAGAAACCAAAGAAAGAGAATTCCATTATTGAGAAATATACTGAGAATAAGTTATTCTTACAGCTGTGATTACAGCAATGATTAAGCCCAGAAGCTCAGGTTTTGTTGAATAATGTTTCCATATTATCCCCAGTTCGACAATGACACAGTCGATTCAGCTTTGGTTATTAGTCAGGTTCAGTTCCTCGATGGTGTCTTTATTAACATCAGCATTACCATTTATTATTATTGTTTCCAAACTAGTGCTAAGATAACAAAAAGTGGATGTTTGAAACACAGCTGAGTCATCAGTAACACCAGTCTGCACTGGTGTTCTCGGTGCAGGGGGAAGTCATGTTGCAAACAACTGGATCGAGGCAAAAAGCTCCATTTTATTTCATTCTCTGATCCTGCTTAGATGGCTGAGTAACGGCCTGCATCACCAGCGCTCACACAAGCCGGTTTCATCAGCGAGTCACTGAAGTGAGAATAAACAGAGACCGAAGGAAAGGATTTATGGAAGGAAGGTTAATAAAGGCTAAGATAACGGTGCGACTGAAAGATGAAAAGGCAGACAAGATGAGACAGTGGGAAGGATTGAAAAGGCAGAGAGGGGAAATAACAGATTGGCTGCACGATCTGTGGACAATTTCTGACGTGTTTGTGTGTTAGTCATCCTGCTTCAGATGTAGGGCTCTTGTTACTCGAGGCAAGTGAAGGCCTCCTCTCTCACTCAGAGTCAATTGGCCAGCAATTCAGTGTCACCAACAGAGCCACGAAATGGGAGCAATTTCAGAACATCCGCCTCTGGCAACAATGAGTCTCTGTTTCCTAAAGGCTAAATGCCTTTACTTGTAGACATTGCATACACACACTCACAATTGAGAGTGATGAATGTGAATGTTGCCAGCTCAGCTGAAAAATATTTCATAATGAGTGTATTCTCACTCTTGAGCTCATTCGGTTAAATCAGTTAGGATGCCAAGCTGCTGACTGTTGTTATTGTGTTGTTACTATTCAGTTTTATTTATAGAGCACTAAATCATAACAGAATTTATCCTAGGACATCTTTTAGGTTTGCATCGTGCTCTTTATATTAAGGTTTGGGCGATCCAACAATCTCCAATGTGGGTGTCTGAGAGATTTCTATACATAACTGTGTGGATGGATGAAACAGATGTCAAAAACACCTTAGAATACAGTACATCCTGCCGAGGCACATAATACTTGGCTTTTGCTGAGACTTCCAGAAAGTTTGAGTCAACCCAATCATCCTCCTTAGTTCAGGTTATTTGAAGAGGGGTTTTATGAGGTAGAGCAATAGAACTGCATCAGTTTCCTGGCCGTCGCCTTCTACTGTTGGTATACACTGACTATGGATAAATTCTTCATACAATGACTACATACATACAATAAACTATTCCAGTAATGCAGGTTTGATGTTTTCCCCTCAGAATGCACTCCTCGTGTATGAAACAGATAATGACACAGCACCCTTTTCCGAGACTTCACGCTCGATTAAACAAACAAAAAGTGTTGGAAGTACTTCACCAAAAAAGAGAGATGTCGCAGATCCATGCATCTGACCAATCATGGTGAGATCAGACTGTCAAATTGTCGTTTTTTAGAAAGTTGTGAGATCCAGTTCCGTCATTGGAATGGTGACAGAGGAGGGATTTCCTGATGCTGTTTAACACTTCACATGCTGAGAGTCAGCAGCTGTCAGTTTATAAATGAACTTACAGATGTTAATTGCACAGGAGATGTTTCAGAATAGTTTTCAGCCGCCAATCTCACACTGATCTGACTGTACAGATACACTTCTATTTTAATCAATCCAGCTGTTTACATGAGCTGTGTTTGAGTTTTATGAACGTAACTCCAGCGATTGTGTGCTGGGCTCTGAGCGCTGCCAAACACAGGTGACTTACACTCAGTTCTGTGTCTGAATCCATCAAGTGTCGACACAAACAAAGAGCTGAAGCTACTGCTGTCAGTCAGAAATGAATAATCTTTTTGGCTGAAAGGTTCAGTTAAGTCTTGAAGAAACCTACAGCAAACCTTAGAAGACTAGATGCCCTAGTCAATATGTTCATGTGTGTACATGTTTCTTTTTGGACATTCAGCTTGTTGAATGTCAACTTAAAGATCTCTGTGAAGTCAAATCAAAAGAAACTCAGAGGTGTAATTACAATAAAACTCTTACTGTGGCTTCCAGGGAACTCTGTGTAAAATGTAGACTGGTGCCACGGGTCTCTAAAGGACCCTAAAAGGCGTAATTAACCATAATTTCAATTCACAACTGCAGCTTCCCTAACTAATATTAGTAATTTACCCCCTATTAAGAGCTAAGTATTAAATATGACAAGCTAACTTGCCTTAAGTGCTTTTGCCAGACTGAGCGATGGATAACTAAGTATCCAGAATTTCCTTTTAAAAATTCATGACATGAAAGACTCCTAAGACTCCGATATCCTGCACCGTGATTGGTCAAAAGCAAACCATTGATTTTCACAGTTCCTGTGAGTTTAAGACAAATTAAAGTATGTTTTGTGTATCGACATGACAAGAAACTAATGTTTCTGTTTAATAGTTTAGCCAGCATTAGATTTGCAGATTTGGGCATTTCCATTTCGCTTCAGGGGACTAATTGTTGCTGAGTAGGCTGAAGTATAGGAAAGAAGATTATCAACACTGTCAGTGGAGAATACAGATGAGCTGCTAATGTGCTGCAGGGCATGTAAACGGTTGACAGAGTACACTAAATTATGAGGATAAGTGGTGATAAACTGTGGTTTTAACTAAGATAGAAGTTGCACATGATGAAGGATAAAATAATTAGAACATTACAAAGAGTTAATAAGTCAGGTAAGACGGGTAGGTATTTAGACAGGTAAGAAAGAGGTGAAGAAGAGATAAAGATTTTTCACACAGGGGCTATTACTGCTGCTATGTTGCTGGTTATCTGATCATCAGTGTGGGACAATCTCAGGAGATAGAACTGGGAGACAGACCAATATTTTTATCAGCACCATCAGCCTCTGGGTGTGTGTGTCTGAGTTGAGCCGTACAGGTGTATTCAAAGGTGTCAAAGACAGTTTAGGTAGAAGACAACATCATTTATACGTTTAACAAGTTCCAAAGAAAAACTAAGAAGGTCTTATCTAAACTTGGATTTTGTTTTCTTTTAATCCATTTGCAAGGTAGTGTGGGCAATCAACTCAGATCAAGCTGTCATGCTGTATTCTACTTTCTGCAACATAGAGCCAACACGCCCTTTTAAACTTAAGCCTCCACCTGTTACTGTAGCTCAAGAGTCTACATGCGTAAGGGGGTTGAGTTGGCTGAACTACAGCACATTTCTTTGCCATAATCTTACCTTAGTTATAAAATATTCTAGAGTAGTCTTTTTCATTGGTGTAACAACTGTGTGCTATCTAAAACATCTGGATTTGTGTTCATTAACTGCAGATGTGGAATTGGAATCAACCAATCTCTAGCTTGTTTGAGTAGTAATTTTCGTCTAATCTTACTTCCGAGTGAAATACAAAGTTAACATCCATAGGATTCATCATCAAGGGATAATGAATACATATTCATATACATAAAGCAGTGTTGATGGAACATCCAGCCATCAAACATACCTCGTCATGGACCAAACTTTTGGTCAAGTCGAAATTCTTTACGGGAAAGTCACAGGTTGGCTATGAATACCCGTATGAAAGTTGTTTAAACATCTGGACACCAAGTGTTAGAGGGAAAGATTCCAAAACTAAAAAAGTCATTAGTACCATCTTAGTTCCCGCGGCAATGTGGTATAGGCTAAAGAAAAGCTAAAACTAACTTTGTGTCTCAAAGCTGTGTAAATGGTTGATTCTGTGTTATTTACCAGCGATCTGTCTTGTGTTTACTGGGTTTTATCAGGGCATCGTGCCCTTTTTGCCCTCAAATAGTCCTCAATGCTGCTGGAAATGACAATGAGAAAAAATCACAAACCAAAAACAACGAGCTAAAGAGGCTAAAACTCTTGGCAACTTTAAGGAACTACAGATTTTGTGTTAATTCTCAGTGGATTTTTCACCACGGGTGACTCCTTTCACATCACATATACATACATTCGATACAATGTTACTAAAAAGAACATTGATTACTGGAGCCTTACCTTTAAAATCAGACAACAGAAATAAAGGCTGACTCAGACCAAACCTGTCAGGCCTAATCCAAGTGATTTCAGGCTAGGCTGAACTACACAATGCATCCTTCAAATAGGTTATATAGCCAAAACACAGCTTTTGGTTAGTTATATCTCAGCACTATGAAGTAGAATTTGAATACATTTGACTGTTTTGTCTGACCTTATTTTCTGGATAACTTTAAAACTGTAAAGTGAGGTCTGTAAGAATGTTGCTGTATACCAGACCACCAGCCCTGAACAGAAGTCATAAAAACCTTTGCATGTCGAGTGCCATTAACAAGAATAACAACATGAACAATAAGTCTTATTTACCTACTTTGATTATGTCCTGCTGACCTTTTAAAGCAGAGAAAAAGCTGTAACTGTGTGATAGTTTTAATCAGACACTGGGACCTTGAACTTTCTTTTTCTCACATTAGCTATTGTCCTTCTCGACTCAGGGTGAAAAAACTTTGAGCAGGTTCAATTTGTCAGGCCAAGTTGGCAGGCCATTTAAATTGGTTGGACGTGGAGGCATATATCAGAGGTGACACCCGGAGAATAATAGCCGTGATTCATGCGACCAACTCTCTTCCCTCACATTCTCACTTTCTTTATCTCTGTTTCCCCAGCACTTGTCTCTGTTGCTTCCCCTCTCCATTCACGGTCATTCAAGCCCCTCCATCCTTCCCCATCGTTCTCATCCTCCCGCTCTTTAATGACCCCGACAGAGATAGTGTGTCATTAAGAGAGTGAAGATAGGGGTCTGCTTGATTAGATGAGAATGGTGGGTCGGTTGATTGGCTGGCTGGATTGTTGTGGAGACAGATTATTCCTTTGAGTTTAGCGACTCCTCTTTATCCTGTTGGTAGCACAATTAGTTACAGTACAGCACACCACACATGCATATGTATCCCCCTGCACCTTATTTTAGCTTAATGAACTAATTAAAGCAAGGGCAAAATCAAACGTACCTCTGTTGTATTTAAATATTTTCTATCAACGTTTATCAAAGTGCACAATCTCACACTGATGACAAGGTACAACTCTGGTGGTGCCCAGTGCCAGAGAATGTTTTTAGCTTCAGAGAAATACAGTGTTCATTTTACTAAGTATAATCCAGGAATGTGTATTTGCATGTATGTCTGGCCAAGTAGCGCCTTGCCCTGACGTACTTGGACTGACGTACCGTTGCAGCAACACCCTGCATTGTTTTAATGGAGCCCTCTGTGCACCAATGGACCGGTTCCAGTCAAATGTAATTTCACAAGAGCCCTCAATCCTCTTCAGTTCTTCTTCTTTATGAGCATAGACTGTGCGAAACATGGATGTAGTATCCATGGTGTCATTCACAGGTTTGTGAAGCTCAGTGTGATCGCTCAGGCCGCTGACATCTTGGCAGTCCTGGAATGAAGCATGGTTGCTCAAACAAGCCAGCTGTGACCCACTGCCTCACTTTTGGAGGCAGTCTCAAGTGGCCATTTGAGGAACTGCAGTTTTTGTCACTTCCACCTTGGCTTCACTTCACAGCCACTGAGGTTCCCAAGTGATTATAAGCTCTGTTGAGGTCTACAAGTGAGGAGCTGGTCCACTGCATCATGAGCAGGACAAAAAACGCATTGCTCCTTTTCTGAAAAGGAAAAATATACCTGATCTTGGAAATGGAATATTGACACTATAAAAAGTATTTGTTGTATTTTGTTAAGGAGAACTGGACTGAGGACAAACCACAGTCTGGACTGATGCCCATGTTCAGTTGTTTCATTGCTCATGCTCAGTTGAGGTTAGATGACCAACCACCTACTTCACCTGCCTACTGCCCATTTTTGTCAAATGGAAGAATAATGTTGTTGAAACAATCTTATTATAATACAGTCACGTCAGAGTCATGCTCACACCTGCTTTCTTGATACGAAGGTCAGATGTCTGACTCACCCCCTCTCTCTTTGTCTCTCTATGTCTCTCGCCCTGTGGCAGGCCGGCTCCTAAGGCTTCGTCAGAGCAGAGCAGCACCAGTGACAATAAGGAACGTCCCATGAGCACCATGAGTGAGGCATCAAACTACACAGGTGGCTCCGACTACAGCACCTTCAATGCCAGCCCAGCCACCACCGTCACTACTGCCACCACCACCATCTCCACTTCATCGACACGGGTCAGTCTCCGTCCAGATATTACTTAAATCATAAGTAAAGCTCTGGTGAGTTGTTTAGTAGCACCCACATACAGTGTCCGTTCAGGATGCAGCAAACATCAGCTGCATAATTTCAAACCATAGCACTGGAGCACTGGAATGGATCATTGCTGGGAATTCTGACACATCAATGTCTGTCATTGCTTCAGAGAGGCAGAACTTTTTTGGCATTTGGTTGTATTTGATGACATGCAGGAAAGGGCCAGGGCTGGATTTAAACCCAGGCCGCTACAGTATGAAATCAGCCTTAAAATGAGCCACAGAGTCTGCCATTTTAAATCGCCATTTTTGTATAGAAGCCCAGAACAGACAATCCAAACAGTGATCTAAATATGGACTTTTGCTTTTAATCTGAATTTGGCAGCCAGATTTTTTCCTACATGTTTGGAAGGAGAGGGTAAGTTTCGGTTGCATGGCAGTTTCTCAAAGTCAAGAAACAACCTGGTGTATAGCTGTTTCTGCCTGTTTTAAGTCAAGCTGAACTGTGGCTGCTGCCTGTAATCATGCATTTTATGTACAGACATGAGATTGGTATCCACTGATCTAGCCCTGAGCCAGGAAGTGACTGTTTTCCCAAATGTTGAAATGTCCCTTTAATATAGGTAATTAATTAAGTTGGATCAAAACAAGCAGTTCCTGGTATTTTTTACATTCATTGTTCAGCATATTGGTTTGACAGTTGATGGAATAAATGAAGGTTTAAGTGATTCTCCCAAACATTAGCATCAGTGCACCTCCTAACACTCCTGATAGAGTTGATTTGTTGTACCCATAATGCTGTGCTGGAGGTCAACCACAGGCCAATTATAAAAGTAACATGCTGAGTCGTCACTGTCTCCCAGTACTCAGTGACTGTGTTCATGTTGTGTTATTATCTCTCATTTGAGGCAGGGGAAGTATGAAGCTACCTCAGCTGTACTAGCAGCAAAAGTCTGCACGGGTCATCACACTGTTAGTCGAACAGCGTGTCCCTTTAGAAACGCTTAGTAAACCTCACAAACACAAGAAAATAAATATGCATGGGTAGATCAAATCAAAAGTGCCATGCTTTCATGAATAAGTCATGTTTATACTATTATTACTTCTGCTTACACTGTCCAAAAGAAAGTATAACACCACATATCTTCGTATTCATGAGATGTCATTATTTATAAGCGAGCTGTAGGGGATCTGCTCTCTGCCTCGCCTGAGAAACATTTAAAAAGGAACTACAAACACACACACACACACACACACACACACACACACACACACACACACACACACAGTCAAGGAGAATGATATTTTATCCTCATGACAACAATTTAGGTAAGGCACCTTCATCAACATAATACACAGCCAGCTCTATAGAGAAATGGCTTTCCAGGTGTAAGTTTACTGAGGAAGAACTTGACTTACCTGAACTCAACCCCATCCAACACCTTTGGGCTGAACTGGACGGCCTTCAGTGAGTCAGACAGTGTCCGCCAACAACAGTGTTGGACCTCACTAATGCTCAAGCACTTGGTAGAAATAATGTATTTAGACATTTAGACTTTTGGCCAGTTTACATTTAGTTTTTCTGTCCTCATTTGTGATCTTCCAATTTTACTGAACAGTAATTATACATACAAACTATACTGTCCTGTTTTTGTTTTTTCTCTGTGGAGCACGATTGTGTTCAGGTTAATAACAATTAACTCATTACAAATATTAATTCTGAACATGCCTGATTAGGGTTTTTGTTACATTTTTTTCAAGTGCACTTGAAACAAAATTTACTTTGAAACATTTAACCAAAACTAACTTAGAATTAGAATTTGATTTTGGCGAGTTTCAAGTTTTAGAAGCCTAAACCTGAACTTAATCACAAGCTTGGCCAGAGAACTTCTGTCTCATGTAAATTAAAGAGAAAGTAGTACTTCCTCTGCTGAAAAAGTTACCAATGATAGAATATGTAAGACATAATACAGCCAGCAAAGAACCGCATTTGGTATGCAAACTTAATTTGTAGGAGACAGGTTGCCTGCAGGCAGATGTAAACTTTTGAGTAAGGGTAATCCTCTGCACCATAATTATCATTATTATAATAAATTTTATGGTGATCTGGTAATTCGTTTCCAGTGTAAAAACTTAGTAATTTTGCGTATATAGAGAGAAAAAAAGTGCAATTAAAAAATGAAATAGTAATCCACTGGGGAGTCGTGGTTCTCAGTATTTAGATCTGATGATGGTGCCAGAGGGTCACCAAGAAATGTAATGAGTACACACATATTATGATAACTTCAATGGTTCAAGAGTAAATTCGTCTCATTTGTCTCAAATTTAGACTTAATCAAAGAACTCCCTGTATCTTTCTGCTGCTGACTGATGTAACAGAGCTTTTTATATTGCAGTGCTTCAGTAAGTGAGCCACGATGTGTGGGGGACGTGGAATATGCTTTGTTTAATGAGCTGAATACATCTGCCTCTGTATTCAGTTGCTTTTTATAGCTGCTGGAAAGAGCTGATGTTTTAGTAGACGAGCTTCTTTACAACCAATGCGCCAAACATGTCACATCGGATTGTTGTGTTGAGATCAGGAGAGAAAGCTGATATTTGGGGTTATTTTCTCCTCACTCTGCATACCTGGAGTTGTCCCTGTTGTACACTCTCATGCAGGAGATACAAAATGAAAACGCAAGCACATTTTGTGCTGTTTTTGGTTTGTCATAAAGGTTTTTATACTTTATTTTGTGACTTATTTATTCAAGAAATGTACACCTGAGTCTCTCTAGAGTTGAACATATCTCTACATTTATACTATCCATTTATGTGCTTAACAGCCCTCAAGGTCTTCCAAAAAAGTACACAACTTTGGAAAGAGGTCCAACTCCATCAAGAGGAATCCCAATGCCCCAGTGGTCAAGAGCAACTGGCTTTACAAGCAGGTACGTGGGCAAGGCCAGTCATCACAAAGATTATGAGATGTCTTTGAGTGTGTGTGGGGCTAATAGAGACAGAAAGACAGAAGTATACTATGCTGTACACTAAGCAAACTGACATGTACCACACATTTTCATTCTGCAGTCAAGTTAGCAATGGTTCCATTTTCAAAACAAATCTTGCTTAGGTCGCAGTTTGGTTAAGTTTAGGGAAAGATTAAGAGTTAACTTAGAGTCATCGTTGACTTTTGGTTTTGCACAAAACACAAACAAAGTTCTGTGTTTGTTGACACATCCATCCACCCAAATTTCCTCCTTACGTAGACGTTCTCAATCTTTATATGCCCAGGTGAGGCAAAACATTATGGATTATCAAGCTGAGTAAAGTTTACTAGATCTCTAATGTTTTTAACATCCACTGTTCATTGGGTTGGAAACATTCAATCTTGGTGAGTTCCTATAGGGCCTGAGGAATGGGAGGATTATGGTCGTGTGGGGCTTGACTTGACATTAACTAACCTGGCTTGAGGCTCAGCTTGTTTTTTTTTTTTTGCCTTTCCACCCACTCACTGCAAGTTGAGCAATTTTCCTCACCCCACTCAGGCCTGCTGTGGGTCAATATTTCAGTTGCTCTGTGGACCTCTGACCATTGCACAGCTCCCTGAAGACAAGCCTCATCGAGCACACTTCAACTCCGCTTTCAGAGCTTGGTTCAGAGCCACTGTCAATAACCTCCATCTTAGTCTCGGCCTCTGCCACCACCGCTGGCGCCACCGCTCACTGTATCCACACGGAGGCGAGAATCGATTCACTTCACACCAGCAAAACCCCTCTCGCTTCCCCACAGACCTCTCAGGCAGAGTGCTCCCTCACAGAAAGAAATGTCATCAGTGTTTACCCATAGCTCCTAACCTCAAGATCTGTGGCCAAACCTGACACACTGCAAACAGCGCTAAAGACCCAAGTGAGCAAACGGTCTCAGAAAAAGTGTTATTGTTACTGCAGTCATTACCGCACCGGGGAGGGTGGGGGGAAAAAAAGGAAAAAGAAGCGTAGCAGCAGCATGGAGAACAAAGCACAGGACTTCGCCCCGAGCAGCACAGAGGCAAATTTGTCACTGCGTTATGAAGAGATAAAACAGAGCAATTTGTCTCAGAGGAGGAGATAGAAGCTGGTTAATAGAAGCAGCCAGAGGGAGAGACAGCGAGGGTGTCAAGAGGAGGGAAGTTAGGGGAGATCAAAAGAAAGAAAAACTGTGTGTGTGTGTGTGTGTGTGTGTGTGTGTGTGTGTGTGGTGTGTGTGTGTGTGTGTGTGTGTGTGTGTGTGTGTGTGTGTGTGTGTGTGTGTGTGTGTGTGTGTGTGTGTGTGTGTGAGATAGAGAGAGAGAGAGAGAGAGAGAGAGGTTGTATTGTTCTCTGTAGTAACTACACTTTGACTGACTGACGATCTTTGAACTTTGACCCCTGCAGGACAGCACTGGCATGAAGCTGTGGAAAAAGAGGTGGTTTGTCCTGTCTGACATGTGCCTCTTCTACTACCGTGGTGAGCACACACACACACACACACACACACACACACACACACACACACACACACACACACACACACACACACACACACAGGCACACTTACACACATGTGACACAGGCTGTTTAATTAAATGGAGTCCAGGTTTTGTCCCTTTTGCAATTCAAGAAAACACATTGACTTCACTTAATTTCACAGATCCCAGCACTCTATCTGCAAAAGTCTGAATAAATGAGTTGGAAAACATAATATATGCAGTTTGTGGTGTCACTGATTTAAACTGTCTCATCAGTATCTGCTCCAGCTTTGTGTTTTGCTTCATTATTCAGTGCCATCATCGCTTCCTGCAAATAAATCCATTGTAAAGGCACAAATACCCATGAAGTTGCTGTGTTACAGTTAGTTTAGCATGTCAAATTGTGAGGAATAAGAAGAAAGACAGTGGTATTGGTACCATAGACTATATAAAACATAGATGTAGTCCCTGTAGAACATCCCTGATGTTCTTGCGTTTCAGATACATGAGCCAGACCTGGCCATCAATGAGGCCGGGGGGCGTCTGGCACCATGTAGTTCCTCGAGCACCTCCTCCTTTAGCATTCTTTGTATGGACAGAATTAAAGTAACGTTGGTTCAGCACGTTGATCAAAGGCCTGTAGGTGTAAAGCAAAAAGGCACGCACAATGTGGATGTGAGTGTCCTCTGCCTCCTTATGGTCAGACTTTGGGATGCTCTCACTGTCCAGGGTATTATTAACACCATGAGACTTCTCAAACTTCACAGGGTTTTTCAGCCATGCATAGATCATACTCATTATGGTGTCCATGTCCAGAGCAGTAATGACTTGAGGAACTCATCCTGATGTGCCACACAACAGTTGGGAGGATTCTTGATCAGTCTGTTGGTGAGTGTGGTTTTCCCTCCACTGGTCATGGCGAGTTGCTGGGAGTTTAAAACGTCAATAAACCAGTTCAGAATCACAATGATCAGACGGGAAGAAAGCCTAAAAAGAGAAGCTGCAGCAGGAACGTCAACTACTTGAGTCCTTCATGGCACTTGAGTTAAGTGATTATGGTTTAGAGCAGAGCCATTGTGAAGTCCATCATGCTTCGTGTTTTCACAGCTGATAGCCATGTTTTGAGTTAGAAATATCTCCTGTCATCACTTTATCAAGAGCATTGTAATGGGTAGTATCAAGAGGTCAAGTGTCCTTGCCAGTTAAAAGTAGTCATCTTAGTTGTGACACCTACACTGCAGCACCACTAATTTTGTTTGCTCTTTACGGCATGTTCGGGGTCATTGTCTTCCTGAAGAATAAAGCACTGTCCAATGAGTTTGGAGCCATTTTCCCAAACTGCCGTCAGCAGTCACATTGTCATTGAAGATGAGTAAGCCAGTTGGCTTATACAGGCCCCATACAGGTCATTCCACTCTGCTGGTATACTTAGAATTTTGGAGACTTCCTCCTCGCTTCCACATTTTGCTTTTGGCATTGCTCTAAAACAGATTGGTCTTGGTCTCATCTGTTCACAAGACCTTTTCTCAGAACTCTGCACTGCAGTCTCTTTGAAGAGCTTTTCATCAGACTGCAATCTGGCCACTCTGTTTTTGTGGCTACTATCAAAGATCAAGTGTCCTTGGCCAGTTAAAAGTAGTGTCCTTGTTTTCCCTCGCAGTTGCGACGCCCACGCTGCAGCACCACTAATTTCAAACTTTACGTTCACAAAAGCTCATCTGTTCCTCCTCCGTGTCTCCTAAAGCCTTGAGAGAGATTTCCCCATCTCCATAAATTGACAAATTAGCCGCTCCCAGAGCGCAATCAGCAGTCGCTTTCATGACAAACCCAAGGGAAAATTGGATGTTTATTGGCTTAGCCAGCCGGGGACGAGACAGAGGCGGCGTCCTCGGGAAGGACAATGACGTGCTTGGCTTTCCGATAATAACCTCCTTTTTTTTTCCCATTTTCCTCCTGCTTGCACTTTACTCTGTCACTCAGGTTGGGAGGTGTTTGTAGAGTTTGGAGCTGTATTAATTCTTTTTGTAGGAGCAGGGACGATAAACATGTCTCCTGCTACAAATCTCATCTAGATGAATTCATTGGTTGTGTTTACATGCGCTCAGATAATTCCTTTATTACCAAAGTTACGAGATACAATGATGATTACAGCTGTCATGTAAATATAATGGAGCAGGTTATCAAAATGTGTGGCAGTACGTCGATAAGCAGAGCTGAATTCTTACTCAGTGAGTCAAACGAGAGTGAAAAGAGCCCTCAAGTAAAAATAACATAACTTGAAGAAAAAATGTTACACAATCCTTCACTTTGTGTGTCCAAAGGTTAACGGGATATTAGATCATGTTCAGGGTACAAAGCACACTCATAATATAGACATGTATAATGTGTATGATATTGCATATACAGTGACTGGCTTTGTTTCAAGAGAACTCATTAGAACAAAATGGTCATCTGTTTACACTCATTTGGATTTGTAATGTTTCCATCTTCCTGTAAATGTGTACCCTGTGATTATTTTCTCATGAATCTATAGGCTGAAGCTTTTACTGAGTGTTGTGCTTTTACAAATAGGACTAAACAAATACAGAGTGATGACCCTCCATTTGAATTCAAACTGGATGATGAATTGACATCATGGCCATGGTCAGTGGACCAGGAACACAGCAAACGTATAGACACTACTCACAAAAAAGGTTGTCTTCTGGGTGAAATTTATGGAAAGTGTAAAAAGTTAATGCTACAGTGATATATCATGAAAGTAGGGCATTTAAGTAAAAGCATGCAATGGTTATTTCTTCATCTCAAACAATTTATTGAAAGAAAAAATTACAGCAGTGGTGGGCTGATGACACTCTGTGACACTCAGCGCTCAGCGGTAACTTCCTCTGAGTACTTCCTGTTTGAAGCCTCACACTGACCAGGTACCGCTGATGGATTGTTAGGTGTCGTCTTGGTGTCAAACTGTAACAGCGTGATGATGAAGAGGACTGTCTAAATACAAACTGTCACTGAAGCAAAACATTTAGTGGAACATTCATGGATCAGACTCTTGTTGTGATTTTTGTGGTTAATCACCATGTTAGAGAACAGCATGTTATGCGATAAGTACTGAAACGTAGAACAGTTGGACATGTGCATTCAGAAGTTTAGAGAAGGTCAAATGAAGTTCACCTGTAAAGGTCAGAGTGCATTCTAGGTGCATTTTGAAATTTCATAGGAAAGCCGAATATCTCGAACTTTTTGTGAGTAGTGTATTTTAGGTGTATAACTGATGTTGTATGGTAAAGCAGACATTACACTGGATATAGAGTGGAGCTCTAGATAAGATGTTTTCAAAGTAAGAGCCGGGTTTCCCTCAAGGCGGTTGAAAGAGTTACATTTTTGGGGAGGTAATTTTACTGTTTTTCCAGCAGTGTTGGGCTGTTTTGGCTCGATTGTTGAGTTTCTGCAAGATCAAACAGAATAATCAGCATCCAGGAATTGAGTAAAACTAAGCAAGTAAACTAAGCTAAGAGCAAGCACCTTTTTTAAGCTTTTGTCTGAGGAAAGGCAGCACAGTCTCTTTCGCACCGAACCTGTAAAAAAATGAGTCCTTATTCTGCATTCAATTAAGCTATAGTCTTAATCTAAAGACTCACAGATACAGTATGTGATATTTAGACATGCTGTTTGTGTTCAGGAACTCATCTGAACAGACAGTTTAGATGAGTTCCTGAAGTTTTCATGACAGATCTGCAGCTTTCTCAGACCTCAGAGGACCTGCTGAAGAATCTCAAAACGTCAATCGTTCAGAAAAAGTCTGAAAACACCCACTTGCACCGCAGTGTGTACCTACAGGATCTCTCTGCATGCCAGCTTACTCATTCCTTCTCTTTCTTGCTCATTTTCAGTGTGTGTGTTCTGTATCTCAATAATTCAGCAGCTAAGACGGGGCTGGAGGAGCTGCAGGAGCTGCAGAGCTTACCGTTGTAGGCTTGGGCTAAAGCAAACAGCAGCACAGGTTGCAGATTCTGTCAGTTTTAGCTGCAGCTGGTGTACTAACTCATGTTTCTGTGCTGCTTTTTAGTTCTAAACCTGTGAGCTCACATCAAAACAGCATTGTGATATACAGAGCACACAGAGGCGATGGAGCGATGCAATTATTACCATCCCAACATTATCCGGCTCTGATTGTTTTTGAAAGGCTGTTTTAAATGTGGCATCAATAAATACTTAGTTGGAGAGTGTAACGCAGTGACGGCTGCGCTTCACATCTTTTGTGCTTTGCAGCTGCCTCGCTTCTGAAATGTGAAAGGCAAAAATCAAGGAGCGCTTGAGAGTCTGCAGCCGTGCAGCACACACAGGGAGGGAAACAAGATCGTAGTTCATGCAGAAGGCTCGTAAGGATGTCCGATCATCTCTCTGTCTCTGTCTGCTGTGGTGTGATAAGCCTCAGTGGGTTTTGTTCCATCATCGTCTGCTCACCGTTTATCACACCGTCAGCCAGATAATGCTAGACCTCCATGTTGTCAGAGTCAAAACACTCCAAAACCTCAGCACAAGTCAAGGAACAAAGTCATCACTTCCTCAATCACCACCAACAAAGATACCAGTCCAACCTTCTGATGCTTAGTTTACTACAAATGTCTATTCTGTATATGTTGGCATATGATTATTTTTCTGTCTTCCTTGGTGCAGATGAGAAAGAAGATAGCATCCTGGGAAGTATCCTGCTGCCCAGTTTTCACATCTCCATGCTGTCAGTGGACGATCACATCAGCAGGAAATACGCCTTCAAGGTAAAACACAAGAGTCTATCTGAAAGGTCACTTTTCTGAATAGGTTTTTAATGAGTCGTGATGGTGATCATTAAGCTTACTTAAGTGCCTAAATGTTTTTCATTGATTTCTGTTTACAAATAACAGCTCACGATAAGAATGCTTTACTTTAGGTAGTAAGTAAGTTACTTTGACTGTGACAGAAGCAGCTGCTATTTAAGGGAAGGGCTAGTCCCACATCCACGAACATGTGGTAGTCAGAAAGGTTTATAATTCTAACAGAATTATAGATATTCTTTAAATATGGGAATACCGTCATGTTCTGTGCTGGGAGAGACCAAAAATTAGGGCTGAGACAGAAGTTAGATCACGGTGTGAAGCTGGTGGTGGTAATGTTGTTAGGGTTAAGGAAGTTGGAGAGATCCTCAGACAGAGCCCTATTTACTATTTGTTTAATCCAACTATAAATCAACATTTAATCTGTCTGTGACTCTGTGTGGAAACTATTACTTGTGGGCATAACTTGAGTTGCCAGATATGGCGAGGACAGGTCTTGATTTTGGTTTGAGGATCTATGGTACCAAAACCTGGCAACCTCCCTGTATTTATGAGTCTCGGGATGGTATACACATTCACTGCCCCAAATAAATTTCATCACAAGAGTCACCCTTAAACTACAAATTGGTTTCATGTAGAGTTAAAGAAGAGAGAGCGTGAGCTGTTGACGTGTTCGTAGTTGTAGTTTGAAACTTTGTTTACCCCTGCTTTTAATCTTTATGCTAAGCTAGGCTAACTCTGTTTCAGTAAAGCTCCATACTTAAAGGTCCAGTGTGTAGGATTTAGTGACATCTAGCAGTATAGTTGCTGATTGCAACCTCCTCACCTCACCTTTTTTCTAGTGTGAAGGAGAAACTACAGCGAGAGCTGTAGAGAGTGTTTGGTTTGTCCATCCCTGGCTTCTGTAGAAGCAGGGTGGTTCAACATAGAATATACCATGGGAATTGTCTGTAGATCATTTTAAGGTAACAAAAACACAACTCTTCTTATTATTAGCTGATTATCAACAAATGAAAACATAGTTATTGATATTATGTTCTGTGAAAACGGCCACCAAATCTGACACACTGGACCTTTAACTTCTAATTTCACAAAAAAGACGAAAACGCAAATTTCTATTTTTAACTGAACTTGGAGCGAGCATAGTTTCCTCTGAGTTTGCATTCTGAAAAGTGAAGAGTGAGGATCTGATGATTGGAGCTACTTCACAGAGTCTCATTAGTACACATACACAATGTAATCAAACACACACTGTACACACACTGGAAGTTGTTAGTCAGTGTCACTTTTATTTATGCAGCTTTACCTGCCAAGATCCACAGAGGAGCCTTGAAGACTTTCACACTTATGTTGTTTTTTCACACTTGAGCTGCGACACACATAGAGAGGTTGAGCACACACACACACACACACACACACACACACACACACACACAATCATACTGTACACAAACACACCCTCTGCCAACAGGCATGATGTAAAGACTCCCTGCTGCTATTTCAAGGTCGCCATCCAACTCTTGTTTCTCACATTTAAGTTTTATCTCCTCCTCTTATCTCTCGCACCCTGCCAGGCCACTCACCCCAACATGCGGACGTATTATTTCTGCACTGACACAGCCAAAGAGATGGAATCCTGGATGAAAGTTATGACCGACGCTGCCCTCGTCCACACCGAACCAACCAGAAGGTAGGTATTCACTACGAGTTGGGTGGAGGGCGAAGGATTGATAAGTTAGCTTCTCTCTTAGTGAGACTAAACACATTGATACACAGTCTTCTGTTAGGCTACAACCCTAACTCTAATAGCCATAATTCTTCACTGTCGTGAATCCAGTACTCAGTGAACCCAGAATCACTGTGGTCTTGCGGTTTCGTGGGTTTCTATCAGAGATCAGGAACTTCTAAGTAGTGGAAGGCCAGAGAGGAAGGGTGCCAGAGAAACACATGACTTCTGACCTCTGAGTTATCTTTGTAATCTCTTAGAAAACTCTTGCCTTTAATAACTTTTTCTTTCATCACAGACTGGATAAGTTGAAAGTGGACCAGCGGACGCCTCACGAGTTGAACAACTTACTCAACCACAGAGTCCTAACCCGACCGGAGATCCAGAACAACGAGCGCAACCGCGAGCCTCTGCGACAGCACTCCTTATCTCGAGTTGACGACAAACGGAAAAAAGACATTGAGAAACACAACGGCCAGAGGGAGCGTGAGTACTATACGTTACAGAGGGATGGGGAGAGGTACTCCCTGAAGAAAGACGGCGTGAGCTACACGGTTCAGAAGGACGGAGACAGGTATCTCCTCCACAAGGACGGAGAAAAGTACCTGCTGCGAAAAGACGGTGAGAAATCTGTGCTGCAGAAAGACGGAGACGTGTGTGCCATTCACAGGGACATGGAGAAGTACGCTGTTCAAAAAGTGGACGAAAAGTACACAGTAATGCCGATGGAGGACAAATACGCTCCATCTAAAGATGGAGAGAAGTACTTGCTCACGAAGGATGGTGAAAAATATGCACTGCAGAAAGTAGGTGACAGACACACACTCCAGAAAGACGGACAGAAATACGTTCCTCAAAAAGAAGTGAAGAGACAGCTGTCATTAAAGGAGACAGAGAGATACAGCACGATGAGTGACAATAAATATGGTACCATACAAGTTGTGGACAAATACGGCACTGTGAAGGAAGTGAAGAAATACAGCACGCTACGAGAAGGAGATAAATACGCCACCCTCACAGACGTACAGAAGTATGCTACGGTCCGTGGTGGAGATAAATACGGCTTTCAGAGAGACCCGAGTGCAGAGAGGACTCTCACTAAAATCAGCAGCATCAAGCTGCAGCCGGCACAGGCTGCCGCCATCGTGGCCGCGGTGTCTGCATCTCGCCAGGGCCAGGCCAACCTCAACGTCCAAAAGCCTGTGCAGGTCAACGGCTCTGGATCCACATCAGGGGAGCAGCAGACTGGGGACTGCAGCCCAGCAGAGGTGGACGCCAGCCTGGCTGGGGGTCCATTAAAGTCCCCTGCTGCAGTCCAGGAGCCAGAAAGAGGACTGTCCAGGACCAACTCCATGCAGCAGCTGGAGCACTGGGTGCGCACACACAGGACGAGAGGACCGGACGAGGAAACCAGGAGGTGAGACTGACTGGCTGTGTGTGTGTGTGTGTGTGTAAGTGTTGTTGTTAAAATCATTTGGGTTATGCATACATTCAGAGCAGATCCAGCACTGCTGTGGTTTTGCCATTCATTTGAATGGGGGTCGTCCATTTTGGCTGCAGCGGTGCAGTCCACAGGAGTGTCCACCAAAAAACACACCTGCGGCAACAAGTTATGCAAGATCCAACTTTTGGGAAAACACAGCCCAACATCACACTGTGCCACCAATCAGACCAGTCAAACCTCCACAGTCAGCCTGAAATGTTCTGACTTTTATGTCATGCACCCAGCTGACTCCCAATTTATGCTGCAAAATAGTGGCACAAAGAAGTTTAATTTGTTTTGGAGACCGAGCTTTGGTCAAAGCAGCTGCATTGATAAAGCCAGGTTAATCAGGAAAATAGTTATTTCCTAGTTCTGTCTGAAGGAAATCTTAATCTGACACTCAGCCTTTTTTAATCAAAGAAGGTCATGTCCATAAATCATGGTTCACTTTCCTATAAAGGCTCTGCATCCTCAAATGTTATGCCAAAACACACAACACAGGACTGGAACCAACATTCATTCATTCAGGCTGACTTTATGTCACGTAACTTTGTTTAGTAATGTTCAGTAGTGGTTTATTGAATATAATTTAAATCTGCAATAAGTGATTTTCTGGCCACTGTGGGGCAGAAACAAGTTCTAAACACACTGACATATCATTATAGTTTAAGCTCACAACTGTGAACATCAATTATAGAAAAACATCATAACTCATCCATGTTTGTGTACACATATATAGGCCTTTGCAAATGTTGATTATATTATTTTGATCATTTCTCAAATTGCATTGTCGCAAGTCATTAACTCCATGATTAGCTATTACCCATAACATTGCACTTGTAACTTGTATGACACAGAGAGAGGTTTATGTGCTGCTGGGATCTATAAGACACAATGAGAATCATGAACTCTTTATATACAGTATATTTAAAGCCCACAAAAATCCATATCTGCAATAGACTAACTGTTTTTGTCAGGACACCAGAAGCTTTCCGTCCCCCTTTCCACTCAGCTGCTTCATTTTGTGGTTTTCTCTTGATTTATTTATGTTTGTATGTAAAGCGCTCCTTTTAACCTGAACAGAAAATAGATCTTCAATACACATTACACAGTTTTCAACTCTACATAGTCATTTGTGCACAATTTGCACATTCTTCTTCACTGCAACCCAATGGCGACCTGTCGTCCCGACAGGTGCGCAAGATTTAAAAGCTTTTTTTCAACTCTGCTGTTCCGTCTAGCCCCCTAGTTCCCGGTGTATCATCCTCTGTCCTTGCTCTGACCTTGAGCTGAAAGCTTTCTGTGTCACCACAGATGTGTATCTCATTTGGGGAGCGCTGGCGTTTAGCCGGTGTTTAGCGGGCTGTACCGAGGAACGCAGCGGAACAGAAGTGCAGAGGGCTGATGTTTTTGGTTTGCTCTCAGCGCTTCCCCTTCCTCCTTCTGCTGCCATGAATAAGTCATGGAAATGAGGCTGTAATGAGAGCAGAGAAAGCTGAGCTCTGCTGAGCCACATTTGTCATCTTTATCAGCACTCAGCGCCAAGGAGGGAAATGGAGAAACTTTGTTGTAGGACTGTTTGTTATTGCTGCGAACAGCGAGTCCTGCTTCTGCAAACAGCCAAAGTATTTTAAGTGAGTAGAGTCGTGCATAGTACAGTGGTGATAAGTGATAGAGACGATGTGCAGCATTGTTAGTGAGTGTGCATGTGCGGCCTGACATGTGTCTTCATTTATTTTCTTTATCATTCCTTGTTATCATTCCTGTAAGTAGTCCTATAAGTTATGTTACTGTCTGACACCAATATAAATGGTGAATTTATTGTGTAATGCGTAATGCTTCCAGTAATATTGTAAATTATCTTCAAATAAAAGTCAGGGGGTGTCTAGCAAGAGTACAGAGTGGTTGCTAATAAAAACACTGAAGGGGTAAATGACCTGTACTATAATGATTCACATAATAAATTCAGTATTATGTTCATAACGTCATACTGCATACTACTGCAGCTCAGAGTTTCTTTACTTAACAGATATATTTTATTCACCTAATATATCCAGTCGTTTCTACTTTTCCGTTTCTGCTTTTTACATCTCAGCGTGCAAATATTTGCACAATAAAAAGGAAAGGATTAGATATGCCTGCAGAGCTTCAGTGTGAATCATCTCTGTAGGAAGTGTTGAGTTCCACTGACTAGTTTAATGGCAATACAAACATGACAAAGCAGAAGTGGAAAAAAACCTGATGGGAGAAAACAGGATTTCTGTTAAAAAGAGAAACTCAGAGCAGCAAGGCGGTGACTGGGTATGCATGACATCACCTGTAGGTTTCTGAAGAGCCGTTTCAAAGCTCAGAATATGTCACCATGTTGGCAGTTCCGTCTCTCCGACCTCCATTTGGACATGGGGACTTATAAAGACTGACTCACTTCTGGAGCCAGCCTCAATTGGACAACAAGAGGAACTGCCACAGAGGTTGCTGCTTGGTGGTGACACATGGGCTGATAGAATTAGTACTGTTAAATGTTAATTATGCAGAATTGATAGAGACAATTGGTGATGATAAAGAAGGTTTTAACTTTGCTTGAGAACAAGGAAATTAATTTGAGAACCAAAGTGTACAGTGATGTGTAAATGTAACTTCACCACCCCGGTTTAATTTTGGTTGGAGTTTTAGTTTGGATATCATCAAATATTAAACAGTATGATAAACCGTTTTACTGAAGGAATATGCTCTTTCCATACAAATCAGTGCACACAGTGTCAGTACAGCAGAATGTATCGCACTGCATGTTGCAAATTGCTACCTAGTATTCTGTATTCAATATTAATGGCTTTAAATTGTAGCATATCTATATGTGTGTGTTTAATATGACAAAGACTCTATCAGGCAGAATGCATCTGCTGTACTGTCAGAAAGGTTGACAGACATCCGGAGACCAGCAGTCTGTGGAGTTTCTGTGAAGTAGCTTTTGCTTCCAAATGGCTAGTTAATGATTCCTAGATATTAACTCATAATCTTGCTAACTCTGATCTTCTTCTTGGCCAAACTTGGGAAGTGTTCAGTCTGTTTCATTGTATTGGTGTCAGCAAGAAAATCCTGTTTTTAGTGTATGTAGCAAAAAAGAAAGTTGGAAAGGAAAAAAAAAATCAATAAACTCCCCTCGAGCACAGAAGTGATGTATTTTGCAGCTCTGATGTCCCCTTCAAAGGCCTGAATAGAAGCAATGTTCCCCTGTGGCTGACTGGGTTAAGATATGTCTTCCTTTCAAACTAGTTCATTAAGTTCTACCATAGATACAAGCTCTTATCATACTTTAGGTGAAAGACAATCTTTAAATACATGTTGCAGTTTGACCAGTTATTGCCATAAGTGTAGTCTCAAATGTATGCTTTTTCATTAAAGTGACACTATATTTATTTGATATGAGAAAGGATTAGGTGTTGGACATGTTCTCACATGTGTAATAGCTGAATATGGTCATGGACAGTTTACGTCGTCATAAATCTTCAAGGAATCTATGCAAACCTTCACAGATATCAATGATGATAAAACCTGGACTCCTTATGTGTCCATGGCGTATTATTTGAATTTATGTTGGAGCACATGTTTAAGTGCCGTTTGTGTGGTCTGCATGCATATATCTTGCAGATGTCCACACTGACCTTCATGGTCATGGACACGTGATTGAAATGGACATCCCGTGGACCATTGTACATGTGCAAATTTGTTTAGTTTTATACAGAATTGATATATTTATACATAATGCTGGTTAATGCTTCCTTATTTCCAAAGATCAGTTGATATTTAAGTTTCATAATGTTTAAAAGTAGGCGGCTGTGTATGTCATGGTGTTCCATAGATAGGTGTAGAGCGAACTAGTTCTTACCACATCTAAAAGGAAATGTCTGAAACTGTCCTGAACTGCCACGAATCAATGCATGGTCAAAAGCCCGCCATCATAAAGTAGGGGCAGATGTGATGAATCATGCAAATGGGGATAATAACTTTCAGACAGTTTTTCTTTACAGTCAAAGCTACAGCTCTGCCTTCTTTCACAACAACAACCTGACCAATCAGTGAGTGCAAGTGTCAGCTTCAGAAAGCCTTAAGAGTAATAACAGAATGTTATCTATCTGTGTCGGTGACTATCTATGAGAAATAATGACAGAAAAATGGCCACAAGAACAGTGAAAAGGGTCCCCAGACTAGTGCTCTCAGGCCAGGTATACAAACGTCGCTGCACTTCAGACAGAAATGTCCTTTTAACAGCACTGGTCACGTAACATAATTACTCTTAAATACGTGGTCTACTGTCAAACCGCTTCCTAAGGAAAGTGTAGGTTAATCTTTTGTCTGTACAGGTTTATCTGTAGGGCTGTATAGTTTGGGTGTAGGTGCACCACAGCTTTAGCATTCATTGTTTACGCATTTGTGTGCATAGTAGTGCTACAGTGTACTACATCTGGCTAACATATTGCTGCCAACTTAATTTCTAATACCCAATGAATCTTACGACTGATACAATATTTACAAAGTAAGGTTTTGTCAGCTGGGGAAATTAAATAGAAATAGGGATAGGAGGATTCAACTATGGAGCCACTGCAGGAGACAAAACCATATCATACCTGCTACTGTAGGACTAAACCAGATTGCGAAGGACTGCCTGTTATTGTGATAGCTGATAGATGCATTGATGGTGGGATGAGAAAAAATGTATCAAATTATTTTGAGTTATTATTTTAAGTTCATGGTAATGTATTCAATAATAATAATATTCAATTTCATTTTATTTATATAGCACCAAATCATTACAGAAGGTATGTCATGACACTTTCCATATAGAGCAAGTCTAGACTGAACTCTTTATGTTATTTACAGAGCCTCAACAACAACCACCATGAGCAAGTGCTTGGTGACAGTGGCAAGGAAAAACTTCCTTTGAGAATTTGAATCTGAAATTGTTATTGTTCATATGAAGTAGGGGTTGCTCACATTGGATTAAAACATACGCAGGGCGCATGTTCGTTGTCATTGCATTGAAATAGTAGTGTAATCACATCTCATAAGCCATGACACAAAGTTGGGAAAAGAAAGAAAAATCAACAAATGTGCAGACATTTTAAACCACCAGGATAAAGCGAAACAAATAAAAATAAAAATGCACAGTCATGGTTCAGGCCTTCACCTCGCCTGCTCATTGTTTAGACGGTGTAGATCCCGATGTTAGCTTGTCTCTCTTCTGAATGCAAAGGTTAAATGAGATGAGCAAAGCCTGCAGTGCTCTAACCATCTAGGTGATGAATGGTTATAGCAAGAGTGACGACGACCATAATATATCTCCCTGTGGACTTATAAGGTCAAAGCCACAGTCCAAGAGAATGGAGGCGTCTATTTTATGATTAGCTTCTAATGGCTGTAATGATAACAAGCTCCTTGTTACGCGTGTTCCCGGGTCAAAGCGAAAGTGAAAGTGAAGAGGAGTTCTGTTAACAAAAGTAGTTTGATAATTAAAGGCAGTCAAGCGCACCATACATGTCAAGGCGCACACATACTGATAATTAAGCTGGTTCCCATTCAGTACACCCTGATTTAAAGCATTGATTTAGTGGCTGCAGGGTAACAGTGAGTGCAGGGGTTTATGTGGAATGTATGTAATTGAATGAATGCCTCTGGCCCTTGCTCTTAACTTGCATTCTTCACTGTATCAGGTAAATGTGTGTGCTACACGTAACCGAGGCTTGAATGTCAACAATCAAACCTGCAGGTTTAATCAGCTGCTGTCTGCTGTGTTTTATGCTAAGGAAGACATTTGCACCAATCACCATAACACAGACATGTTTTTACGGTAATCTCATCTCCTGCTGCTTTCGAGACAGATCTGGCCACTGTAAGATTCATGAGTCACGGATTGGTTTACAGAATGACTCATTCATTTATTCAGTTATTTGCACATTTATCAGTTTCTGCAAAGTTCAGTTTCTGCAAAGTTCAGTTTCTGCAAAGTTCAGTTCCTGATGCCGTTATCCTGTGTGACAAAAGAAGGAAAAGTCTCTGCTACTCAGTCCTTTGTTCAGTAACATTACTTTCTGTCTGAGCTGTCTAACATCACAGGAACGTGGTCTGGGTCCTGTGGCTCTCACCAATAAATTCCTGATTATTAGTTACTTTTTATTTTTAGTGATTAAGGCAGTAAATCTTTTGCTTTGATTTCTTTGCTCTGTGTGAACTGATAATCTGCTAGTTAGATAGATTATTCAACACCTCCCATGCCAACAAGGTCTGGTTCCATACCACCATGCAACCAGGAGCCACTGGGGTTAAACACCTTGATGCATCCTTGTCAAGCATTTGATTTTCATCCATGCTTTTTGCTTTCCAGTTCAGTTCCATTGTATTTAGATAAGTGACTTTAGCACTTCTCCTTGTGGCACTCTGTTTGGAGGGCCTCTCAAAACCAAGAGCAACTCCAAAACATGCAGATGCATTTAAGGGTCTAAGGACAGAGGGTGTCTGTACTGATTGTAAAGCCCTCCGAGGCAAATGTACTTTGTGACTTTGGGCTATACAAATAAAATCTGATTTTATTAAAGGATAAGTTCCAAAATGAACTGATAATATTTCAGTGACAAGGTCAGTGTAACCTCACAAAATATGTTTTTGGATATAAAACAAGATGGATGACCATATTTGATGTTGGACACTTTTGACTGAAAGGTCAAAGGGCACCTATATTCCACTGAACCACAGCAGAATATAGGGATATGATCAAACGTGAACTTATAGTTGACACCCAGGATGAAAATATCCATTTGAGTCCTAACCTGTCCTCTAAGGAGATAGATGACGACAGAGCCTTGAGTTACCGTTGCCCTCACTGAACATTACAGGGGTGACAAGGTGATGGAGCAGCTTATTGGAATGTTTTTTAGCTTAAACAATCAGTATCCTGCTGAAGTGTCCTTGAGCTGACACTGCTTCAGGGTCAGATTAAGGGTGATAACTCTACTGAAGCTCTACAGTTAAGGTGCTTTACTGGAAATCAAGTATCCAGTCTGGATATTGGATTTTCTCTGGATATGACCGCTCCCCAGACGGGCTGTTATTTATAAGTGTGTATTGAACATCATGAGGTTATTATCAGTGAAATAGGGCTGCAGATTGTCCACAGTGAATATGTTTTTTTCCTAATGTTTTCTCACTCTTAACAGTCTTCACTGCACCACTGAGTTTTATAAAATCTCCAAGGACCATGTATGTGTATGTGTGTACTGTATGTGTTCTGCTACCTTCAGTCTTTGCAGAGCGTTCAACAGAAGCTCCAGTGCCTGACTTCAAAGCTACCAAATGCCTTTCTGTTTTGTAGCGTCGAGGCTTTTTGATTTGTCTGTTTGTTTCAGACTTTTCAACTGTGTATTCAAGACAGTCTGGTGTTTTCCTGACCTTGAAATTCTCTCTGACTGACTGTGGGGTATTTTGGTGCAAAGCTTGGAGTGCGCACAGTGCAAACAGGTGAAAGGTTCATTCAGATGAAGCAGCGCAAAGAGATTTTCGGTGGAAATTTGCAAATAAAATAGACAAACAGAAGCATAAAAAAGTAACTATTTCTTTGATTAAAGCAGGAACACAAGTATCAGTATGTGTTGTCCACAGCTGCTGCATGAGAAGCTTCTCTTTCACTCCATTAAATCCCTGCAGCATCTGAAGGCAGCCTCAAACATATGTTGATAAATCTGCAGCCTCTGATTGGAGTGTCGCATCATTACGCACAACCGTCCACTGTGTTTACCTTCATTAAATTATGTGAAAATGACCCCAGGCTGCAACAAAAGAACCATTAATCCATGTATTTTATATATTAGTGGTCCATAATTTATTCTTGAAATGGCACAAATGCTGCTGTGTCACATTGAGATATATGACAGAATAGCACTGGATGGATACAAATCATATATGTATGTATATATTTCATTTTAAATGATTTGTTTCAATAATGACTGTACTAATTAACTGTTAAAATAGCCACACTCTGGCTGCAGATTTGTGGTGTCTCTCTGCATCATTCAGATAATAAAATGATCTAATAGTTTGAGAAGCAGATTCTTTATTTGTTGAGGTGTTGTCTTCATCATGCATCACTGTGATTGGTTTAGCTCTTTCAGAGTAATGAGACCAGTGATGTGACTGGCTCAGAGTGTGTATTCCAATTCTCTCAGCTCTTTTGCGTTTTCCGTTGCTGCACCATAAATAAACTAAAATAGCAGGTGAGCTTGGAGACACCCACACAGTGTGTGAGCCCTAGACCTACTTCTTTGCACTTTGCAAGATTAAAATCGCATTTGGCAGTCCGCTCAAGACAGATACCAGAGCTTGTTCATGAATTCACAACACAAACAACAAAACGACTGGACACAGATCAAAATCTAATCTAACCTCTGACCTCCATTTAATGTCGGGGGAATAAACAGTCTGTGGTGGTTAGCGAGTTCTTCTTTCTCATCACTTTGTCTCTTCTCTCTTGCAGTATTACGTCCTATCAGACCTTACCCAGGAACATGCCCAGCCACCGTGCTCAAATCGTGCCCCGCTACCCGGAGGGCTATCGTACGCTGCCCCGCAACAGCATGGTCAGGCCCGACAGCATCTGTAGCGTGGCGGGCTCCGTCTATGACAGGGCCCTCCGTCCCGCATCCACCACCACCGTCACCACGGCGGAGAAAAGGAGGTCGATGAGGGACGACACCATGTGGCAGCTGTATGAGTGGCAGCAGAGGCAGGCCTACTCCAGGCAGAGTCTGGCACAGCCAACAGGTACGGACTTCCTGTCATACAGTATGAGCAGCAACGAGTGTTCAGAGGTTTTACGTGCAAATTTGCCACACTGGCCCATAGTTAGCCTACTCATCATGACAAAGCAAATACAATGAAAAGTGATGGGGCTTTTCTATGCCATGTTAGTTATATAGCCTGGTGCTGTCTAACAATTAGAGATTAGGCCACGACAGCCTCCAAAAAACCTTAACAGCTGGATACAGGTCTAAGTTTTGCTGCCAGTTTGTAACATAGAAAAAAAGAAAAGAACCGCTGCGGCCTAAAAAATCATTTTCCCCGAAGACGGAATTTTTAAACGATGAAGGTTTAATTTATTAACACTTTTTATGTGTTACATCATCTCACTGTAAAGTCAATGGGACACATTGGCAGGTCCAAGGAGATAAACTAGATCCTCAACAAAGCAAATTTGGGGCCCACAGTTCACCTGCTTAGTGTGTTAACACCAATAAAATCTCTTGAGTTTCAGTTAGTTTGTGTATGTCAAGAATCTTTTTTAAGGAAGGTTATTTTCTTGTGACTTTCTCATTTGATTCCACTCAGCTACTTTGCACTAATTTGATTAAGTCTTTCATGTTTCTGTAATAGGTACTCAAAACTGTATTTTTAATAACTAAAATGAAAATATCACAGGAAGCAGATTATCACAAATGAATGTGCCATCCAATTAAATCTCTCAATTCTCCATCTTGAGACAGTAAAACAAGTCCTTTCTAAAAATTCTTCAGGCTCTACCACCAGACATTTCTGTACAACTCAAATTAGGAATCTAATTTCAAACTACTGCATAAACAAAAAGATTTTTCAAAAGATATTTTTTAATGTGCTGCTGCAGCTCCTGGTGCACAATAACCTTTCATATGTCTCTAATAATTAGGTTTGTTTGCAGGATGACTGCCACCATCATTACTTGTATAAGTGTTACAAAATAATCAGCCTAAAAGTGTTATGTTGTTCTCCTTCCAGGTGTTGGTCATTATGGCACGCTCCCCACCACAAAGACCATGGGCAACATCTCCGAACACACCGTGGCGCACTCCATCCCCACCTCACCGTCTCACGGCTCCCTGGCTCTCTACAGCACCTTCTCCCCTCCTCGCCAGCAGGTGGCTCACAACCCCAACAGTACCCACTCTGAGGTGTCATCACCTGTTTTCAGGGGGGACGCAACGCTGGACCATCGGCACAAGACGCAACTTGCTAAGGTAGAGGGCATGACACTGGAGACTCAAATCATATGACACTTTTATAGAGCACATTTCATACAAAAGTGGTCATTAATACAGTGGAGCTGTTACTATGGGGTGCCGTTTGTAAAGTGTCTCGCTCTGAAAATAACAGCAACATTTTGTCACATTTAGCTAAAAACGATGTTTAAAAAACTGGTTTGAATTTTTGAGAGTCACTTTTTTGCACATTTAGAACAATATTTGTGAACTTAGAGATATTTTAAATATTTAAATCTAAATGTTAAATGTAAAATCTAAATGCTAAATATAAATATAAATGTTGAAGCTAAATGTTAAATATATATCTAAATGTTAAATATAAATATAAATGTTGAAGCTAAATGTTAAATATATATCTAAATGTTAAATATAAATCTAAATCTAAATGTTGAAGCTAAATGTTTCGGGTGAAACTAAATATTTAGCTAAAATGCTAATTCAAATGACGGTAACCGGAAGTGCCAAAATAAAAGCTCGAGAAGGTCAAAGCGTCTTTATAGTGGCAAATAAGGAATGAAACCCATGTTATCCGGGGAAATTGACTCTTGGGCTTGGATTATCGTGATAATAACTACCTAGATGAACAAACACGTTTGGAGAAACTTTAGCGAGACGCTTTACAAACGGCACCCCATATGTTACAGACTGTTAGAAATATGAACTGTGAGGAAGTCAGTGATAGTAGTCTAGACTGAAAAGTGAATAGAACCTTAAAATCTATTCTGTCGTCAACAGGAAGCACATGGAGAGATTTTAGTTTTTATGAGCAGGTTGGCCTGTTCATCAATGACCAAATGTTGGTTTGTGTCTTTTAACTTGTTAGTGTAGATCGACAGACTGCTGATCACCACTTTAGCAAATGCAGAAATAAAACGCTTAAGTACGCAGCATCCCTAAAGTCTTGTCCTCAAGACAGTTGGATGGAAAACAAGTATACTTCCCTTTAGATGCCAGTTCATCCTGACAATCACAGAGCTTCAATGCAGATAGAAAATAGCTTGAAGTCACACTCTCTTTGCAGTTATGCCTCTTATCTTTCCATCCAGGGGAGGGAAATTAGACAAAAAGCAGCTCTCTCCTATTGAAAAACATACTCACACTTGGCACCCATCCCCCATCAACTATGTATGAGGTTGTCAGATTCAGTCCTTAATCTCAAGAGTCCACAGATGTTCCTTCTGATTTTTCCCATAAGCGTCTCCAGAGAGAGGCGGGCGGGATATGGCATTCAGTTTGCCATCAGTGGATGATTCTCACTTCAGTGGATGAGTCCAAACGTCTTGTCACAAGTCCAAAGCCCTGGTCCAATCTCTGTCCCCAAGCTGTGAGCCACACTGACAGCATAGATCAAGTTTGTGCTCTGTCTGAAACACACTAGACAGCTCACGTTAATACACCAGGCAACTCATGTTCTGCTTTGTATTCACTCAGAACACTGATTAGATTAGAAAACAGTGAGCTAAAGTGACGTGCAATAATGTTCAATCTACAAAAGTGTTCCAACAAGTGAATCTTTGCTCCATGAAATGACATTTTAGTCAAACGATCAGATCAGAGGAGAGAACTGGCAATTATGAAGCCTTGAAGCCTTGAAGTCAAACAAAACTTTGACAGAATTGTGAGATTATTAAAACTTTTCGCAGAACAAATTATCTTATTTTATAACTGAATTATTATTCCTGAGAAAGATGGTTGTACCACAGCACACAGTAACTATATTCCAATCCCCTTCCCCCCACAGCTAGGTTGTTTTTATTTTGATTAAATAAGATTAAAATGCAGAAGCAGCTTTAACGTGTGTCAGCTTTATCAGGGTTTTATTTACAAAATATAATATTCATAACTATGTTTTCATTAGCTTATAATCACCTGAAAATAAGACTCATTATGTTCCTACATGTAGCCCAGAATGCACAAACTAAACAATGGAGAGGGTGCTAGAAAAGGAGAGGGTGAGGCGAAGAGTATTCACTTGTGCAGCGACGTCACTGCTAAATGTCACTAAATCGCGCAGTGGTTTTTGAAGGCCTTCACCATTTCACCTCATGGTGTGCCTTATAGTACTGCATATTATTGAACAATGAATCAGTCCACAAAATAATTACCACGCCGTGAACCTGGACCCGTAGACTCTGGGTGGAGCACTTGTCAGCAGGTGTTCTGGTGAAATGAATCGGCTCTAAGAGGAATGTTAATTTTGTTCTTTTTTTTTTTTTTTTTGAGTTTGACAAAATGTTCTGCCTCAGTGTAATCAGTTCTTTCTAGCCCTCTGTGGCTGCTGAATTTAATTCCGTTGACATTAACTGAGTCCAGTCATTGATCTGTGTTTGCCAACGAGGAAAGCAGATGTTGGCAAATAGATAGCAGGATGGAGCTCTGACTGAATGTTTCCTATTGTCCTCTTCTCATTTTAATCATGCTCCTCCTTTGATGCAGCGATGTTCCTCTTGGTTACATCAGTGAATGAATTCAGTTAAAGGCCATTACACATGTTTCAGCTTGCATTAGCTAATTAACTATAAATCATGTATGCTTTCTATTCCAGCCAGTCCTTTTTTTAACCATTGTCCCTGCTATTCATTCATTTAGCTTTTTATCAAATATACTGTGGTGAGACTCACATACATACATATATGCACTGTTTCCAGCCAGTTGTGGATGTTAAATCAGGTTCTTTTGTGCATTAAGTGTGTGTGAAACACTTCTCACAGGTGACCTTTGGGAGAAATCAAGTGATGTCGGGTTCGTTCTTGTCGTGTTAAAGAGGCCACTTTAGTGTCGCTCTGACTTTGTGCTACAAAGCTGAACTCAGCATCAAATATTAATCCCAGTCTTTTACTTATTCAGCTGCAGAAATGTTGAGCAATCCAATCACTGATTTCTGAAATGCTTGTGTGAGTGTGCCTGTGCGCTGTGTGTTATCGGCATGCCGATGGAAGATTGGACATTTGTGGACAATGAAGCCTGATGGCAACATGTATAGACGCTGGCCCTGAGGATTCTAAATAGTCCCTTAAAACTACTTTACATATTTATTAATTCTATATTCTCATTCTCATTCTTATTAGTATTAGTATTTTTTATCCATTATAGCCTGTCACAGATTGTCAGGCCTTTGAAAGATAAGCAGTTTTGGATTAGCTAACTATCAATAGTTCTGTTATTATTAGCGTTACTTCATACTTTATTTATTTAATCACATTACATCCATAATAACCATTATTTTTATATTGTTTAGAGTTTTATATAAGTATCCTATTGTGTTATTTTATTTTGAATTGAATACATTGTAGGACCTTATGGAAACACAGTTCACTGGGTTTGATTTCATAGCATGTGTCAATCAAGCCCACTTGAACATAAGTTGGGCTCGATATAGTTACAAGTGGATGTAAATATATGAGAATTCACTCTCAAACTGACTCATGAAATGTATAATCTAATGAGTGCTTTGTATTATAAAGGCATGTAGTGGGCATCTGTATCAGTTAATGAGGGGAAATCTCACCTGTTCTTCACACTACACCTACATGGCTTGAGTTCATCTCACAGGCTCGATTCAAGCGTAACAATGAAGATGACCTGAACTGAAATGGGTGAACTGTCTTCTTCTGTCAAATTTATCCCATTGTCCTCTCTCTCTCCCCCACAGTACGGCTACCAGCCAGACCGACGATCCATCGCAGCTGGCGTCCCTCCTCAGACAATCACCCCACAGTCTCTGCAAGGCAAAACAGTGAGTGTTACCTGTGCACTGTGTAGAGAATTTCGAGAGCACTCCGAAAAATTAAAGCCTCTACTCACCAACACACACACCTCCTGTCTACCGCCTGTCTCGATGTTTTGTTCTCAGCTGCCTCTTATTGCTCTTTTTCTTTCTTCTTCTTCTACTCTCAGCGGGAATGTAATTATTGACAATGCCATTGTCTCTAATGACATTGCACGCAGACACACAGACACACATTGCAGCAGCACAAGTCAAATTGTATTCGCTCTCAAATTGAAGCGACGGCAGTTGAGAGTGAGGCCTGATATTTCTGTTCGAAACAAGCTGTGAGCAACACCGCCGTTGCTTTGTCGGCAGTCGAGTATCTCGGCGGTTTGATGAAAAAATGCGCCCAGTAATTTTCCATGCGGCTTTTACAGTGTGCTGTTTTTGTCACACTGACTGCGTTCCTTTATCCCTGTGTGACTAATGATGATATGCTGAGTGTGTGTGTGTGTGTGTGTGTGTGTGTGTGTGTGAGAGAGAGAGAGACCTACAGTACCTCTGCTTGTGTTTGTGTCAGCAGGGCACGTGTTTGTGTACATAAATCTGTAATTGAATTACCCCGGTCCGCTTTACTGTCATCTAGCATGATGTTGGAACTAGATGGTAGGAACAACACGAAGATATTTGACCCAGACCGCTGACATGTAATAAATCAAACCGTTCACAGACAGTGGCCAGTAGCAAAGTCATGAGGTCGGTGAAAGGCTGCCACATTTTCAGAAACATTCCCTGCACAGTCGACATATTATATCGACTTCTCTCCAGAAGCCGGAGATTTCCCATCTTACTTAGCCTCATGGCAAATGAAACAACCTTTTGAGAAGTGAAGGACTGTAACAGAAGCTTTCTGGGTAATTGTGCAGACCGAGACTTGGCCTGGGCCTCATACCTGTTCAGCCAGTTATTAGAGCCAAAGTAGAACACCTGTTGAGACCCTGAAAAAAAGTGTGAACTAGGCACAGATGTGAAGTAGTGCTGATGAGAAAATGTGCCTTTGTCCTGTTGGAGAAAATCTTTTACCTTTAAGCTGCAAAAAATGGATTCTCTTTGGTAACCCGGAGGTAGTGAGCTGTAAAACGTCTGACTTTAAACATTTCATATGGAGAATGTGCCTTTTATTTTACACATCCAGCAGACGCAGAGCAGCATTAGCATCCATTTGGACTTGGTCACCAATTTAAGCCCATTAAGCTTTGTTTTGGTGGTCACCAGCTCCTCAGGAACATATCAGCTCAATGGGTGCTGACTGAAGTAAAGCAGACTGTAGATTTTGTTCTGAGTTGTCATTGGGTTTGCACCCACAAGTGTCCTGTCTCTTATTGCACACAGCCATTAGAGGCAGTTGATATTAAAACATGGATTTTTGCACCTTTAAAGTTCCCCTAATCAATATTTGTAAGGCTATCCATGAATCAAATGACAACTCTCTGCAGTTCTTGTGAGCTTTTTACACTAATGGAATGTACTTATATGGTACCTTCCTAGTATTCTGGCCACTCAAAGGGCTTAACATTACGCATTCACCCATTCACACACACATTCATACACTAATGGCAGAGGCTGCGATCTAAGGTCCCATCTGCTCATGGAATGGATCAAACCAGCCGCTTTACCTCCTCAACCCCTTTTAGTTTTGTGTTGGTTTAACACTTCTTACCACAGACAGCTGACTTAATGCTGCTTTGTATCTGCTGTATATGTACAGTTTGTGCCCGTAAGGTTGTTACGAAGTTCTTCTGCCCCCTAGTGGCCACATAAAAATTGATCAGTGAAATTTTAAATCAACTAACTACCTGATGTTTCTTTTATTTGAATGAATATTTGAAATGCAAGCCTCACATGTCCTCTCTGTGATTTCAGTCTCTCTCCCAGGCTTCCTTAAATTAGTAGTATCATGTAATTGCATCCTACTGGAGAAGTCATGTGTACAACAGGCTATCTATTGCATGCTTAGGTTTCTGTTCACACTGTTTCATGTGTATGTGTAATGTGTTCTCTACGGTGGCCGGGAACCCTTAATGCTGCAAATAAAAGAAACACTGCAAACAAAAAGAAACAGCGCTGCAAATAAAAAAAAAAACCCTGCTGCAAATAATAAAGAAACGCAGGTGCAAATAAGACAAACAGAGCTGCAAATAAAAGAAACTTCACAACGGAAGTCAATTACCGGGGACTATTATTGCCGGTGCGCCTGTAGTTTTTTATGTGAGCGAGAAGAAGAAGAAGTACAGAAGCGTATTGCATTCACTTGAAAAAAATAAATTAGACACCTGATCTCGTAATAACGAGATAAGGAAAGATGCCTTATTGGCCACTGCACTTCGGTAAAGTTAGAAAGATATTGGCACTTCTGAGATCAGTAACTCTGAAGTGAAACGTTGTTAAAACACAAAACACATATTTTCAACCGTAGTAAGACAGACAACAAGCTACAACCTAATGTTCACCACAACAAGCTACAACCTAATGTTCATCACAACGAGCTACAACCTAATGTTCATCACAACGAGCTACAACCTAATGTTCATCACAACGAGCTACAACCTAATGTTCATCACAACAAGCCATCCTCGGAGCCACAGCAACAACATTAGTGTTTACTAGGACTTTTCATAATTTCTCGGAATTCTTATTAGGAATATTAATCAATAACTTTAATATGATACAGTACTGCGGTAGCGCTATCTACACTTTAAAATCTAGTGCCCGACTACATCAGTTTGTACATCATACAAACTGACACCAGATCTAATAAATTAGATCAGGTGTCTCATTTATTTTTTTCAAGTGAATGCAATACACTTCTGTACTTCTTCTTCTTCTCGCTCACATAAAAAATAATAGTCCCCGGTAATTCACTTCCGTTGTGAAGTTTTTTTATTTGCAGCGCTGTTTCTCTTATTTGCAGCGGCGTTTCTTTTTTATTTGCAGCGCTGTTTCTTTTTGTTTGCAGCGTTTCTTTTATTTGCAGCGCTGTTTCTTTTTGTTTGCAGCGTTGAGGGTTCCCGGCCATCGTAGTTCTCAGGTGTATCTTGCAGAAGAGATTCTGAATAAATAATCTAAACTAGATGTAAAAAGAACAAATGAAATGTCTGCCTGTTGCGGTTAAACATAAGTAATTTAGTCATCAGCATATAATATAATCCTGCCTCCAGATATAAGTCTTGAATGCCTCATATTAAGTCAATAGGTTTAGAACTTTTGTTAAGCTGTGGAAGTAGTTTCTTTCCTCTCGAAGGTCACTGCATGATGTTTAATTTCAACCAACCAGTGGACAGGTGATGTTGATGTCGTCAGTGTGGCTCTTCTCTCCTCTGTGTGTTGCTCTGTGCAGCCCGAGGAACTGACCCTGCTGCTGATCAAGCTCCGCCGGCAGCAGGCGGAGCTCAACAGCCTGCGGGAACACACGGTAACTCAGCTAATGGCCCTGGGTTTGGAGGGGCCCAACGCTAAGGTCAGCACTGTGTTATAGTATGTGTGTGAGTGCATGCACACATTTGTGCCAGGCAGACAAAAACTGTATTGTGTTTATGTGTCCACAAGGGATGGTTCCTGTTAGTTTACTCCAAATGAAGTCGCTTTTGGTGTGTTCTAAAGAGATTATACTCATTAAAGCTTAAGCTCTTTCTTTTACTTCAACTTCGAGTGGTCCTCTACTTTAATCCAGACTGAACGCTGCAGATTGTGTACATTTATGGTCCACAGAGGATGAAACCTAATGGGTTTGGCAACTTTAACCTGACTTTTAGTCAGGCACATCCATCAGATACAATGGCACAACATGTAGTTGAGACATTCATGGTTCACAGACAATGGATTCTACTCATTTTGATGGTCCACTAACTTGTATATAGAGCCATCTACAGGTTGACATTTTCAGATAAATTTACATGAAATTTGGCAAAGATGTAGTCCAGAACCATAAGAATTGACGATAAGAACAAGTAACACAGAAGTTATATTATTTTGACTTCTCAACTAAATACTATTAATATGCAATAATACTAAAGCCCAACAGATTACAACAGATTTATTTTCCCATAGATGAAACATAGATGAATTATTGGTGCCAGTTACAACAAACACAGTTGGCTGTGTTCACAAGTGGGAAGCCAGTGAGAGATGTGTCTGGCAGGTAAAAAGCATAATGCATCATGGTCAGCTGATTACACCATGTGTCTTGTAGGATGGACATGGCCACTGGTCCACAGTGGAGTTACAGGTCCCGCAGAGTAGGATAAGTGTGCAATCGAAACTTATGGTCATACATTCTTTTCATTATTGATTAATCTGTCAGTCCTTTTCTGAATTTATTGATTAGTTGTTTGGTCCATAAAATGTCATAAAATGGTACAAATTCACATCCCAAAGTCTGTCTGTCATAGAGGACTAAAGATAGGCAAAAAATATTCATATCTGAGAAGCTGAAACATTTCTTCTTTAAAAATCACAATATCTTTTTTGTGTCTTTTTGCGAACACCCCAAATTCAATTTCATTACGGAGCAGTATTCTGGCATCAGTGTGAGTGCAGGCTGGCGGAGGTGTCATTTTGCTGGGGATTTTGGGGGACTGATGCGTGGATTTCTGGGCTTTCTTTTGCCTCTGTGTGTGTGTGTGTGAGTGTGAGTGTGTATTTGGCTGTGTGTTTTTGCATTGGTGGGCCCTGCTCTTGTCCATGCATGTCGGCTTGAGGTCTCTGTGTTGAGGGCTGGAGAGCATGGATGCATCATGGCTGATGCATCAAACAACATGGCGGCCGTTGTCTCTTTTCAGCTTGATGTACTTGATGTTTGTTTTTTTGTTTAACGTTCATTTTCTTATCAGTTCTTGAATAGCTTTTTTGGAAGTTATTTAATCATGCATATACTGCAGCCATGCAGCATGTCTGCCATGCCAGTTTTCAAAACTGTGCAGCATGTTGTGTTTGACTGCTTGGAGATTTTTATGATTCACACACAGAATATGTCCAATAAGTAGTGACAGCTTATCTGCATGTCTTAAGACCTGGCTAAGATAATATATAGATATAAAGTGAGACTAGATACTGTATTATTTGGGGGTTTGGATCTATTAACATGGTGATTTGACACATTTTTACATAATGTCTACGTTCTTACTGGGATTGTCTATGTCTTAAATATCAGGTAGTGGCACTATGACTGCACTGTATTATGAGCAGAACACCTCAGTAGGGAGGCAGAATCCAGCTGTATCTTCTCAACAGAAGATAAAGTCATGAAAGTCATGACCCCTTTTTCCTGCTATTATTCTTATGATAGTCAGTCATGGGAATTGCTGTGCTACCTGTGCTGTGACTTCCACCGGCATTGGTCATGTCACAATTAATAGTCTTTAAATGCTGCAAACACACTTTTTGCATCTTATATGAACACCGCTTGAACCCTATCACTGGTCAATCTACATATTGCACAATATCTGCTGTATGGCAGTTGCCATGACAACTGATGAGAAATGATGAAATGATTCAGATATGTTCAGGTCAACTAAAACATGTCCTTTGTAATTATTCTGATTGAAAAACATACAATGGTACATAATTAAATATGCAGCCTTTTTAATAATCGTCATGTTCTCCACCTTCTCTTTGTGTGATTTCTTCATTTCTGGTGAAATGTGCCTCTGACTCCCTTTTTCCCTCCCTTCCTCTGTCCTCTCCTGTCCACCTCGGTCCATCTTGACCAAACATGGCCTCACTTTTCCCTGCTTCTGTTCTTCTTCCTTCTTCTTCTGCGGCTTCCTGCAGACTGATGTTCTTTCTCATCACCTCCAGAGGAACCTTATTTACCTGGACAGCCAGGTGAGGACTTCCAGCCTTACTTTCGCCTATGTCTCCAAAAGTCCAAAACATTAAATTGAAATCAAACAATTTCCTTCTTGGAAACTAGACAGCATACTGTACATGCATATACATTTATGATAATCTCTGTTCCTGGCTTCTATTTCTGTCTCTATTTCCTCTTCTGCTTTTCTTTACCTCTCTGTCTGATTATTCAAAATCTGAACAAATATCTACTAATCTCAGAACTTTAAGTTGCATTAGCTCAAGCTGGACTTAACCCCAGCAGGTTTGGCTCTTTTGCCCAGTTCAAACATTATTACTCTATTTTCCAGTTAAGACATTAGTATTTTTCACGTTATTGTTGCTGAGCATCTTCCAGTGCATACCATGCTGTAGTACAATATGCCAACAAGCAGAGACTTAAATTGGTTGCAGATCACAGATCATATCCATTGTTATTTATCAAAGTTTGTAAATAGAACATTTTTAAGAACTGTTACATGTGTGTGGTTATAGGATACCTTGACATTTACTTTTTCAGTAATATTTTTACACAGAGCATTGCAGGATAGCAGTATGACAGGTTGTAAACTTTAACAAACTAAAACACTGACTACTGTATCAGCAGCTAATGAGGAATATATGAAAAAAAAGAAATTTAAAAAAAATCCATAAAATCCATGGAAATAGAGAGGGGGGATAGAAACACAGGCCAGTTAGCTGCTGTGGTGCTGAATGTTACAGTAGCAGCCAGCTAACTATTTTTGAATCAGTCACTGGTAGATACCCCTCTGCTGTGTGAACATCTCTCCTGGCAGGAGAGACGCTCTGTGATGCCCTGAGGATTTTATAACTGTGACCAGGATGCACGCTTTTTATGGCTTTAACTGTCTGGAACTCTGATGATGATGAAAGACAGTAAAATTTGAGTAATAAAACCTCAGACTAATAGGTTAGTGAAAAGGCGCTGGACACAACCGTAGGTGTGTTCATGAGAAAAGAATTAATAATAATGGTAGAATCTTTGTAAATGGAAACATATCTGTAGATAAGGACAAGCAGGAACCACAAACACATGACAAAAAAAAATACAGAAGATGAGTGAGCCCACTTTTGAGGCATTGCTGTGGGATGTGTTTGCAGGTGAAACCGAGCATTCTGACAGTTGAGAGCAGTAAAACACACATTTTTCAGCCTTTAATCAACTAAATTACAATGCAGCAATAAAGTTTTACAGCCCAGCTTATTTGGGGAAAAGGAAGCAACATAAAACCAGATGTAAAATCTAATTATTCATTGCAGAGATGTCAGATTTATAATACAACAGAAAAGAGTGAAAGATAAAGAAAAAAAGAGCGACTGGATGCTGCTCAAACCAAAGTCTTAAACAGGGGAAAAAATTAAGAGCAAGAGGTATATTAGCAAGATGAGAGATCCAGTCACCTCCACTGTCTCACTAGCTAGAACCGGGAACCACACACCTAGCTCAGCAGAACGTATACACAGGAGTGTCTGTGGCAGCCAAAACAAACATATATTTGGAACAGGTTATCTATTTTAGTTAATTTAATAGTGTTTAAAAAAAAAGTTTCAAAAACATTGAAATATTCACTATTAAATGTAGTGTTAGCTACATTACACATAAGCACTGGTTAGCTCCTTGATGGATAGATATTAGAAAGCCTAAACAGTTAACTGTTGGAGATGCATTAAACATCCCTCGCAGCCTTATTTGTATGTACCAAGTGTAGCAACACTCAACCTCTGTGAATGTTTGCACTGTTTGACTCTTTGCCTCAAGAACTGCTCAGACAAAAAACTGAAGTGCTGTCAAAATGTTATTTACAGGGAGTCTTCATAAGAAAATGAGATAAGGGCAGAAATTCCATCTAGTATGTTGAAGCTGTCTGTTGTTTTGCTGCCAGGCTAATTGCAAGACAAAGAGAACCTGAAGACAGTTCACAGAGGCATACCCTGATCACGACAGGCATCTAAATGTGTTGTTTATTTTTGTCCTGTAGGTTAGAACTCGCCTTCCCCACAGTTCCTGCATTATTGAATACGACTGCTCAGCTCTGAAAAGGTCATGTGCTTCAGGGAGAGACAAGCCTTGAACAGGCTGTGCAGGAAGATGTGACTAGCATTTAAGAGGCCAATTGAAGAAAAAAAAATAATGGCTTGATTGTCAAAGTACAAAGAGTCTATTTGAGGAGCTGTTCCTCTTCCTCCAAAAGGTTCAATCCAATTTATATCCTCAGTCAGTTATCCGACAATCCATTCTCTTTTGATGGCATTTATTCCAAATCACATATACTATCATTTATCTGTCCCTTCTCTTAAACAAATATTGTTCCAACTGCCAGTCTTTTTTTTTTTCATTTAAATTCACGTCTCTATGATTGGACAATCACCTTGCAGTGACATGAACAACAACTGCAACAAGTTTAGTCATATTTTTTGTTTCAAGTCTAACTAGTGTTATGATAACACTATTCTCACAGGTTGCAAACATGCAAAAGGTTTGAAGCAGTTTACTGTCAGTAATAATCCTGCATTGGGTCTAGTTGGACACAGTGTGTGTACAAGTAGGTCAAGTATGTCAAAGCTTAACCTTAAGGACCACCTTGTTTTCTTTTAATAATAAGTCTGACTAACCTCTCCAACCACTCTGATAATCTGATAATCTGCTTATGTTTCCTGCCCTCTTGAACTTTATTTTACAGATGCTCCTCCAAGATCTTAGCAATTACTTTGGTGAATATAAAATAGTCATGACAGATTTAATGGGCATCACTACAAAAAGTAAAACCCAAGTGGCAAACATAAACCATACTTCAACTTGAAAATTGTCTTAAAAGTTGGAAGAAGAAAAAAGAAATGTGGTTAGTAAAGTTTTGGTTATCATCTCCTTGTAATACCAGAATATTTTTGACTGGTTGTAAGATGGTAAGACAACATAGCTACCTCAAGTATATGTTTATGTCTCTGCAAGTTAAGGTTCATTATAAAGATTTTGACTGGCGAAACTTTTAGCTTGGAAAATGCCTAATATAAAGCATAGGTATTACATTACATTACATTAAGAAATGGTCCTTAAACGTACATGAAAACCTCAAAACTTTCCAGCATTTCCACACTGACTTCCATTACTTCCTGCCAGCCACAGAGGTAAATTTCAATAGTAAATGTTCCAGGGAAAGGTCTTAAATCATGGTCTTCAAGTTTATGTTCAGTAAGCTAGAGACCAGTAAACTGTCTATTACAAAATGGTGTTTATCTTGGGTTTTCTCCTGTTTAAAGAGAGCGAGTGTTTAGTCCCATTCCAGCTTATGGATATTGGCCATTAAACAGTGGCTGACCCTTTAAGCAACACATACTGCTGTGTTATTACACCATTGTATCCTCTTTCTTCTTGGCGCTCTGCTAGACGAAGGAGAATGAGCCTCTAATCTTCATGATTCACACTATGATCGAGAACTCGGCACCAAGGCCGCAACTCTACCAGCAAGTAAGGTCCTTGGCAGGTTCTGGTTTGAGTCAGTATGAAGACAGTCTTTTGACTTATTCTGTATACCCCTGGTGTTGGGTCAAACCCTCATGCCAATCATGGAGTTTTAAATTCAGCCTTAAAAGATTGTTGGAATAGGTTTTTGCTCAACATAGACTACATTTCAGTGTACTTAGATTGAAGAGTACAAAAATCACAAACTTCAGGAAACTTTGGGCTTGTTTTTACCAAAATGGATGTCTCTTGTTTCCAAATGAACTCTTTAATTGTAACTTGACTGAAGTGGAGCAGACTCAAACCAGACCTTTGCCCTGGTAGCCCAGTGGTTGTGTATCCACGTCTTTCCCTTCACCATCAACCTCTTGTTTTACCACTTTGGATGCAGTCAGTCCGTCCATCAATCTGTTGTTGATCCGCAAACATTCCCAGACATCATCACAGTATTCTTTAAAATGTATATGAAGTTGTTTTTGGTTCCAGCACATCTCATGTCATTGCTTTCTGTCTGGTACTGTTGGAAGTGACCTGAAGCAAGCATGGCTTATGGTGTAATGCTACATAGCCATGGATTTCTCCTCTCACCGCGTGTCTTTATGCAACACTGTTCACTGTTGAGTATGACTTTGGAAATGCTTACACTATTTGGATGTGTTTGTCTTAAAGGTTTTTCAGATGCCCTGTGGAAAATAAAGCGTAATGTTTTTAGTATTTAAAAAATCTAGTTCAGCATTCTTTCTTTGTGACATTGACAATATGTCTGGACACTGTTAGCCTAGCTTAGCATTAGCATTAGATCTCAGTTGATTTAACTGGCTTACATGCTGAAACTATTTCTGATAAGGTGTTATTGATATGCATAGCATTCCATGCAGTGTCTCTGGCTATGGTATAGGGAGTCATGGGTTCAGACTGCAAACAGTGAGCGTGAGCAGGTTTGGTCATTACGAGAATCCCTAAAGCTGGTTTAGATGTAGTTTTACATTTCCTCTCAAATCTAATTCTGCCGCAACACATCCGTGTTTTTGTGCCCCCCAATGGTCCACTTTTCTTCAACCTCAATCATCAGAAAAATGTTGCACTGACCTGAAAGGGCATTTATCAGGCACACAGTGTTCCAAAGAATTTTTTTTCTGAAAATAAACATTCTTTCTGGAGACTTTATTTGGACGTACAGAAAAGGACAAAGTCTGATTACTTTTGTCAGGTGAATGAGCAATTTGGGTGACTTGCTCAAGGACACTTCAACTGGACTGGGACTTACTAGATGACCCACTCTACCACCTGGGCCGCAGCCACCACAGAACAACTGCATGGTTTCCTGTTTTGTCATCAGTATACTTCCATAGATTCCACCAGCCCTGTAAACACACATACACACACGTAACATTAAGTCAATCTTAGAATATCAAAGTGAATACATGTTTTTTTTCCCAACTAGAATTCACTGAATCAAAGTTTTGAAGTCCTCTGCGGTAGAATATTCACAAATATGGACCGTCTCCAGTTTATATGAGCCAAGCTCGATTTGGCAGCGGATTCAAATGTTCTCCAGTTAAACGATTTCTTTCAAATGTGCTCGGTGCTTTGTAGCAGTCTTCGCAGGAGCTCATGTTTGCTCCACTTTCATTGCCATCTCAGTATGTAAACCATGTACTGCAAACCTTCAACACAGCAGTGATAGCCCAGACTGTTCTGATCGGATGGATATCAGCTATAGTGTATTAGAGAGTCAGTCAGGATCATCCTGTTTAGAGAACAATATTTTAATATTTGCCCATTCATTAAACCTGTTTTGTCATTTCTGCACAGAAATAGACAATCCGATGATGTCTTCAAACCGTGCTTTTTTTTAAAGGTTCCACCTTAATGCAGCCTCTGCATTCTCCCTGTGTGGGTTTGTATGTCAGCCGTATTTCCTGGAACAGAACATAATAATGTGCACTGTAAAATTTAGTTGAGGGAACTGTCAGAGGATTTTTATCACTTTACTCCAGAGCGCTGAAAATCTGCCTCTGTCTGCTCTCATCTATTACCTCCTGTGTGAGCCAACAGTCTTTCTTTTTCTGGCAGAAGGGTTCATCAGTCGCCCCGGTGTGGTTTATGTTGATGCTATTTAAAAAAAAAAAAAAAAAAAACTGATGGGTTACATAAGGCTGTTGCTTTAAAAAGATTATTTTCAGTCTGCAGTTCTGGAGTGGGGCATTGAATGCAGACTGTTGTCTGAAGAGGCTGTTTTTTTTTTTTTTTTTATTACACATTTATTGAATCTCTGTGGTTGAATTTTACATTGTGCATACTGTGGAGACTTGACACTCAGTTTGCACAGAGAGATGAATGCGTTTTTTTCTGTCTGTGTAAGCCAAGGTCGGCTATATAGATGCTAGAGATGATCTTGTATATACCTTTATTTATATGTATATATATATATATATATATATATATATATATATATATATGTACTTGTTTTACTTATACTTGAGTAAAAATAAGTTTGGTTTGTGACACAAGTGCCATTCTTTAACCCAGGATCCAAAAATAGAGAGAACATATACTGTACTGTATATTATTATTATTATTATTATTATTATTATTATTATTATTAATAATAATAATAATAATAATAATAATAATAATAATAATAATAATAATAATAATAATACATTTTATTTCATAGGCACCTTTCTGTCACCCAAGGACACCTTACAATAAATGAGAGTAGACAGCAAATCACAGAAACAAACAAAAAGAACCATAAAGGTATCAAATTACAAGAATACAACATTAAAAACTGGTTAAAATAGGACAATGCAATTGAATCAGATGGAAAAGGCAATTCTAAACAGGTGGGTTTTAAGTGCAGACTTGAATTGTGAGAGTGAGTTGATGTTCCTTATGGCGGGGGGTAAAGAGTTCCAGAGCTGAGCTTGGCCTAATAACACATTATGCTTAAATCAGTCTGACATAAGCGGTTAGAAATGTGATCTGAATTAGTGTTTTATTAACACAATAACCCTTAAAATGTAATTTTCTACAACATCTAGCACCACAAACCACTAAAACAAGACTTTTAATCACTAAAAGTATTGTCTCAGGAAGTCTCCTAAAGAAAAACCAGAAAAAAAAGCTAATGTTTCATCGGAGGACACTGTTTTACCGTTATTTTAGTGAGTGCCATGTCCTCTCAGTCACCAGTGGAAAATGATGTATTTGATTATGATCTATAATAGTTTGGGGCTTAATATGATTGTCATCGGCCCTCTCAGACTACTCCTCCCTCCATCTGTCTCTGCATTATAATACTCAGCCATGATATCCCTGCTAACACCTGGATAAACAGCTTTAAAGGAAATTAAACCGGATTAGTGAATATGCACAGTGCTCATCCCTTCTTTATCTCTTCCCTCCCTGCCTCTGGAATGAACAGCACAAAGCATTTGAAGAGTTCCTCTCTAAAATCTGCAGCATTTGGCAAAGAGAATACGTTGAGTCTCAATAAAACACAGTTTATATCATAATAAAAATTTATAACCCAAAGTTTGACAGACTGCATTCATGCATTTTGGGAAAATAAGTAAAAAAGAATTCAGGTCCAAATTGCATAAAGTAGCATTTTAGAAGAGATCTCTTCATGGCTGGAGCTCTGGGCTCTCCATCCTCACAGATGTGTTGCCGTCGCCCTCTGCTGTCCGTCTCTGACTGTGCCCCCTCGTTTCAGATCAGCCCGGAGGACTACAAAGACGGCTCCTTCATCCAGCGCACAGAGGAGGCCGACATAGACGTAAGACAAGCACAGCTTGTAGTGAAAAAGATCGCGGTTCCAAAGAAAGTTTTGTTCACGTGTGCGTGGGTGTGTGTGTTTGTATGTGTCAGACCAAGCTGAGCAGACTGTGTGAGCAGGACAAGGCGGTGAGGATGCAGGAGGAGAAACTCCAGCAGCTACACAGAGAGAAGGTACAGCCTGTCAGCGTGTGTGTATTCATGTGTGTGCCTCTGTGTAGATGTGTACAATAAGTATGTTTTGTGTGTGTGTGTGTGTGTGTGTGTGTGTGTGTGTGTGTGTGTGTGTGTGTGTGTGTGTGTGTGTGTGTGTGTGGCAGCACACACTGGAGACGGCCCTCCTGTCGGCCAGTCAGGAGTTGAGTGAACAGAACGGCTCCAACGCTACAGCCATACAGAGCCTGGTCCAGCAGAGAGACGTTCTGCAGAACGGCCTGCTCAGCACCTGCAGAGAGCTGTCCAGAGTCAGCACTGTGAGTACACCCCGACACACACTCTCACACACACACACACTACCACACACACACACACACATTACTACAGGACAGGCAAAGGAAGTTTATTAAAGAAAAACTACCATGAGCGCTTCCACCCTGGCAATTTCTTAGAGCAGTTGAAGCTTCCAAAAGTTGGTTTGATATTCCACAGTAGATAAAATTCTGGTCCAGACTTTTGAATTCACACACACAGATTTTGTCCAAAACATTAAGTTATGGACAAGTAGTTGAAATTATTTGACATAAATCCTCCTAGATTATACACAGAGTCTATATGGAAGAATTACTTATTCACTTGTTCACATTTAGGCTGCTGAATACTAATTTTTCATTTGATATGATCCCTTGATCAACACATTTAACGTCATGTCTTCTCAATGCTATCCAACATTTGTGAATTCGCAGCTGCTCTATTCTTACCAAAACCATAGAATGTTTAGGTTGTTAGATGTTAGATTCAGTTGTTCTCTAATGATTGGTTAGAGAAACTTGAATGTCCCTTTCCAAGGGAAATCCGTTAGAGCGGAGGCAATGTCAGACTTATGATGGAAACGGAGTGCAAGGAGTTGATAATTCTGTCAGATATCAGGCACAAGAGGCCTAAAAGGCTTGCGCTGGCCATGTTCGGCTAGTAAATGTTTGCAGTCAACGCTGAGGCCATTGTAAAGATCTACAAACAGATGTAATGTGATCGATTGTCCCTTCTTGTTAGCACTTTGTTTTTGGTCTTTTTAAGATGAGTAGCTGAGACAAAGAGAATTTTTTCTTCATCAGCCTGACATGAAACTTCTGTTGTGTTGGTGTCACGACTTTAGAAAGTTAGATCAGAATCTAGAATTTCTGCTCTGCGTGGTACTTCCCAGGGAGAAGAAAGCTAGAAGTCACTGTCACAGTTTAAGCACCAAGAAAGAAAGAAAGACAGAAAGACATTTAGGTGTCCAGACAAGACAGTTTTTGAGAGAAAAGGTCCTAAATGTCCTGTCAACATATCTATACAACACTGACTGGATTGATGGATGGAGTGGATGTGAAATCCAAATATATCAGAACTTGGAAATAAAGGTACTTCACACAGTCCCATGACCCCGCTGTTGGCTGGTGTCCCGGTTTAAGGAGCTGGATCGGTCCTGGAGGGAGTATGACCGGATGGGGGCAGATGTCACTCTGGCCAAGACCAACCTGCTGGAGCAGCTGGAGGCCCTGGGCAGCCCACAGGTAACACACACACACTTCCACACACACATCCACACACGCATTCTGTGGGTTGATCAAGCTTTTAACAGCAGTTATGTCTGTGTGCATCTTCAGACAGAGCCTCCGAGCCAGCGGCACATCCAGATCCAGAAGGAGCTGTGGAGGATCCAGGACGTGATGGAGGCTCTGGCCAAAAACAAACCACAGCGGAGCACAGACTGCAGTGAGAGTCTCTAACAGCACTCAAAGAAGTCACATCCTGCCATTCATGTCATGTTTATCTGAAGTGATTTACAGGATGCTTGTTAATTACAGATGAAAAAATGAATAATGCATTTCTGGGAGCAGCAGTCACTGGTGTAGCATTAGCTTAGCTCGGTGTAAAATATAACTTGTTCCAAAGTCCCATTCTTCTTCTCTCCATTTTCTTCCTGTTCTGCAGGTTTTCCTGGTTCCAAACCACTCTCCAGTATACAGAAGAATGAGGTAAGGCAGAGCCTCAGCCTAAGCCGCCCATACAGACATCCACACTACACCACACGGACTCTCTGCTTTAAAATTCGATTCAGCCTCTGGCTCCAATTAAATGTCTTAAAGGTTTTTGACATAATGAGTCTGGAACAGGAACACAAGAATGGAATGGATGCTCTCATCTCTGGATTAATGACTAATTAGCTGTGTATTTTCACACTACAACAGACCAATACTAAAAGAGACATTATGTTACATTAAAATATAGTACAATCCCACTGTGATAAATATGTTCAGCTGTACTTGAGTATTTGTTCTGATTACATTACTTCTGATCAAAATCTAGCAAGTGGACAACTTTGCTAACATCCAAACATCAACAAGGTCACCAACAGCAGACACAGCAGCAGCTGATATCACTGACTAGTCCAACGGCATCAGCCCAGCTCAACGTCTGTCTTTCAGCCTTTTATTTCACCAAGCTCTCACCAACACCTAAAAGTCAGTCCCACATTTACTCTTGTCCGACGACTTCTTGCTCGGTCACTCAACTATTTTGTCAACGTGTTCTCTTTGCGTCTACCGTTAGCTAAGTCAATAGAAGCTTCTGCGCCCGGATACAATCGCCTCATTGTGGTTTTGTCAGCATTCCCCTCCCACTCGGGCCTGTAAACCTCCTTCTCCTGGCGGTTCATAACTTCTGCGGTACACCAGCCTTTCTTCAGTCAGCACGGCTAACTAAGCACTAACATTAGCTAGCAGCAGCTACAGTTGACTTTATTGTCCATTAGAAAACTTGAAAACCAGAAAACATTTCCCCCATAAAATATGTTCCAGTTTCACCGGAATCAGTCAAATAGTTGGTGCTGTGTGATTTAGTGCCATAAATTGTTACGTACTTTTCCCGACCTACTTAGTGTGAAAACAGACATATGAATGGCAGAGACACGTTCACCTGATTACAAGTCAGTGTAGCATCAACATCATTTAACAGATGTTAGTTTACGTTTTCTTAACAGTTTTAGTTGACTTTCATGGCTCCTATCTGCTGACAGACACAGTGGCCTGCTTACAGCTCGGAACCAGTACAGTCCAGTAACACCACACGACTTCCTTGGAATGAGACTGTCTGTATTAACTGTCAACAGGCAGTGACGCTGCTGCCACTCAGTCCTCTCGAGGAGGGCGACAGCGTGCCCCCTCGCCCGCCCCTCCCTCAGTACTACGACTCATCAGAACGTCCCCCTCACGTGCCCGCCCACCACTCGCACACCAGCGGCCGACTGGCTGGCCACACGCACCGCCCCGAGGACCGCAAGGCCGGCTCCAGGAACGGAGCGCACAGCGTAAGAACTGCTGAAAAAACCTCCACCACCACCTCCTCCTCCCATCTCTGCTCCCTCCATCTGTGACCACCATCCATCAGCATTTCAGAAGAGCGCTTCCAACCATTTATTACATTCCCTTTCATCATTTCTCAGCTCCATCCTGAAGGCTGATTAATACGCACCGAAGAGACTCATTCCCCAACAAGTCCCATTTTTGGATATCATAATTAATTTCAGCGTTGTCTTTCTTTTTACTCCTGCAATCCATCCAGCCGTCACTGTCACTCACCTACAGTGTCACATTCAGACCCATTCCGGTCCGTACGTGGATTCATCTGTCATTGTTATGAGGCTGTTTCATTGTGTGGGTTTACACTTGAGTGTGTTTTGCCTTCTACTTTATGTGTGTGTGTGTGTGTGTGTGTGTGTGTGTGTGTTGTGTGTGTGTGTGTGTGTGTGTGTGTGTGTGTGTGTGCGCGCTGTACATTCAAAAGCCTCTTTATAGCACCACTTTACTTCACGCCGTGCTACTGCAGTGCACTTTTTGGTGCTATAAAGAACGCTTAAAGAACAATGAAGGGCTCTTTATAACAGTAAAGAATGATTTTAATGCTGAGAGCCACTTACTGTAAGATCACAGTGTTTGTTTTTTCATGAGACAAACCCTCCTCTCTTGCTGTCAGCAGAACTCAAAGTGTGACAAGATATGAAAAAGGGACTTGAATCTGAAAGTATTTTGACTTTTTTTCTTAAAAAATAAAACTTTATCTCAAAAAGACTGACTTAACATCAAGATATTAAGACCAATTTTCTTTCTTAAAAGATCGTTTTCACTTACAGTCTTCTAACCTGTAAGTGAAAACCTGATGTGTATTCTGAAACATTTTCTTAGATTGTGAAAAGTTTGAGTTGGGAATTTGGGTGATACAAGGTTTTCAGCCAAAAACAGGAATATGTATAATATATATGCAAATAAACAGGATGAAGAGGTCCGCTGCTCTTCAGTTATTTTAAATTTCATGTAGAAAGGTTTGAACTCACCTGCCATCAAAGCTGATGCTGAGAGGATGATTCTGTGTTTCTGGGTGGTCTTTCATTCATCTTTTAGGTTGTCCTCTTCACAAAGAGATGTCATTTTCTATGAATGGTTTCCAAAAAAAAAGTCATGTTTTGTACCCGGAGATCAAAAGGCTGAACAATGATCCAAGCAGACTGACTGAAAGAGCAGAAAGAGCCGGACCCCCAGGTCAGCAGTGTCAGCGTCACAGCACCATGAGTTCTCTAACAAGCTGGAATTAACTGACACCACAGCAAAGCTGTTCTCAAAACTTTCAATCCCAACAGAAAGTTGGTCTGGAGTTGGAATCTGTTCAATGTAAGCAGTGAGCAGGTGGTTCAGTAATGATCTCGGGTCAGTTACACTTTCCTGGAAAACAGATTCAAAATCCGACTGTGAGAACATCGACTACATGAAAGATGTATACATTTCATTCTTTTCTAATGTAAACATGAGATTTGATGTCTGAATTGAACAGTTTACATAAAATATCCCTTACTGAAGGAAAAAAGGAACACCATCGTAACAGGTGATTCCAAACTTTGGAATGGTGGTGTAGGTCTAGTACGACAAACAACGAACTACTGACAAACTGTGTGTGTGTGTGTGTGTGTGTGTGTGTGTGTGTGTGTGTGTGTGTGTGTGTGTGTGTGTGTGTGTGTGTGTGTGTGTGTGTGTGTGTGTGTGTGTGTGTTGGGTGTTTTTATGTGCCTGACTGTATGTGTATAATCTGACCCAGTGATCTCTCCTCTCACAGCAAGCTCCAGACTACCGGCTGTATAAGAGTGAGCCTGAGCTGACCACAGTGAAGGAGGAGGTGGACGAGGCCAACGGCGAGGACAAGGACAAGACAGAGAGCTCTGCCGAGAGTAAAGATGCGACAGGATCTAAAGGTACTCTCTAATCTGCTACTTTCCCAGCTAACCTTAAGTTGGACCCAGCCAAGCTTTTTAGTAGGGTCGCTCAAAAATGTTTTCAGAATGGCCACAGTGGTACCCTCATAGGGGAGATTTTGAACTTGGGTGGCATCATTTATCCAACTGGGTTCTTCATCTTTATCCTTACTGTCTTTGATTATCAAACAGTTGTGGCAAAGATATTCAAGGCAGGCGGTATATTTATTATTCAAAAGGACTTTGTGCAATGCACTGAAACTTCACACTCACAATTTAATGATTATAAATAATTATGTGGCTGTGGCTCAGGAGGGAGAGCGGGTTGTCCACGAATTAGTCGATCAGCGGTTCGATCCCCTTCAGTCTGCATGTTGAAGTGTCCTTGGGAACGATACTGAACCCCAAATTGCTCCTGAAGGCTGTGCCATCGGTGTGTAAATGTGTATGAATGGTCAGCTCCTCAAACTGATGAACAGTTGGCGTCTTGCATGGCAGCCAATGCCATCTGTGTGTGAATGGGTGAATGAGATATGTAGTGTAAAACAGCAGTTAAAAGGAAGGGGACACACGATGTTTTCTTGTGTATATGTGTATATATTGGTATGGTAAAATTGTTTCATGCTGCCGTAATCACACTGAAATCTGTTTCTTCTTTCATCTTGCTGATGAACAGAAACGTCTCCTGTCTGTGTGAACATTCTCTGAACAAGTTTCATCTCTTCAGTGAAATGGAGCGTTCTCTCGTCTTCAGCCACAACATGAGCAATTAGCCCCGACCGCAGTGTTTGTCTGCTAATGTGTAACTGACGGCGCTCCCTGGTGTCTCTCCCACAGTACCCCCCTACCCTGTGGGCATCGTTCCTCCCAGGACCAAATCACCCATGAGCCCTCCCGAGTCCTCCACCATCGCCTCCTATGTCACTCTGAGGAAGACCAAGAAGCCTGAATCCAGATCAGTAGGTTTTCCCTTTGGCGTCAACAAAGAGTTCTGGGTTCAGTGTCAGAATCAGCCTAAAGGATAGCTGTTTGCTTGAGTCCCTTTACAGTTACACTCTGATTCAGAGCAGGCTCCTGCTCTAAGCCGTTTTTCCAAATATCACATGTTAGCAAGTCTTTCCCTTCAGGTTCACTGCTTCACTTTACTTCTCTGAGCTGAAAGTTCTCATTTAGATCTCTGTTTGCTGTTCTCCGTCAGTTCAGTGGCCACTCTTTATTTTTCTTAGTGCAGAAAGATACAATAAGGTGTCTTGTGTCCTTTAAATGCAGCCCATGAACAGATGTTTGTCCTCAAGTCTCACATCTGTCCAAATTCCCGATGATCAATATTATAATAGTAATAGTAATAAGTATTTAAAAAATAAATGAAACGATAAATTATTAATTAATCAATCACAGTTTTTTGTTCTAAAGAGAAAGAGAGAGGTGCAGGTGTAGCCCAAAGACAAAGAAGACATGTAGTAATATGCCGTGATGTGAGCAACAGTACTAAAGTGTGCTACATCAGAATAATTTCACAGTAACTACAGATGTAAACATGTCACAAGCTGTTGTAACATATACGAGGCAACAAGACTTAAATCACAAAAAGCACATATGTACTGACAGTTCTGTCACTACAGGGAGAGAGAGAGATCAGACAGTCAGGAATCATTTCAACTAAATAACTTTCCGAGATCCAGAATTACAAAGATATAAAAAAAAACACTCAGTCTTGTCCTGTGCAGGACCGTCCTCGGAGTGCAGTGGATCAGATGGGATTTGGGGAGCGAGAGGTGGGCAGGATGAGGATGAGTGTGGAGGAGCAGCTGGAGAGAATGAGGAGAAACCAAGAGGCCTCGTCGCTCCGAGAGAAGAAGAGAGAAACCCCGTCCCGCTCGCCTTCCTTCAGCAAAGAAAACCCTTTTATTATCCTGCAGGTGACCACCTAATCCTTAACTAGACTGCTTTGGCTTAGAAATAGCTCCCTCGTGCTAACGTGTGTGTGTGTGTGTGTGTGTGTGTGTGTGTGTGTGTGTGTGTGTGTGTGTGTGTGTGTGTGTGTGTGTGTGTGTGTGTGTGTGTTTGTGTGTGTGCAGAATCGGGTCCAGGCGGAGGGGGCCTGTGCAGACCCTGTGGAGCTGGAGGCGGCTCTGCAGCAGCTGAAGGTGGCTCACATGGAGCAGAGCAGGATGGCTGCAGAGGCTGCACCACAGGTCCATGGGATATTTTTATCCTCTGTCATAGTAACATTTCCATTCTTTCATTGACTGTAAAGGCATCATTATTATTCCGCACATCTGTACATGCTGGCTGGTTATATAAGCATTACATATGTACTGCAGGACATGAGGTGTCGTGACGATGGGAACATGATTCTATTTTAATCTCCAGGAAGTGCAGAGAGCGGAGGAGGTGCAGCATGACAGAGACGTGACCCTGCAGAGAGGGATGGAGCCGCAGGCTGAGACTAACAGCATACACACCGAGGTACAGCCAGGGCTGACGTACAGGCTCGTTAGAACTCAGACAGTCCCTGTGACACTTGCACACTCAGAGACTTAACATGCTGTTAAAGGAGAAGTGTTATTCTTATAACGAGTCAAAAACTAACTAACTAAACTTCCTGACTAACTAGACTTCCCTACTCAGAGCCTAGCCATTGGTTCTTTAAAAAGCCTCACATAAAATCACATGAATAGCTATATAGTTTCATTTTTACATCACTCAAGCAGGGCCAAAGTGTGAATTTGTCAGGACTGTGTGAGGAAGCAACCCAGACACAGGGAGAACATGCAAACACGCTTCACTCGGCTGGAGACTGATCTGAGCGGCACCATGCCATGCAGTTCTTCTCTGGGCAGTGCAACCGGTGCATAAATGATAAGACCCACTTCAATATCCACAGTATCCACAACTGACTGATTTGAATATCTGTCTTTGAATATCTAGAAAAATGCTTCACATGCAAGAATTAATAAAAAAAAGAGTCCCAACTTAATTTCCTGTCATGCAGCGGTTGTGTAACCGTCAGAATGAGTCAGAAGAAAGAATGTTACTTTCATCTCTGACAGTAGATTCACCTACATGTGACACACCGGACCTTTAAGGCTGTAAGAATACACAATGTGACATCTAGTGGCCATTTGTGGTTACTACTGCTTCCATGTGTTTGGAGCAGACTGATGTGAATATTAACAGCCATTGTTCTGGCAGTACTAAGCCAAACAATCTTGATTGTTTCTACAAGAACTCCAAAATAAGTGAGAGAATAATAATTAATGACATCATCCAACGGGCTAACGAGCAGCTTATAAACAGACATGTTAGTACTCTGCTACGGCTGAAGCTCTTCCATTTTTACATGAACACAGGATGATGTAAGTGCGTTGCAGAGGGAGGCACACAGTGTCTGTGGTACGGTGCAGTCTGCTGGAGGCTGCAGGGCTAACACACACAGCTCCACCATACACCGCTCCGCTCTGTTAAATTCACCGTCTGTAATCCCGGACACGTCTGCCACGCAGCAGATAATTAGCCATTGTGGCCATAACATCTCTTAGTGTAATCTGGAACGATGACAGGAGGATTTTACAGGGAATGTTGAAGAAGTCAGGGTGGCTATAAGGGATTTATCTCCGGGATTCAGCCAGGATTGCTAGTTGGCTCTGGGCTGCTCTCCAGTCGGATGCCACCCCGGAGCTCCGGGCTGTACAGCTCACTCCTCATTCCAGCACAGCAGACAGAAAAACAGACATCTTCATTCTTTTAGTCATGTTTCTCTGTGGCGAATGTTTTTTTTTTCCTTATTTTAAGTAAAACAAAAACAGAGTCTTGCTGTCATGGAAGATGCATGTCAGTTGTCCTTCTCTGCACACTGACAGCACACTTCTTAAATTGAAGTTTGTTCTGCAAAAAGAGAAATCGTTCCTTGTTGCAGTGCTGCTCCGCACTATCTTCTAATTAAAATGTGTGTGTTTGTGTGTTTCAGCTGTGTGAAAGCCAGAGGGTGGTGATTCTGGACCTGGGTACCGAGCCTCAGCGCGTGGAGATTGTAAACCTTCAGCCTTTTGAGGATGACGAAAGCCGAGAGCAAGATCTGACCAGCTCACCAACAAACACCACCACCGAAAACAGGTGTGTGTGTGTGTGTGTGTGTGTTCATTAATGAAACAGATTAAAGATTCTTGAGGATAAAATGGAGTCAGTGTGACCTGTTCTGCTCGTTGTAGCTTCCAGACTCCCGAGCCTGAGACACCGAGCCCGGAGCCAAGGGAGGAGTACCCAGATGTGACGCAGCAGACCACCAGAGAGAAGCTGGAGAAGAGCCTGGATTCTTCCAACCAGCTAACGGCAGACGACAAGAAACACAGCAACAACAACAACAACATGTTGGCTTGTAAGCAAACGCATGACCTCCATCACCTCAGCGCAACCTAAACACCTTCTGCTGCACAACCATATAGCATGTTGTTGCCATAGTTAAGTGAGATTTATGCCTTCGGTAATATTTCTGTGAAGGAAAGGTGAAGGAGAGATTACACGTGACTGGATGACTTCTTCTTCTTCTTCATGTTTTGGGGCAAACTACTAAATAAATAAATACGTTTTCCACCAGAGTAACACAACACAGCCTGAAATACACACAAATATTTATTTACAGATAATATCATTTGGAAGTGAGTGAATACTTTTTTAAATTCTTGTAAAGTTATAATTCCCCAAACTATTCACAATTTCAAAAACAATAAACAATAATGATGATGAATTAATTATGTCATTTTGACACCGCTGAGGTCACATGAGGAAGCTTCCATCCACACAGAAATAACACACTACCTGACTACCATCACCTGATCTCAAGTCAGTTCTCCGTCAGGCTCTACAGTTGTGTGGTGTCTCTCTGTGGATGTCAAACTGTGTTCAAGACAAAATTAACATTACCAGCACTGACTGTGTCTGACAGAACAAGTCCAGACAGACAGCACACTCTGGTGGCAAAATGAGAAAACTGCTAAGTTTACTGTCTTTGCTCAGATTTCCCGACGCCGCACAGGTCCCAAATAACAGCCAGTAACAATACTGAATAATTACTAACTAAGTCGGATTGCTCTCAGATGTTGACGTGCAAAGATAAGGTAAACATAACCCAAACACAATGTGACACATTGTATAAAATAAAGTACAGACATGAACAGTGCTGGAACTAAGTAAGTACTGGATACTTGTACTTTCCTTGAATATTTCAGTTCAATACATTATACTTCTAATGCATGTGGTTAGTTTATGAATATGATACACAGTTAACTACCCAATCGTCTATAACTAAAGCACAAAACTTGTTGTTATGTAGACATAAAGAATAGGGACAGTCAGCTGTAGTGGTGTTGGTAGGTGTAGTTTTAAACTTTGGACGGTTTGCCAGGCTAACTGTTTCACCTCGCTTCCAGTCTTTATGCTAAGCTATGCTAACACTGTCTGTACTTAAAGGGCAAGTGTGCAGAATTTAGCCTCATTGAGCGGTGTGGTTGCTGATTGCAACCCTCTCGTTTTACCCTCTCCTTTCAAGCATGAAGGAGTAACAACTGTGGCAGCTTAATGTGCAAAAAACTAGAGCCAGTGTTTAGTTTGTCTATCTCTATGTTCTGTCAACAGTCCTCAATCTAACACACTGGACCTTTAACCATACTACAATTATTTTTCTTAACTAGTTTAACTATCCCAGTTTAATACTGGTGCCTTTCTGTGATATATACAATCAAACTAGACTATCAGCAAGAAGACTGACTGTTACTGACACTATAGTTCTTTGAGCTATGATTGTGGCTTGATTGTGGATGCCTCTAAAAAATCTGACAAAACAAGGCGTTGGAAACATTATCACCAGAGTCAACACAAAATAAAAGTTCTTTCTAGCTTCTCTAAGTGAGGTAGTTCTTCCACCACTGCCTATCTATACTATCACAAATAATTTTTTTGTGGTTTGGGTTGAAGCATGTGTATTTGAATTAGTATTCTGAAAGGTTATGTGGTTTTTTGCCCATTGATGTAAAAAATGAACTGCCTACCATGTCGTTGAAGGATTAAAGCTTGATTTGTGTGCTTGGTTAATATTTTTGGTTCATAAACTGACTGGAAAAAAATAATAATATCAACTACTAAATGTAATTTGTATTCACTCACTGTGGCATCCCTCTCACTTTTCTCTCCATCCTCCGTCTCTTCTTTCCTCCCTGCAGCACAGACGTTCACCTTGTTGACCAGCGACACGTGAGCAACGCCGGCCTCGTCATCTGCACACTGGCGTCCCCGTAAAAAGCCCAAATGTAGCCAGCCTGCACCGAGCATGCTCCACGGCTTCCTGCGTTTACAACAGAACTTCTTTGATACTACTGTTACATGCCCATGAGGAGACTAAGACGGACGGCAGCCCTGCTTAGAGACACACAAACGGGCCGCTGTCAAATCCAGACAGAGAGGAAGGCAGATGTACTGTATCTTTAGCTCCTGTTAGATCTGTCCATACTGAGCAGAACACCTGCTCTATGGAGTCATGTTCACCCCAAAACATTTCTGCATCAGTCACACTGTGAAATGGTTTCATCTTTTAGAAGACTGAAATATATCTGCAAGCACAGACGTCTTCTTTGGGGTTGTAAAATAAGTCTGTCACCACATAAGATGACTCACTCTCATGTCAGATTTACAACAAACCCTTTTTCTGGCTTCTCAATGAGTCTCCAGCTGCGCAGTGACAGACAGCCACACATATCTGTACTTTGAAAAGGGAAGTGGTAAACCAAGAGAGCGCCGACTCGAGTCAGATAACACTTGACCTGAATGATAGTCATCACTACACTCCTGGAAATAGGTCACCTTCAGCACTGAATGCATCCTGTGGAGACACAGGCGGAGTGTAGGTTGCCCACATTTTAGCTTTGCACTCTGCAATTTTACTTATTTACTTACTTATTTTAAATGAACATTGGTCAAAGTACTTTTAAAAAGTAATCCAGTAAAGTAATTTATCACCTCATATAAATTATAGTCACATTATTTATTACACTCTCTCTCAAAAGCAGTTAAGTCATTAGAATATTACCATTTACAGTTAGAAGTGAGATTTAGCATATAACAGCTGTTTGTTTGTATACTGGAGTATATTAACAAAAAATAATTTCCCCCGGGGATTATTAAAGTTTTTCTGATTCTGAAAACATCATTAAACATAAAAACTCCATTGAGCTGCAACTGTGGCTTAAAGAACTCTTTTTTTGTTTTGTTTTTTGCATTCAGTTTCCCAAAGAACCTCAGACAAAAAAAAGGTTCTCTAGAGAACTCAAGAACATTTTTTGGAGTGCCGAGCTGCATCGATTAGTTGATTAGTCCCATAGTTGTCAGCTATTACATTAATTGTCAACTATTTTAATCATTTTCAGCTTTTTTTTTTTAAAAAATTCCAACTTTTCTGATTTCATCTCCTCAGAGGTGAATATTTTCTAGTTTCTTTAGTCCTCCATAATAGTAAAATGAAAATCTTTAGATTGTGAACAAAAAAAAGGACATGTGAGGACGTCATCTTGAGTTTTGGAGAAGCACTGACTGACATTTCATATAATTTCATGGACCAAACATTAAAGAGGAATGGTTAGTTGCACCATCTTCCTGATCCCTTGCCAACAATTCTGTCATTGTTCTTCATGGCATGTCCGGAACAAGATGAATTGTTCAAACACTTTAAACAGAGTTTTCAGTTTATCACAGCAGCCTGTTTAATGAGTCACCTGAGAGGTAACGAAACCATTTCACAATCTTGACGTATGTTTTGTTTTGGGGGTAATAAGGCTCCATAGAAACGTGTTGCCAAATACACACACTTGCGTCAATATACAGAACTCTTTTGATAAAGTATTAAAGTCATCTTAACATAATTATTAGAGTATTCTACTGATCTGGAGCTGTTTCTGAGTAGTTGGAGGTGAGTGTACAGCTGTATATAGGAGCACTGGAGAAGTCTCACCATAGACGGGCTAAGCACCAAAACTCGACACACACACATGCAGTGCTTTACTTTTAACCCCAAAGTGACCGCCGATGCTCTTGGATTTTAACCTGCTTTTGATTTTTGGATTCTTTGTGTTGATTTGAGACCGGAGGCTCCCTTATTGCTCTATTTTCACATCTTTTGCACCTGCAACATAACAGAGTGTCCTTCATTGGATATTTATATATATATATAAATATATATAAAAATATATATATATATATGAACATAAAGCAGATTTTTACTTCAACAAGGTGCCACTTCATGCTGCTGTTTTTTTTTTCTCTTTTTTTGGACAAAACAAAGTATTTTGCAGAAGTTGTGATTATTTATGTTGAGCAGACTGTCTGTCGATACAGAGTAAAGAGCCTGAGGACGCGACACAGATTAGACATTTTGCGTTTGAATGCGTCCTAGGTGGAGACGAATCGGAGAATAGCACATGTAGGAAGCAATAAGTAGGACTTTGGAGCTCCAGGATATAAGAAGAAATTTAAAAGAGATGTATAAACTGTAAAAAAGACAAAACAAACAAAAAAAACGAATAAAACAAGATAGCGTAATTTATGTACACACTGAAAAGAACAGTGAATATTATAACTATAAGAGGTTATTATTAATATTATTAGGGTCAATATGCAAAAAGTTCATATCCCATCTGTTTTATATCATGTGAAATAAATGTTGATGTTCTTAAAACACGCCTGGTGCTGGAGGTTTTTGTCGTCTGCATGTCAAATGAACTTTTCAGATCTCACTTCTTAAGCTTTTTTTTTTTTTTTTTTTGCCACGTGGCTCCTCCAAATGAATTTGCAAGTCAAATGCAGGTGCTACAGGATGAGTCTGTGGTTTGCACAATTATGAAAAGAGTTCCCTTTTACAAAACAATAATGGAGTATTTGTACACTGGAAAACAGAACTGAGTCATGTGGAATGGGCCAATGTGCGACCACTGTACCTTCAGACCGCACCTTGAAAATAACTCTACATGAAAGATCTGGAAAAGGGTAGTAAGGGGACCTTGAGTTAAGATTATTTGTCAATTATTTCAGAGTCAAAATTGAACTTTTTATGCTCCATCTATATATATATATATATATATATATATATATATATGCTATAAATAAACACACACACACATAGATAAAAGTCCTGAGGATGAAGTGTTATGTCAACAGATCCATCTCTATGAACAACTAATAAACTCATGTGATGTGAACAAAAATACTAATGCAGTGGTGTATAACGTGTGGACTTTTTATATAGCCTAATATACTTTAAATGTGAACATTACAGGGGGAACCTGTTCTCCATCTCAGCACAGGCAGAAGAGAAGCAGGCCTTCCTTCATTACAATGCAACAAGTCGGCCCTCTAAAGATGAGCAGCACGGTCCACAGTCTGCTACAGACTGGAGTGGACTCAGAGTAGACCGAGTTCGGGTTCAGTCACATTGGGCTAAAAGAAAAGTGCAGCGGCGCCTGCACTAATGTGCACCTTGCTGAGATTAAAACGTGCCTTTTCAGCACTTTTGGAGTTGGATCATTTTTCTGTTTGTCGGAACACGTGGAGCTGAGAGGCCACAATGACGAAGATCGTGTATAACGGGAAGATGACTCAATAAAAAAAAAGTTCACCGCGCTCCTCCTAGCGGTTCCCCTCATTTCTTTCTGACTGTGAAGGCAAAACACATCTTTTAAATGGTCTAGCCTAGCTTAGCTTCACTTTAGATATTACCTTTCAATATTTACATACACACATGGCTGATATCTCCAAAGTGCACTGTGAGGCAGAGCTTCAGACAGTTTTCCTGTTGGTTAGTGTTAACTAATCTTCATTTCAGGTTATAAACTAACGCCATATGAAGGAGCCAAATTAGAATGAACGATTTTATAGACACTGGGGTGTGTATAATGCGTTTATTTCCGTGTTAATATCAGTTATTGCCGCGCAGGTTTTAGTGTGGAGTGACATGTCAACTCAATAGAGCAGCTTCGTCCATACGGAGCTCCTACGTCACACTAACCCCCTGCTGTGTTTTACGCTTCAAGCGGAGAGTGAGTGTGTGCGTGTGCGTGCATGTATGTATGTGTGTGTGTGTGGAGAAAGAAGGGCAGCCCGGGGGCAACTTTTCGAGTGGAACATCACAAAAAATAGCTCTCCGTGCATTTCGAAAATGGCTCAGATAACGAGCGAAGGGGCCGAACAAGATTCTCAGCCCGCGCCAGATCAAAACGGCACCGGCGAAACAGCAGAAACCGGCACGGAGGGACAGGCCGTGCCGGACCCCAAACAGGAACCGGGCGACAACAACGAGAACAGAGCAGGAATGGACGTGAACACTGGCCGTGGTGCGGCGGCAGAGCACGGGGACAACCGGTCTCCCGTCCCCGAGTCCGACAAAGAAACAGCGGTACCGAGTGAAAAAGCAGACAACGATGAAGGGGAACCCGGCGGTAAACTCTCTGAACCGGGGAAAAGTCCCGTACAGGGGAGTTTGGCGAGTAGCACTGATTCCGCACAAGAGGGCTCCCGGGTGCTGAAACAAGAACAAAGAGAGGGGGAGAGCGTGTCCTCCTCACCGCCTGCCGACCGCACAAAGATCGCGGAGAAAGCCGAGCAGGGCACCAAGAGACGGGCCAGCGTGGAGCTGACCTCGTCGGATGGAGAGCCGCTGAGCCGGATGGATTCGGAGGACAGGTCTGTACAAATCCAACAGCAGGAAAAGGCCTCGCGCTGCTGCTAGAACAAGCCGCGAGGTCGCCACGCGACGCCGACTGCACTGTTAGCTAACAACTGTTTGTTTACCCGTGAGCAGCACGGCGAACATTGGAGGTTCGGGAAACGTTCCGCGAACGTTACCTGAAGGTTACATACTTCAATTTAATGCCCCCCCTTAAGGTTATTGTGTAAAGTTTCATTAACGGATATAAAACATTCGCTGTAGTTAAATATGTAACGTTAATGCACACAGGATATGGTTCGCCAAACGTTTGTCGGTGTTTATCAGCGGTGATGTGACGTTTTAGCTCTCTACAGCAGCACGTGGCAGCATACACACATCTGTGTGTGTGTGTTCATCCACAGCTGCCCACTCACCCTCAGTCACAGCACACATTACATTTCCATCATTGCCGTAACATCAGCTGTGTTCAGCTGTGCTCTGTGACATCTGTAGCTCACACATCTGCTGACCACCAACAGGTTTCCGACCTCCAGATGTTGAGAGAAACTCCAAAGTTGAGGCCTTTCTGTTACAGATTTGCTAGTAGGTGTCAGACACAGACTGGAGTGTGAGAGAAGCTCTCAGATGTTTGGATATCCAGGGAAAAATCATTTTTTCCATCAGCGGTCATGCATAATGCTTCATCAGTCTGTGCTTCTACCTCATGGACTAAAGCAGTGTCTGTTAACACACAGATGGAAAATGAATTCTGTTTTACAGCCGATAGGATAATTGATAATTACCTCAATTGATAATCTTTTAGCGTAACAAAGGCTGAGATATAGAGAGCAGATATAGGTATAGATGGATGATTTAATATTTCATAGCTGTGATCTAACGGACATCACACCAAAAAAAAAAGGTTCCTTTATTTGTTTTAAAGGAAAACTTCACAAACACGCTTAGATTTTTAGAAAACATAAAGTCTATCAAAGAAGTCAGTTATTACTGATGATTATTGGCTGATTTTATAACATGACATACATTTCCTGTTATCCACTGCTAATGTATCGGCCCTCATGTCATCTGCAGTTCTAACCTAAGAAACAGAACACAAAGAGCTTGAGTGTTGTTATTTCAAATTCTATGACTCCTTTTGTTTTTCTGTTGATGCAACAGGCGACACAAAGTTTCACCCACGGCCTCTGGTACTACACCGTGACAGCCAATCACAGACAGAGAACATCCCATCATCCTCACGCTCTGTCTGGACTGGACAGATTCAAACAAATCGAAGCTTTCCAGTCGACTCAGTTAAACTTTGTGACAGACTGCTCACACGTTCAGGACTGTTGTGGTAAACCAACGAGACAATAATCAGGCAGTTTAAATAATCTAAACACTGTGAGAACATGACATCAGAGCATGAGAAAGTCAAGTGTCAGTACTGGCAAACATGGTCAGACCCCAGACCAGCAGGGAAGCTTGAGACTCCGGACTGGTACCTTAAGCTTCCCTGCTGGTCTGTGGTCTCTGTGGGTCTAACCACTGCTCCCCATGGCAGGTCTTTGTGTGTACTCAGCAGCGTCATGCTGCAGGATAACAGTGATCGAATTCCACTTTTACAATAAAACCATGCAGCTAGACTCCATTCAAACATTCCTTTAAAGGTGCAGGCACTAACACTTATCACCAGATGTGCTGTGCAACCCCCTCGCTTCACCCTCTCCCAGGCTGTGGGTATTGTTAGAAATGTCTTCCTGAACTTGAAAGGTTTCTCGGTTCATTAGAAAGTCAACTTTCCCCCGGAGACTTCTGCGAAACTCTTTCATTCAGAGCAGTCATGCTGCTGAGAGTTAAATCCCGAACCTTGGCCAAACCTTTATCAAACTACGCTCAGCACGTACACATTCTGTCTGCCAGCAGCGTGGGGAAACGCTTTCACGAACGCTGGTGAAAGCGTGTACACCTACACTACCTGGTGTAGGTGTGCACGAGTAAGCGCACAGCTTTGGATCGCTGGCTGCTCTGCCGCTCATGTCCCATTCTCTGTGATTACAGAAAAACCTACGTCAGTTGACAAACATTGGAAAGAAAGCGCTGTTATCATTATTCGAAACAGAGCAGCAGTTGCTGGGAGGTTAAGATGCTGGATGGGAAATTTCCAGGCCTGTCCCCTCCCGCTCTCAGAAATACCACAGCTGAAGTGGAGCATGACGTGAAGCTTGAATCTGACAGATTTGATATCAGCTGTTGAGTCATTGTGCTTTAAAAAGTAGGCTGCCACCCACTGCAAGCTCTGAGCAGGGAAAACACAGAGGCAGGTTACCCTGTGACTAAGACCTAACACCAACCTAAAAAACCTCTGCTCCACCTGTGATTGAACTCCAAACTGAGCTGATACTAGAGAGACAGTCAGCAGCTTCATGTAACGTCAGTGTGACCATAAGAGCCAGAAGATGTCGGCTCTCTCTTGTTAGAGTCGTGACGGTGACACTCACACACGCAGCCACATTTTAGTGTGTGTTCATGCAGTATATTCAAATTCACAGAGCTCTCCCCTGCAGCTCTACAGAGAACTTGTCTTCAGTGAAGCATATCTCATCTCTTTCAGAGTCATTCAGCCAAGAAGGAGGGGAAGTCGTCCACGTCAGCTCATGATGTACAGGGCTCAACCTGAACCTCAACCTCAGGCTAGGGTTAGTCATACTGAGTACCACTGGTGCTGCCATACACGGAGGAAGAAACCAAATTAATAAATTAAAGACTTATTACCCAGCAGACGACAAGACTTTTAAACTGTGAGCTGAATGCTTTCAGAGACGGCGCATGATAGAAACCGTTTAAAAAACATCCAGCCCACCTCTGTATGTCCAAGGAGGGGCTTCATCCCACCTACTGTCTGTTTCTGCCCTCACTCACCTGCAGTCACCTGACGTGACTTCAAGGACATGCACAGCTTACTTCATTATTTGTTTTTATAATGGCGCTGCATTCAAATGCTGAAGAGATGTGTAGCTGAAGAAGTTAAACAAGTTTTTTTTTTTTTTTTTTTTTTACACACTGCAAGAAGCAGATGATGGTTTCAAAAGCTTGTACATGTTTGCACTTGCTAGTGTGTATAGAAAACTCTATGATGGTACTTTGGTGTACCCAGTTTAAATTTCAAATGATTATGATTGTATATATCAGTAAAAGGTCAAAAAAGATATTTAGGTGGGAATGACATGCAGCAAAGGGCCGCAGGTTGGATTTGAACCCTGGGCCGCTGCAGCAAGGACTGAGTACATGGGGTGGATGCTCTAATGTTGGAGGCTTTAACTGGAGCAGTGTTTGGTGGAAGCAGAAAATAATGTGCCGCCTGCTTTAATGCCCACTTGGCTTCCTCTCCGCTTTTAGTAATCCTGCTGTTGTGGCAGCTGGAGGACTTCACTGTAACTTTTGTTCTCACACAGAGCAGGAGAGCAGCGTGTGTGTGTGTGTGTGTGTGTGTGTGTGTGTGTGTGTGTGTGTGTGTGTGTGTGTGTGTGTGTGTGTGTGTGTGTGTGTGTGTGTGTGTGTGTGTGTGTGTGTGTGTGTGTGTGTGTGTGATGTCAGGGTGTCTGCAGGGTTTAGTCAGTCAAATTTATGATATTTTAAGACCTTTTTATGACCATTTTGATTTAAATTTATGACCTACACGAACTATTAAAAAAAAAATATCAGTCATTAAAATTCCTTTCTAGTTTTTTTTAATTTACAGCAACACGTTTTTTTATTGACAGCAACAAATTGTATATTTTTCAAATTGTATATCGACAAAGTACCTTCCACACTAACAAGTCAGTTCGTCTGTCCGTTCATCAGTTAATTGTATATTTTTCAAATTGTATATCAACAAATTGTATATTGACGCAGTACCTTCCACACTAACAAGTCGTCAGTGGCAAGTCCCAGTGGCACTGGATGTGGAAGGCCGACTGGATGTAGCGGGAGTGGGACAACCGGAATCACGCAATGAGCTTGAACCAGGCAGTGATGGAGAACAAAACTGAGTGATTGCCTGCACCCGCTGAAGACCTTTTACTGATAACTGATGCCGCTCCGATTTCGCGTGTGAATGCAAGGCTTTTAAGCCTAAACTGGCAAGCTCCAACGTCTTCTTACAGAGGGTGCAAAATGCTTGGTATTTTTTGTTCGCGACAAGCTTTAGCCATCTCTTCATCTCATCATCGTCGAGCCATGCCAAGTTAAACGTACACTTTCCCATTGTTCAAAGTCAATTAATCAGACCCACTACCTCCATAAATGCGATGAGGTAGGGAGACCGATAACCGTTTGCCACCAGAGAACATGAAGTAGGGCTCTTCTCGCGCGCGAGTTATGCGAAAGTCCTTATGACGACTGACGTCTGTTATGATGCACTGCCGCATTAATGGACCTTGTAGTTCTGGAATAGTATGTTACCAGCCAGATTTCCTCAGATAGAACCACAGGCGAAATTGTCAGGATAAGCGATCTGCATACGAAAATGTTTTTGATTGGCTGAAATGCTTCGCAGCGTATTTTCTTCGTAGTTTTAGTAGTCTACCAAAGCAGATAAATTTAAGAAGTGTAATTTATGACCTTGAATAAAAAATCTGAATGTTTTTATGACCTTTTATGGCCTAAAATTCTCGTTATGAAATTTATGACTTTTTATGACTCCGCGGAAACCCTGGATGTATAGCGAGTGTGTGTGAGATGTATAGCGAGTGTGTGTGTGAGATGTATAGTGAGTGTGTGTGTGAGATGTATAGCGAGTGCGTGTGATGTATAGCGTGTGTGTGTGTGTGTGTGTGTGTGTGTGTGTGTGTGTGTGTGTGTGTGTGTGTGTGTGTGTGTGTGTGTGTGTGTGTGTGTGTGTGTGTGTGTGTGTGTGTGATGTATAGCGAGTGTGTGTGAGTGATGTATAGCGAGTGTGTGTGAGTGATGTATAGCGAGTGTGTGTGTGTGAGAGATGCATAGCGAGTGTGTGTGTGTGTTTTAGAGGTGTTAGTCCTCTTGTAGGACGTGTGAGCACAGCCCCCACAGAGAGCCAGTATGGACACTGATCAGAACAGATGCTTAGCTCGCACACACGCACACACACACACACACAGCTGTGGCTTGGAGATAGAGCGGGTTATCCACTAATCAGATGCTCAGCGGTTCGATCCCCTCCGGTGTGCATGTCAAAGATACTAAACCCCAACCTAAAGCGCTTTGAGTGGTCGGAAGACTAGAAGGGCGCTATATAAGTACACACACACACACAGCACATTGACATTTGTGCCGTGCGTGTTTGACATTGTTGCAGATGAAAGTTGAAGAGTTTGCTGGTTTCAGTTCAGGCTCACACAGTGAGTGTGCCCAGCCTGAGAGGACACTTGAGCTGAAACATGCAAAGCTTCTCTTTCACAGCATGCTTTCTCTTTATCTGTGGATGTGTCTCAGGTTGAAGCTGATTTATCGTGGACTCCACAGTCACAGACATGGTGGAAGTCGTAACACATGCAGTCTGTCCAATCACAGATGCCGATATGTCCATGTGGTGTTCCTGTAGCTACAGCTACTATAAGTGCAGTCCATTTACCAATTCGTTTACCAGGACTCTTTCATACAGAGCAGGTCTACACCCTGCTGTTTATAACAAAGCACTTGGCGACGGTGTCAGTGAGAAAATTCCTTTGAACAAGCAGAAACCAGCCATGTTCTTAAGCATCTGCCGACCTGATGCGTTTAGAGCAAACGGCTCTGTGATTGGTTTGAACAGGTGCGCTGTGCCGCTGAGGCTATTAACATACACTCTCTTAAATGCACAAAAAAATAATCAATCGTCTGTTTTGGTGATCAGATTTAGAATCAGAAATACTTTAATAATCCCATGGGGAAATTATTTTTGTTACATACTCCAGGTATACAAACAAACAAAAACAACATATGTAAACAAGTAACCATCGTTTAAAAACAAAATATATATAAATATAAATAAAAAACAACAAACAAAATATCTATTTGTTACCTTTACACTTCTTTCATCAGTTAAACACTTAACTCGCGTAAACATAACTGGCAAGTTAAATGATGAGGATGATGATAACTACGACAACGGTACGATCAATACTCTATGTCCCAGCAGCGCCCTCTGGTGGATGGCTGCTGTAATGAAGTCACTGTCTGACGTTCTGTACTGACATGTCTGCAGTCAGACAATGTTGGAGCATATATGTGGTCAGATATCACACACACACACACACACACACACACACACACACACACACACACACACCTTCTGTTGAATCATATTTGTTCTTCATGGTCAGAAGGTTTCACTGTAGCTGACTGTTGACTCAACCAATCACCACAACTCTGACAATATTGACCTCCTATCTGCCCTAAACACTCCATAGATTATAAATATAGATTATGTGTGTGTGTTTTTTTTCACAGCATCAGCAGCACCCTGATGGACATGGAGAGCACGGCATCCAGCGGCCGCTCCACCCCAGCCATGCTCAATGGTCACGGCGGCGGTGCGGTGGCGGGCAGCGGCTCAGCGCCCGCGGGGGGGAAGTCTCTAAGCTACACGTGCTGCTGGGACCACTGCCAGCTGCTGTTTCTCAGCAGCCCAGACCTGGCCGAACACATCAGAGCCACACATGTGGACGGACAGAGAGGAGGGGTCAGTGTTAGTGTGTGTGTGTGTGTGTGTGTGTGTGTGTGTGTGTGTGTGTGTGTGTGTGTGTGTGTGTGTGTGTGTGTGTGTGTGTGTGTGTGTGTGTGTGTGTGTGTGTGTGTGTGTGTGTGTGTGTGTGTGTGTGTGTGTGTGTGTGTGTGTGATTTAAGGAGGGGAAGGACCACCATGCATGGAAAGTCCTGTGGCATCAAATAACCAATGCAGCTCGTGAACATGCAGGTGTGGAAATATCAGTCAGTGAGAATGTAATGTGGAGAACAGAGGGACAGATGTTTGGACACCTGATCGCCCCTTTGACTCATGGGAAAAAATGGACATTCATTAAGACGAACGGCAGTCATTCAGTCGGCTGTGTTATTCACAGTGTGGAGCTGTGTGAATGTCAACCTACCATGACAGGTGAACAACCACTGAAGCCTCTAGTCGTTTGTGGAGCCAAAAGTTGACCATATTTGGGTGAGAGTGTGTGACCTGTGTGCTGACACGCTTTCTCACGTTCAAGATAAACTAGACTGTGAAAACCTTGGAGGAGGGACACAGCAACAGGTTGATTTCAGTTGATCAGTGCTTTCTAGTCTGACAGTTTGATCTGAGTTTGAGCCGTGCTCTGAATAAACTCACTGTAAACAAGTGGTCAGCCATGCCCGACATCACAGCTGACCTGTTTTCCTCTAAATTAAACAGAGTTCACTAAATGCACATCATGCTGTGCGGAGGCAGACCTGGAACAACAGATTGATATACAGACACTGTCTGTAAAGGTCTGTGTTTTGGGGTAGAGGACAGATTAAGGTTATTAACAATATTAATACTTGGATATTTTTTCCATAAATACACATTTTTTTCTACGTTATCTAAAGTCACCCTCGTCTGTGACGACACACACACACACACAGACGTTGGGTGTTCTAAATATGAGTTTATAACCGTGTGTGTGTATTAAAGTATTGTCTGAGTAAAAATAAAATAAGATGGCTGTCAGATGGGAGGTCATGTCATTAGTCTGTGTGTGTCTGCTTTGTTATCAGTGTGTTCTTGTGTGTGTTTCACACAGGTGTTTGTGTGTCTGTGGAAAGGCTGCAAGGTGTACAACACACCGTCCACCAGTCAGAGCTGGCTGCAGAGACACATGCTGACCCACAGTGGGGACAAGCCATTCAAGGTGAGTACACACACACACACACACACACATACATACATCCATCTCACATCAGTCAGTTGGGTCATGAAGCACAGTACCTGTACTCTGTCATCTCGCGTGTGTGTGTCTTCCTGCAGTGTGTGGTTGGAGGCTGCAACGCCACGTTTGCCTCTCAGGGTGGGCTGGCCCGTCACGTCCCCACCCACTTCAGCTCTCAGGGTTCATCCAAACTGTCCAATCAGGGCAAGGTGAAGGAGGAGTCTCCGTCCAAGGCCGGCCTCAACAAGAGGAGGAAACTGAAGAACAAACACAGACGCTCCCTGCGTGAGTTCAGCACAGACACACACACACACACACACATACACACTGTTTGCTCTGTTAGTTAAACCCCTGTTTGACCTTCAGCCCGACCTCATGACTTCTTCGACGCTCAGACTATGGACGCCATCCGCCATCGAGCCATCTGCCTCAACCTGGCGACACACATCGAGAGCCTGGGCAACGGGCACAGTGTGGTCTTCCACAGCACGGTGGGCTCTTAAACACACACACACACACACACACACACACACACACACATTCATACCAAAAGTCTGTGCAGCAGAGCACATTGTTTTATGCCTGTCTTGTGTTTGTGTTTGTGTGTTCAGGTAATAGCCAGGAGGAAAGAGGATTCTGGGAAAGTGAAGGTCTTGTTGCACTGGACGCCTGAAGACATGTGAGTCCCCCTCCTCCACGACACTCTGTATTATTATTCATCTTTAAGATTTTCTAGAACATGTGCTGGTTTGACAGTGAACAGATGCTGATGTGCTGTCAGTCACACCATGGACGTCCACATGTGGCTCCTGATGATGCAGAATGACATCATCGAAGTTTTGTGTGGATGCACCACATTTCTAGGCCGATACAGATGTTTTACTGTCATTTCTTTGTGTCAGAGAAACAAAAGAACTCCAAAGATGAGTTTTTCTGGCAGTGTGTCTCACGTGTTTTGTGTGTGTATGTGTGTGTCAGACTGCCAGATGTTTGGGTGAACGAGAGCGACCGACTACAGCAGAAGACCAAGGTGGTTCATCTGTCCAAGCTCCCCACAGACACAGCTGTACTGCTGGACCCCTCCATCTACAGGTGTGTGTGTGTGTGTGTGTGTGTGTGTGTGTGTGTGTGTGTGTGTGTGTGTGTGTGTGTGTGTGTGTGTGTGTGTGTGTGTGTGTGTGTGTGTGTGTGTGTGTGTGTGTGTGTGTGTGTGTGTGTGTGTGTGTGTGTGTACACATTTGGATGTTTGTGAAACAGATGTAACAGATGTGAATGGTTCCCTCCCACAGGATGTTCTTCTGACACCCTCCAGAGGAGCTCCACTGTCACTTCCTGCTAATCTGACCTCAAGGAGGACGATCGTTTCCTTTTCCTTTGTCTCCTCCTCCCAGAGGATGCTGGGAGTTTAGCGAGCCGTCGTCATGGCCGTCCGAGGCCGCCAGTGTGTCCTCCATTAGGTGCTGAGTTTACTGAGGACACGTAGGAGGAGACGTGCTCGTCTTAGATAACACGACTTAGACTGAAAACTAACTGTAGGCACACGCACACACATGTGTGTTTGTGTGTGTAGAGAAGCTGTCTTTGTAAATATTTAAGATATGTAATATATTTTTATACTTTGAATTTTTTTACCGGACTGTAGATAGACATCTCTTTTTCTGCCAGACCTTTTTAAATAGATGTTTTAAAGACAGATCGTGTCTGTCACGTGCATAGAGCTGGCATTACTCCATGTTTAATGTCATTAAACTTTTCCAACCTCCACACTCTTTCTGTGTTTACCTCTACACACTCTCTGTGTTTACCTCCACAGTCTTTCTGTGTTTACCTCCACACACACACACACACACGCACACACTGCGCGTTGTTGTGGAGGTCAGGACACCATGAAGAAAGTTTCCCCCTACTCTATGTGACCACAGAGTTCTGCACACTGTAAAGGACCTCAGTGTCCTTGGTGGAGACGTCTTTGACCTTATTCAAAGGATGTCTGTGCTGAGCAGTCCACTTTGGGTTTGAGTATGACCATGTGATTCAGACAGGCTGTGACGTCGCCTACAAACACAGCAGTGTGTTCATTCTTAACTAAATGAGTAAGATCGTGTATGAATATTAATAACCGGCACAATTAAAATGATGAGCAGCATGTGTCCTTCCTTCCTGTGATAGTGTCAGGACAGCAGAGGGCGCCATTCTGATTCAGACTTCTAAAAACTGAACACACGTCTCATTTTAAATCATATAAATGAATCATTTACAATATTAAAAATGACACTGATTACATGTGTCATACATTCAGATTTTTAAGGAGAGTCAATATTAAAACCATAGATGTATAATATACGTATAAAATATAATTCTTCTGTGTCTTGTTTCGTGTATCTAAACGTTCTGTTCATATGGAAATTATATATTTACACATAAAAAAAAATAATTAAACGACACTGAACTGAAGGTGTGCGTCCTCACTGTCATGCTGTAGTCCGTGACGTCATGTTTAGTGGCCGGAAATCGCATGTGATGGGAAGTCAAATTCTTTTCAAAGAGTCGGCTCTTTTGGCTCAGTCCCTTAGAAGAGCCGGCTCTCAAATGGCTCTTCATTTAGTATTTAGGCTTCTGTATTAGCTTATTTTAGCAATTATGAATGGTTTGTGTGCTAATAAACAATTATTCATTAGGTGACTTTATAAAATTCTTATTTTATGCATTTTTATCTGTGCAGGTCTGTTGTTTACCCTGCTCTGACATATTTCATGATATTTCATTTGACAAATTCTGCATCCTTCTTTCACATTATGGTATGATCCCAGTCTGTCCTCACATGCGATTGGCCCCATGGTGTGCCCATCATCAAAACAAAGTCCAGTCCCTGCCTTTATTGAATTCTGAGTATTAGAGGCTGTAGATTCTCTTTGACTTGTTCACTATAAAGATTCTGCTCTTAGAGCCGGCTCGTTCGCAACGACACATCACCGCTGCCCGCAGAGGAAGAATGGCTGGCGTTCTGAAGAAGGTACGAGTAGAGGTCATGTTTGTTTGTTTGTTTGAGTGACAGGCAGGAAAGCGGGGAACTGTTCGGAACCGAGCCAGTCCGCAGTGTTTGGACTTCAGCGTTCTGGACGGGTTCTGACGTGTTCGACGCAGTTTGTAGTTTGAGCGAGATGTGTGTTAGCTCGTAGCTGTTGTGCTAGTTAGCTTAGCTGTGTGTCTGCTGCACAGACGGTTACGTTAACGTGTATTTACCCCACACTGACCGTGACAGTTGCATTAAATCAAATCAGATTTTATTTGTATAGCACAAAGTCACAAAGTACATTTGCCTCGGAGGGCTTTGCAATCTGTACAGGGAGTGACACCCTCTGTCCTTAGACCCTCGGTTCGAGTGAGGAAAAACCTTGAACAGGTAAAAAAAAAGGTGGAAGAAACCTCAGTAAGAGCCACAGAGGAGGGATCCCTCTCCCAGGACGGACAGACGTGCAATGGATGTCACGTGTACAGGACAATTCAACACAAACATATTGTACAATGAATGATAAAATGACAATGAATTACAATGAATGATAAAATGATTACAGTAGCATATATGGTAGCAATAATGACTAATAATAATATATGTAGTGGACATCGTGCAGGACCACAGCAGCAGCCACGATCCATGAGAACCTGCTGGACGACAGAGCACAGAAACTCCAGGGAAGTTTAGTTAGTAACATGCATTAATGACATGTCCACAGAGAGAGAGAGAGTTTTTAGTAAAGGGAGATGTGACTGCATCTTCAAGCAATACTGTGCCTGACTAGGCATAACACAAAACATTAAAATTAATTTATCCCACACTGAACATGACAGTTAGACTAATGTTGAACTGGTTGGTGTAGGCGGGAACGTTAGCTAACTTAAGACGTACAGCAAGTCGGCTCCAGTGTGCTCAGAAACATGTAAATTTGCCACACAAGTTTTAAGATGAAAAACAATGTAACAAAAGCTGAACACCTCTGGCCCATGGTTCAGTGTCACTGTCACAGCCTGCCTATGCAAGGTGCCAACTGCTCATCAGTTTTAGGAGCTAACCATTCATACATATTCACACACTGATGGCACAGCCTTCGGGAGCAATTTGGGGTTTAGGACACTTTGACATGCAGACCGGAGGAGCCGGGGATCGAATCGCCGATTATCTGATTAGTGGACGACCAACTCTGCCTCTGAACCACAGCTGTGAAGCATGGCGGTGGCTCTGTGATGCCTCGGGGCTGGCCCTGGAAACCTGCACCGTGTGAAGGCCGACATGGATCCAGTCAAGTATCATGAAACATTAGGAGGAAACGTCCTGCTGTCTGTGAGGAAGGTGAAGGTGTCATTAGACCTTCCAACAGGACCATAATCCTGAGCGGACCTCACAGTCCACCAAGGCTTAGTTTAAGAAGTCGTCCTTGAAGATTCTAGAGATGCTGTCACAGTCATCAGAAATCTGTGGTAGGGTTGAAAAAAGGGGATCGCTGCATGTAAACCCAAGAACATCAGTGAACTGGAGGCCACTGCCCATGAGTAATGGACTAAGACTCCTCAGGAAGGCTGTCAGAAGCTGCTGATGGCTGTGCTTCATGTTTGCAGCAGGTCATATCAGCTCACGCTGCTCACTGTGAAGGGTTGAATCATTTTCAAAGTGCAGTAATCATTAAAAGTGTCCTTTTGTGTTGAATTTGGACAAACCACTTGAGTTATTAAAATAGTTCTTGTTTGATTTGTTTATTGCAAACAGCTGAAGCTTGTACATTTTGTCAATGAACTTCATTTTCAAGACTTAACAAGCCTCTCTCCCACTCTTCTCCCTCAGACGACAGGCCTGGTCGGCCTGGCAGTGTCGCACAATCCGCATGAGGTGAGCAGCAGGCAGCAAACACACACACACTTCTAGAGATCAACCTTGATCACATGACTTCATGCACACACTCCAGCGGTCTCTGCTAACCCTCTGATGTGTTCTGGTCCTGCAGCGTCTGAGGATCCTGTACTCCAAGATCCTGGCCTCGGTGCAGACCATGCCACAGGATGCAGCCTACAGGAAGTACACTGAGCAGCTGGTCAACGAGAGGTTCAACCACGTCAAAATGGTGAGAGGACACAGGGCGGTGTGTTCAGTCAGCTGCTGCACACCATCAACATAAACTCTGTTAGCAGGGCTGCAGCTAACCGTTATTCTGGCTGTCCACTAATCTTTCCATTCTTTTTCCGATTAGTCATGATTATTTCTACTTAAGTAGAAGAAAACAGAAAGATGCTGAGTCATGTTTTATCACAGTGTAATACCCAATACCAATTATTACAGATGTTTTAATTGATTAAATATCTCACAAATGATTAATATGCTCACACATTACCACTGACACCAAGTGGAGCTTTACTGTTCAGTGTAATATCCAACTCTGATTTAATATCTTACACATGAACTATTATTTTTCATAAATGTTTCTCCTGGCCAACCTTCATGTCTGTGCACATGATTAACAAATGAAAGTATTCAAAGAGTGTCAGCTGACCTCTTCTTTGCTGGCCTTCTCTCAGGATGACACATTAGGGCCATCTTACTTAGCCTAACATAAAATCATAGATGTCTCCTCCTGCGTTTTAAAACCCATCCAGTGCTTGTAGGAAGTGTCACAGCAGTCACCACACGCTGCTTACAAACATTTCCACTTCTTCACACAGTTTTAAACTCAACTCACTCTTCAAAGAATCAACTTTACCTATTACCATAGTGCTCATTACCAAAGGATTATGTCAACCCAAACTTTCTGTGCTCAAATGTAACATAACAATGTGTTCTTGTTGTTCAGGTTGTATGTCCAATAACTGACTGATAACTTGAGACAAATAACTTTGATTTTATTTGAGTTGACGTGTTCATTTATGGCTGCAGTGCTGCCATGATATGACCGCTCAGCTTGACAGTTTACTTTAACCTGTGATCTGATTGGTCAGCAGTTGGATTGTTGGCAGGGTTTGAGCCAATCCCCTTGCTTTGCAGCATAGGTTACCATGGTGATCTCCCCGTTTAAAGACTGTGTTCACGTTCACAGGAGCCTGATGTGGAGAAGCTGGAGAAGAAGATCAACTGTGGGCAGATTGAAGAAGTCATTTTCCAGGTAGGTCACATGACCAGCTGATCAGAACATGTTACCATGTACTGCTGTTGGTACTCCGTGTACACATTCATAACCCCTTTTTTTTTTTTTTTAAGTGAAAGACGTAAGGGAGTTAGTTTTCATTCGTGATTTGTTGGAAGTTTGGATGTTTTCTGTGTAGTTCATGCATTCCAATTCACAGGGGCCATTTATGAGATCAATGTATATCCGAGGAGAGGTTTGTCACACAGTCAATGGTTTGACAATTGTTTAAAGTGTGCGTGTGACCCCCACAGGGCGGGATCTCAATACAGCATCGGCACTAAAGTTTAGCTGCTTAGCTTGCACGGACTCTTTGTGCTGCAAAATCAGTTTTGGCTGTCACAGAGCTGTGTCGTCATTCTGAGACTCTGTTTGTAAAGTTCAGTCAACATGTGAGAACTCTGACACAGAGTCTCCTGCTGTGTGTCTGGACTTTGTCTGGAGTGCATCTGTGTAAACTGCTTCATTCAGCGGCTCTCCCTCCCCTCATCCACCGTGAGTTACCATGGTTATGGGAACACTCGCGTTTTGGTTAGGATGACTGTACAAAATCACTGAATACTGAAAAGTTGTGGACATGGTTGATTGCTGGAGTAAAACCTAAAACAAGCTTGGCAAAAGTATCAGTTTGATTTCATAGATTAAAAATGACATTGATTATATTGTCAATAGAACAGCTGTTCACAAGCTGTTATGTGTGGGAGTGTTCCACACCTGGGAGTGTGTTTTCTTTTCATGAGCAGCCTGATTCAGAAATGGCAAAAACAGACAAAACTGGTTGGGGTTACTGGTTATGTGATGTGGTTCTCAAGAAGGATCTTGTTGACCATATTGATCAATAGGAGTACATGCCCTCCCTTTTATCGAACCTGTTTTTGCTATGACTTGAGACAAGTTGTGTTGAGGTTTGAAATAATATTTAGAAGGTATTAAATTAAACTTCAGGATTCCTGCATAAAGCCTTTAGCATTTGCACCTTTTTAAGCAACAGATAGTTCCACCTCTGGTGCTGGGAGTGTGAATGGAAAGCCTGTCTGTGATCAGGTGTAACTTGGTGGATTTACAGGAAGATACACAAGTGGAGCCAGACGTCCTGTTTTCTGGATGGTGTTTGTTTGAGTCCAGATGACATGAGGTGTGTGTTTTTGACATAAGCAGACTGGCTGTTTCCAGTGTTTATGCTCTAATCACCTCTTGGCTCCAGCTCTGTACTTGATCTAAGAATGTTGACTATCACTCTCAGGAAGAAATGATGACTTACCCAACATGTAAAAAAGTTTGATATGTGAATTGTTGTTTGTGGGATGAAGTCTTATTGAAGTGTTTGTGTGTATCTTCTTGTGTGCAGGCGGAGTGTGAGCTTGCTCTGTCCAGGAAGATGTCGGAGTGGAAACCGTGGGAGCCGCTGGTGGAGGAGGCTCCTCATAACCAATGGAAGTGGCCCATCTGAATACGTGTGTGTGTACATGTCAGTGTGCGTGTGTAAGTACTGTACAAATAAACCTGCTTTTCTTTCCCCAATTTATTGTCGAGTCATTGTTTAAGATATATACACCACTACATGAGTACAGATGGCTCCACATCCAAATGTGGATTAATAAACTAACTTAACTCCCTTCACATGAATAGCAACAAGATCAACCCTGCTGCAGAGATTTGGACTCAGTGATCCAGATGTTACCTATCATAATAGTCATGTGTCTTTATGATCTTCAGCTTTGGTCACTCAAGATAAATTCAGGTTGTTACAATAAGTAAAAACGTCAATCAAATGTCCCTCCACGCCAGATGTTTGATTCAGTCAGAATAATGGAAAAACGGCTGAGTTTACATGTTAGCTGCTGTAGTCATAAATAATAACGTGACGTAGTGATCCAACATTAAATCCCCAGAAGCTCGTCACTGCCTCGTCGTCCTGCTCAGGCTCTGACTTCCTGTGAGCCACTGGTGGCTCTCTGCAACAACTGGAGCATGATGGGATAGATGGGAGCAAACTCCTTCCCCTGCCGGGCCCTCACCGACTGCACGTAGGCCTCCAGAGCGCCCCTAAGAGCACAGACAGGAGAACAGGTTTCAGCGAGCAATTATTTACCACACACGTCTTTCTTTGATGCCACCGACTGTTTCTCTTCACACAGGGGAATGTCCTGAAGTTGAACTTTGAAGCTTCAGCCAACAGCAAAGAATCCTCTTAGAAACCTGGTTTATGTCCTTCAACTAAACATTTTACACGTAGCTGGACATGGCATTTTAATATTGTGGAGGGAGCACTTACTGTACATTTTTCATTTTAGAAATGATCCTGAGCTAGAAGAATTATGACCAGTGATTTACCGACATGAACTGAAACCAGACTGTGTTGCAGCATTCATTCACCACTAGAGGCCGATCATTCCCCACAGCTGAGATCACAGCGAGCTCATGGTGTTCTAATAGTAAAAGACTGCGTCGTTGTGTTTTGTCCTGTGGAGACCTGACAGCTCTCTATTGATGGGATGGATTTCAGACATGTGTGAGCTGACCTATGAAACAACGAGCCAGTGGAAAAAAGGTTACCTCAGGAGGGTGAGCCTGTCTCTTTCGGAGGGATGATCATCCAGCCACTGCGAGTAACGGGCAATGGACCACTCTGCTCTCTGTGGGAGGGGGGGACACTCTTTTAGTTGCTATAGCGATGCACACTGTAAAATGAGCTGTTTGCTCTTGTGATTGGTGCAGACAAAACAAAGATGCTGATGGTTTAAAGAGTATTTTCAAATCTGTGAGAGTGTGTGTGCAGACCTGGTGCGGTGACTTGAGCTCAGACGGGGCTCTGGTTAGGAGAAAGTGCAGCAGGGTGCTGTAGGGGATCAGGTCACCCACAGCTGGACTGCTGGCGATCAGCTCGCTGGTCTGAAACAGCAGCGGTCTGAAACAACACACATGGTCTGATGTGATGGAGTGTGCGGAGGACAGACAGTGAGGCTGAGATGGATCATTTAGAACACTGGTTCACTCTGATGTTTGTGTGTGACCTCCCTCCAGTTCATGGAGAAATCTGAAATCTATTTATCACGTAACACATGCATACATCCACAATTAGTTATGAGCTGAAATGTGACAACAGGAGGTGGAGGTGAAATGTTGAAAGGCTCCAAACACGAAATATTTGGAAGAGAAGTGCAGACCAGATTAGCTCAGGATCTTTAACGGGTTCATTTCAGGACTCAACAATAAATCATCGGCTGATTAGGATGAGCCTGCCTCCTGTGTCAACAGTCTGTCGGCAAACACACTGTGTTTTAACGTCTGTCATAACGGTGGAACTGAATGATGTAATGTAGTACGCGGTGTAAAATGTTTGCTGAACTGGAATTTTCCAGATCAGTGTTTAGTCTGTTATTAAAATGAACTTTCAGACTCATGGTGCCTACTCGATATCATTAATTACAGTCACCTTTATTGCTCATCACTGTGAGCTAATTCACTTCAGACCTCCAGGCTCCTTCAGTGATGACTGTCTGACAGTGTTTTGGTGCTTAAAGCAGTGAAAGTGATATTTAAAAACTGTTAGTGGAAACACTTTCGAATGCAACGTCTGTGGAAACACATTTTTACCTCAATTCTACTAAGACTGAGACAAATATCTCCAAACTTAGACAAATAACACTCGTAGAGGTGAGTATTTCAGTGAAGCTGTGCTCACATTACAGCAGTTTGACAATCCTCATCATATTAAGACCAGGCAGTTAACGTTGTAGCTGCTGATCAGAGCAGATCATACGTGAGCATACACACCTGAAGGAGCGCAGCATTCTGTACGGTTTCCCCAGATCAGACACTCTCCTGCACAGAGGAGCCACTGCCATCTCCATCTAACACACACAGTAAACATGAACACACAGATGTACATGTCAGTCCGGTGGATGATGCTGGCGTTGTTGAGTGAGTCTGGAAGCGGTCCACCTCACCTGAGCGAAGTCCGCAGCCAGCCTCATCTTGCCGCCCTCTCCCAGCGGGCGCAGCAGGCTGGTGTGGCGCACGAACAGCTCGATGGCTCTCTGAGCGATGGACTCGGTGCTCTCGTAGATGAAGTCGGCGCACTGGAAGTGGCGGAAGTAGTCGGCCATCACTCTGGAGATGAAGCCCTGCAGCTCCTTCATGTAGAGGGAGCACGGGACGTCTGGCTTGTCAGGGTTGGAGAGAGGACTGTAACACACACACACACACACACACACACACACACACACACACACAGATGTCAAAATACAAGAAATACACGTGGACAACTTGTGATATGTTGACTCATCCTAAATTCTTCAAGCTAAAAACAGAGAAACTGAATCCTCTGATATGAAATCACAAATTAAATCAGTGTTTCTTTCTCTCCTTCACATTCACTCATCACACAGATGAAATATTCTAAATGTGATCACTACATTGAAGGATGTTTTAGTGCTGCGTGCTGATTCTCCCTGCAGAGGCTCAGCTCCATGACGCTTGATATTGATCTGTCTGAAGTCAGCTGGATGTTCAGCTGCTATCAAAGGCTGCAGCATTTATGGTAGTCATTAAAGAGTTTTTTAGTTTCATGAACCAAAAACAGCTTCACCTGAACACATGCAGGGAAATATTCAAATTTAGTTCTGATAGATGCTCAATGGAGGAAACAGTGATCGTAATAATGAATGAACTCGTCCAGCAGTGACCTTTTTCACTGGGAGGTGCAGCTACACAGCATACACAACATTCTCAGACAAAAGTATCCAACATGGGGTTGACCTTGAGAGTTTTGAGAGTGCAAAGTGAAGCAGGCCGACTTATCTGACAATATTAGCACTGAGCAACAATCATATCAGTGCAGAGGCAAAGGGTTGCTTACCCTGAGAAGTCTTCTTGGTGTAGCGTGATGATGATGGCCTCTATGGAGTCGCTCACGGACTGCAGGAGAGGCTGCACGGCGCTGCTCATCAGGCTGTGAACTCCCTGAACCACAGAGAAGACAAACAGTGAGACCTCTGATGTGACGTCCTGCAAAGAACAGACACCGTCCACACCTGACAGCAGACACAAAGGCCAAATCACATTTACGGCTCATTTCTTGTATCCCCCTTGTTGCCATAACAACTAGTGTAGTCATGTGAGTAGTGGGTACATAAATATGAGGAACTATATTTGAGATGTAGGCATGTTATCAGCTGTGCGTGTGATACAGGAATATCAAGCCTTATTGGCTGCAGACAGATTCCCATCAGGAAAGTTCCCCTTCTGCACCAGGCAAAGACAAAGGAGAAATGACAGAGACGACACAAACAAAGACTATGACTAAATGTTGGATTATTTCATTAAGTGTTGATTAAGGTGTGTGTGTGTGTGTGTGTGTTGTGTTTGTGTGTGTGTGTGTGTGTGTGTGTCTGCATTGCAGCCTCTTTTATTAACATTACATTTGAGTCACAGAGCTGAGCATCGATTTTCCTGACAAATCCTCAAGAGATCTTTAGAAAAACTCAGACAGGTCGTTAAATGTTCAACTGCTGCTCAACGTGTTCGACTGAATCACTGAAGTAAAAAAGACAAATACACAAATCCATGACAACACCACCTTTAACTGTGATGACAATTGTAGAAAGCTTAGAGGACAAAGGCTTTAAATGCAGCACGGAAATGTCTTCTTGTTGACTGAACTGAACTACCTCGGAATCAGGTGCGCACTAACACTAACTAACAGTGGTGCAGAGAAGAACAGTACATGTAAAAAAAAGTTCAGTTTAGAGTTCTGAAGAGAGGGCGTGAGCTTCACTGACAAATCTCTCCTCTAGTAATGGAGAGGACGTCATTTCCTGTGATTATGTTACAGCAACGATGCAGCAGATAAAAGACAACATTGGTCACACATCAGATTTTCTACCAATGCAGCATGCTGAGCAAGCTTTGATTCATGAGAAATACAAAAACAGTAAATATAAAATTATAGAATGTAGAAATAAAGAAGCAGTTTACTGTGATACCTCTAAAGAAGAAGACAGAGCCTCTGCAGCAGCTGCTGGACACGAGCCCAATCCTGAGATAATCTGTGAACAAAACACAGGAAGTCACAGGAAATCAGAAACACACACACCATTAAATGTAAAGAATTTAGAAATATATAAGTTTAGAAATGTTTGTTGTTTTACGGGTATATAAATCTCTTAATGGTCTTAGTCCAGCCTATTTATCTGATGTACTTTTAACCTATGAACCCTCAAGTCTTCTAGAAGTGGCCTTTAATAATACCAAGTCAGAACGAAAACCTGTTCCACAGACGTGGACCACGGTGACAAAATTACACAGACAGACAGACAGACATCTTATCTTATCCATTATTTAAGCTATCTATATATTTTATTATGCTTTACTTTTTAATAATTTCTTTATTTTTTAAGCTTTTTATCTAGCTTTATTACTTATTATTATTATCATTTATTTATTTTTATCTAATTAATTTCTAACCTGCCTCCAGTGTTTTCTCACTGCTCGACGATTGAGATGGTGCTTCCTCAGTTTGTGCTTTGTTTATAATGGGATGGGTGGGGTGTAGGGTCTGGGGTGGAGGGTTGGGATGGGTGGAGAGTGTTTGCTTGTTTTTATGTTTAATGTTGTTATGTGAAGCACTTTGTATTTCCTTTTTTTTGTATGAAATTACAAATAGAGTTTGACTGACTGAAGTATTTTTTGGTTGATAGTAACAATTCTGATTCTTGTTGAAGTCTTTTGACTAATAATTTTCATCAACATGTTCTCCAATGAAAACTAAACATTTATGATGAAAAAATGGGAAAAGATGTGGACACATTGATTTATCAGCTAACCTGAGCTGATTACACAGTTTTAATGTTTGATCATTAATAGAGTTTATATAGAGTTTAATTAACAGAAATGCACGTTTCCTCCAGAAGGAGAAAATTAGTAGAAAAGCTCTACAAGAGAAAGTTTAAATAATGAATCACACTTTAACCCATCAACACATTTTAGTTGACCAAATACATTTATTCCACTACAATCTTTTGATATTTATTTCAGACTAAATCTAAACCAATTTAGGGGACACAAATTGGCATTTTAGTCACATGACTAAACATAAGCTGTCAAATACTGCTCTCTATGTCATATCAATAACCTGAGGCAAACATGAGAGTACATAAGCAGAGACGTGTTCAACCATTCATGGCTGTGTAAACAAGTAATACACGCTTAAACCAAGAAAGGCAGGAAGCTCGTACAAAGATGCTAAAATGAGTGCAATGTGCTCTCTTGTTCAAGCTATCTTCACTGATGAGAAAACCTGGTTTAGTCAAACTGGTCACTAATGTTTAAAGTGTGATCTTTATAGGATCACCACGGACAACTGTCACTTCTGTTCTGTCCTCATTTTACTGCTTAAGATCTCTAACAGACTCTTAAACACATCAGACTGATGGGGGCACTGCTGTGTTCTCTGCAGAGGTGCTGAGGTTTATAGGATGTTGTTTATTTGGTGAGCACAGAAACTTGTATGATTAAAAAAAACAGTAATTGGAGCAAGTTTGGAAGCCTGCAGTAAACTTCAGTAAAGGTCTGTGAAACAGTCCAAACACATGCTGGACTATGTCTGTTCTATATTTGTTTCCCCATTCCCTGCCTCCACCTGCCTGTAATAAATCCTCACTCTGTTTTCACACAGTCAAATTTTAAAGCCTTGAAGTTAAATATTTAATGCCGGAGTAATCTGTTTTTTTTATGCTATTAATCAGCCGGGCTGCTGTGCCCGGACACGCCATCCATCTTTAATGGAGGAAGCTGAACACGCTGCACCCTGACTGCTTTTCCTTTTATCCCCTTTCATTTCCTCCTTTCAGGTACGTGCTGTGTGTGTGACCGCGTAACAGCTCGTCTGGACTGTGTGTGCTACTGTGTGTGTGTGCCGTGCTGGAGCTGTCACAGTCACGTCTGTGGACAGTCTTGTGGAGAAAAATGTAGTCAACTAATCTAATAATGACTACTGACTGATAACAAGTGTGCAGGAGGTCATGAGCGAGCTGTTTGACCTGTGACTGAACACGTTTCTTCTTCTTCTTGTCTCCATATGTGCCACCAGAGAGCAAATAAACACGGACATCATTTTAGCAATGCTTTATTGTTTTTAACCAGCACCTCAACAGTCCTAGCCAACGTGTTTGTGCTTTTTCTGAGCTAACCCAGTGTCACATTGAATGGTGCTCATGGTCACAACGCATTCTAAAGAGAGCCACTCAGTCTGTCTATTAAATTGATCTTAACCATGCTTTCAGAGCAAAGTGGGGTTTATGCTGAGCCTTATCTGCGCAGCTGCTCTGTCCGGTCATGAAGCAGACAGAGAGGAGACACAACGTTTCACTTATTGTTGGAAATAAAACAGAGCATGTTTGTCTGTATCGTGACCCACTGACCTTTAGTCTACAGAAGGAAAAACCCCTCGTATTACCGAAGACACAGCAAAGCTATCGTAAACAGAGAAGTGAATTGAGCCACAGAGATGACTTCATGCTCATGTTTTAAAACATGGTTGTTTTCTTGTTTTAAAATCTATTGAGCTGTAGTGTGAGCCCACTAATGATGTTTTTTTCAGAAACATCATTAGTGCGTTCAAAAACTTTTCAGACACACAGCTCGTTACGGAAATGTGAGGGCAATTTAACTGTTGTTGGAATAAGAGTCGTGACAGTCTGAAGCTTGAAACACTCAATGAGCCTATTTGAAGTTATTAAGGAGATTCAGATCTGATCAGTCAGTGAGAGTTAGCCGTTGCTTCTTGTGTTTTAATGGATACAACTGCATGAAAAGGGAGAGAGTGTCCCTCACACTAATTCATTAAAGAGGAAAAAGGAATTTTAAATTCAGCAAATACTTCTTTGTGAGGTGTTGCCTGTGAAGGAACGGAAAACTCTAGAAGCATTTCTTTTTTCCCCATGTTCTTTCATTAGATCGGCTACAGTCCAGATGTAGACAGAAAACGGAGAGGGAAAGACAGGGATATGATATGAAACAAAGGTCCTCAGCTAGAATCAAAGTGAAAAACCTGTAGTTGGATGGTACACACATCAACCACAGCTGTTCTCCAGCAGTGACACCCTCCCTCACACCAGGTACCAAATATCATATGAGCACGGCGGCACATTCATTTCTGAATAACAGACAAATGCAGCCAGAAATCTTATGCATTTAAATATCCTCAGATCAAACTGCCACAGAACTGCTTTTTAAACTGTGTTTATCTGCAGCGTCCCACCTTGGCGACAGCCTGCTGCAGACGGTGGAGGGAGTTGACCACGGCCACGTTCCTCCTCTGACCCTCTGTTAACGGACCAATCACCTGACTGGCATCGCCCTGAGTACACAACTGCAGACACAGAGCAGTGTGAATGATTGACAAATAAAAAGCTAGACAGAGAGACACACAAGAAGGCAGTGTATGGTACATAGACAGGATACACACCAGTAAAAAAAAAAGTTCATTCATCTGTCTATTCTCAAGTATTTTATTGTGTTACGGACACATGGTGTGTTAAAAAAAAAAAAAAAAACTTTAATTCAGAACACACACACACACAGAGTGCTGTACACACCAGCTGTTCAGACTTGACACAGAAGAGCTTGACGGTCTTGGCAGCATTCTTTGCCACAGCCAGAGAGAGGTTTGGATCTACGGACGCCACGTTCAGCTCACTGCAAACAAATCAGACAGATTCAATTCACACCATTCACATAAAGACACCTGGACAGTTATCAAATGCAGAAACGCAGTACGTTTGTAGTTCTACTGTAGCACAAGAACATCGTGTTTTTTATATGTTTCATATATATATATATATGTGTGTGTGTTTCAGACTTACACGCCTCTCTGTGCTTCTATTTTACTGTCAGATAAAGTTAGTTCAACTCTGAGAATATAAATGTGTATCAGTGAGGAGCAACCCACTGAGCGTCTGTCATGACTTCATATGTACTGTGTGTAACATACGTGTTTCTAATCGGTTTGATCGTGGAGGAAGAGTTGTCACTTTGATTCATAGACTGGAACTTGATTGCTTGATTAAATTAGGTTTCTGTGGAAACAAACGTGAAGCACAGAGCATGGAGCTGAAGACTGAGATGTTTCTTTTTCTACGCGTAAGTGAATGACAGGCCGGTGATGGAAGAAAAAAGAAGTGGCTGAAAGTTTCAAATATTGATGTTTTCTCAAATAAAAGCTCAGGATGCTTCAGACTAAGTGCTTATCGGATTGCTGCACAGCGTCTGAAACTCCATACAGCCGAGTCGGTGGGGAGCTGCTTCCAGCAGTAACTCTACACAACTGTCAAGCAGACAATCAGGAGTATTCTGTGTGTCAGTGGCCAGGGTTTGAACTTTCACACTTTTACTGTCTATTTTGTTTGTACAACCAAGTGTGAATATAAAGCTTTCAAGGAGACTCTGACAGTGTGTGCCGTTATCCCCATTTATCCTCGTTTAGCCACGCCTGGCAGTTTGAAACTTTTTAAGAACTTGAAGCTACAATAATTGTTTTTTTTTTGGGCCACTTGGGGGCAGCAGTTACAAGTTTTGAACACATTATTGACTTATTGACAAATTCAGCAATTACACGGCAACATGGAGTCGTGTTTGTGACACCTTGTGAATTTAAGTCAAATATTTGCTTTCTTTTTGGCCTCTTGTGGGAAATACGTGGCTCTTTAGCTGCTAAATGGTGCAATATGTTCAGCAGCTAGTATCAAAGTATGTTTTACTCTGAAAACAGCTGCCTGCTGTGGCTGAAAACAACGCTGTGGGTCCAGTTAAAAGATGAGCTAAAGCTCCATTAAGCTGAGGGGGGCTGCAGATTCAGATGATGATTCTTTGCAGGGTCATCACTGTCACAGAGTTTCACACCGTCATTGAAAACATTTCTATCATAAAAATATTGTCTCTTAGCTGATTTAGGGGTGTAATAATTCAAGTGTATTTGTGGTAAAATTTAATCTGTATGTATTTATATAGCACCTTTCATGCAAATATGCAGTCCAAAGTGCTTCATGGAGTTTTGTTTTGGTATTTTGTTCCACCAGTGTTATTCTGCAGGCAGTGCGCCTTCATATAACATTGGGTGAATTGTTTATTGGCCCCTGCTGAGGACCAATAAACACACACCTCACAGTTGGGCAACTTGTCTGTGGTGTTGAGTGTGCCTCTGTTATACTCAGGAATAATTCTAAATGTTAACTGTTGTGATGTGAGGTCTTCGTTCGCTACGTGCGGACTAGGTTGGGTTAGTTGATTTCAAGGATTTGCACACACTTGGATATGTTTTTGTTAAAGTTGCTTGCTGTCTCTGTTTTCATTTTGGTCAGACAGTATAGACTCTGTTAACCTGCCTCACGCCATGTGCCAGCTGGGATAGGCCCCTGCGACTTGGATAATGATAAGCAGTTACAGAAAATGGATGGATGTTATTACAGTTTTTCTCCATTGGTTTGGCTCATTTCTTGAAACTGAGATGACATTCTCATAACAACATGGACAAATCCCCAAACTATCTTGCAGTTTCTCACAACAGAATGGCATTTATCATTGCTTTCATCACATTTCCAAATGCTTTGTACATGTGTCAAGCTTTTAGTACATCCTTGCAAATAGCTATGTACAAGTATCCTACAGTTAACACAATCAGCCAACATTTAGTACATTTTTCAAATGAATGTATCTTGCTGATCTATCCCAATTGGTTAGTTTTCAGTGTCATGGTTATTGTCCTCAAAACATGTCAGCACATTTTCATCGTATAAGTCATCATATGCAGAATAGTCTGCTCATTTGTCAAAATAGTGTTAGGAAACTGGAATAGAATACAGTACATATTTTGGAAGATGTTATAGTAAATTTAGGATAATCAGGTTAGGTGAAACAAGTTTTTGACTAACGAAAATGGTGTGGCCACCCACAATGCAAGTTTGGGCCCATACAACACAGATAAACTCCTCCGTTTCCTGGATCAACTGTATCTTGATCTGGTCCCAGAAAATGAGAGGGGTCTCGAAGGGCCCCACCTACCCCAGTTTGTAATTATATGGGACAACGTTAGTTTCCACCGGGGTCCACGCACGATGACTACTCTAGACTGGTTCAAATCTTATCAAACAGAACTTTTTTATTTGGGCATGCCTTCTCCTCTATGGCCCCTCTGATCTGTGGCGTTCTCAAAGGTATCTTTTTGTTCTGTACATAATGCCACTGGGACAGATGATGCATGAACACAATATTGGTTCAACATGCATCCAAGAATGCACAATGTGTTCTTGCCACCATACTCTCCATTCCTCAATCCTATCGAGGAGTTTTTCTCTGCTTGGAGATGGAGAGTGTATGAACACCATGTGGAAAACCAGAGGGCACTCATGACTGCAATGGACGCTGCCTGTGAGGACATAACAGGGGATCAGTGTAGAGGATGGCTCAGGCATGCGCGACGCTTCTTCCCGCGCTGTATCTCAAGAGACAACATCAGATGCGATGTGGATGAGAATCTGTGGCCGAACAGAGCACAGAGAATGGATGGCCAGGAAGATGAGGATGGTGACCAGGAGAAGGGAGGGGAGTGACCGTGACTAAACAAAATGTCTTCATTTGTGACTCTTTGTATTTACAGTGCTGATTTGTTGATTTTTTTCTTTTTTGTGGGTTTTTGTATTTTGTGTAAACAGTATATTTTCCTTTTTTACGGTTCCCTACCTACTGTAATGTGTACAATTTACGTTAGCTGAGAATAAAAATGAAAATTCCTCAGCAGAATGAGTGCAGTGTGTGTGTGTGTGGTGTGAAAATGTTATGCCTATAGTTAGAAATATGCCATGACAAAGCGTCTAAGCATTTTGACTTGCAGTACTTACACAATACCAAAGGGACAATGCATTTTGGAAGCACTGACTAGTTACATGAGAAGGGAATGTAGTTTTGACTGAACGGTAAACTGTTTTGGGAGCTGTACAAACATTGCCAGGTGATCCATGTAGTTGTGCAGTACCATCCAAGTTATTTTGACAGAAGTACTGAATGAATCAAAATGTGCCAGAGCAATTGAGAAGGATCCATGCCATTTTTATGGTACTGACTATTTACATGGGAAAGGGATTTCATTTTGAAGCATGGATGAGTAGTTTTGGGAGACAAATTACATTTTGCTGGTTATCTGAAGTGTTGTGCAGAACTGCAAGTCTGTTTGGCCAAATTGCTTTATAGTTATGAAAATGTCATCTCAGTTTCAAGAAATGAGCCAAACCAATGGAGAAAAACTGTAAAACAGGAGCGTAAACTCTGGATCTTCCAGCCACCAGTGGCTGCGCTGTGCACCCTGCTAAAGATCAAGGCTTCAGTCAAAGATGAGGAAGAGATCCTGAACATCCACATCTTACATGGTTTGTATTGCCACCCCTCTGTCAGAATAAAGCATCAGTATCATTCAGACATGTCCACACACTGTCAAGCGTAAGAAGTGGCGGAGGCAGCACTAAATGACTTGATCGCTTCGAGTGGGTCTTCGCTGTGATGCAGCCAAACTGGCATTGTACTACACTTGCCTGCTGATGGTCTTGATGATGCTGTCCAGCTCGTCGTTGGAGGGCGGGTTGCGGCCGCCCATGGGGAACACGAGGTTGATGGGATCAAACAGGCGGGAGAGAGACTTGGAGAGATAGGCTGCCTCGTACAGCTGCAGAGAGTCCTTCAGAGCCTTCTCTGGGCTGCACACACACACACACACGCACACGCACATTGACATGTTAAAAAAATATTTACAGATAAGAAATGCTAGAGAAAGCATTATGAACAGATTTTTCTTTCCCTCAGTCACTTTACTGTAAGGTAGCCTTTAAAGTTTCAACATTTCAAATCTATAATGGCAGGCTGGTACCAACAATCTATTTCGTGTCTCATATTGACATTATAATGTCCTCTAATTGGCTAAAATATCAGTGCTGACATTTATTAATGCAGCACTTAAACTGCAGACATACAGCAAATGGGAGCAAAATGCCACTGTGTCTCATCCAATCACTATTCAGTGCTGACAAGCTACTATAGGAGTGTGTGTGTGCGCTGTATTCATCTTCATTATCACATGCCTGAATATCACTGTGACAGAGGACAAGAAAAGTAAAGTACCGTGGTTTAGAGGGATAGTTCAGGTGTTGTAGGAGGTACTATTAAACAATCAGTTATTATCTAGACAGCAGCCTACAACACGCCAAGCTTGGAGAGGCAGACCAGCATGAAGGCTAAGTGATGTGCACCTAAAAAACAGTGTGCTCGCTATATTTAGAATATTTTCACCACCTCCCCTTCTCGTCAAACAGCCCTCTCTGACAGAAAACCAAAGCAGTTCTAACGATCTCTCCAAAGCTGCCAGGCTTCACACAAAAAAATGGAATTTTACCACTTGAGTGTTGAAAGAGCAGGTAAAATAACCAGAATAACACAAAGAATTGATTGATTGAAGAACTGTTTAAGTCTGAAGGCTTCAGAAAGGGCCGTCAGATGACAAGGCAGCATTGAAACTAGCACAAATTTAGACTGATTGGCTGGTGATTAGTGTTTGGCTGTGTAAAATCTGCTCTGTTGCTTCCCCTGTCCACAACAGCACATTGCTCAGCTTCTGTGTTGTGACATCTATTGCACGTCTGTCCGTCCTGGGAGAGGGATCCCTCCTCTGTGGCTCTTCCTGAGGTTTCTTCCACCTTTTTTCCCTGTTAAAGGTTTTTTGTGGGCAAGTTTTTCCTCACTCGAACCAAAGGTCTAAGGACAGAGGGTGTCACTTTCTGTACAGATTGTAAAGCCCTCTGAGGCAAATGTACTTTGTGATTTTGGGCTATACAAATAAAAATGATCTGATTTGATTTGATTTGATGGTGCTAAAACCTGGGGCTGTGCCAGCCTCCACCAGACGTAGGGAATGCTGTGGCTATGGACCAATGACAGAATGTTAAAGAATAGGCAGCGTCAGGAATTGCAGTTTTGAGAACTCCCATGTTGGCTTCATGTCCCAGCCACGGAGGCTGCCGCTTGCTAGAATCAGTACCTCATATAACCACACTTCAAGTCAGCCATACTCTCCCTTTAAAAACATTTAGCGCTGTTTAGCACTCAGCCAGCAGCCTGAGTGACTGCTGTGTACCAGAAACTCGGCCTCTTATCTAACGCTCACACAAGAAAATACTTCTTTCTTTCCTCCGTCATGTCTTCACTCCCTCTCCATCCACCTGTTACATCATTCCTTTGTTCCTCAGTCCTTCCTCCCCCTGTGCTCCTGTACTCCTTCATTTCGCTCTTCTCCCTCCTACCTTCTTTTCATGCAGCGTCTCTGCTTCCACACACTGATCCATTTGTTCTCTCTCTTCCAGTCCTTAAACTTGACAGGCTTTCTGCAGATGCTGATCAGATAGAAGCGCTCCTTTTTCTGGAACTGATTCTGTTCTGTGTCTAGCACAGTACAAGGCTGTGATTGCACTTCACCTCATATGATAATATTCACACACCAGCTCTGTTTAGGCTTGTGCAAATGTAATGATATTGTTGCAGAAGCTTTATTAATTGCAGTTTTATAATGACTTTGATGAAGAAACAGGATTTAATATAGATTGATTTGTCTGGCCGATACCTCCTGATCTGTTTAATAAGCTCGGCTGCGTTAGGGTTAGGCATCCTTATCTCACACTCTGCAGGTTGTTGCTCTCTCTCTGGCACAGTGTGGATGTCTACATTTTGCTGCCCCTTAGAAACCTTATTATGTAATAACCAAGCTCACAGGAGCAAGTTAAATTAAATTAACATCACCTTCACAGTCAACAGTCAACAGATCTGCTCAGTGTTTTTGAGTTCTTGTCCACTATCTCATGACTCTTACCATATAGACTGTGCTCTTTATAGTGTTTTTTTTTACTAAGACCCAACAATTCCCACCATGAGCACATGAGAGTGGCGAGGAAAAACATCCTTTAAGAGACAGAAACCTTGAACAGAACCCGACTCGTGGTGGGCGGCCATCATTCATTACTAATTAAACCTATCTGAGATGTACTTGATAAAACTGACCTGAACCAGAGAGGATTTAACAGCTGGCAAACATGAATGCGAGACCTCTAGTATGAGCACCAGTGAAATCTAAACAATACAAACAATATGCTCCAAAATAAACTTTTCCATCCTGGTTCACACCAAACAAAATAGCCCGTAGGTGTGATCACACCCTGAAGTGACTCTGATTGTGTTGCTGTGTTTGCGTCTGCTCACTTGTAGTCCTGTTTGCCGTGTGTGAAGAGGTCCTGACTGTCTGTCTCTGTACCGGTGATGTCCAGAGACGCATCCATTCCTCCGCCGCTTATTAGCGCCCCCTGCAGGCTGGCGCTGTATTGCTGCAGGCGGCGCCACAGCTCATTGTACAGTCGAAGCAGCTTAGGATACTCGCCTTCAAACGCCTGCTTCAGAAAGGACGAGGCTAGAGGGAGGAAGAGAAGCTTTAACAAAATGTTTAAAACCTCTGACTAGAACTTATCCTTGTACGTGAGATAAACATTGATCTTCTAATCTCACTTTTAGAATTAATGGGAATCAAAGTATTTAACAAAATACTGCACTATTTTAGTTACTCAACAATAAGCAAAGTAAAGTAAACACATTCTAAGCTACACATTAAAATCAATTTTAAAATTTCGGTACAGTCATGGATGGGTTTGGGGAGAGAGTTCCAGCGGGAGGGGAAAGCTACAGAGAAGGCTCTGTCGTCCCAGGTTCGATGCTTGGTCCTGGGTGGTGGAGTCAGGAAGTGGCGATGAAGCAAGTCAGTGAGATAGGAAGGGGTCTGGTTATGGAGGGCTTTCTGTGTGAGGAGGATTTTAAACTGAATGTGCTGTGGAACCGAGGACAGGGGTGATGTGGTCAAGGGGTGAGCAGGCGTGCAGCAGAGTTTTGGATGTACTGTAGTTTCTTTAGAGTTTTGGATGGCGTGCCATAGAGGACGGTGTTGCAGTATGGAGGTGATACTGTATAGGTGTGAATGAGGGTTTCTTCAGCAGAGGTGGAGAGTGATGGGCGAAGTCTGGTCGTACTGTACAGAGGTTATTGTCAAAGATAACTCAGAGGTTGCGACTGTGAGGGGATGAAGACAGGGTTGAGTTGTCGATGGTGAGGCGGAAACTGTCTGTGGTTTTGGTGATGGATTTGGGGCAGATAATGGTCAGGTCTGATTTGTCACAGTTGAGTCTGAATTGCAGGATTTGATGTCAGTGAGGCAGTTGGAGAGAGTGGAGTGAGCGGTGGAGGTGATGGATTTACAAGGCACCAACACATCCAATATCAAAGTAACACAACAGAAGTATTGTGACTGACGGAGCTCCTATATGTTCTTTGGCTGGACCGCCGCAAACAGTATGTCCATGACTGATTGAGCAATTAAGTTACACCATTAGTCTGTCGAGTGGTGGAGTTTCCCCCTTGTTCCTTCACACTGACAGTCTGCAATTATGTCATCAGAGGAACATTTTATTAGGGCCTGTTCTTCAAATTTCAAATGTTGCCAATTTGTTGGTTTTCTCCTGTTAAAGGTTATGTCATATATAATTTTATGAAAAGTGGCAGCCAGAACAGTGTGTGCAGTACAGTTCAGAATGGGGGCACTGGGAGGGGAAAACGACGGCTGGAAATAAGTGAGAAGTGGACGGAACATTTCCTCGCAGGAGATTTGACAGCACATCCCACAGTGACAACACAAGAAAGTGAGAAAGTGAAAGTGAGAAAGTAAAAAAAGAAGATTGGTTCAGCTTCTGTAGTCAATATTATATTATATCTAATATCTAATATATCTAATATCTAATATATGAACAGTTTTTTTTACAGCTTCTACATTTGTTCACCAACTATGCTTATTGTAGAAAATCCCTGCCTCCTTTCACCTCCCATCAAGGGAGGGCGGAGCCTTCAAGTCTATTTAGGCAGCCAGCTCACCTGTGTGAGGCCTTTTGTCCTTAATGGAGAACAAAGGAGCTGGCTGGCCTCATCCTCACCCTCCCTCATTCTCAATGTTTGAGCTGCGTATTTGAGCTATCCTTTTTTTGTTCCACACACACATAGTAGATTCAGTAGGTAAATTTATAGTATAAATGTTAATTTCCCCATTTCCTTAAGATTTGTTTAGATTAAGAATCTTTGTTTAATTTTTAATTGACCCTTAAGTTTGAGTTGTGTGGATTAATATTTTGCTGTTCTATTATTTCTCCTTTCCACCAGAAAACAACCAGCTAACAATAAATGAGAATGAGTTGGATCCCCTGTGTTTGTGCCGTGCTTGTTCTGATCGACAAACCATTGTGTTGATTCACCAAAACACGAGCCAGTTTATTACATCATACCAACCCCAAAGCAATATTTTACACTTATTATTATATTTTTTTCTAATCGTCTGATCATTTACTGCTGCTGTGAATGGAATGTATCCGAATAGGTGGGGGTTTAACACAAGAACAAAGACAAGTGAAGCTGGAGAAGGGTGGTATGAACAATGGCACAGCTAGCTCAGAGCGGTTTTTACAGCTGATCATGTGTACGGGTCCTTTAGTGTCTCAAGATGAGACATTCAAGTCTGTTAGTTGTAGCTGAAGAAGAGTTTTCTTTCTTGTATAGGGGCAAAAATTAGTGAACCCTAAGCTACATTGCTTAAAACTATCATGAAAACTGAATCAAGTTGGTGGTTAAATTAACCAATGAAATTGGGCAGCACTGGTTAAAACACAGATCAAACCAGCCCAATTCAGTGTTACAAAAATGAACCCATCATGCTGAGAGGAAAATAACTCTCAGAGGATCTTAGGAAGAGGGCATTTACAGCACATTTGTCTGGGGAATTCATCATTCATTCATCATTTTTGAGCTCCATCTGTCCGCTGTGAGGCAGATCCTCTACAAATGGAGAGCACTGCAGAAAACTGCAACTATGCGGCCGACCTTGAAAAGTATCCCCAAGAACTGCAAGAAAAAGCCAACCAAAACACAACAATCCCACAAGTTGGGGAATCTTAGACCTCTCTTGCTACACATGCATGCTTCTACAATAAGAAGAAAACTCAATCAACATGGAAACAAGAAAAGTCAGCACTGCATATCTTGATATGCAACAGTGAGGCATGATGGTGAGAATATTAAAATCTGCTTTTCATCATTGATCAACTCAACACAGTCCAGAGAATCATGAAGCCTGAGAAATCTTAGTACATAATCTCAGGCTGTCAGTCTGAAGCTTGGTCCAGTTAAAGTCTGCACTTTGGCGGGACCTGAAGCATTTACACCTCACTGTACTGACTATGTTACGTAAGAGTGGACAAAAATCAACCAAAGTAGATGTGAGAGACTGATTAGTAGCTAAAATCAAATATCCATATTTATTTAGATATATTTATTTATATTAAATTTTTTTACAAAAATACTGAATATCTCTGTAGGAATTTAAAACAGAAGGTGTTTAATAGTTTTTCGACCACAATGGAGTCTATAGCACAGAAAGACATATCAGGCTTACACACACACAACAAGGTTCAACAACAAGGGGTGGCACGTTTCCATTGGCAACTATTTAGAGAAATTGGCAAAAAAAATTCAGCCACAAGGCTCAGGGCAGGCCCTGGAGATCAAAGCAACACAAGCAGGCAGCTCAAAAACATAAAAAGGTGTTAAAAATGACAAATGTATTCTCCTGGTCAGCATCCTGACATTTTTAAAAGTTATCATTGATCCCTTTACAATACCTATTAGGAGATACATTGTTGAGATAACAATATAATATATAGATTATAGAATATATTATCAGTCTTATCATTTATATATAAATATATATATCATCTGTATTACATATTAGCAGGCACCTCACCCTTCCTTATTTATTTTTATTTCTGAATCACACACACACACACACACACACACACACACACACACACACACACACACACACACACACACACACACACACACACACACACACACACACACACACACACACACCAGTTTTTTCCTGTAAAGTGTGAAGCCAAGTATGTTAGCAAGCAGCCAAATCCGCCTCTCCTGTTCTCACTTTGTTATTCCCTGAAATCAGACAACTCTCTGCTGAAACGCCTCCATATGATCTGTGTGCATGTGTGTGAGAGAGAGGGAGATATGTTATTGTTAGCATAATTAAGTATTTCTTTTTTTCTATGTCCTACACTTTAATAGATCCACTCATACACCCACTGTCCATGTTTTTTCCTCATTTCTCACATTGCTTTACAATGGACTAGAGAGAGAGACTTTGGTGATCTGGTGAGGAACAACAGAGGGATGATTAAGGAGGTGAAGCAACAATTAGCTTTAATTTACTTAGCTTTAACTAGTTTCAGTTCAATTTCTGAAAAGCACTTAATTACCCTGATTGATGATGCCTCTGTGCTGCAATCAGTGAGGGAACTCTAGGATGCACTCTCTGCGTTTGTTTTCATGTTGGACTTTAGCAGCAGCGAAAAGGATGTTGGAACGTGTGCATGAAAAATCCCAAAATACTTTGAAACAGTTTGGCACTGCATGTTAATAAATTAGAAGAAAGTAATGAGAGAATATATGAAATAACATTAGATTCACACAGGCAGCCTTAGCAGATATTTTCATTTCTTGAGTAGGAAGACGTATAAATACTCTCCAGTTTCATCTATTTCAGGTCGCACTGATCAGTTAAGCTTCAGTCATTTAGAGCCAATATTGGCAATTTGTTCATTTTATTTAGGTTTTGTTCTCTCAAGTTTTGTTGTTTGCTATGTATTCTCAAGATCCATTAGTAAGACAGGAGATGAGTGAAGATCAGGGAAATAAATATTAGTAGATATAGATTATTTCTCAATAATTCACAAATACTATAAATTCTCAAATAATGCTGGATCTCAAATAGTAGCAGTGGACACAGGTGTGCACGGCCCTATTTTAACACTAGACATTTTACATGTAGTTAGTCAGTGTTTCGATCCACGGTTCCTCCAGTCTGCACATTAAAGTATCCTTGAGCAAGGCATAATGTGTCTTCAGATTCAGAATTATAATACTTCATTCATGAAGTAAGTTTGTCATGAAAACTACCACAACTGACAGCCTGTTAGGCTAAATGACTTAAATGAGTCTAATTAGGGTTGCAAGGGGGTGGAGAATTGCTAGGAAATTTCCAGAAATTTTCCATGGGAATTTAAACTGGGGGATTTTGGAAATATTTGAAATCTGAGACTTTCCATAGGAATTATGGAAAATTATGGGAATTAACTGAAAAATGGTAGTAATTTAATAAATGGGGGCACGCTAGCATCATGATAAGTTAGCCTCATCAGTGGTCAATGAAATGATGCTACAGTAGCTATAGTTTATTTAGCATCTAGCTTATCAGCTAGCTATCTACTGTATAAATACATTTTTATGTGCATGTTAAACATTAATACCATACATCAAAATATATTTACCCCATAATATCATTAAAGCTTACTTCAATTTATGCAGTCCACGAGCTCAAATGTGTAGCGTAAGTGCTCCAATTCAGTATAAGTGTCACAAATGTGCAGCTCCGGATGCCAGCAGTCTCCCTCGGGTTGGGGGGTTTAGGCATTTTAGCCCATCACAAGGGGTCCCGAGGGTTGACAGCAGAACTGCATTAACACTTCAAGCCTGTACTGTTGATGCATACTGTGGGGTTTTAGACTAATTACTATTTTTTTTTTACACAGCTACTGGCACTCGTTGCTCCTCTTGTACTGTACTTTATAAAAGCTGTAAGCAAGGACTTCATACAAAACAAGATTGTATCACAGGCTAACACTGATTCAAAGCTCTGATAGCTCCATGAAACAGGCTGTTTATTACTTGCAGCCCCATTGATTCCCTGCTGTTAACTGTGCTCTTGTTACAGCCCGATGATTATGGCTCACTAAATAAAGCCTCCCACTAGCTGTTTGTGCTGGTGGAGCTGTCTGAAAGATATACACCCTTTAATGCATCTTTGCCCCGAATTAGCAGCTTTGATGTGTTAACTGTCAGCATCCTCTTCAACAGGCAGTTGTAGTGGAGAGGGGTGGAGCCTTACCTTCAGTCGCTCTGTGAAACTCCTCACTAAGTGTGTTGGTTACATCATTCCAGAAGGTGTAAAGGATATCAGGCTGACCGTCCTGTCATCGTGTAGACAGAAGAGAAGCACAGTGATTATCTCAGGGTTTCAGGGCGGTTGCTGCACCAATGCTCCAAGCAATTATTTGAATATTATACAACAATAACAGCCAAAGTGAACGCTGCAGAAAACTGCTCAATTATGTACCAAGTGAAACTCGATATGCAAATAAAAAAGAAATTGAGATAAATAATCATGAACATGAACTGTAATATGCAGTCAAACTACTGCAGTGATCATCATCAATCAACCAATAGAAATAGAAACAACAGATGCTTTGCTGTGGGGTTTTTTGTGTTTGTCCCTTTCCACAGTTTGCTGTGGAAGAACTTTACTGGCCTGCACAGAGCTCTGACTTCAACCCCATCCAACATCTTTAGGAATGCAGACCGTGAGCCAGGCCTTATCCACCAACATCGGTATTGGACCGCACTAATGCTCTATTGGCTGAATTTGAGCAAATCCCTGCAAAGTCCAAGGTCTAAAAGTCAACAGAAAAGACTAAAACCAGAAAAGTGGAGCCTGTTAACCTCTTCCACGTGGACGCAGACATCTACAGCTGACGTTACAGTCTATCAGAGAGTCAGTTTTAAAGCTAGAGTGACGATAAGGCATCGTATAAAACAAGAAGACCTGAGCCATCCATTGGTCTAACCATGCTTGTACAAAAGTGGAAAAATCACACTCCACTCAGGCTAACTTTCAGGGATTAGTATAAAGTGGGCAAATCGATCACACTTTGCCCAGTTTATGCTAATCCCATGTAGCTTTGAGCTAAATTCATGCATTCCTGTGTATGCAGTTTGAATGTATGTATTTATAATATTTCTGCATACAGAGGTCCCTAAACTGGACAGCTGAGCCTATTGTGGAATAAATGAGCCTCGCTGTATTCATGTGTGATGATGTTTTCATAGTCTTCATAGGAGTCATTTTATTGTACTGAGAGTTTTATGAATTTGAAGGGACCTGTCGTAATAATCACTCCAACCAAACTACAGACTAAGCGCCTTAAGAGGATGGATGGCTTTCCTACGTAGATTGGCAATAAGGGGGTTCCTTAGCAATCTGGGATTATTTCTACGGCATTCCTCGATGTCTTGGTATCTTGAATTTTTTAACATTATTATCAAGTTATGCTCAAATGGTTAAGTAGTCAAAAACAATACATCTGTGCAACAAATGGTATCAACACAAAAGCATAAACCTATGAGACATAATGGGGCATGGGAATGGTCATCATATACTTTAATCATAATGCTCTAAGCCCGTATAGACTTTTTACAAACTTTAAATATTTGAATAGAGGCCTAAAAAAAAAATGACTGATTTGTTTGACTTTCTTTGCTAAAGAAAATACCAATTTCATTGTAAGCCTGATCATACTCAGATGTTAAAGTCTGCATTAACATCTGAAAATCAATTGTAAAAATGACAGAGAAGCAGAGGCTGGCAGCAGGGATCACTCTTATCTCTCTAAGCGTGTTAATGGCTTGGCAGCAGCGTTCTATACGAGCGGTAGCACAGCACATATTTCTCCTGCAGAGCGCTGAAAGAGAGTTATGATAATCGAACCTGGAAGAAATAAAAAAAAATGAATGATCTTTTCCTTTCAAAGAAAAAACATTGTTTTTCTCTCCCTATAGAGTGGGTGGGTGGCGAGTTAATTGCTGTCAGATGAAGAAACCATGATTGAGGGAAGGACAAAACAAGTGATCCCAGAATTTAGAGATCAAGAAAGTGCAGGAGAGCGTACTAACTTGTGTAACTAAGCAGAAAAACTCCCAGTGTAACAGCTATTTCTGAATATGAGGCTTTATGCTCTACTTCACTACTGATTATATTCTACAAAATATGATCTCCATCAGAATTAGAGACACAGCTCATCTGTCATCATCCACATCTCGAGTGTCTCCTCCTTTTATGATTTGATTTATTTGGACGCAGCTCCTCGACATTAACATGTAAGTGCTGACAGGAGAACGATGTGTCTGTTCAGTCATCTCTCTGTGGACACATGGCACATGGTGATAGTGCAGCTGTGCTGCTGAGGAGCCTTGCATTTAGACATGTCATTAGGTCTCCAACTCACACCTCCATCTCTGGGTAATTGGTGAGAGCTTTGTTTCCATAGTAACAGTCTCCCCGCTCTGATTTGTTCATCTAGGTTTGTGCGGAGGTAACAGAATGAGACCCTGATGATGGCCTGATAACGTGTTAATGGCTGCTGTGATAACTACTGATACCGCTACTACTGTTTGAGTGACCAGGAAAGAAATAGAAATTTAACATTAATGTTTAATAACTACAAGGCCAGAGGAGTGTTGCCCACCCACCTTGATGATCTCATCGATGAAGCACACATGAGTAACAGGGTCTCTCTTCTTCATCAGGACCTTCTGCAGATGTTGCACCTGAAAAAACCCGGAGCAAAGAAACCGTCATACTCTATTCATCAGTCCTGCTGTTGCCTGGGTCTTTGGTTTTAAAGTGTTATTCCATGCTCTGGCTTTACAGTCAGTGAGTGGTCTCACATAGCCGCATACCTGTCTGCACGCACCACATATCTGGTCCATCAGTTTCTCCAGGTTGGTCCACAGGGCGGCACGGAAAGCTGCGGTGTTGCCTGGTGTCGGCAGCACTGCTCTGCCAGGTGCACCTGGGGCAGGGGGGACAGATTACAACGTGAAGTTTATGTTTGTTTGGACTGGACCTTTTCCTGTACAGATTGTAAAGCCCTCTGAGGCAAATGTACTTTGTGACTTTGGGGCTATATAAATAAAAATGGTTTGATTTGATTTAAAGAAGTGAAGGCGTCAGTATGAAAAGCTTTTCTGAATCTCAGACCGTGATATATTTATTTAAGACTGGTGGTATTGTTGCTTTGTGCATTCATGGTAATGAAGGGACGTGTCACCCAGTGCAACCGTGTGCCTCATTGATGTTATTAATAGTTTTTGGACGACAGTGGAGCTCTGTGGTGCAGACGAAGAAGATATATGAGGCTTTTAAACACACACTGCCCGTTAGTACTTTTTGGTGACAATAGGAAAAATACAAAATATCTCCAAACTTTAAGATTTTCAAGACTCACTGCACATTTCTTTCTTTTTGAAATTACAGCTATGTAGATTTATTTATTTTTATGAAGCGATGAAGTGAGTAATCCTTAGAAAATGCCAGGGGAGGAGTCCTTGGCCTAAGCAGGGCTGGTTATCTGAAAATACGCTGTGCTTTAATTAGAATGATGGCGGCTACATCAGAGCCGTGAAAATAACACCCTTCAGCCAGAATTGACTATTCTCTGTGGCCATGGTACAATAATCTATTTTGGATCAAGCCAACTCATGAACTAGGTCAAATCATAAAATTCCATTGTCTTTTATCCCTCAGAAATGAGGACAATGTATCCAGTGAGTCAGTCTGTGTGTGTGTGTGTGTGCTCTTTGTGATCCTCAGGTGTTACCTCTGGGGTTCGTCGGTTGCGTCAGGCCCTTGATGTCCAGAGCACTGGTAATGTTGTCCTGTATGGTGGTCCTGTAACCCCCAACTACAGAGCTGATAGTCTCTCTCAGACTGCCAAGGTTATAGAAGACCTGCAGGGCCGTGCCCACCTGAGTGGGATTCTGAGAGGAAGACAGAGAAAGAGATAGAGATAGAAAGAAAGAGTGTGTGAAGTTGGCAGCCATCCATGGTGCTGTTTTTTAAGCAATGAAATCAACTTAATGAGTTTGGAACTGTAGTTTCACACACAAACACTTAGTAAGCAAGGAGTAGCTAAAAATACACCTTACACTCGTTTAATTAGAGAGAGGGGGCAGAGAGAGACAGCTGTGAAAATGTAACAAGGCAAGGACTGAAGAAAAACCAGGAGGAGAGAAGAGAGGTCAAACACACAGAACACAGAAAATAACATATGAATATCACAGCTGCAATTTGTATAGATTTTTTAAGTTTGTGTGCATCCAATACGCCTCAAAGCATGTTGGGTTATTTTCTTAATTAGGGTAATTCCTACAGTTTTTTTATTGAGCCCTGTTCACTGCAGCATGCAGAGGAACTAAATCTTCAGACAGGTGTGACCCCAGCTGTTACAGCATGTGTTATAGTGTTAAGAGCTCAGACTAAGAACAACTATTTGAATACATCCCGTTATTGCGTAGCTCAATTTAAAGACTAGAAGCAGACACGAACAGCTGGCCTGGCTATGTGCAAAGTTCAAAAATACACCTATACATATACCGTCACCGATTAACATGTTGCATCTCATGAGATTAATCTGTGCACAAACAGAAATGTAACAATGACAACTTGTGGTTTTACAGAGAAACGTGTGATGGAACGAGCAGCATTTTACCCATAAACCACCCAGTATGTATGTGCAGCATCTCCGCTTGTTGCCAGGCAACCTTGTGGTAACGACAAGACTGGTCTGTTTTTCACTAAAGAAAGACGTCCCTTCAAACTGCACACCATAATTCTGTGACGAAAACACACTAAATGTTCATCAGTGAGCTGCAGAGGTGTTGGCACGTGGATTTTTGAACTTTGGACAGAGCCAGGCTAGCTGGTTCTTCCAGCCTCCACTCTTTATGCTAAGCTATGCTAACTACCCTGATTCAACTCTGTACATAATATGTAGATATGATGACTTCAATCTTATCATGTCACTCCTAAATCAAATTAAATCATTTTTATTTGTATAGCCTAAAGTCACAAAGTACATTTGCCTCAGAGGGCTTTACAATCTGTACAGGGAGTGACACCCTCTGTCCTTAGACCCTCGGTTCGAGTGAGGAAAAAACTTGCCCACAAAAACCTTTAACAGGGAAAAAATGTGGAAGAAACCTCAGGAAGAGCCACAGAGGAGGAATCCCTCTCCCAGGATGGACAGATGTGCAATGGATGTCACGTTTACAGGACAAATCAACACAAACATATTGTACAATTACAATATTGTAATACTCCTAGCAAAGGAGTAAAAAGTGCATTCTTCCCAAAAGTTTGAGTAAAAATAGGAAATGATTTCCTCAAATAAGTTCCAGGCCTTTATTTGAAGCAGGCTTATATTAGAGACTCCCTCTGTTTGATCAGTATGTTTATCATATTTTAGTCACCTTTACCATTTCAGTGGACAGATTTCCTTATTTTCCTAACAAAGCTCTAACTGTGAGATCTTTGTGGATCTACTGCTGTTCTGGCACTTGGACGTTACTATTTTGGCTGAGACGTTAACACACAGCCAACTGCTTTGAATGAAACAGACAATAAGACTTTAGTAATCCAGAACAACTGAATGTTCAAAATAGCAAGATTATGTTTTTGAATTTATTGAATCAAAGCAATGTAAATTACACTTACTTGGTATGCACATTATACAAACAGTACAGAAACAGGCCCTGCAGCACATTCCACCTTCACAACTATAGCCATCAGGTGTTGAACATCTGACAGCCCCCAGTTACATACGACAGTTCATAACTAGCATTACCATTTGGTCTGTTGATTAAGACATCAGTTAATTAAATGACTTTCCAATACTTTGAAAGGATTTTTTTTAACTGTTTGATTTATAAACGGGAACAACATGCTGATGTTGGGAAAATGTAAAATGTCTGTTATATAACTATACAATAAATTCTGTTTCAGAATTGATCAGACACAAAAAATCACAAAAATTAAAGCTCAAGTTTAGGTTCCTACTTTATGCAGTTCCCATTTAAAAAACGTTTAGAGAGGCAGCAGGTCAGATCAGCTGTCCCCATCGACACTCCCCAGAGTTACCGTTTGGTACAATATTTAGCCACTGGGGATCGATTGATTTCATATTTTTGGAAGAAAAAAAAAGTATAGAGGAGGAGTTTTTCTACGTGGGTCAGTTAAGCTCCCACTCAACAGATGGGCTACAGGGTCTCTGCTGGCACAATCAGAGCGCTGAGGTGAAGCGAGCTCCCACACAGCCCAGGAAGCATGTCCAACCACTTACATAACATTCACAATAAACAGCTCCCAGGGCTGATATGAGAAGCTGTCACTGTGTGTGTATACAGTACACATGTGTGTGTCTTTAGAGCCCCATATATCCATGCACATAACCAAGTGACAGAAGTTGTTAGCCAAGGGTACTCCAGTGTGTACCTACCTCTGTGTGTGTGTGTGTGTGTGTGTGTGTGTGTGTGTGTGTGTGTGTGTGTGTGTGTGTGTGTTTCTGTAAGACAGAGCGAAAGAAAGTGCATGCGTCTAATTTTGGAAAAGTCAACCTTTTTCAGCCCCCACATGTAAAATGTGCCTGAAAATGTGTTGTAATGTGTCGTATTTTAAGCCTGGCCTATAATAACTTTCTTTAAAATAACTTTATTCACCTTTTATTTCACATTATTACCCTATTTAAATACTGGGTTATTAGTCTGTGTGATTGATAAAAAGTGAATGCATAATGGAATAATTAATTATTTTCAAAAGTAGCAAAAGTAACTGATCATTGCATATTTAGTCATATCATTTTTGTTATATTTTTTTAATTTTCCCAAATTATTTTGGTGAAAACTGTCAATTATAAAAATTGGTGGATCTCCAACTGTGCTCATTTAAAAAAATGTAATTTTATAATGGCAGAATTTTTCCAGGCCACTGTGTGAACTCGATTTTACGTTACGCTAACCCTTTACGTTACATACAGACTAACTGTTTACTGTGGTATATTATGAAGAAGTGCCTGCAGGCTCAATTTCACTCAAGTGGTCGACAATGACAGAGAAATTATGCACACTTTAAAAAACTGTTTTTGTTTGTTTTGGGTTTTTTAATAAATGAATCCCTTTAGTGTGTTTGTGATGTCCAAAAATGGAATACTATGTCCACCAGTAGTGCTGGTAAGGAGTATACCTTGCGACAGATTGTCATAACATTGTTACATGAATTTTTTTTGGGATGTTTTTGGAATTCTGTTATATTTGTCACATTTGAAACTACATTCTAATGAATGTTCCAATCAAGAAATATATTACCAATTAGCCAAGCTGAGGTAAATACCAATCATTCATATTAGTAAAAAAAAAAAAAAAAAAGTATTCCGATTTAGTTTTCTTTTTTATCTGTTTGAATTGTTATTATTCCTCCTTCAGTCCTAAACTTCACACTTTCCTCCTCAGGGATTCATGTTGTGTTCCTGGAAAAGAAACATTCTCTATGTGCTCTCTTTGTGAAAGCTACTCAATGTTTTGATATTATTCAACAAAATATGGATAATCATTAGTTGTAAGGCTAAACAATTGGCAAACTGTTAAGTTGAGTTTAGACATTCATCTCAAGTTATACCTGTTTTATAAATATAATAAATCATATTAAAAGTATGTTGTGTGACACTCTGATTTTGATTTGCTGTTAAAGAAGCATTGAACTGACTTTACTCATTAAGTCCAATCTAGTCATACTTGCCTTTGAAATCAGACACACTGTATGACTCTGAAAGGTGCTTTTTAAAGTCTAAATGAATACCTCTGATGATGTTATCAGGGTTATTAACATTTTTGATATATTAGGTATAATGTACATTTCAACAGCTTCCAACAGTACAGCATAGAAGTGATGTCATACTCACCACTCTGCTGCTCTAACATTCTATTTTTAACAGAAATCACATTTTATTGTATCATTTCCAGTGACTGTCCTTCAACAGTAGCTAATACTGAACGCAAAAACATCAATCCAGAGGCTCCTTTTTCTGACACCAGAGTGCAAGCATAAACATGAAAACCAAACCCAGAAACTGTGCAAATATCAAAGCATCTAAAATTCATCCATCTACTCATCTATTTTGAACATTTTTGCTGTTGCACACTACCACCAGCCTGATCGACATTTTATCATCTCTCCATGTCGAGGAATAACAAAGCAACAACATGGCTGCACCGCTCACGCACAAACTGAAACACCACTACACCACACTTTTCTGGACACTGGCAACGTGTCATCGTGGACACTGAGCAGGCTGTCACACACACAAGCACACACTTTCTTTAATGGGACACTGTCCCCTGGAGAACAAGGCTTTCTGGGGCAGATGAAGGTTAGCAGAGCTCACATGTGCTCTCCCTCGCTCACATGTATTTTACAGGAAGTGCTCTTCTCGACACATTTTTAAAAAGATAATCAGATTCCCTTTTCTTTTAATAAAACAAATCACAGGAGCAAAAACTGAACTCAACACTATTATTTCCATTTAATGATATTAGAATGTAAATGAACCAAGACTGCAGGGGGGCTTTAATTTCTGTGACCCATTTACTCCCTTATAAGAGTCACTATATGACGTTAACACCCAGTGAACAGAAACAGCGGCAAGATATGAAATGACAGGGCTGCCTGCGAGATTTGCTTGGCTTTACATAAAACAAGTTCACTCTTACTAATTCCCAAGAGACCTTAAAGGAAACCAAATATTTAGAAGAGGGGTACGTCTGCCATAATGACTTCATTTTCTCCTGATGTAGAGAGCAGAAACGCACATGCACAGTCTACAAACTGAAAATGTGTCAGGCTAATGTAGTGGAAAGTGACATGCAAGTACAAAATCTATACTTCAAGGGCATTGTCTCCATTACAACCAAGACTCAACATATAATTATTTAACTGCATAACTTCTCCAACTCCTTGAGCTGAAAATTTGATCAAAATACACTAATATACAATTATTATGAACAGCCCAAGAAGATATACTCAGGTGGTCTCCATGTTTAATTTTGTGTCAGCACTTTGATATCGCCACCAGCTGGTAACTAGCTGAGGATATATATCGCAGCCTTGTTGGGTTTTTTTTAGATTACTGCACATTGTTACTTTTTCATTGAGATGCATCAAGTGTTATTCTGCATTTAAATCGCTGACAGCTGAATCCCAAATGAACGGAAACGGGACGCCAATGAAGATTATATGTGACAATTAAACTGAACTTGTACATTTGTGGTGTGTTTACAGTCATTAAAAACTTCAGAATTTCTAGTTACTATTGTGGGAAATAATCCAAGATCTTTTTAAACATAATTTGCTCTTATATTTACAAAGTATGCACGCCAAACACTGCCAAAAAGTGCAGTTCCACAAACATCCACTTGAGGCTGGTTCCAGAAGTGGGCCTGTAAAAAATCTGTGCAGTGCAAGTGCTTGAATTAACACGCGCAACTACATTACTGCTATTTTTCTTAGGACAGCAGGATGAAGGAAGTGCTGACTGTAGCCTGTTGTACTGCACAACAGGTCCAGGACAATCAAAAAGTTAAATAGTTGTGTTTTTTTCAGTGTGTGTGTGTGTGTGTGTATACCTGGATCTCCATGCCCTGCTCCAGCAGCCTCTTCGCCTGGTTCTCCACCTCCAGCCTAGCTCTGCTGATCAGCAGCAAGTCGTTCTCAATCACCTCGATGCCGCTCAGATCCACACCTTGTGACAGGTAGTCTGGAGCATGTCCAAACAAAAACACACACACAAGACATTTTCAAACTTTTTCCATTTTCATGAGTGTTTACCAAGATGCTAATATCTAGTACTCAAATCCTCTTTTTTTTCAAAGAAACATTTAGGATATTTAAGTGGATTAGCTAACAAGCTTTTGGTTTATTTACTGATTCTTTTGTGTCGTGTCAGAGTGGTGTTGCGTCAGCTCTTGTTGTTTGTAAGGCGACGTTGTTTTGTATTAAATGTATTGTATTCCTAGTATTTCCAGTGTTTCATTATTTCCATAAACAAGGGGAACAAAATATTATAAATAATATATTGCAGAACATACATTACTGTCTGTGTGTTACTTTGTTTTTATTTTGCTGTTGTTTCCGTTGGCTCTTTACTGCAGATATTGAAAAATTTAAACAAAATTTAATTGTAAATTTTTAGCTTCAACTTGAGCATGCTGGAGAACGAAGTATAAAAAATGTTGTGGTTCCTGCACCAGATATGAACTAGAGTTGTCAAGATACCAAAATGAGTAACCATGATACTATACCAGACAAAGTATCATGGTTCTGGGTATTATCGTGATACTGCTGCCTTTTTTTATTATTATTATTTTTATGAACTGTAATATATTTATTTATATAAATACTTAATTAATTACTTATAATGTTGTTTGGTGCATGATAAACATAATACTGCTTAAGTAAGAATTAGACTGAAACAAGTCTAAAACAATGAGTTTGGTTTTTTGAGCAAAATTAGTGGTTGCCACTGACAACAACGCCACGGCAGACTCTCCGCTCAGGCTTGGTGCCTCTGCCACGGTCAGTGTGTTGTCTCGTGTTTGTGACTGTAAGCTGTGCACGTCTGGGCGAGACAGAACTTTAGCTTGTTGTTTGTTTTGAAGTGAATTTCTATCGAAGCAGAGCTGTCTTCGGAGCAGCAGAAACACACAAACAGCCAATCAGCTAACAGACGGGCGGATCCAGCATGCGGAAACAGCAGGACATCATTAATAACAGGCAAACAGCCAATCATTCAGCAGCTGTGTAGTTCAATTGCAGTAGTTGCCATGTTGGTTTGTTTACATGGAGTAGCATGCAGTGAGAAGCCGGGAGGAGAGTAGAGGCGGCCGCTACAGTATGTAGCAGAAACTGGCACCAGTAGTATAGTAATCCATGGTAGTACCGTCGTGTACAATTTCTAGTATAGAAGGAATTGTTACCATTTGGCACCACGGGGTATCATGGGTATCGTGCAACTCTAATATGAACAATATCGAGGTAAACGCCCTCGAAAACTCTTAAGTTATAATACCACAGTTAATTCTTTCGTTTCAAATTAAAAATCTAGATTATGAAGCCCAAAAAAATAATTAAAGCAGTAAAGGTTTAGACATATTAAAAATATGTCAATAAATAAGACAGCTAAAACATAAAGCACAGATATACATATACAGTACATATAAAGCTTAATTAGCTTAATAAAGAGCAAAACATTTGTTTCATTTTGCATTACTTTTAAGGGATGAAAAAATTATGTTCAAATCTCTTTAAGAAAATGTTTTTACAGTCACTTTCTCAACAACAGCCCTGTCAGTCTAAAACTTCATCAACACATCTCTTTTGTGATTAAATTATCATATTTGTGAGTTAATTTGCATCCTGTTGACAGAAAAGATGACAGAGGGACTAGTCAGCTTGACAGATTTGTCAGCAACACTTGTTTCAAAGAAGCACATAGCACTTCTTACTGCGTGTTAAACATTTCCATTCTGCTTTTGCCCCTGCTTTGTTTGTCCACCCACCTGCTCTAGAAAGCCTGATCGTGCATTAGAGGAAGAAATATTGACTTGCCTTGCAACTGAATCCTGTTCTGGGCTGATATGAAATTGAAATTGATCTAACACTGTCAATATGTGTGATTTTTTAATCCATCAAATAGTGAGTGCCTTGAGCAAACACTTAAGCTCTACCATGATGATTCTAGGAGCAGTGACAGTCAAACTGCTGCCATGGTTTCTGTTGCTGCTGTTCACTCGCAGTAATTTCCACTAAACTTTTACTAAATACGACTTTTCACAGTAAGTGTTGTAAAAGTTTTGAAGCAGTGAATCTGCAGCTCTGACTTGTGCATAAAGTTTGTTCAGGCAGGAAGTGAAAAGCAGGGCTGGGCGGAGAGATGAGCAGGCTGGAACAGGGACGCAGATAGAGGAGATATGAGGAGACAGACAGCAGACATCAGACTGTGGTGTGTGACTAAGCCACGACCTGCTGGTGCAACCTCCTTCTGGCAACATGGTACAACAGTCTGAACTGAAAATGTACAGTTCCAAGGAAGCAGTGAAAATTTCAGTGACATGAATAAAAGCTGCTGAATGAACAGCAAACGATTGTACTGATTCCTCCTAGTTTGGTTGTTTAGTTGAAGCCAGAGCTGCCCTAGTCATTGTTGGGAGTATTTCCCACAACAATCAGACCTATTGAACAAATCGGGAGATGTGTTTGGCAATTAAGGGTTTCGGGAACCAGGCTGGCTTTCTCCGAATGTCAAAATAGATTAGTGCTGATATTGATTGGTTTGAATGACATCAACTAAGACTGCATTTCTGCTTATCAAATCAGATCCTATCAGATACTGGTTCCAACTCTTGACACATTACTTGTGCAATGAAATAAAACTTTGATTCTTCAACATTATATGAAAGCATAAACCAGCTTTGGCAGAATTGAGCAGCCATACACATTCTCTTTTTTCTCAAATTGTGAGATATCTTAGTTTGTGCTTGAGCTGAACATGCTAGCATTAACTGATTCTGGTGCATAATGAAGTGGCGACATCAAGAATGCTACACACGCAGTACACATTTAATGGACTACACTTTGGACCGTATTGTAAACACCAGTTGGACATCTGTGACTGGCTATGTGACTGAAGCAAAGGAGGTCCTACCATCACTTTTCGGAATTAGTGAAACGGTTTGTTAGCCAACAAATTTCCGGTTCTTAAAAAAAAAAAAGGTTGCACATTTGGTTTCATTTACTAAAGTTGTACAGAAAAACATTTTCCCATCATTTATGAACAAGACCCCAAGATACTCCTTTACTTGGCTTCATAAAGATATTAGCAGGAAACTTGGAGACAAAACCAGTAATGGGAGTCCAAGTCATTAAAGAACAAGAATTTAGAATACCCGTTTGAACTGGCCCTCCATAAAAAACCTAGTTCATCATCATTTAGAGTGGATCATCATCACAATTTAACAGTGGAATAGAAAACACAGCAAGGACGAGGCTCTTTTTTCCCCCTCTTTCAGCTGTCAACGGTGCATTTCATTCAGTTTAATGATAAATTACTACCTTTTAAGTTCATACTGAGCTATTCACAAGTTGTTAATGGTCCTGCCAAGCGTGGCATTAGAAAACTTCGCATGGAGGAAGAGATCTAAACAACAACTTACCAAAGCAAGACTTGTAATAAGACACCACATGGGTCCGCTTGCATGCAAAAATCAAGAGATGCAGCTTTAAGCTGCTTATATACATTAGTCCGCATATGGGTAGACAAGCAGCTGCAACGCAAGAGAGAACATACTTTATGAGCACCTGGAGGATTAAAGAGTATATCAGAGCAAATCAGGACTGAACCATCTTGACTGATGTCAGAATACTGTACATGAGAACGTTGAACTTTAATGCAAACATGTGACATTTGAGGATGTTAGTATACCAACATTGAGGTCACAGCTAAAAAAAATGTAACAGCACAGGACAGAGTCATAGATGGTAACTGCGGAAAAGCAGTTTCTGTTGGGTTTGTTCAGTGTTTGCTGCCAACACTACTTCAATGCCACCAATGACAAGCTTAATTGCTTCTTGTTGATGTGTAGCAATCATTTCTACACACACAAGTCTCTGAAGGAACACAGGATACATTATGTAGCCTTCATGCACACAAAACCATGTGAGTAAAAGCAAATGTACAAGCTCTCTAAGCAATAACAAATGCTCTAAGAACCTAACGGCCCTACTTCTGATCCTTAATGGAAGAGTATGCTTAAAATAAAGTATCTCCTTTTAGACAGGGCAAAAAGCATGTCCTCATAGAGGGGTCTGTCTTTAAAGGCACACATGAAACGTGGTGGAAATAATTGTGTGAAGAATGGAAAAAAAGCTTGAGAAAGAAGTTCAAATCTTGGACACTCTGCATACTGGCTCACTGTGTGAAGTGGTTGTGTTTGTCAGATTGTTGGTTTCAGAAAGTTACAGAAATTATCGGACCTGTGTTCCATTTTGTCCTGATATGACATGAATAGCAGCAAGCTTCATTCCTTTAATTTTGTGCCATCATCTTAACTCTGTTTTAATGGCAGTCCTGATTTGAATTTTTCTTAACATTAGCGTCTGACAACCATATGTTTTAATATATCAGGAAGACAAAAAGGTACAAGGAAATCACCTTCTGATTATGAGAGAAGATGCATAGAGGTGTGAGGTCTGAAATCAAACCATTTCAGAGGTGCTATTTGTCTTGAGCTGCAGATTGTTTGCTCTTCTTCCCACAGAGAGAGACTGAGAGTATTATCAGGCAGGTGGCAGGCTGAGACACAGAGGACCGGGGAATTGGACAGGAGCCACATTCAATTCAAAAGCAATCCGCTCGAAGCCTCAACCCAAGTACAAAGCCTGCCAGAGACCACGATCGAACAGCTGAGCCCCGTATTCTTTTGCTTGTTTATATGTGTGTGTGTGAGAGACAGACAGTCAGACAGCGGGATTGAAAGAGGTTGGTCTTTTCTAACTTGTCATAATATGCTCAGAAGTCGGTCCGATATACCAAGCTTGAAGTCACACAGACACACATACACACACACAGACCACTGGCTATTATGTGTTGGTTCCCAAGGCATAAAGCTGTGCTCTGACACAGATGTGCCCTGGTTTCATAGGAATTCATTCAGGTCATTTTTCAGAGGACCAGTGGTGGATAACAATAATAATCAAAGATACCAATACATAAAAAAGAGTGTACACAGAGTGTACCCCATCGAGGTAACCAGGAGAGTGGATGGGAACAGGCAGCAGGGAGGGATTTGCTTCCCGCTTATCAGAGCATATTAAACAGTCAGGAAATAATCATTAAGCACAAATGAATAGGGCTGGGGTGCAGGTGAGAGGTAGACCTGAGTTGGGTTTGCTAGAAATAGCAGCTTATGAATCACAGTCTTGCTTCATTAGGTGTTACTACACATACTACGGATCAGATCAGTTCAACTATACTTATTTGTGGCATCGTCATTTGGAAACATCGAAGTGAGGTTTGCGCTGTCAAACATGTTTGCTCCCACTCACTCCCAATTCAAAAGCAGTAAGTAGAGAAATGCAACATTAACACTGGACCCCTATCAAACACACACTACCATTTGTAATTCACACCCACAGAGGAACAGCAAAGAATACAGTGTTTAAGCAGCATTGAAAATGTATGGTTTGGATATCAAACCTTTAGTCTTGAAAGGCGTGGCAGCAGTCAACGGCTACAATAGATTCATTATATCTCTATGGCGACAAGTAGGGGTGGGCGATATATCGAATATACTCGGATATATCGCGGCTTGTTCTACGTGAGATGTATGAAATGACTATATCGCGACCATAGAGTACTTTTCACGTAAATGTTTTAACCTGTCTGCATTTAATTGACCTACCAATGGCTACTAGAACAGCAACATCCCCTTTTACCTTTAAAAAACTAACAACTATTCTGTGCTCCTTTACACCTTTCTCAGCTTATGTCCTCCTCTGTAAGTCGCTTTGGATAAAAGCGTCTGCTAAATGCAATGTAATGTAATGTAATGTAATGTAATTATCCGGAGTTTTGCCTGTCACTCACTCCTGGTGCTCCTCACAAGCGCACAGCATACTGCCCGGCCCACCCAGAAAAATCCCCTGCGCGCATGCATACTTTTTGTATCAAGTGAGGAGAGAAGTGAAGTGAAGAGCCCAAGCGAGTTAATTGAAGATGGAGACGGACAACTTGGTTCCGAAGAAAAACAACTGCGGTCACGCCAGCCATCTCCCGTTTTCGCGTGGTCACATCAGCTGCTCCAATATTTTCAAGTGCGCCCTTATTGCCGACTTTATGGAAAATACTTTGAGAAAACTAGGAAAGTCAGCGCTAGCTTACTGCAGCGTGTGGACACTTCCGGTTTTCAAAATAAGACGTGGGTGTTAAATGTATTTTATTTATAAAATATGAAGAATGGTTAAAATTTAATTTAAAAAAGTGTCTCATAAGCCAAGTATGATCCTGCACTGCTTTAAAGCTCATATTTACATTATGAAATATATAAAAAATTCATCAAAAATATGACAAGTGTTAGAATGCTATAAAAAGAGTGTGTGTCTCATACAGCAAGTGTAAATCTACTGTTCTACATTGATTCTGAGCAATTACAATGCTATCAAGGTAATAATGACATTATTATTTATTAGAAATAAACAATACAAAACAACAACAACAAAAAATATCGAGGTATATATCGTGTTTCGCGATATAGCTTAAAAATATCGAGATATTGGTTACAGGCCATATCGTGCAGCCCTAGCGACAAGCATAATAAAAAGTATCCAATCAAAACAATTCTCAGATCAATCCATTTTTAGCCAAGTGTATAAAATATTTGAGCATGAAATTACATTCTTGAACATGGAAACAACAGTTAGGATTCACTCAAGAGGTTTTATTTGAATGCCACATTCTTCAATAGCAGATGGAGTTCATTCAGTTGTCATGGAGATCTCAATTTCCCAATTAAGGCTGTGAGATGAGGTTTCGAAGCTGTGTAATTAAAAAGGTAAGGTTTTTACAATCTAAATGGGAAAATGTGACTTAACTTGAACTTTGTGTTTACCACTTTCAACCATTTAGTCACCAAATATCAAGGGTTTGTCCAGACTGTAGGAAAATCTGATTTGTTTCACAAATCTGATTTTTAAGACAGACTGTCCTTGCTGTTATTTGGAAGTGATCTGATCAGATTTGTGTGTGCAGACATCACCAGGTTGATTAGTTGATTGAAAGGAGCTGTGTAGCAACACAAAGCAGACATCTCTGCTAGAAAAACAGTTATGTTTTTTTTAGCTTTCAAAAAGAGAATTTCCTAAAAAAGCTTCTTCAACACTGAATGTATAAAGAAGACTGACGCAGTGCAACTGCCAGGCTGCAGTGTGTCACAACTAGTATAAACCATGATGTGACAATATGTGTTTATTGGCTTAAAAGGCACAATGAAATGTAATTTTACTTTCTGCAGTCTAAAAACAAATATATATATTTATACCTTAGCAACTCTTGATAAATTCTGATTTTAGTTTGGGAGAGTAAAAGTTAAGACAGTGATGATACTGACTGATGACTTCAGTTTTACTTACTTTAGTTACTGATTCATGATTTTCCGACAATGACACCCCTTTAATCATATATCAAAGTAATCCCTGACACCTCACTGCTTGCCAGTGGCAATGTACAGAATATGGGATGTCCCATTTTCCCACAGTTGATTCATGAGTTCTAAGCTCTTGGTTGTTTGCAGCCGCATGTGCCACCATCATCAGCATCAGCATTAGCATTTACTGGTGTGTAGGAGCTTTCACTTCTATGCATCTCTGTTTGAAAGCACAGTTAAGGACTACACGGCAGCCTTTAGGCTAGCCAGTGGACAGCCCAGATATCAGGTTCAAATATTAATGCATTCATGAAACATTTATAAATGTTTTATGTAGCACTCTATTGTGCTTAAAGCAATTTTAGGTGGGAAACGAGTCTCTCACATCATCACGTCATCTTTGCTGAGAAAAAAAAAAATGCAACCGTCTTATTCTCTGTGTCATGCTCATGTTTCTCCCTCTGTATAATCCTGCTGTCTGTCGCTCTTGCTAAAGACTTGTATCTGGGGGGAAAAACATGCCTCCCGCTGGGTTGCGCATGTCAGTAAAACAGTCGGACTGGAAACCATCATCTCTGCTTACACTTCTTGAATAAACAGATGAACAGCTGAGATACAATGACCAGATCGGGGAAGATGTGAAAAATGAGAGGAGTCCTTGTTTTATCAGTGAAGAAGAGTATCCCGGAAGACAACAGATGGGCCCTGATTTGAATTCTGATCCATCAGTCCGCGTTCACTTTGGCCGGTGAGGCTGTTGTTGCCATGCCAATACCAAGTAGCCGTAATTAGTCCACTCACTAGCTACCTTGCAGATACGTTCAGCAGGCAATAAGGGTGACGCTGCGACTGCTCTGATAGTAACCAGATTGGGACAATTAAGCATGTACCATCCGGCAGGAGCTATGCAAACACAAACAGCGGAGGAGTGGCCAAAGTCCTGAAAGGAAGGATGCTGTCATTAGTATCGTCATGGCCACCGTTTTCTACCTGGGCTCCTGAGGGCAAACAGACCTAATGGTAGATGGCTTAGAGGAAACGACAAAGAGACAAGGGCTCAAAGTCAAAAAAAGATTTGTGTCATTTTGAGTCCCCCCTTCTATTACAAACAGCACAAAAGATAAAGAAAGTTAACAAAGGACAAAAAGGAACATAAAATGAGAGTGAGAAAACTACAAGGAGAGTGTTAAATCAGCTTTGTGGGTCCAATTAGTGGAGCACAGAGGTGTAAAAGGAAAAAAAAGATAGAGAGAAGACAGTTTCAGAGAGGAAAGGAGGAGGGGGAGGAGGAGGAGGGAGCAATGGATGAGTAGGAAGGGCCACTGGAGGCAGATACAGAGAGAGGCAGGAAGCAGGACAGAGAGAGAGAGACAGACTGACAGAAAAAGAAGCACAGCAGAGAGAAGAGAAGAGAGGGGGAGGCAGAGCAGCAGTGTCAGTATCTCCCTTGCTCCCTCCGGGCTCTATAGCTGCATGCTTTCTACCAGTCAAATTTCCATCCTGAATGGACTCCAGAGTGTGGTGGAAGATTCTTAAATGATGGACTTCTAAGCTGAACCTCAGTCACTCAGGCTTATCACCTGTGGACACCAGGCTACCTCTGGATGGAAATTACAAAGCCCTACAGGGAAGGGAAGCACTCGGACAGACCCAGGGATCACTAAAGAATGGTCTTTGTCTAGATAAAAGGTAAACTAACACACACCATAGTCACATACTAGTACCGTTTATCTGTGTTCTGATAGTAAGGCAATGTCAATGTGCTGCACGAAGGCACTGTAAAATCAACACATTTAGCACTAGATAAACACACAGCATGCTGACATGTTGTTGAGCTTGTGAGTCACTATTCAAGCAGCCATTATTTTGAGTGAAGAATAATTAGACAAAATGAGTGACTGTCAAACAGTAAGGAACACAGGTCTTCACAAGCTAAGCTGAGTTCAGTGCATCCCAAAGAGAGACTAGCTCTCCGTGCTCATACAAAAAAATACTGATCGGACTGAAGACAGAGTAGTTTGAATCTTTCCTAAGAGTGAGGTCACCCAGAGGGCAGATTTCATGTCATGGAAAACACAAGAAAAAGAAAAGATGACCATAACAGAATGTGCATTCAAGCTAAATATTAAGTATAAATAAAAAGGCAATTTTGCTAATTTTGTGATGAGAAAGTGCTACAGGGCTAAAAGTAACAGGCAGAGTATGGGAAAAAGAACCAGTCTAGAAGAAGACAGCTAAGGACAAATGTTCCTTTTTTTTCAAAAAACTACTTGGGCTGAACCACAACAATTACTTGATTATTTTTCAGATTAATTGATAATTTGTTTAGGTTAATTGTGAAAAACAAGTAACACATGTTTTCAGAACCCAAAAGTGTTCAATTTACAATGAACAGTGAGAGTGAAATCAATGTACACTTGGAATTTTTGTCTAATAAATTACAGCTGAGGGGTGGCGTTTAGCTCAGTTGGTAGAGCAGCCGCCACATGTGCGAAGGCTCAGTCCTTGCTGCGGAAACCTAGGGTTTGAATCCGACCTGGCTCTTTCTTGTCATTGTCATTGTCATGTCATTCTCCATCTCTCTCTCTCCCAGCATTTCTGTCACTCTTCAGCTGTCTCTTTCAAATAAAGCTTGAAAAAAAAAGTGCAAAAATAATTATCTAATAAATTACAGCTGATTAATCTGATTACAAAATTTGTTGACTGTCGAACTGATCAGCTGACTCTTTCCCATCCTGATCAGTTTTGGGCATCCCTTCCGAGTTATTCTTTATGTGCGGCAGCTCTGTAACCTGCGCGTTTCGCCAGAATTTGGTAAGCATGTTGACAGTTGTAGGTGTTCCAGATCACACTGGATGTGACTGGCTAATTCAGTATAGGTAGAAGTTTTCCGTGGTTACGGTTAGGACAAGCCTACACCTGTTGATATGGATAAAATAAACGTTTTACATTTTTCCAGGAAAAGTAATGTGAGCTATTATTGACAACAGGCAACATCAATATCAAAAATAACTGCACAGGTCATATTGGATTGTCATGTTTATACCACCTGGCATGTGTCAACTATTGCTTATTCATGCTTCAATGGAAAGCTGGCACTATCTTTGTCAACCGTCATATAAATGTTACTAAAATAAAGTCAGGAGAAGCTTTGGCCTAAAAACAGCTACACCAGTACTGTTTTAGAACATGGATGATATTGCTATGTCAGAGATGTGCAGTTATATGAAAATAGCCTATAAGAATTCAGTATTGTTCATTGCCATGATATATATAGAAATACACCTACGTAATTGAGCAAGTGGCTTGTCCTATTGTTTAATTTGAATAGCAGACATAGAACATAGACACAAAGATGTGTGTAAATATAGATGTGCCATATCCAATATTAAACTCAGATAATAAATCATATATTATTAAATGTAAGTCAGGAACTGATCTGCCCATCAGTTCTTGACAGCATTTGTTAATCTTCACATTTTAAATCTCCAGTCTGAGTCCTAATCCAAAAACTGACTGATATAGTGTGTAGCCAGTTGCTGTGACAGTCAGTCAGCATATCATTTCATACACTGAGACAGACTGCAGAGAACCAGTTCACAGTCTTCAGTACTCATTTGCTGAACACCACATGATGAGAACCATCAAAGACAAAAGGCGAGGCAAACTGATTAACCACACGTGTGGCACACACACACAAACATCATACTCACAAGGACAGGCAACCAATTAGCACAGACAGAGCAAGCTAAATGAGTTGAGTGTGAGATATGTTATGCAACATGCAGATTAAGAGGACGCAAATTTCTTTTATACAATTTTACTAAATCTTACACTCTTTCCCTTCACAGAATGAAAAACGAAATGTGAAGGGGAGGATGAAGATATATGACATCATTTTCTGCTTCAATCAATTCCATTCTCGCTGTCTGTAAGAGAGAGTAAGAAGGCTGAGAGTCAAGGGATCAGTCGCTGAGTAGTATCCAAGGAGTTCACATGACCTACATCCATGCCTCTGACCTTTGGTGCAGCTCTGCCCCCCTCTTGAATCACGAGAAAGTGAAAGGTTTGACTGGGTCAAGTCCAGAGGAATCACAAAAGCTTGTTTTTCATTTCTGTTGAAACCTCCAGTCCATTCTCTCATCTCTGCTCTCTCTCTCTCTCTGTGCTATTTTCTGGAATATGAAATGACAAACCTGACATGGTTTGACATAAGGTGTTACGGACCACATGGACATCATCTCCAGAGAGATAAAGAGACAAGTGTGAAATACATACAACACCTGAAAAGTGGAGTGTAGTGGAGAGAGCAGGATCGTTCTGGCACTGGCATCATGTTCAGCCGGGGATGAGACTTGAGGCAATGGTCAAAGTACAACGGACAATGAAGAGACAGAGCTATGTATGAAAGAAAGCATTGATCTTAGTGCACCGCACTGATGTTGCAAACCACATGCCCCCCATTGAGGGGCGGGTATGTGTTGCTTTCTCTGTTTCACAAACAGGCTATTGCCTGAGCGGAGCCAGTATCCCCAAAGCTAAAGACTTTTCATTTTCCGCCAAATTTCAATATATCCGCAGAAAGAATGATGCAAGTAAACGGGATGAAGTGAAGATCGATCTTATCAGAATATGGTGGGATGGTTTGACATGCTCCACCAAGTTTCTTGTGGCCACTTCAATTGTTGCTAAGCTGGAGAGGACACTGCTGGGAGAGAGTGGTAAGTTTAAACCTCATATTCTACTACTGTTGCATTTGGTATGTTTAGGACTCTCAAATGGTTTGTTTTAGGACAGAAAATACCTGGTCAATTGCAACATATGTGAAGGGGGCAAAAAATTTGATCTCCCCAGTGCAAAAACCTCAAATTTGCATGATACTCACAACCTTACACGTAAAAACTAGCACATGCACTTTAGTGTATCAATGATGTTACTGCTTCTTCTGATTCTAGGATTAAAAAATTAGTGGTGCCCTCTTTGTTGGTATCTCTTTCAATTGACCCCTGACACCTCCCTCTTAGTTATGATGTTATTTACCATATCCTACACACTAATTTGCAGCACATACGCAAGTATCTACCAGATTTATTACTGAATTTTGGGAGGAAATTACCTCTTGAGTCGCATGTCTTGTTACGCAATTAGGTTTCTGTATTCCTGAGGTTTCCATGAAAAACTTACAAAACAAAGTACAACATGTAAAAAAATACAGAGGCTGTACTTGTAAAATGTTTTTTTTCCACTGTGCAGTTTCAACAAGAATTTAGTAATTATAACAAAAAGTTAGTAGTAGTAAGCAGCCTGAGCCATTCCTTATAAAATCCCAGGAGCCAGACTCAAACTTTATCTACAAACACAATATGTCACTAAAAGCAAAAGGCAAGTGGCAGCTGCAAGTCCACTGGTCTGGTGTCAGTTGAACAAATCTCTGGTTGAAAAAATGTATTGATTGGTTGAAAAATATTTAAAATTCCTTTGAAATGTATTGTTTTCATTTCATAGCCTTTTTGTACAAACTACTCTCTAGGCCTCTTCCTATCATCAGGATAATGCACACATCTCCAGTGTTGATCTCTGCAGCCACAATGAGCAACATGACGGTGCTTGACACTGCTGACCCCTATGACCTTGACCTGACCTCCTCTGAGGCCATCTACCCCATTAGCTTCCAGGTAATGGCAGTCTTGAACACACATCTCAGATGGCGTTTTCAATCAAATCAGAGGTTCCATGATAGCACACCATTTTTTTGCATTATTATAACTAAAATGACAATTAATGTGACAGTAAACGCCACCCTATTCTTTTTATGTTGGTAGGTTTCTCTGACAGGCTTCCTGCTTTTGGAGATAGTTTTGGGCTTGAGCTCCAACCTCACTGTGCTCGTCCTCTACTGTATGAAGCAGAACCTCATCAGCTCTGTTTCCAACATCATTACCATGAACCTGCATGTTGTAGATGTGTTGGTGAGTCCTGAAATATATTACCAGCTACTTTTTGCCATTTAATGTGCTACTTTACTGTTGCAGACCGGTCCCCAAACACCACTAATCCCTTTTCCACCCTATGCAAGGGTCATGTCAATAGTATGAAGATAGTCCACAGATGAGTGCCACAAAAGTACTGTTGAGTGTTCAAAACAAGCCCCAAACTCAGATGTTGCAAGAGGCTTTTGGTAATTTAATTTATTTAACATGATAATAAATGTCTAATTGTCCAAGAGGAAATGGACAATAGTAACAGCCGCAATCAACCTAAATACAATACGTAGCCAACAAATGAGGACAGTGGTATGTACCACTGCATTCTCTGCTGGCTACGTATAAAAATATAAGATATGTAAAATATTACACATGCCTTCTAAAACTAAAATATAAATTCATAGACATTAATTCTTCATTGTAATATGTATCATTATTTGAATATTGAATTATCTCTATCTGGATATGAGATTTGGCTCATATAGCACAGCCCTAATATGGGATCCAATTATGTAGACAAGGAACTGGGTCTTCCACTAAACATCAATAATTTCAATCATCAGTCACATCTCAATTTGTCAGTTGAATCATTGCCCTCCAACACTTTGGGCTCTGGTGCTAAATGCAGTAAAGTTGGCTAAACTATTATTAATAATTTAAACCTCTACTGCCATCCACTGTGTTAAGCCCAGGTCATCAGTCATTTTTACATATGATAACAACTCCCCAGTGTCAACTGGCTAAAACATCTTGTAATGAAACCAACATCATAGAACCAATGGCCAGAACTATGAAATAAAATCTAAACAGTAGTCTTTCGAAGCTCTGATATTTACTGGCAGTGCTGTCAAACAAAAAACAAATCTTGCTATAACTGATTGACGACCAGATGCCTCCTTCATGGATGCTAAATTTAGCTAAAGTTTTCTAACAATAAACACAGAATCAAACTTTTTTTTGGTTTTCTGAAAAGACATCTTGATACCCTTTAAAATCAAAGTACAGTTTATAATCAATAGAAAGTGGTCTAAAGAATAGATGGAAACAAATGTAATGCAATTTAAATGTGACCTGGATTTTTCTTGTTTTCAGGTGTGTGTATGCTGTATCCCACTGACAACCGTAGTGGTGTTACTTCCTTTGGAAGCGGATACAGCCATGATCAGCTGTTTCCATGAGGCCTGTGTCTCCTTTGCAAGCGTAGCTACTGCTGCTAATGTCCTGGCCATCACTGTGGACCGCTATGACATCTCAGTGCGACCGGCAAACCGTGTGCTCACAATGGGCCGAGCTGTAGCTCTATTGGGATCCATCTGGGCTCTATCATTTTTCAGTTTCCTGGTTCCCTTTATGGAAGTGGGCTTCTTCATTAACTTTGGTTCAGACCTTGCGAATCAGACTGCAGTAGTCACAGTGGCTCAAACAAATGAATACTACACAGAGCCGGGTTTGTACTATCACCTGCTAGCACAGATCCCTATTTTTTTTTTTACAGCTGTGGTAATGCTAGTGACTTACTACAAGATACTTCAAGCACTTAATATTCGCATTGGAACACGTTTTCAGCACAACCTCCCTAAAAAGAAGCAAAAGAGCAAAAACACCATCTCTTTGAGCACTGCAACACAAGCAGAGTCGACTGACGCTTCGCAGAGTAGCACAGGAGTCAGGGCAGGTGGAAATGCACCTTTGGGCATGCGGGCATCCGTGTCAGTCATTATCGCGCTAAGACGAGCAGTAAAGCGTCATCGGGAGAGACGGGAGAGGCAGAAACGGGTCTTCAGGATGTCCCTTCTCATCATCTCCACATTCCTGCTTTGCTGGACTCCAATAACTGTGCTCAACACCATTATCCTCAGCACCGGGCCCAGTGATTTAACTGTTCGTCTCCGCTTGGGCTTCCTGGTGATGGCCTATGGAACCACTATCTTTCACCCTCTCCTCTATGCTTTCACTCGGCAGAAGTTCCAAAAGGTTTTGAAAAGCAAGATGAAGAAGAGGGTGGTGTCTGTGGTAGAAGCTGACCCTACGCCAAATAATGTGGTCATCCATAACTCATGGATTGACCCCAGGAGAAACAAGAAGGTCACCTTCGAGGACACAGAAGCCAGGCAAAAGTGTCTATGCTCACAAGATGTGGAGTAATGGTTATAACCCAAATGTAAATATGTCCTATATGTACAGTAAAATGGGAATTGGTTACATTCCACTCATTAGAGTGAAGTAACAGACTATGACAGAAACTTTTTTTAAACTGTGGTTATAGAGGGAGATAGAGGGTTTTTATTATGCAATTAGAGAGGTGGAAATATGACTATGATGAGAAAACACATTACAAATCTAAACAAGCTAAACCTCATTAACGCCGGAGTACATAAATTCTGGGCGGCTTACAGAGTGAATACTAAAATGATGATTTTAGAAAAGATGTGTTCCCTGAGGAGATCAGGTGAGGAGTTTCCTTAAATAAAACATCACTTGTAAAAAGGGAAACTACCAACAGCTGAATATGTATGACTTCAAGGATTGCACTTACTTGATTTGTTTTTTCCTCGGTACAAAGACCTGTCTCAAAATAGGTGTCATAGGCACGCACAGAGGGTAATTTATTGCTATTTATTGTGAAATGTTGTGAGTGCTCTCAAGGACAATTCAGTCATAACTGTATCTAAGCAGCAGTGTGTGTTGTTCTCTGGTTAATGTAAGATGAGACAAATACTATGTACAGTCACAGAATACCTGATATTGTTTGTCACAATTTGTAATAAACAGCCAAAGGCACAATATGTGTCAGTATCCCTCCCTTTGAACTCAAGTCACTTTGTGTTAAGAAAATGTGTTTGTATTTTTTTTATTCATTAGTTATTGGTGTTTTAAGAGGTACAGATCACATTACAGTAACCCTAGTAAACCCTAATCTATCACATGCCTTGTTGTTCTATTAATAAAGTAGGCAATCATCTGCATTAAAAAAAAAATAAAAAAAATAGAACAGAAAAAACCTTAGCCATGCTGAAAGGATAATCACAACACAACACCTACTGAGACTGTGAAAACATCAACATGTTGATGTTTTCACAGTCTCAGTAGGTCTCAGTCTCAGTAGGTGAGAATTTGTATTGACCTAGCATAGTCACAATACTAACATACTGATGTCAGGCAGATACCAGAGTTACAGCACTAAACACAGCTGAGGGTGATGGGAATGTCAGATTTGTAGGTATTTGGTCATAATCCACATTAATGGACAAACTAAAATTTTAAGATGATGACAAAAAGGGAACCAGATCACCAAGTTGATTACGGTGTATACTGAGGAGTATGTGAATGTGTTTACCAAATCATGGCAAATCAAAGTTGCTGAGACATTTTCAATTTTCAAAAATGTTTCAATTTTCATTTTCAAACAAGTACATGCCAGCATCATGTTGCTAATAGAGGGACCAAGTCTGAGAATCATCAAGATAGAACTAGGATCTTAATAACCATTTGTATGTGTTGTGATTAGAGTTGTCACGATACTAAAATGAGTAACTACGATACTATACCAGACAAAGTATCGCGGTTCCGGGTATTACCGCGATACTGCTGCCTTTTTTTATTATTATTATCTTTATAAACTGCAATGTATTTGTACAAGTTAGTTTGAAACAAGAACGTTTGTTTTTAAGCAAAATTAGTGTTGCCACTGACAAAGACGCCACGGCAGACTCGCTGCTCAGGCCCGGTACTTCTGCCACGGTGAGTGTGTTGTCTCGTGTCTGGGCGACACAGAACTTTAGCTTGTTGTTTGTTTTGAAGCGAGTTTCTATCGAAGCTGAGCTGTCTTAATGGAGTTCATGCTTGCCGGCAGAAACACACGAACAGCCAATCAGCTAACAGACGGGCGGACCCAGCGTGCAACAGCCTATCACATCCCTGGACGTCACCAGTAACAGGCAAACAGCCAATCATTCAGCAGCTGTGTAGTTCGGTTGCAGCACATGCCATGTTTTTTTACGAGTGAGTAGAATGCAGTGAGAAGCCGGAAGGGGGGGCAGAGGCGGCCGCTATGTAGCGGAGACTGGCACCGGTAATATAGTAATCCACGGTAGTACCGTCGTGTAAAATTTCTAGTATAGTAGCGACGGTTATGATTTGGCACCGCGGGGTACCGTGTATACCGTGGGTATCGTGCAACTCTAGTTGTGATTGTTGAGATTCTTCACACTAAAGTGGTCCAGCAATACTGCTATATAGTGTCCCAATTGTGTATTTCATTAAAGATGTTATATTGAGGGCGGTGTTTAGCTCAGTTGGTAGAGCAGCCGCCCCATGTGCAAAGGCTCAGTCTTTGCTGCGGAAGCCCAGGGTTCAAATTTGACTTGTGACCCGTCTCTCTCCCTCCCCACATTTCCTGTCACTCTTTAGCTGTCGCTATCAAAGTAAAGCTTGAAAAAAGTCCAAAAAAAATTATCTTCAAAAAATAAATAAATAAAAAATAAAATAAAGATGTTCTAATTGGGATACACTGTGGGAAAAGGAAACAGCAAAGGCATTCAACTATTTTTCAGATGACCTTCTTTAAACCCCAGTGAAGTGATTCCAGGACCCCACAGTATGAAACATAACAAAACACAAAGCTGCAAAGCCCACTTGAAAAATTGTTGGAATTGTTGGACAACAACTGATTGGCACAGTAGAGACCAGAAGCCGACACTGTAACACCTATAAGAGTTTGTGGCTGACGGAATTTGTGGGAGCCTGCGTGTTTATGTATGTATGTATGTGTGTGTGTGTGTGTGTGTGTGTGTGTGTGTGTGTGTGTGTGTGTGTGTGTGTGTGTGTGTGTGTGTGTGTGTGTCTGTGTGGTATGAAAAGTGGTCACAGGCTAGCAGTCAAAGGCTTCTGAAAACACTTGTCCTTGTGAACCCGCTCTGTCACGCCTAATGCCTTGTGATAACTAAGGGTAGTATGGCAGATGGACAACTGGTGGCGGTGACATGTTCTGCATCAATATCACTTTTCCTCTGCTGATACCAGAAGGTCACACAGTCCTCTGAACCTATCCAGCCATTGTTAGATGCAAGGGGTACCTGGGGTTGAAGTGGGTGTCATGGTATCATTACCTCTTTTAAGTGATGTAGTTCCACATTGGAGTAGGACATTAGGCAATAATGTATCAGGCAAAGTGCTTATCACATCTTCTAACATTATATAACATCAATGTTAATAAGCACTTTGCACTTTCCAGCATTGTAATTGGTCTCAAGAATACTGATTCATCGGTGGGCTATCAATCATGGAGAGAAATGCAGTTTGATTTAAGGTAGAATTGATCAAAATATTGTGTGGACTTTTTACCCACTAGGAAAGGGTTATGTAATCATAGAGGTTACAATTTTTCAAGTGCAAGGACTAAGTTGATGGAATCTTTAACAGAAGTCCATCTGGTTGTCTGTCATTATATATTACTTGTCCACTTAGGTGCAGTAAAATGATAAATCTAGCACACGAATTCTTGCAACCACACTGTGAGCAATACACCTCAAAGAGAAGGAGGATGCCAGGCACTGAAAACAAATAAGTAAGCCACTAAGACTCCCACACTATGACTGTCAGGCAAATGAAAACTAGTTAATTAAGTTGATACAGTCTATTGAGGTTCAGTGCTATGAATTAGTTTTGGAGCTGTATGAAGAAACGTTTGGGATAGGTATCATTGAGTTTGTAATGGTTTCTCTACTCTTACCAATACTGCAATTAACTTTAACGGTACCAGAATCTTAATTAATTGTCTTAGTTAATTGTTGCATTTGTTTTGGAAAGATTACTTGCGTTACCACCCTTACATGCTAAAGACTGTCTGCATCGATGCAGGCAAGTGTAAACTGAGTGTTTATTTCTCTCTATGGAGAGCTGGCCCTGCACCTCACACATCACAGGCCCAGAGACAGATATGCATTTTGGATTGGGAATATCGGAAATGGATTCCAGAAAAATGTCTCCGTTACTCCAATAGCAACAGGAGAACAGATAACGTTAGAACTTATCAATACTATGGCCTTTAACAACTAAAGACCTGTTTGATACTGGGCTTCAGTACCCATCCTGAAGAAATTTGCCCCTTATTTTACTTTTAGAGACAAGCAACCTTATTGAGTTTAGTGGTTTAGTGTGTGTTCAAGTTAGATGGACTATTCCTTATTCAGTGTTATGCATAAATGATAATGAGATAAATTATATGAGATAAATGACTCAATCCCTAATAGTTCATTTAAAAGTGATCATATGAAGTGTAGTGTACTGACCTTACAGTAAATTGATAGCACATGAAACATGCACACCATGTAAGCAACTATCCATGTTCAGACTACTGTATGTTTTATTAGAAGATGATCAAAGACCTTACTAGGCAAATCTGTTGAATGTGTGTATACGACCGCTCTAATGAACTTTTTGTGTGTTTATGCTCGAGTCTTGCTGGAGTTCTGGATAGTGTTTCATCTGTCAAACCATTGCAGAGCAGCTGACAGAGCAAGCCTCATGCTGCAATGTAAAGGTCAACAGTCCTGTTGTCCTTGAAGCTGCTGTATGATATCCTCTTCCTGTGGTCCTGTAGACCACAACACAACCAGACTATACTCTACTATACTGTTAGCCACTGTTACACATGAAAATCACAGACATGCAAGTGGTGCTTAATGGGAGACCATAGTAACCATTGTAGTTTTGCAGATTAGCTTAGTTTAGACATCAACAAACATGCACAATCTTACCTAGTTCATTGAGGCTCTGGGCAGCCTTGGTGATCTCCCTGCTGCCCCCCTGTAGCTGCCCCTGGAGTCTTTTGCTCAGGTACAAGATACGAATAATCCTACGCAGCAGGTCACAGGCTACCTGGATTAAGAGGAGAGGGAGAGAGCAAGATGGTGAGGTGTTTGAATCAATCCTAAACCAAAATATCCAAGAGTTAAGCAAATACTAAAGCAAGAGTGACGCACTGCTGACGTGTCAGAGTGAGACAGTAAAGCCTAGCTCAAGGCTTCATTATTTCTTAAACTTCAAGTTTTTACAATCATATAGATACGGTATACACAAGACACGATTCAGAGAAGGTCATATTCCAGATCTCTTTATGTATTGTTTGCTAAATAATTCAAAGATTTACTTTTTTCTCAACCAGTGTAATCTTTCCAAATCTCATTAGCAGAGTATATTCAGGAACATATTGAGGCCCTGACTTGTAGGAGTCCTCTCTTATTTAGTAAAATGACATTGGTCTTATAATTTTTTTTTTTTTTAAGGACAGTGTGTAGGATTTAGTGGCATCTAGCTGTGTGGTTACTGAGTAGAACCCCCTGATCTCATGTTCTTCTTCCCTGTGTCAAGGACAAACTACTGTAGCTGTGAAATGTGCATAAAAAATGCAAAAAGCAAGGCGGACTTCATGAAGAGGGCCCGTGTTGTCTGTAGAAAACATAAAGATTGTTATTTTTAGGTGATTATACAAAAATAAAATCATAGTTATGAATATTATATTTCCCTTATGCCTTATATTCTGTAAATAAAGCCCCATCAATTGTATACACTGGACATTTAAGTAAAATAAAGTAAATAACACAGCATAGAAAGCCTGGGTTATAATGAAGTTCCAAGAATTTTCTTTGGAATGATAGTCCAGGATTTTCCATATTAGGCAAGCTGAAAAACTGTTTTGACAGTTGGAAGAAAAGTGTGGTTATTGCCTATAATACAAGTGCCAGACTAATGCTGGCATAGCCTTATGCACGTTATATTTATATTATTTTTACTAATGTGGTACTTTCAAGCCAAGCAGTCTTGTTGGTCAGTAGTGCTTGGTTTTAAAGCCGGGAAAAGAAATATCACGCTTTATTGTTGCTATGCCAACTCTTATGGTAACCATGGAGCTACTCACACTACTCATACTGTATATTCAGACAAAACAGGAAAAAGAGATGAGTGAAGGAGCATCTCTCATGATGTAGCTTGTATCGGAAAATGATTCACACAGTTCAAAGATGGAAAGCAACACAAGGTCTGTTGAGTAGTGACTGTATTAGTAAAAATAGAAAAATAGATTTGGTGAAATTAAAAGCGACAGAGAAAGACTGACAGCACAGGGCAGTTTAAATGCCTGACAGGAAGGAGAGGGTCAGTATAATATTGGCTGCCATGAAGTGGAGGAGAAGGAGTGTACCTGAGATCTGATGGCCTGTCATGTCTCTGTGATATCGCTTATCTGTGTGCGTGTATGAATATAACAAGACTAACAGTCTACAGCTATGCTAGCAGTCCTGTGAGGCTGTACTCACGCACAATGGTGCTTTGAGCTGGACGTTGACTGTCAGCATACTAACAAGCCCACATGATGATGCTAATATGCTGATGTTTAACAGTTAACCATCTTGTTTAGTGTGTTAGCATGCTAACAGAATCATGCCATTAGTTAAATGATAAACAGACTGTACTCATATAGCAACATTTTATTTCTCTGACCACTTCCGACCACAGCTTTTACTTATATCTTGTCCAAGGACACTTTGACATGTAGACAGGGGCCGGGGAATCATACCACCAATCATCCCCACTCTGCCTCCTGAGGCACAGCCGCCCCGATCACTTCTGTGTGTGTATCAAATTTCATCCAATAATTGTAGAAAGTCTCAACCAAAACTTTGGCATTTTTTTAATAGCAGAGTCTTCTTCCAAGGTGTCAACAACATGGCTGGATGGACGTGTATTCCAATCTTGTGTCCGAGTCCCTCTCTTGTTTCCTATAACACTGTCCAAGTTGATCTCTTTAACTTTTGTGTGTCCGTGCAGTAGGGTGTCATTATGTTATGGTTATTCAAAATTAAAACTATCCCTCAAATGTCAGAAAAAGCTAATATTTATAAATATCTGGCTTGCTGTCCTCTGCAAATTCAGCTGGAATTTTTGAAAAATACCAAGCTGTGCAAAATGTTAAGTAGTAAGCCATGTCGGATAACCATGGCACTTATATGGAGCCTTTATTGGCCTCTCAGTCAAGATCAATGACAGCATAAAGAATGGATATGGATAATGGAATATGAGTGACGTCACCCATGTTGCCAAGGTGCCGTTTTAAAGCTAAAAATATGTTGGCTGTGCTGCCTTTTCCGCCTCCAGGCTCATCTAAATATCAGCAAAGACGTGGATCGTGGCAGACCTAAGGCAGGCCGAATGACACCTAGGTGGTCTAATAAGCCATCTGTAATGGCACCCACCTGTCAATCAAAGCAGCCACATTAATCCTGCATAACTTTAAGCCCTACTATAATGTGAACAGGTGAGTTGTATATAAATTCACCCTCAGTGCAGTTGTCATGAACGGGGAAATTAGCTATAGAGACCAAAACAGTTTTTTGTACCAGGCTGTGAACATGTTTATTTCTGCTGTCTAACATGGGGACTTCTGGAGACTGAGTCACTTCTGGAGCAAGCCTCAGGCGACTGCTCAAGGAATTGCAGTTTATAGCACTGGCATTGGCTTTATTTTCCAGCCACAGAGGTTGCTGCTTGGTCAAGACAGAGCATTACACTACATAAGTCATTCAGCCATTCACTGGGAGCTAAGCATTCACACAACAATGGCACAGCCTTCTGGAGCAATTTGGGTTTCAGTGTTTTACTCAAGGATACTTGCAGACTGAAGGAGTCAGGGATGAAACCACTGATTAGTGGATGACCCGCTCTACCTCCTGAACCACAGCTGCCCCTGAGAAGAGACTGGGAAAGATTTCCTTTTCATCGGAAAAATGAAATGTAACATTTTGGATTCAGTTCTCTAGATAGAAACAGGCTGTTTGCCACCTACATACAATAAAATGACAACAACAACTGATCTGAGGCCATTTGTATCCTCGTATTTAGACTGAATTGCCATGCTGGTTCACGTCAGACCAGCAAAGTGATCAGAGATGATCACGGAGAGGGTCTAAAACCAGGCTAACATGCTGCTGTCAATCAGTGATGCAGCAGACACACAAAGAAGGAAGTGAACGAAGTTGATGAGGGGAAAAAGACAAACGGAGACAGTGGATTCCCCAGTGACTAATCAACTGCTGTTCGACTCATACTGAGAGCGATCTCTCTCTCTAACAGACAAAGCCATTAGCCCAGGAGAGAGACCTCAGAATCACACTGACCTTTTAACAGCCGCTGTTTCATCAATATTTAATCATGATTTCCCTCGGCTGCACAAACAGCAGTACTGCAGCCCAGTATTCTTACTGAGCTGAGCGCTGATGTGCTTTGTCGTGTTCACAGTGCAGCTTTAAACTCTGCACACAACAAATCTCATGCCTACATATATAAGCAATCGCTGGACCTCTCTCCTACACAGTGTCGATTTCTCTGTGGGCTTTGCAAAGCTTTGAATCGAATGTAAAATCATGTTCTTTGGTAAAACTGCCATGTTAAGACGTGTCTGTCTATATAGTTTGACTGACATAGCCACAGAAACGTTCATAATACCATCATAAAGATGTGTATGCTGGATAGTTACCTGCAGTCTGGCAAGCTGGGTAATCCTGGCCACAATCTTGTTGTACGGATCAACAATCTTTGTTCTTATCCTGGAAAGATATACAGGATTTCATTAGGACCCAGGAAGATAAAACACATCGTATAGGCCTGCAATTATCTCCTACAGCTTCTTATAACTGAACTTTTAGGGGCCTTATGAGTCTTTGGTTCAAGTGTGAGACAGATCATGCCATTTCTGGTTGTTTTGTAAATAAAATTAAAGATAAAACAACAAAAAAGTCTGAATTAAACAGTAAAAAAAATTTAAAAGATCATCTTGGAGCTTAAACTGCAGAGGTCACTTTTGTGGTTAAGTCTTTGAATGATGAGAAGAGAAGCATCTGGGAATACACAATGGCAGGTCAGAAATCTAACATGAAGTTTTAAAAGTTTTAAAAGACCAACATGTATCCAGTCAAATATCACCCTGTCTCATAGTTCCGGCTAAAACCTGAGTGACTGAGTGACTGTTGAATGACTGTAAACAGGACAGAGAATTCTTAGAGATGCCATAGAGTTCTAATAGTCCAGTTGACAGGCGATGAAATGCAGTTCTCCACATTTTTTGGTGGAGAGAAACAGACTAAAGGATTAAAACAGAGATTTACAGTGTAGTAAAATGCGTGGTTTAGAGAATAAGACTTGGGATACTTGTACCAACCTGTGATCAGTGTTTGACTAATTACTGTTTAGTTGAGGGAAATTCTGAGACATTCGCTTGATATCAGTTTTAAAGGAATTCAGTTTTATAAAGTATTCAGGGTCACAGCTTAGATAAATCAGTGTGTTGTCGGCATAAAAGTGCTGTTATGTATCAGCAGACCTAATAGGAAAAAAGCTCTTCTGTGTGTTAAATAAAGTAAGTGGTTGTTGAACAGTGAAAATTTAAAGATTTGACTGATATTTTTTAATCCACAGTGCCCATCATGTTGAACCACCATGTAGCTTTCCAGTTTGCTCTACAGTGTGCATTGTGAAGCTTCATTTTTTTAGAATCTGGTTGTCTTCACCTTCATCTTATTTCATCCCCAAATTGGGCGGAAAGCGATGGGAACAAAAGAAGAACCTGTTCAGAGTTTATACAAGATGCCTCAGAGTGCCATGTCAAGAAATCCTAAAGAAATCATTGGTTTGATACTGCTGATAATTAAAATCAACACAAATCTGCATCACAGGATTGTGAATGAAGATGATCCTCTTGGGAGCTACATTCTATTTTGACAATTCAAGTGCTTCAATGTCACTCACTCCTTTTCCAGAACTTTCCAGGGCCTGAATACCTATTTAGTAGCCTATGATAATACACGCACTGTTCTTCTCAATCAGCTTCTTACTACGAGTGATTGGATCCTACATGAACACACTGCCTCCTGCCAAAGTTGGAACAGTTTTGGTTATTTCCCATGAGAGAGTGTGTGTCTCTGTCTGAGCTCTCCTCACTTATTTGCAGTCAGCAGGGCTCAGTTGGAAAAAGGTCATGTCATGCACCAATCAGAATTTAGATTAGGATTTAAATTAAAATGGGATGAGAGCTGTGAGGTGTTTAGCTTATGTTGCCAGGTGAATCAAATCTGTTCAAACCACACCCACACAAGTCTGTGAGTCCTAGACCTTTAATATGTCATAATTCAGGATGTATATGCCAAAACTCTGACAACTTGTAATCATAAATAATGAATCATACTGAGAAAAAAAAGTTTTCCAGCAAAGAATAGAGACAGTTGTTGTGAACAGGTGTGTGAATGTGAAGCAGCAGACACTGCAGCCAGTAATCTCTGAGTTACTGTTGACAATAAATACATCTGACCTGACTAAAGCTACGAGAACACAGATTTACCTGTCAACAGCTGCCTGTAGGGCACTGATCCGTGTCTGCATCATCTGAAGGACCCCTGAAAACAACAACAACAACATCAACCTCTCAGAACATTGTGAATCTGACTGGAAGTGACTGATTCATCTTAGGTCTGCTGGCTCTCTCTTGTGGTGAAACACAAAAAGTGCAATAGTTGTAGAGCCGAGCAGTTTGAAGATCACTATTATATATAATAATAATAAATTATAATATTCAGTTATTGCTGCTCTGTAATACTGTTGAGTCTGATTTAAAGGCATGCATTCATATTCTGGTGGGAAAGTCTGACATTTGAGACCTGACAGCTGCTTTCTGAACATTATTACACTGATGACATGAATGCATGATTATTTATTTATTTTGAAATAGTGACATAGAATATGGATGCACAGGTTTTCAACATCTCACATTTGGGTTTCATTACATCCCTGAATGAATGAGCACGTCTCAAACTTGCATCATCTAAATAATGATCGTACAGCATCCTAAAATTAACTGAAGCTAATTGCAGCCAGGAAGAAAAAAAAACAGTCATTCTAAAGCTGATGGTATAAAGTCCATGAAGCTCTTTTGTTTGTGAATTTATAATAGCAGCATATGTAAATGTGGATTTTTACCTTCAAGAGACTCTATTCCGGTCGCCTGAGACAGTAGGTCTTCATGTCTGGCCACAACCTGGAAGGAAGAAATAGAAATATACATGAAGGTAAATGTATTGTGGCTACTACTGTGTTTCTGTTGGGACCTGGTTTTAAAATTTCAAGTTTCTGCTTAAATTTCCTTTACTTTTGTGAAATTGTCAGCAGTGCGTGGAGAAAGTACAAATGATTTGTATTTAGATTACCATAAACTACTAAGAACTATGAAAACAATTAAATATGACATTTGACATCTATGTTGAGGTTTATATCATGCTCAATGAAGACCAACAGAGCAGCAAAAGCAGAAAACATATAAAACTTTAGTGGGTTAAACATGTGGCTTACAATACTGGTGGAATAAACCTGCGCACATACTGTAGCTCATGCAGTAACACGTAACTACCCTGACTACATCAAGAAATCATATGAAACCTACTCTTATACTACATTCTCTAAACCTGACAAGGACTAAATTGGTGACAAAATGTAAAAACAAGAAACAGCCTTTCTCCCTAACTACAGTTATTTTAAAAGTCTCTTCCTCAGCCTGTCCTTCGTAGCTTTAATTTTCTTTCTCTGTCTTTTAGGGTTGCAACAACTAAGGATTTTCATTACTGATTAAGCTGTTAATTATTGTCTTGAATAATTGTTTGGTCTATAAAATAAAAATACATTACATTATTTCCCAGAGATGACTTCCAATGTCTGACCAACAATCAGAAAACATTAGCCCAATATTCTGTGATTCATTAATCAAACTAATCAAATCAGGGAGACAAACTTTTGTTTATCTGCACCATAGCTCAGTCTGTAGAGATTTGGCCTGGGAACTAGAAGGTAGCTGGTTCCATACTTCACAACAGACCAAAGTATCAAGGGTGGACTAGTAGGTGGAGAGGTGCAAGTTCACCCCCTCTGTGCCCTTACTGCTTACAGGGTGCCACTATGTGTGCCTGGCCATCACTCTATAATCTCCCCATGTGTGTGGTTGTAAGAATGCATGCACTGAGTGAAACAAGGACTTCTCCTTGAGGGATCAATTGAATATCTATTCTACAGGAAGTCAGGTCTGTTGTTTATTCATCTTAATGTCCAAGTTCAGCTTGTTTATTTATCAGTAGAGAGTAATTCATGTGATTGTGCACCACTTCATATGAATCTCTGAGTAATCAACATTGATTTCACCTTATTGAAGCGACACTGAGCCTTCACACTCTGCAGTGACTGTGTAGTGTAGTGTACCTGGCTGTGCAGCTCTTTATCCAGCTGACTGATGCCCTGTGCCAGCTTGGCCAACTGCTCAGCGATGACAGCATGGTGAATAGCCTGAGCGGTGTACGTCTTCACATCGAAGTCCTCAGCTAGGAAATCAGCGTAACACTCTGCGAACACAGCAGCACACTCTCTGAGCACTCAGAACAGAACACATGTGTCTTCATGTTTCTCTTCCACCAAGCCAGAGCTCTCTAACACAGCTCCACACTGTCTGCAGCTCCACTCATATGCACAGCAGTACAACACATATTTAACAGACGTAATCGGTGAGTGTCACTCACGCAAACACGTCATGTTATGAATAAGAACTGTGACATTCAGGGCCGCTTAGCTCGGAAAAGTGATCTGCATTTAGCAAGCTGCGGGACGAGCGTGAACATTTGACGAGCTGCGGAGAAAATGTTTACGAGCAGTGAGGCACTGTAACATGTTCATAAAGCTCTTCATAAAGCTCTTCGTACCATCTCTAAGAAGTGAATTCGTGGAAGCTTCTCTGCCGTCCTCCATGTTGACGCTTCCGCGTGTGACGTGAGTGACGGGAGGTCGAGCCTTAAAGGGATACACGCATCCACTGGCTAGTATGACGATAGTTAGCACGCGTTGTTGTTTTGTCATAACGCGTAGTGATGGGAATTTCATTATTGCTATATATATATATATATATATATATATATATATATATATATATATATATATATATATATATATATATATTTTTTTTTTTTTTTTTTTTTTTTTTTTATTATTATTTTTGTTGACATTGTAAAGCACTTTGGTCAGTGTACTGATATTTAATTCATTTATCAACCAAAGTAATGGAATAAAGGGAGCCGGCTCCCGTCGTTCACTTCAAAGAGCCGGCCTTTAGAACCGGATCGTTCGCGACCGATACTGTAATAAGGCGGCAGTAGCTCAGTCCATACAGACTTGGCTTGGGAACCAGTGGGTGGCTGGTTTAAGTCCAGTATGAAAGTATGGAAGTTAGGCCTCCTGGTCACTGCTGGTGCCCTTGAGCAATTGTCAAATCTCACCCTGTTTGGACACCCCAGTCAAAGATAAGGTGACATATTTAGGGATTACTGTGCAGATGACTATTTATCATATTTTGAGAAATATCCATAAGAGTACTGTCAAAGATAATATTATATACTAATATATTTAGTTAATTTAATTAATATTTTAGTATATAATATGTGTGAAATACTATATTCACATACTGTCGCTGACAAATCATAATATACAAATTCAACACCCATTATTTATTTGAGTAATGACCACATAGTAGTAGTAGTATAATGATTCATGTAAAGACGCCCCATCATCTCTTTTATTGTTAATGACCCATCTCTCTACATTAAGTGAGTAATAGAAAAGTATGACTACATTTATTTCCAGATTTTTTTTAAGCTGACCTAATGATTTGAAAAGAATAATTATCAGAAAATGAGATTTGAGAATCATGATTCATTCTGAAGTTACAATATAGTGAGCATAGTACATATATATAGTACTGTATATCTTAACTGCTTGTACCATTTATTCATTCATAAATGTATTCACTTGTTCAGAATCATACTTTATTTTTTCTTTGATCTATACCTCCATAGGTAATGTGGCTCACCAGGTCACTGTCTTCACAGTTTCTGCTATTGTTCTTGGTTGTTTCAATTTAATTTAGTTGTTTTAAAGAATTACCACTGCATTATTTGCCAGATTTTCATCACCTGCTTACAGCGGCGGTCCTGGCCACATTTGCGCCCTGGGCGAACCTGGGCGAAACCGGCGCCCCCCACGAACTGGCGCCCCGGGCGGCTGCCCTGTCCGCCCGTACCTAAAACCGCTACTGCCTGCTTATCACAGTGGTCACAGTGGAGCTGGAGCCTATGACTTTGGGCGAGAGGCAGGGTACAACCTGGAAAAGTCACCAGCTTACAGTAATGCAGGGCACATAGTGCATGTGTGTCACACCGCGGTGAGGTCAAGCTGGGTTTTTGTTATGTCTTGTCATTTCCTGTTTTATTTTGAAAGTTAACTCTCCTCTCGTTTCAGGTCACTTGCCCTTCCTCATGTGTCACCGGTCTGATTGTCTTCCCCGCCCTGATCGTTTCCACCTGTTCCCCATTACCTTGTGTATATATTGTCTGCGTCTCCCTTTGTCCCGTGCCAAAGTGTTTCGTCCTGTTCGTTCGCTGAAGCCCTCTGTGTCATAGTCCGTTTGCCATTAGAAAGAATTTGTTCTGTCACGTAAGTTGTGGTCTTCTTCCTCTGTAAGAGTGATTTTTTTGTTGATTAATCTTTTCTTAGTTTAGTGTTCTCTTCTGTTTTCGTTTGTTACAGTTTTTGTCCTCCCGCTTGTGGAGTGAGTATTAGTTAGAGATCCTTAGATATCAGTAGAGCCCCTGTTTAGGTGAGCCTTTTTCTTTGAACCCATTTTTGTTTAGATTTGGTTTTCCTCCTTCAGGAGCGTTTTGTGTTCTTTACTTAGTGTTTTATTTTCCTCCTTGTGAGATTTTTATTTCTAGAATAGTCTCGTGTTTTCCTTGTTTGTAGATATCTTGTTCCCTCCCCTTTTATGTGTTTTCCCTCTTTTGAGAGGTGTTTTTGCCAAGTCACATTAGCCAGGTTTCTTAAGTATAGACAGAGTTATATAGCCTTTTCTTTTCATCACTCTTCTAAGAAGATATTGACTACAATAAAGTGTGCTTTATCTTTATATCCTCTGCATCTGAGTCCTCATTCCCGTCCTGGTCTGACAATGTGCATGTCTTTGGGCTGTGGGAGGAAGCCAGAAAGAACCCAAGCAGATGCAAACTCTACACAAAAAGGCCCCAGCCGAGGTGCAAGCCAGCAAACTTCTTGCTGTGAGGCGACAGTGCTTATCATCGCACCACCACACGGCCCTAAAAGTTTTGTTGATCTTTAAACAGACAGAAGAAATGTAATCACTCATGTCACTCACGATTTGCTTTTTCATTTTATTTAATGTAATGGATTATATTAAAGTGATAAAAGATAGCCAACACACCATGAACATGACAACACCTAAAATTCTAACCATAATCAAGTATGGGGTTAATGCTTGGGTTAGGTTATAGTTAGGCACAGCAGAGAGGGTTAGGGGTAGATGTTAAGGATGAGGTATAAATAAGCAATTTGTCTTAGACAAGTAGCTAATTCTAACACTGTCTCTGAAATTGGTACTACTATCTTTGTGAAAGCTCTGCTGCTAATACAAGCAACAAATTAAACAATACAAAAAAAGCAAATGATTATACTGAAATGTTTGACAAATCAATACACACAAAAAATAAGACAAATACATATGTTTTCTCCAGGTTTTCAGGACATGGGTTGACCACATAAGACCATCCCTACCATTATTATGTTAACGGCTCTTACTGGTTTAGCCGTTTTCAGGATAGAATTTAAACATTCAGGAACATGTTCCATTAACAGATGAATGTGTGACCTTACATGATTCAAACATTTAAAGGAAACAGCAGTCAAGCTTTAAACTGAATCTGACTAATTTGTTGAGTGCATTCATATTGATGACTAATAACAGTCCTGTTTTTGGTGTGCAGAGAAAAAATGAATGGACAGCAGGTAGCCTGTTCATGTGAAGAGCTCCAGGTTGAGGGGACGCTAGAGTACTACACCAAACCTACAAAAAACTTCAAGATAAGGGATATAATTTCTCCTGCTGTCTGGATCATAGCTTTACATTAAACAATATTTGGTCTGGGGTGCTATAACCACAATAAAAACTTTTCCTTTGAATTATGGCAAAGGAAGAGGGAGAAGGATCAGGGGGGCAGCGTTTCTGCCACCAGCAATACCACAGGGGCTGAAGTATGGTAAGAGTTTCTCAGTAAAGTTACAGCCAGTGAAGGAGTAAATGAGAGCAGCTGTACCTGCATCATGAAAGGAGACCAGACCCTTCTCATAATCCACGAACACCCCCACCTTCTGTGGTTTCGACTTCAGAGAGAGAGGCACACCAGGACCAGCAAGAGCTTTGTACTCAGTTCCATGTCTTAACCATACAGTCCAAAAGCCATTCTTAGGGGACAATTTGATTTTTCCCTTCCTGTTGACCAATTCACTGGCCACCCCTAAATCCCATTCTGTCTTATCTTTAACCTGAACTTCAAAGTAAAATCTGCCTGAACAGAAACCCTGCTTTCCTAAGACCCCATTACACATGGAAAATCTCTTTGGATTGTCGGGAATATTCTTTTCTATCACAACAGACTTTACTTGTTTCTCATCATCAGACAGGACGAGATAGGGACTTGCAGTGTCAGGATCCAGAGTCACATCCACCGCATACTGCTGGACTCTCTTCAGCTCAGTATCAGCACACAGCTTCTTCATCTGTTTACTGAGTGTCTCCTCCAGCTGAACCACAGCTCTCCTTAAAGTTCCCTCGTATGATGAGTGAACTCTGACCTCCATCCAGTCTTTGGTGGGTGTAACAGTGTTCAGGGATGGGAAGCTTTGGAGGAACTGGAGGTGGTCTTTCATGCGTGAGAGCTGATCCACTTGAACTTTTCTCTTTATCAGTTCCGATATTTCCTCTTCCAGCTCTTTGACAAAGCCTTCAGCCTGTTTCTCTGTTGTTTTCTGCTTCTCTTTGATTGTGTCAGTGAGCTGAGCCAAACCTCTCTGAACAGACTGGATCAGAACAGTGAAGATCTCCACACTCTCTGCAGTCTCTCTGTCTGCATCTTCCTGGCTGAGCTTCACTGATTGCTTGATCTCTTGAATCTTCAGTTGTCGTTCCTGGATCATCTGTTGAATCTCATCCTCTACCTTCTCAAGTTCAGCTTTCTTTACCTTATACTCTTCTACCACAGAAGTAAAGACATGAGGCTTATGATCTGACTCAGTGCAGAACAGACACACACACGTGTGGTCAGTCTTGCAGTACAGCTCAAAAGGCCTATCATGCTTCTTACATATTCTCTCTTCAAGGTTCTCCACAGGATCTATCACCTTATGTCTTTTCAGACCTGGGATTCTGTGATGAGGCTCCAAGTGAGTCTCACAGTAGGAAGCCAGGCACACTAGGCAGGACTTCAGAGCCTTTAGTTTGGTTCCGGTGCAGATGTCACACAAAACGTCTCCTCCTGAGTTGGCATATTTTTGCACAGAGCAGCTGCTGGCTTTATTTACAGCTGATTGTCTGAACTGAGCAGCCATCTCAGATATGAATGTGTTGACCCGCAGCTCAGGCCTTCTGTCAAAGACATCTTTACACATGGGACACTGACATTGGACGTTAACGTCCCAGTGTTGTGTGATGCATTTCTTGCAGAAGTTGTGTCCACATGGTATGGTGACTGGATGAGTGAACACATCCAGACAGATAGAACAGAGAAACTGCTCTTCAGAGAGAAGACTGTATGTAGAAAACATCTCTAGAAAACAAAGAGGAGAAAGAATGTACTTTACTTTATACATTATTAGCTGTGTGTCCCAAAAACTGCCCTTAATCAGACCACTGCAAACACTGTTCCTCATCAGGCTGCATAACTGAATGGTTTAAATGAAAAATATTGCCAAAACCGTAAGACATTAACATATTTCAGCAGAAAAAATGTGCTGAATGGCAAGCAGATAAGCAATAAAACTATAATGACTATTAGTGATAATAGTGATTAGTGGCTGAGTGAGTGCACTTTTTTTTAACAGTCATGATTCCTAGACTCTTAGACTTTCTTAGACTTTGAGACAAAGTCTCAAAAAAAAGTTTCCACTCCATTTCATAAGAAAAATAAGAAGCCTAGCACAACAAAAATGCAGGTTTACCTTAATACAATGTTAATACAAAGTCAAAAATTTGACCTGAATTTATTTCAGCCCCACACAGTCTCTATAATTCATTAAAGTAAACTAAATAGATTTAAATATACTGTGTGTTAAACTGCATTTCACTCAAACTCTTTAAGTGCTACACAAGGACGTCCTTATTTGTTGCTCTCTGTTAAAACACACTAAATGTCATCCACTGTACTTACCAGTGTTGTGGACTCTGGTGTGGGTACAGCAAACTTTCTTTTACAGCAAAACAGAAGTTATGTTCTGCAGCACTGTTTCACTTTCATTTCTGGATTGAGGCGGGTAAAACTGTTGCAGCATTGCTCCGCCCAGCGCCGGTCCTGCCCCCTGTCCGCCCACATTGCCCATAGGTAAGACCGGCCCTGGCTTCGCCTCTCTCACAGTACTCATAAAATCTGTTGATCCAACACTGTTCTTCTGCCACCAAGTGTTCATGAACTTGTCAGCAGGTTTGATAGAAAGAAAGCAGTAGAGAGATATAGTACGATGCCTAAATTGGGCAACACATCCAGCCACAACCCTGCAGGCAGAACTATAAATAGAGTAGACTTCACCATTTGCAGGGCAGAATTAGGTATGCTTTCTCTGAACATTACCACTGTAAACAGAAACGTTGAGACAAATAATTGAAACACAATTAAATTCTATGTAATCAAAAATAAAAATAGCTGACCAGTTGGACTAAAAATACCAAAACACAGTAAACATTCAAGTAATCCCAAATGCAACTATGCACCAGGCCTGTATGTACAGTAACTGATAAAAAGCTGAAGGAAACACTGAATATGTGTGCTCAGTCTGTACAGGCTGTGCATAGACTTGGACATATACAGAAGACAGACTGATTCTGTTCTGATTGTGATCTATTAAGCCACTGAGACATAAATGCACTTCCTCGCTGTATGTGCAGAGTAATCTGAAATAAGAGATGAATTTCTTTACATAAATGTTATATGTCCACAAATCCTCCGTACAAAAAGGAGAGTGAACATTTAAAAAAATAAATTAAGACATCATAAAAAAAGAAGTTGGCATGCTGTGTAAAATGTTAATAGAAATAAAAAAAAATGTGATAATGTGAAAACATTGAAACTTCTTATTTAATTGAAAATACTTACAACTCAACTGTTGAAACTGAGAAACATTGTAGGTAAATGATATGACTACTTTAAATTTGATGGCAGCAACATGTTTGAAAAAAGTTGAACAGCAGCAACAAATGGTGGATATTTTTTGAAATGCTAAAACAACTGTAGACCATGAACCGTGAAGCAACTGAAATCCTACATCAAGCAAGAATTAGAAATTAAAAAAAATATTCCATTTTTAAAGATGACAGCAAGTCTCCTCAGTTTCCTAACACACAGTGTGGTTAAAAGAAGAGGTGATGAACATGACCCTGCAGGTCATGGGCAGCTTCCTCCTCTGTGTACTGACTGTGTCTCCTCCAGCTGAGCCACAGCTGTCCTCCAAGTCCTCAGTGCATATGATGAGTGAACTCTGACCTTCATCCAGTCTCTGGGGGAGAAGGCATTTTCTCAGCAGGATCAATCAGTTTATGTCTTTTTAGGCCTGGGAATGTGCAATGAGGCCCCAGGTGAGTCTCACAGTAGGACGTCTTACACACCATGCAGGACTTCAGAGCCTTTAGTTTTGTTTCAGTGCAGACGTCACACAGAACATATGATTTGTTACATTGTTGTTCTGAGGAGATGTCAGGTTTCTCTAGAGGTGACTGTCTGAACTGATCAGCTATCTCAGATAAGACACTGTTGACACGCAGCACAGGTCTTCTGATGAACATATCTTTGCACAAGGCACACTCGTATTTCCCTTTTAAGTTCCAGTTTCGGGTGATGCATTTCTTGCAGAAGTTGTGTCCACACGGTATGGTGACTGGATGAGTGAACACATCCAGACAGATGGAACATAGTAATGGCTCTTCAGAGAGGACACAGTAGTTAGAAGACATGTCTAGAAATAAAAAGAAGAAACAAAAATTGTGAAAAATCTACCTTTCAATGTCGCAACTCTGTGATATTTTATTAATACAATGACAACATGAAGGACAGCAGAATCATGCACACCAAAATGGCCATACAAATGCTTTTCCTGCTTTTATTATCAGAGTAATGTGTTGTGTAATGTGTAATGTTTATCAATATAACATAGTTATAGGGAAAGCACACGTGTAATGGCTTCAGGAGCAGTTAAGTTCAAATTACGTGTCCATTTATGTAGATTTATTTCTCTAAATGACAGAAACAAACTACACAAACACAAACTTCTGTAGACATTTGTGATACTGTGTCCACCATTATGTATGTTGGTTGCATTTCTTTATAACTGTATCAAAAATATTGGAAAACCACTGTATACAACATGGACGTTGTATCTGTGACATCAGCCACAGGTTTCTGAAGAGCCATTATGAAGCTCAGTGTGGTTGCTCTGGCTGCCAGTCCTGCCTCTGCTGTCTCCGAGGTAATCTAAAAAATGGGCAAAGATGTGGAGCGTCTGTGGATCTGAGGCAAGGCTGAATGATGCCTGGTTATTCAAACAAGCCACCTGTAATGGCACCCGCCTGTCAATCAAAGCGCCCACACTGTCAACAGGTGAGTTCTATAAAAATTCATCCTCAGCACATTTGTCATGAATGGGGAAATTATCTATATTACCATCCTTCCGTGCATTATCTGTAACCACATATGCCCATAACATGGGGGGCTTATGGAGGTTGACTTGTTTTATAGTCAGCCTCAAGTAGCTGTGCAGGGAACTGCAGTTTTTGGCACTTCGCCATTGGCTTCACTTCACAGACACGCAGGTTGCCACTTGGGCAAAACACAGAAGTCAGGCTGAAAACAGGAGAAAAGCTGGCTGGAGACAAAACAAGACAAGTAGAAGACATAGACATAAAAAAAAAACTTAAGACATATCTTTTTAGCCTGGCTTTTACTTAAGGTGCCTCGCCATTCACTGCTGAGTTTAACTCAGTTTAACTTTTAACATTTATTTTATTGCAGCAGCTTTGTTAGTTATTTTGGTTTTGATTTTTAATTTTTATGCAACTGTTCTGGTGCTTAAAAACTGTTTGGTGTTTTCTATTTCTGTCTTTATTCTGCTCTGTGAAGCACTTTGGGCTGCATCTCTGCATGAAAGGTGCTATATAAATACATTAAGTTCATTAAGTTAAGTAGAATTGACCACTGAGCATATTAACTGAAAACATACAACTTAAGTACAGTGCATGCTGCCATCATGTGGCCCACCGTGGTCACTTCAGTTACACTTACATTTTATAGACATTTATTTATGTAAAAAAAAAAAGCAAAATGGGGGAAATAACCTCTTGTAATATAATAAGTAATTTAGTTTGTTTATGATGTGGGACTGGTCTTACATTCATTGATATATGTTCTGTGAATTCATCTCTACTATGACATCTATTCTATATTTTTCTATATTACTCTCAATATCTATCTTGATAACACCTAACCCCGATCAGCTGATGAAGACCAAGCTGCTACAAACATGCAAACTCACTGGACTCTTTTGACCACTTCAGATCATTGTTGTTTTCTCTTTTAATGCAATGAAATCAAAACTTATTGTTCTATAAACTTCAAGAACATTTACTAGACTGAACTTTTTTTTTTTTTTTTAGCTATAACTGACATCGGGTAAAGGTCTTGCATTGATACAGCTCAGTTTAATCACATAAAGTGTTGATTTGTGTTCTTACCTGTGTGTATGTACGAAGATGTATTTCTTGTAAAACCAGAATTATGTTTACTTGAAACAATTCATTTCTTTCACTTTCATTCCTGCAGTGTGAAACTGAAACAATCCTTTGCTCCCAGTGCTGCTCCACCTCTCGCTGCACTAACATTAGTTATCTGTTGAGTCACTGTTTACTTAATATGACTTTTATAACATCTAGTTTAAATTGTTGTTCAGTGACGCTAATGCGCCTGTCCTGACCGCATCACTGTCGTGACAATGACGTTAAAGCACACCCTCTTGTGTTATTCTGCTTAATTTAAAAAAAAATTCGGTGGACACAAAAGTTGTTGCTCATACTGATTTTAAGTGTCAAAAGTATCCATTTAAATTCAAGCTGAATTTAACGGTCACATAGAAACATACAGTTACAGTTAGAGCACATTCAAAAGTTCAAACTTTCACGTCTGTGAACTAACTGTGCTGAAAATGCAGCAGACAGATCAATATTGTTCTGACTGTTGCTCTTACTGTACTTTTATTTTATGGTCATTTGTCAAGTAGCACATATTGTTTTGAGGTTATGTCGGACAAGCAACGTTGTTAATTCCGAATCAGAAATCAATGTAACTGCTCTGCTCTGCTTTCACTGTTCTGCCTGAACACAGCTAAGCAGACAGATAAACTGGTGGACAGATGACTAGTGTATTGTCTTCTTTATTTAGACGTTTACCCTCAAAGACCACAGAGTGAAACTGCAAGAAAAATAACAAAATACAGTTTTTAGGTAATTTCCCTAGTAAAGTATCAGATAAATTCACAAAGTTTACTTGCTTATTCATTGCATAAGGTTAAATAAAAATGAAAAAAAAACCACATGCTACCTCCTACGTAGCTAATTACATCAGTAATGTGAACCAACTGTGTTAAATTCAAACATGTTTAAACCGCAAACAGCACCAATACTGCTCAAATATATGTCAAACACTGTAAATACTCACAGACAATGCCTTCTGAAAACAACAAAGATGGAAGAACTTCAAGAAATTCAACTATATTTATTATACATATTTAAATCATTGGGCATTTACAGTACCTTTGGTTGTCTGGCAGCCCATTTCCCCCTCAGCCCATCATCCAATCCAATCCGGCAGTCAGTGGGCATGTACAGTACCTTTGGCTGTCTGGCAGCCCCTTTCATTGAGGCCCTGTCGATCCAGCAGTCATTGGGCCAACAGTACCTTTGGTTGTACAGCAGCCTGTCCCTGCAGCACATCCTTCTCTCACGCCATTGGTGTTATTGTGGTGAGCATAGCTGCTTTCCGAGCAGTTGACCTGGGTTCGATTCCCGGCCAATGCATGATGATGCAAAAAATCTGTCTTTGGGATGTTGTGCACAAGGTTCTCACTGTGGTGAGTTGTGTGTGTCATTCATCGGAGTGAAAGCCTGCGCCAGTCCACAGAACCTTACACTACAAAGCCCTTTTTTGTTCTACGGTTTTCACTTTTAAGCTCAGCAGCCATGCATTGTACGCTTGGACATTTTCCAAGGTCACCCAGGGACATTAGCAGAATGCAACCGAGGCAGAGGTGAGATCACAAGGACAGAGTGCTAAAATCGAACCCGGGCCGCGGCGGTGAGAGTGCCGAATCCTAGCCACTAGACCATCAGGGAACTATTGACAAAAAAGTGAATAAAAAGTCTGGTCTGAAGTCTGGTTTCGTAGGCTAAATGACATTATTATGAGTAGCTCTTCTCTGTCACAGCCAAATTTAATGTGGTTTGATGACGAAATTCGGCGTTCCTGCTGAAAATGATGAATGCCGTCGTGTTCATTGGGTCAAAGTATGAACGACACTGGAGATTTCTTGACTTTGTACAAATTGACAAACCTAAAATTGAGAATTAAGTTCCTGCAGAACTCAATAACCTTTATCTAATACTAAACACAGCATAAATGTAGGTATTTTTCAATCAAATATTGTTCCTCACAGTGCTCAAATCACATTTCTTGACAGTCAGTCGATCCCTAGGCTGCAGCGGTAAGAGCGAAATCATCTTTTCTCACAGAGAACACACACAATACTAAACACAGAATAAATGTGGGTATTTTCGAATCAAATATTGTTCCTCACAGTGCTCAAATCACATTCCTTGACAGTCAGTCGATCCCTAGGCCGCGGCGGTAAGAGCGAAATCTTCTTTTCTCACGGCATTGGTGGTATAGTGGTGAGCATAGCTGCTTGCCAAGCAGTTGACCGGGGTTCATACCCACCCAATGCATCATGTCATGCAACAGTCGGTTGTTGTACTTGTGAAAAAAATGTTCTTTGGGATGTTGTGCACAGGGTTGTCACTGTGGTGTGTTGTTCCTAGGTGTGGAACTCTGGGCCAGTCCACAGAACGTTACACCACAAAGCCCTTGTCCGTTCTACAGTTTTCACTTTGATTTTCAGCAGCCATGCATTGTACGCTTGGGCTTTTTTCAAGGTCACCCAGGGAGATCGGCAGAATGCAACCGAGGCAGAGGTAAGCTCACAAGGACAACACAATGCTAAAATATCTTTCCTTGACCAGGAATCGAACGCGGGCCGCGGCGGTGAGAGTGTCGAATCCTAGCCACTAGACTATCAGGGACCTATTTGATGGCAAAAAAGTGAATAAAAAAAAATAATAATAACACCGCCCTCTCCGAAGTCTGGTTTCGTAGGCTAAATGACATTATTATAAGTAGCTGTTCTCTGTCACAGCCAAATTTAATGTGGTTTGATGACGAAATTCATCGTTCCTGCTAAAAATGATGAATGGCGTCGTGTTCATTTTGTCAAAGTATGAACGACACTGGTGATTCCTTGACTTTGTACAAATTGACAAACCTAAAATTCTGACTTAAGTTCCTGCAGAACTCAATAACCTTTATCTAATTCTAAACACAGAATAAATGTAGGTATTTTCCAATCAAATTTTGTTCCTCACAGTGCTCAAATCACATTCCTTGACAGTCAGTCAATCCCTAGGCCGCGGCGGCAAGAGCGAAATCGGGTTCGATTCCCGGCCAATGCATGATGACATGCAACAGCTGGTTGTTGTGCTTGTGAAAAAACCTGTCTTTTGGATGTTGTGCACAAGGTTGTCACTGTGGTGTGTTGTTCCTAGGTGTGGAACTCTGGGCCAGTCCACAGAACGTTAGACCACAAAGCCCTTGTTTTTGCTACAGTTTTCACTTTGATGCTCAGCAGCCATGCATTGTACGCTTGGACATTTTTCAAGGTCACCCAGGGACATTCGCAGAGTGCAACCGAGGCAGAGGTAAGCTCACAAGGACAACACAGTGCTAAAATATCTTTCCCTGACCGGGAATCGAACCCGGGCCGCGGCAGTGAGAGCGCCGAATCCTAGCCACTAGACCAGGGGTCGGCAATTAGCGGCCCGCGGGCCAGAACTGGCCCGCCATCAATTATATCTGGCCCGCTAGATGACGTTGATTTATTTTAATATATACATATATATTTTTAAATATATCTTTTAAACCTCATGTTTCCCTTCAAAATACAACAATTCCACAGATTTCACAACATTTATTGAAAAGTAGCTGATAAGTAACGTGACAAAACAGCAGCCAGAACATCCTCGCAGCCTCTTTACTTGACGCACAGGTCGGAACGCTAATTGGCACGTGCGTGCGCTGTAACCTGTGGAAAATAAAAGTGTCCTGTGTCCCTCTTGCAACGGACAACGTGAACAAATATGTTTTATTAAATGAAAAAAACAAAACCAAACAAGGTCGGCAGATCTGCGCTGCCATATGTATACATTAATTACGGCAGGTTGCTAGGGCAGGTTGACTGTTTCATGACAGACGCAGTGGGCGTTTAAGGCCGTAAAACCCCTAACCACACACTTTTATACACCTTGTTACACGCATTTTGTACAGTGCTCCCTTAATAAATCAGGACGTATAACATACGTGCGGTTCTCACTCAGCCAATCAGGACGCAGCATGGTCATGGATAGCAAAAAAGTAAAAAAATAATAATAACACCGCCCTCTCCGAAGTCTGGTTTCGTAGGCTAAACGACATTATTATAAGTAGCTCTTCTCTGTCACAGCCAAATTTAAAGTGGTTTGATGACAAAATTCATCATTCCTGCTGAAAATGATGAATGGCGTCGTGTTCATTTTGTCAAAGTATTAACGACACTGGAGATTCCTTGACTTTGTACAAATTGACAAACCTAAAATTGAGACTTAAGTTCCTGCAGAACTCAATAACCTTTATCTAACACTAAACACAAAATAAATGTAGGTATTTTCCAATCAAATTTTGTTCCTCACAGTGCTCAAATCACATTTCTTGACAGTCAGTCGATCCCTAAACCGCGGCGGTAAGAGCGAAATTATGTTTTCTCACAGCATTGGGGGTATAGTGTGAGCATAGCTGCTTGCCAAGCAGTTGATCTGGGTTCGATTCTCGGCCAATGCATGATGTCATGCAACAGCTGGTTGTTGTACTTGTGAAAAAATCTGTCTTTGGAATGTTGTGCACAAGGTTTTTCCTAGGTGTAAAACTCTGGGCCAGTCCACAGAACCTTACACCACAAAGCCCTTGTCCGTTCTGCGGTTTTCACTTTGATGTTCAGCAGCCATGCATTGTACGCTTGGACTTTTTTCAAGGTCACCCAGGGAGATCGGCAGAATGCAACCGAGGCAGAGGTAAGATCACAAGGACAACACAGTGCTAAAATCTCTTTCCCTGACCGGGAATCGAACCCGCGCCGCGGCGGTGAGAGCGCCGAATCCTAGCCACTAGACCATCAGGGACCTATTGGGCGGCAAAAAAGTGAATAAAAATAAATAAATAACACCGCCCTCTCCGAAGTCTGGTTTCGTAGGCTAAATGACATTATTATAAGTAGCTCTTCTCTGTCACAGCCAAATTTAATGTGGTTTGATGACAAAATTCATCGTTCCTGCTGAAAATGATGAATGGCGTTGTGTTCATTTTGTCAAAGTATGAACGACACTGGAGATTTCTTGACTTTGTACAAATTGACAAACCGTAAATTGAGACTTAAGTTCCTGCAGAACTCAATAACTTTTATCTAATAAATGTAGATATTTTCCAATCAAATATTGTTCCTCACAGTGCTCAAATCACATTTCTTGACAGTCAGTCGATCCCTAAACCGCGGCGGAAAGAGCGAAATTATGTTTTCTCACGGCATTGGGGGTATAGTGTGAGCATAGCTGCTTGCCAAGCAGTTGATCTGGGTTTGATTCTCGGCCAATGCATGATGTCATGCAACAGCTGGTTGTTGTACTTGTGAAAAAATCTGTCTTTGGGATGTTGTGCACAAGGTTGTCACTGTGTTGTGTTCTTCATAGGTGTGAAATTCTGGGCCATTCCACAGAACTTTACACCACAATATCCTTGTCCGTTCTACGGATTTCACTTTGATGCTCAGCAGCCGTGCATTGTACGCTGAAGAGCTGAGAGCGCCGAATCCTAGCCACCAGACCATCAGGGGCCTATTGGGCGGCAAAAAAGTGAATAAAAAAATAATATTACCACCGCCCTCTCCGAAGTCTGGTTTCGTAGGCTAGATGACATTATTATAAGTAGCTCTGCTCTGTCACAGCCAAATTTGATGTGGTTTGATGACGAAATTCATCGTTTCTGCTGAAAATGATGAATGGCATCGTGTTTATTTTGTCAAAGTATGAACGACTCTGGAGATTCCTTGACTTTGTACAAATTGAGACTTAAGTTCCTGCAGAACTCAATAACCTTTATCTAACACTAAACACAGAATAAATGTAGGTGTTTTCCAATCAAATTTTGTTCCTCACAGTGCTCAAATCACATTTCTTGACAGTCAGTTGATACCTAGGCCGCGGCGGTAAAAGCGAAATCATCTTTTCTCAAGGCGTTGCTGGTATAGTGGTGAGCATAGCTGCTTGCCAAGCAGTTGACCCGGGTTCGATTCCCGGCCAATGCATGATGTCATGCAACAGCTGGTTGTTGTACTTGTGAAAAAATAGATGACATTATTATAAGTAGCTCTGCTCTGTCACAGCCAAATTTAATGTGGTTTGATGACGAAATTCATCGTTCCTGCTGAAAATGATGAATGGCGTCGTGTTCATTTTGTCAAAGTATGAAGGACACTGGAGATTCCTTGACTTTGTACAAATTGAGACTCAATAACCTTTATCTAACACTAAACACAGAATAAATGTAGGTATTTTCCAATGAAATTTTGTCCCTTAAAGTGCTCAAATCACATTTCTTGACAGTCAGTCGATCCCTAAGCCGCGGCGGTAAGAGCGAAATTATCTTTTCTCACGGCATTGGGGGTATAGTAGTGAGCATAGCTGCTTGCCAAGCAGTTGATCTGGGTTCGATTCTCGGCCAATGCATGATGTCATGCAACAGCTGGTTGTTGTACTTGTGAAAAAATCTGTCTTTGGAATGATGTGCACAAGGTTCTCACTGTGGTGTGTTTTTCCTAGGTGTGAAACTCTGGGCCAGTCCACAGAACCTTACACCACAAAGGCCTTGTCCGTTCTACGGTTTTCACTTTGATGTTCAGCAGCCATGCATTGCACGCTTGGACTTTTTTCAAGGTCACTCAGGGTTATCGCAGAGTGCAACCGAGGCAGCGGTAAGCTCACAAGGACAACACAGTGCTAAAATATCTTTCCCTGACCGGGAATCGAACCCGGGCTGCGGCGGTGAGAGCGCCGAATCCTAGCCACCAGACCATCAGGGACCTATTGGGCGGCAAAAAAGTGAATAAAAAAATAATATTAACACCGCCCTCTCCGAAGTCTGGTTTCGTAGGCTAAATGACATTATTATAAGTAGCTCTTCTCTGTCACAGCCAAATTTAATGTGGTTTGATGACGAAATTCATCGTTCCTGCTGAAAATGATGAATGGCATCGTGTTTATTTTGTCAAAGTATGAACGACTCTGGAGATTCCTTGACTTTGTACAAATTGAGACTTAAGTTCCTGCAGAACTCAATAACCTTTATCTAACACTAAACACAGAATAAATGTAGGTGTTTTCCAATCAAATTTTGTTCCTCACAGTGCTCAAATCACATTTCTTGACAGTCAGTTGATACCTAGGCCGCGGCGGTAAAAGCGAAATCATCTTTTCTCAAGGCATTGGTGGTATAGTGGTGAGCATAGCTGCTTGCCAAGCAGTTGACCCGGGTTCGATTCCCGGCCAATGCATGATGTCATGCAACAGCTGGTTGTTGTACTTGTGAAAAAATCTGTCTTTGGAATGATGTGCACAAGGTTCTCACTGTGGTGTGTTTTTCCTAGGTGTGAAACTCTGGGCCAGTCCACAGAACCTTACACCACAAAGCCCTTGTCCGTTCTGCGGTTTTCACTTTGATGTTCAGCAGCCATGCATTGTACGCTTGGACTTTTTCAAGGTCACCCAGGGAGCTCGGCAGAATGCAACCGAGGCAGAGGTAAGATCACAAGGACAACACAGTGCTAAAATCTTTTTCTCTGACCGGGAATCGAACCGGGGCTGCGGCAGTGAGAGCGCCGAATCCTAGCCACTAGACCATCAGGGACCTATTGGACGGCAAAAAAGTGAATAAAAAAAAAATAATAACACCGCCCTCTCCGAAGTCTGGTTTCGTAGGCTAAATGACATTATTATAAGTAGCTCTTCTCTGTCACAGCCAAATTTAATGTGGTTTGATGACGAAATTCATCGTTCCTGCTGAAAATGATGAATGGCGTCGTGTTCATTTTGTCAAAGTATGAAGGACACTGGAGATTCCTTGACTTTGTACAAATTGAGACTCAATAACCTTTATCTAACACTAAACACAGAATAAATGTAGGTATTTTCCAATGAAATTTTGTCCCTTACAGTGCTCAAATCACATTTCTTGACAGTCAGTCGATCCCTAAGCCGCGGCGGTAAGAGCGAAATTATCTTTTCTCACGGCATTGGGGGTATAGTGGTGAGCATAGCTCCTTGCCAAGCAGTTGACCCGGGTTCGATTCCCGGCCAATGCATGATGTCATGCAACAGCTGGTTGTTGTACTTGTGAAAAAATCTGTCTTTGGAATGTTGTGCACAAGGTTTTCACTGTGGTGTGTTTTTCCTAGGTGTGAAACTCTGGGCCAGTCCACAGAACCTTACACCACAAAGCCCTTGTCCGTTCTGCGGTTTTCACTTTGATGTTCAGCAGCCATGCATTGTACGCTTGGACTTTTTCAAGGTCACCCAGGGAGCTCGGCAGAATGCAACCGAGGCAGAGGTAAGATCACAAGGACAACACAGTGCTAAAATCTCTTTCCCTGACCGGGAATCGAACCCGGGCCGCGGCGGTGAGAGCGCCGAATCCTAGCCACTAGACCATCAGGGACCTATTGGACGGCAAAAAAGTGAATAAAAAAAAAATAATAACACCGCCCTCTCCGAAGTCTGGTTTCGTAGGCTAAATGACATTATTATAAGTAGCTCTTCTCTGTCACAGCCAAATTTAATGTGGTTTGCTGACGAAATTCATCGTTCCTGCTGAAAATGATGAATGGCATCGTGTTCATTTTGTCAAAGTATGAACGACTCTGGAGATTCCTTGACTTTGTACAAATTGAGACTTAAGTTCCTGCAGAAATCAATAACCTTTATCTAACACTAAACACAGAATAAATGTAGGTGTTTTCCAATCAAATTTTGTTCCTCACAGTGCTCAAATCACATTTCTTGACAGTCAGTTGATACCTAGGCCGCGGCGGTAAAAGCGAAATCATCTTTTCTCAAGGCATTGGTGGTATAGTGGTGAGCATAGCTGCTTGCCAAGCAGTTGACCCGGGTTCGATTCCCGGCCAATGCATGATGTCATGCAACAGCTGGTTGTTGTACTTGTGAAAAAACCTGTCTTTGGGATGTTGTGCACAAGGTTGTCACTGTGATGTGTTCTTCATAGGTGTGAAATTCTGGGCCATTCCACAGAACTTTACACCACAATATCCTTGTTTGTTCTACGGATTTCACTTTGATGCTCAGCAGCCGTGCATTGTACGCTTGGACTTTTTTCAAGGTCACCCAGGGAGATCGGCAGAATGCAACCGAGGCAGAGGTAAGCTCACAAGGACAACACAGTGCTAAAATCTCTTTCCCTGACCGGGAATCGAACGCGGGCCGCGGCGGTGAGAGCGCCGAATCCTAGCCACCAGACCATCAGGGGCCTATTGGGCGGCAAAAAAGTGAATAAAAAAATAATATTAACACCGCCCTCTCCGAAGTCTGGTTTCGTAGGCTAAATGACATTATTATAAGTAGCTCTGCTCTGTCACAGCCAAATTTAATGTGGTTTGATGACGAAATTCATCGTTCCTGCTGAAAATGATGAATGGCATCGTGTTTATTTTGTCAAAGTATGAACGACTCTGGAGATTCCTTGACTTTGTACAAATTGAGACTTAAGTTCCTGCAGAACTCAATAACCTTTATCTAACACTAAACACAGAATAAATGTAGGTGTTTTCCAATCAAATTTTGTTCCTCACAGTGCTCAAATCACATTTCTTGACAGTCAGTTGATACCTAGGCCGCGGCGGTAAAAGCGAAATCATCTTTTCTCAAGGCATTGGTGGTATAGTGGTGAGCATAGCTGCTTGCCAAGCAGTTGACCCGGGTTCGATTCCCGGCCAATGCATGATGTCATGCAACAGCTGGTTGTTGTACTTGTGAAAAAACCTGTCTTTGCAATGTTGTGCACAAGGTTTTCACTGTGGTGTGTTTTTCCTAGGTGTGAAACTCTGGGGCAGTCCACAGAACCTTACACCACAAAGCCCTTGTCCGTTCTGCGGTTTTCACTTAGATGTTCAGCAGCCATGCATTGTACGCTTGGACTTTTTCAAGGTCACCCAAGGAGCTCGGCAGAATGCAACCGAGGCAGAGGTAAGATCACAAGGACAACACAGTGCTAAAATCTCTTTCCCTGACCGGGAATCGAACCCGGGCCGCAGCGGTGAGAGCGCCGAATCCTAGCCACTAGACCATCAGGGACCTATTGGATGGCAAAAAAGTGAATGAAAAAGAAAAATAACACCGCCCTCTCCGAAGTCTGGTTTTGTAGGCTAAATGACATTATTATAAGTAGCTCTTCTCTGTCACAGCCAAATTTAATGTGGTTTGATGATGAAATTTATCGTTCCTGCTGAAAATGATGAATGGCATCATGTTCATTTTGTCAAAGTATAAACGACACTGGAGATTCCTTGACTTTGTACAAACTGACAAACCTAAAATTCTGACTTAAGTTCCTGCAGAACTCAATAACCTTTGTTGTGGAGAAATCGCTGAAGTCAAAGGTCAATGGTGAGGTCAGGAAGGAAGAAAGTGTTCAGGAGCCTCTGATGTCTTATGCTGTATTATTTATTGACGCTTGATCAAGGAGAACTAGAGACACTCTCAAAGTACATCTGAAGTGCTTGAGTCGGTCTCGCATTCTGACGAACTTGTGATGGTGCATATACTTTAAACCCAAAGATCACACCCCAAATACTATACGCCCCAGAATTAGTAAAAGAGAATGTCTTTACTCTTGGAGGTGTTATTGTCAACACATCCTAGTCTGGAGACACAGATGTCCGCTTACGCAGATTGGAACGGCAACAACAAGCTATCTATTATGACTAGGAAGGCAGCAACAGGTCTCTTCGACCCTGGCCACCACAGTGAGATATGGTGGCACCTAGTCATAAGACAAACAGTTAATACTGGCGTGGATCACACGGCTCACACGTGGCCTCGTGTAACCTAAAAAGAGAAAATTCCATAACAATCCCCTCTTATTGATCATAAGATCAATACTAACTACCAAATAATAATATCTACCAAATTTAGAGACCATCAGGGAGTACAGTCAGAATGAGATTGACACAAACAATATAAAACATTCATAATCACACAGAATTATTCAAAAGGCCATCCATAAAAATCATTCTTTCAAACAAAGCAGTCGGTTTAGATTAATTCATACAATCAGTGAAAAACCTTAAGAACCCCTCTTATGTACCCCATCATCCCATTCCCATGATGTGTGAGTTCCACTTTCAGGTCAACAAGGGCCTTTAAGCTAGCGAAGATCCCCTACAACACACAGGTGTTAAAGAAGGTCATCAGGGAGGTCACAGATCATGTGCAAATATGCCACTGGGAGAGGAGAAAGATCAAATTTATTATTTCACCTAGTAGATAAAACCCTAGCAATTAGAAGGGGTTCCATAAAACAATTGATTTAACATTTCTAGAGCAAATTTCTTCTCTCTTTGAAATCAATCACAACAATCATCGTTGAAATCAAGACATTGCAAAATCTTCGACCCATGTACATTATGTACAGTAGAGGGTCACCACCATGGAGAGGTTACTAGCACATACGATGCATGGTGGCATGGAATCCATCTTCGTAGAATTTTCTATGAACAGTCGATATCCATCAGTTGCATATCATCATAACAAAATTTTTACCTTGAACTTTTAAGCATGTATTAAATTACTGTGAAAACCATCATTGAAAATAGATTTTAAAAGTGATTCATAATATGGCAATTTCTAAATGATTAAAAATAACATCTCCTAGAATACTAAACAACCAGTAAAACCAGAATCATTACCTAAAGTTAACCTAAAATGAAACACAGAGGTAACAGAAGAAATAGACACCCTCCATTTACAGACCATAAGTCTCCTCTTCATCATTTTCACCAAGAGAAAGATCATCAAGGTCAAAGCTTCGAATCCTTTCCCCAAAACCTTCAAAATGATAATACCTCTTACCCACTGGATTAGCAACCTCTGGACGTATACACACCTGGGGTGCTTGGACCACTGACCTTGTTGTCTTCTTCACGATTACTTTAATCAATGAGATCATACAAGTGCAGAGGAAAAGAATAAAGAGTCCACCGACAAATAGAGTAGTCAAAAATTTAACTAACCCTGATCCCCATGACCCCAAGGTACCAGAAAAATCCCCAAAGTTAAACCCATGTTTATCATGTAACTCTTTGATACCCTGAGCTGTGTCATGCGCCATATCCATGACCTCAGCAGTTGCGTCGGAGATGTAGGAGCAACATTCAGTACCTATAACTTTACAAGTTCCTCCCTGTGCTGCCAACAAGAGATCAAGCGCCATACGATTCTGTAAAGCTACAGTTTTAACTTCCTGCAGCTCCCTATGTTCAGCTAACATAGCTCTGCTGGAGGCATTGAGATGATTCTCCAGGACTTTAGACAGAGATTCAAGTTCCTGTTGAGTTATATACATACCGTACCCAGTAGCGGTTTTAGGTACGGGCGGACAGGGCAGCCGCCCGGGGCGCCAGTTCGTGGGGGGCGCCCCGAGCGCCCGAAAATGAAAAAAAAACCTCGCAAATTTTCGATACCGCTCATTAAGTCAGCGGAGTGGGCGCCCCCGTGGGCGGGGAGTTTACGACGAGGTAGAGGGTGCGCCGGACAGACTGATCAGGGCGCACGGCGCGTCCAGGGGCGCACGAGAAAATCTCCGTCCCGGGGGGGGGGGGGGGGGGGGGGGGGGGGGGGGATTCGCCCAGGTTCGCCCAGGGCGCAAATGTGGCCAGGACCGCCGCTGACCGTACCAAGGCAAGAGGAAGCTGGCTATCTTTTGAGATGTTGAGATTTCTCTTTTATATTTATGTAGAGGCGGGTATAATGAAGCTATCTCAGCGGATTTTACTTCTCTGATCAAGGGAATTAGGTATGCCAAATAGCAGACGCCATGAAACAACTCATAGGGCATGCAGCGATAAGCTTTATCTCCACAGACTAGATACACTCTCTCAGGTAACGACGACTGTCTCAGAGTGACATTTACTACTGTTTTACAGCTGCTTTGTCCTAAATTATCAGGTCCGTCTCCTACTCCCTGAAAACACAAGGAAACATTTTGCAGTTCATGGGTGAACACCGGAGGCACATAAGTTGAGCAATCACGTTGTGGAGTTCGCTTCGTCTGTTGTGGCACTGAGCAGTTACGTTTCTGTATCTGAACTGACTCCATGGACCTAACACCGGACCACGGCTGCACAGAAACTAGGGCCTCTACCATTAAAGATGCAATATATGGTTGGGGAACACACACCTGATCTTCAAGAGGTTTTGAACAGTTTGTTTGGGCTAAAACTATTTGAACTCTATATTCAAAACCTAATTTCACATACATCTGTATATGAATAATGCGAAAAAGTGTAGTATAATTGAAACCGCTCGGTAGGTACTATTCATTAACTGTTTTAGCAACGTATAAGGCAATTTCAGCATTACCTGAATACTTTGCAGAATCTATAGGGTAGGCAGGAGTATAGCACTCATCTGCTTCATCTTCAAATCTCATGGCCAAATTATTCCAGTTGAACATCTCATAATCCGTTCTAGTGAATGGAATTGGATGAGACATTGGTGAGTGTATGGACGAAGGCATATTTTGACACAGCCAACAGTTACTGAGATTACGATCGCGAGCATAATCAACCATTAGACTGAGGGCCGAATTTGTTTTTTGCACTAGAGTTTGAGAAACTTCACCTGTACCTCCATCACGCCTTGTTGATTTAGGTTTGGCTGCCTCAAGTGTATTTATGGAAGAAAAATGACCAGCATAAAGAAATCTAAAACTATCACCTTCATCTGTTTTTTTCTCATCCGAGGTTTTACAGCTGTGCGCCTCCCCTGGGAAATCTTGATAATTAACATTCCACAATTTACAATCTGGGTCATTCTTCAATTGCAGTTTGGTGAAACACCACAGCTCCAAAGGTTCAATCATAGATACTGTAGGTGTGAATGTTACCTTCATTAACCTGGATGCACTCAACTCCGTCTTAATCAGAGCTTTATCATGCGTTTTCCACGACCATTTACCTTGGGAGAAAATCAAAGGTTGAGCAACATAGCAATCATTCTCATCACATCTTGTTATGGAATTTTCTCTTTTTAGGTTACACGAGGCCACGTGTGAGCCTTGTGATCCACGACAGTATTAACTGTTTGTCTTATGACTAGGTGCCACCATATCTCACTGTGGTGGCCAGGGTCGAAGAGACCTGTTGCTGCCTTCCTAGTCATAATAGATAGCTTGTTGTTGCCGTTCCAATCTGCGTAAGCGGACATCTGTGTCTCCAGACTAGGATGTGTTGACAATAACACCTCCAAGAGTAAAGACATTCTCTTTTACTAATTCTGGGGCGTATAGTATTTGGGGTGTGATCTTTGGGTTTAAAGTTTATGCACCATCACAAGTTCGTCAGAATGCGAGACCGACTCAAACACTTCAGATGTACTTTGAGAGTGTCTCTAGTTCTCCTTGGCCAAGCGTCAATAAATAATACAGCATAAGACATCAGAGGCTCCTGAACACTTTCTTCCCTCCTGACCTCACCATTGACCTTTGACTTCAGCAATTTCTCCACAACACATCGGTCAATTGGACATTCAAACACAATAGGCTTAACAGTTCGTTTAGTTCGTAAAAGAGCAGGAAATACAAATTTATCAGTCTTTTCAAGCACTTTTCCTTTAAGTTCTCTTATAGCAACATCATCAACTTGTGTTTTTGCTATGTCAAGACTCACGTTGCTGCAGCTTCGACAGGAACCTGTCACACTGCTCTCACGATCAGAGTTGAGCTCAGTGTTCGTCTTTTCAAGAACACTCAGCAAAGAACGCCCCTCTTTTTGGGGTGAGGGGTCAATGACACCGACTGTGCCCTGAGCAGGAAAGCCTCCCTGCTCTTTGCTTTGCGGAGTCGCAGTCGGAGAGCCGTCCCGCTCTCCACGATCCAGAAAGCCCCGATCAGCTCCTTGTCCAAACCTGGACAGTAGGAAGAAGACGAAAAGTAACCTCCCGGTTACTCGCCAGGGTTCAGCAGTCTTTCGCCAGCGGCTGGTGGTGCCAACCTGCATCTTGTGGCGTGAACCCATTCTGCTCTGCCTTCGACTTTTAGGGCCGTCCTAGTTGTCAGCAACACCTGGTAGACACCTGGGTTTCCACCTGGGAGACAAAGACACTTTTTCCAGACATTTGATTAATACAAAATCTCCTTCCTTAAAAGGATGAATTGGCTCCTCAGAAGGCTTTGGGAGCCTGTCAGCCACCTGAAAATGATATTTTCTCAAAATTTCAGTTAGTCTTTTTACATATTCAGTCATAAACTCATCTGTCCAAAGCAGAGAAGTTTTGTGTGGTGTCAAAGGGGGACTTATCCCTGTGGACATTGGTCTCCCCATTAACACCTCATGAGGACTTAGTCCTGTTGTTGCGCTCGGTGCGCTTCGGATGGAATACAACACAATAGGCAGTGCATCAGGCCATTTTAGGCCTGTTGTCAGCACTGTTTTGGTCAACCGATCTTTGATAGTTGCGTTCATTCTCTCAACTTGACCAGAACTTTGTGGATGATATGGAACATGTAACTGCCACTTGAACCCTAAGATATCTGACAGACCCTGCGTTATTCTTGATACAAAAGCTGGACCTCTGTCACTATCTATTCCCTGTGGCACTCCAAACCTAGGGATCACCTCTTTTAGCAGACACTTAACAACTGTTCGAGCGTCTTCTTTCCTTGTCGCGAAAGCCTCAACCCATTTTGAGAATCGATCTGTCACCACTAACAAATATTTGTAGCCTCGACAACTTGGCATATGTACAAAGTCTATTTGCAAATTTACAAAGGGACCTGTTGGAGGTTCCAGATGGTCATGCTTCACTGTGCTATTCTTCTTTCTGGTCTGTTGACACGTCATACAACTGTCTACAAGTGTTTGTGAGACTTGTGTAATGCCTGGTGCAAACCATTGTGAACGAATAACATCATTTATCACCCCTCTTCCTACATGTGTTGGTCCATGTGCCACACGTGCCAAGACATGTAGGAGAGCTCTTGGGCAAACTGGTCGCCCATCCGGGTGGAGCCACAAGCCAGACTCCGAATCAACTGCACAACCTTTACGCAACCAAAGACTTCTCTCCCTGTCATCAGCGTGATTTTGCATTTTCACGACATCATTAGCGGAAGGTACTGGAATTGGATTGACGGGTTGTGTGGAGGTATATTGATGGACCATGGAGGAGGAGGAAAGTGCGGCTTGTTTGGCTGCAGTATCAGCCATTGCATTTCCTCGTGAAACAGGATCATTTCCTTTAGTGTGGGCTGCACATTTTACAATCGCAAGCTGTGACGGGCGCAAAATAGCCTCTAATAGATCATTTACCAACGCGTGATGCTGTAATGGCTTACCAGAGGATGAGACAAAACCTCTCATTTTCCATAACTGTCCGAAGTCATGCGCAGCGCCGAATGCGTATCGCGAGTCAGTGTAGATAGTAGCAACTTTACCAGAAGCAAGTATGCAGGCTCTACTAAGAGCATACAGCTCAGCTGCTTGGGCTGAAGTTCCATGAGGCAAAGATCCTGCTTCAACGACTTCAGAATCATTTACTACTGCATAACCAGCCAAATGTACGTTGTCAGATGGTCTGCTGGCCGAACCATCAGTATAAAGAACCATATCAGAATTTGGTATCGGTGTTTGCAGCAGATCTGGTCTCGGAGATGTGCACATTTCAATAAGGGCGATACAGTCATGCTCATCATCTGTATCAATCAATGGTAGCAGAGTAGCTGGATTTATTGGAGGTGAGCGCTTTAAAGTTATGTGGGGACTTGATAGAATTATTGCCTCGTAACCTGAGCGACGTGCTGCCGTCATGTGTTGTGTTGCAGATGTGTTCAAAATGTGTAATACTGCATGTGGAACGTGCACGACACAGTCATGAGCCAGTACAATGGGAGAAGATTTGTCGATCAAAATGGCAACAGCGGCCACTGCTCTTAGACAACCTGGCATACCGAGAACTACAGGGGTCAGTCGAGAGGAGTAGTACGCAACGGGACGATAATGAGAACCATGTTTCTGTACCAGAATGCCAGTGGCGAAGCCATCTCTCTCATGCACATGTAGATGGAACGGCTGATGATAATCAGGCAAACCCAACGCTGGAGCCATTGTGAGAGCATTTTTCAGATCTTGAAAGGCTTTGTGCATTTCCTCAGTCCACTGTACCACGAGTGGAGCTGATTGCAGTGTGGCGGCTCGCAAAACAGAGTCCATAGTTGCATATTCAAAAATCCAGTGTCTGCAGTAATTAGCCATCCCCAGAAAAGAGAGCATCTGTTTCTTGGTTGTGGGGGGAGGCATGTTTACTAGCAGTTTCACCCTCTCCGGTGACAAAAGGCGTTGTCCATCCTTCAGAACATGACCCAAATATGTCACCTCCGGTCGACAGAATTGCAACTTTGCCAGCGACGCTCTGTGACCACACTCGGCCAGTCTCTGTAGCAGCAAGATAGAGTCTGTGTGGCAAGCTTCTTTTGATGAAGAAGCTATTAGGAGGTCATCAGCGTACTGCAAGAGAGTGGAGCCACCTGGCAGGTGGAGCCCATCTAGATCTCTTTTTACCGCCGCTGCATACACCGTGGGACTCTCGACAAAACCCTGCGGCAACCGTCGCCAAGTGTATTGCTTACCTTTGAATGTGAATGCAAACAGATACTGGCTATCTGGATGCAACGGTATCGAGAAAAATGCAGAACTCAGATCAACGACTGTGTAGTGCGTGGAGTTAGGTGGTAAAGAAGCTAAAATCGAATTGGTGTCAGGCACAATTGGAGCTGCAGGTACCACTATATTATTAATAGCTTGCAGGTCCTGCACGAACCGCCATTCATCAGGGCGATTTGCTTTAGGGATTGGTAAAATGGGAGTGTTACATGGGCTAGTGGTTTGAACTAGCACATCTTGATCCAATAGAGACTGAATGACACTTTCAATTCCTACTACAGCTCTGTGAGGCAAATTGTATTGTCTAATCATAGGTAGCTTAGCATTAGGCTTAAGTGTAACTTTATGTGGCGGAGCCGAATTTACAAAACCCACATGATTTTTATGTTTAGCCCACAAAATAGGTGGAACCTCAGACAATTCAGAAGGAGGTCCATACTGTGCGGGAAGAGGCGGCTGATGAGTAACAAATGTAGACATCGGTAATTGCATATGTTCATCTAAAGACAACATATACAGTTCCTCCCCTAAATATGTTACTGTTTGGTGTTGAGAAGCTGGTACAGTTTCTCTCAATGCCTGGCACTGAGCCACCATGTGTCCAAGGTGTTTCAGCTCACAGCCAGGTGTGACGGCCACCACGATATGTGGATACGAATTTTCAACATTAAACAGCCTCTGCTGTTCACTAGATAGTTGGACTGGTATGGCACATCCCTGCGGACCAACAAACAAACATTGTTCACACTCTAACCCCTCTTGTTTATTTAAAAACCTGGAAACCAATTGTTTATACTGCTCAGAAGGGTTAAATGCTGCAGTACAATGACAATGCAAAAGAGGCCTCATTGTAGACATCAATGTTGCACATGCTGGAGATGACTTGGCGATTTTCTGAATATCTGAAACAGTGAAACTGGGAAGCATATTAAAACCTATCAATTCCCAGCAATACAAAGTGTCTTCCGTACTCTGCAAAAACTGAAATGCTAGAGCAGCTTTTTCATCAGGGAGGGTCAAAAACAATCCATCCGGGGTGCACTGAATAGTAGCATGCAGTTTACAAAGCAGATCCCTCCCCATGAGATTAATTGGGCTTTTATCAGATATCAGAAAAGAATGCATCACTTCAGAGCCTTCAACAGTTATTTTAGTTCTCTGAGATAACGGTTCCGCAATGGGAACCCCGGAAACGCCTACAGTGGTGATGAAGTTGGATGTAGGTGTGCATACATGCTCTGCAGTTTTTACAGTAGAAATAGTTGCTCCACTATCTACCAAAATTTCAACGGTATTTCCATTAACTTGAACGGGCATTATCGGGTCTTCAGCGGGATTACTAGAGAGTTGAATAGTTGCAGCTTGAATATGAAATGGTTGTTCTGATCCCACCCCTCCATGGCCTCCCTATGCTTGATTGTAATATGTTGGCTGCGTATAAGCAGCTTGTGTGGGTGGGGCTGGAAGAGCAGGAAATGACGTAGTAGCTTGTGGAGCGGGTAGAGCCGGAAATGATGTAGCGGCTTGTTGTTGGTTCTGGTTATTGGATTTATTCCGGCGACGACGACCGCTCTTACACTCTTTAGCCCAATGTCCCGCTGCACCGCATTTGTGACAATTTCCACGTTTCGGATTATCCCTGTTTTTGTTATTATTTTGACCACCCTGCTGTTGTACATACTGCATCATTTGTTTTGAGCTGGGAGCATTATTACCAGTGGAGAAAACATCGTTCCTATGCATAGCCATTATTTTGTTTATAGTTGACTTCCAGTCGTTGGTGCTCCAATCAAGGACTGATAGTTTGTAAGCGGCTTGAACATTCGGTCTTAGATTTTGCACAAAAATTTGCACCGTGAGACATTCATGTTCATCTCGCTTTATTCCAGCATTTATATCCCATGTTTGTATGAATCTCTGGATGAATTCTGGCACTGACTCTCTTGCTCCTTGAACGCAGTGAATTACCTTTGAAAAGTCAGCACGCTTCCGTGCACATTTGGTTATTGCATTTTTTGCTTCAACATTTAACCAATCAGTCAAAGTTTTGGTTGGGGGCCACTGGCCACCCTCAACAGCTTCAGGGAAAACAAACTCATCTTTACACATGATCCATTCGGTTTTGTATGTAAATCGGACCAATTGTTGAACATCAGGTATCAGACAGCTATAAACCGTACATACTTGTTCTAGCCAAATCCAATATTCATCTGGGCTCGTAATTGGATTGGGAGCTCTGCTTGTCATATCTATGATTTCAGAAGGAGTCCATGGTTTACAGACTGCTGTGCTGCCAATCATTATTTTAGGAGCATTTATTGGAGAAGCTTGTGATTCTTCTGAGATAGGGGTCTCTGATGTTATTTTTCTGTGGGTTTCTGTACCTCTGCTACTCCTAGTCAGATACCCTCTCATTGTTCCTCTCCTTCCTCTCGTGTGTGTTTCAGAAACAGCCTGCTTTGTTTTTGGTTTCACAGCCTGGACCTCCTCGTCACTAGGGTCTGTGTTAGGCTCCTCCTCTCTGGGCCTGGCTCTGTCCTCTTCCGAGTCTGATTCATTTGACTGTCTGCTCTCTTCCTTCTCCTGTCTCTGTCTGACCTTGACTGGTTTTTCTAAGTCTGCCGTCTCTCTGCCCCTCTCATCTTTATCTCTCTTTTCTTGCCTGATTCTCTCTTTTTCTCTGAGCTGTCTCTCCATCTCCTCCTGTTGCTTTCTCGCCCTATTTTCGGCTGCCTGAGCCTGCCTTGCCCTCTCTTCAGCGGCCTGTCTAACTCTGCTCTCCTCTAGCGCGGCCTGTATCTGTCTGTTCCTTTGTTCAGTGGCCTTTCTGACCCTTTCTTCTTCTACTGCAGCTGCCATTAAGATAAACTCATCATCTGCTTTAGTTTGTGATGTGCTTGGTTGTTCATCTATCTCAGCATTGCAAGAGGGCTTTGTATTTGAAAGTTGCGGAAAAACAGTGATCTCTTTTTCATTGTTTTGTTGTTCCGGCAGTGTTATCCCGACCTCGGCTAAAATATTCAACAAATCACAAGGAGTGGGAATCTTGGCTTGGCGCTTTGCCCAGCCATACATCATAGCTTTTGCACAATTTTCCAAATTATCGGCATGTCGCTGCTTTATCTTAGCCATCTCTAAAGCTCTAGTTTGCAACTTAGCTTCTAGTACAGGCATATGAGAGGCAGTAACACACTTAGAAGTCAGATCAATCATCTTTTTTAAATCATCCGGTCCAATCTCGCAGCTTTTGTCATGCACTCTCACACCACATCTTTCTTGGGCCACAGTCAACCACACTTGCATACACTCATTCATGTATCTGAAGTCCCAGGATGGATTTCCAACACTAGAGTTAACATTCATCTCAGCCATTTGCAGCTTCTCTCTCTCGAATGCTCCCTCATACGGCCACATGCTATTCGTCCATTCACACATAAGAGAAGTGAACAGAAACACAAAATCCCATCCTTTCAGTCTACCGATGAGTCCAGCTGGCACATGCGGCGAAAACATTGCTTTAAATTGTGATATCTGGTCAGATGTGTATGTGTGTGTGCCTGCTCCGGCATGCTGCGTATCAATGACAGGTTGACCATCTAACTTCACATTAGTTCTTTGATCTTTTACAGAAAGATGTTTTGTCTTTGATTTAGCTTTTGCTGAGTCAGTTTGCATGATTTCAGGTTTGGCTACTGCTTTGGACAGATCATTACCCATTTTCGCTTGCGCAGTAGGACATTACACATACAGACAAACAGATTTCAAACCACAATACAGCAGCATCAAAGGTCAGTCTCCACACTTTTCTAACTGCAGCAGTGGTGATCTGAGGTGAAAGGAGGAAAAATGTACTTCTTTTTCTCTCCCAGTGTATACACATTTAAAATCAACGTTTCCCAAAGGACACAGAGCAGATCCCCGATCTTGATTCAAACGAGGGTGTATTTAAACTCCCCCAAAAATGTCTTTTCTATAGTTTAAACCTCAGGTGGGTCTCTCTGTGCCGAGTGCAGCCCGAAACTGCCCCGGAAACAAACAGCCACAGAGTGGCAATGCAGTGGGTCATAAACCCAACCTGCCCCCCTTCAGATCCACACACTGTACACTGCTCTGTAATCAATTATTGTTACAGCTCCATTTATTTTTAAGGTTGTTTTTTTACCATTGTCAGCTTTCTTAATTTCTCACTTTAAATCAATATGCCGAATTGAACATCTAACTGGGATGTTTGTATGACACATACGTTCCAAACAATGCCAGAGGTTTCAGCCAGGACATTGTCCCCAAGACACTGAAGCTCCTGACCCCCTGGTGGGTCTTAGATGTTTTTACATTCCAGGCAGATTAAATAAGCACATAGTTTTTTATGATTTCGTCAAACGCAGACATGGTAAGGCATAGTAATAAAACTTTGCACTTACCACGTCTTTGTTCTGTTGAAATCCTGTTCGTGACGCCAAATTGTTGTGGAGAAATCGCTGAAGTCAAAGGTCAATGGTGAGGTCAGGAAGAAAGAAAGTGTTCAGGAGCCTCTGATGTCTTATGCTGTATTATTTATTGACGCTTGATCAAGGAGAACTAGAGACACTCTCAAAGTACATCTGAAGTGCTTGAGTCGGTCTCGCATTCTGACGAACTTGTGATGGTGCATATACTTTAAACCCAAAGATCACACCCCAAATACTATACGCCCCAGAATTAGTAAAAGAGAATGTCTTTACTCTTGGAGGTGTTATTGTCAACACATCCTAGTCTGGAGACACAGATGTCCGCTTACGCAGATTGGAACGGCAACAACAAGCTATCTATTATGACTAGGAAGGCAGCAACAGGTCTCTTCGACCCTGGCCACCACAGTGAGATATGGTGGCACCTAGTCATAAGACAAACAGTTAATACTGGCGTGGATCACAAGGCTCACACGTGGCCTCGTGTAACCTAAAAAGAGAAAATTCCATAACAACCTTTATCTAACACTAAACACAGAATAAATGTAGGTATTTTCCAATCAAATTTCATTCCTCACAGTGCTCAAATCACATTTCTTGACAGTCAGTCGATCCCTAAGCCGCGGCGGTAAGAGCGAAATTATCTTTTCTCACGGAATTGGGGGTATAGTGGTGAGCATAGCTGCTTGCCAAACAGTTGACCCGGGTTCGATTCCCGGCCAATGCATGATGTCATGCAACAGCTGGTTGTTGTACTTGTGAAAAAATCTGTCTTTGGAATGTTGTGCACAAGGTTTTCACTGTGGTGTGTTTTTCCTAGGTGTGAAACTCTGGGCCAGTCCACAGAACCTTACACCACAAAGCCCTTGTCCGTTCTGCGGTTTTCACTTTGATGTTCAGCAGCCATGCATTGTACGCTTGGACTTTTTCAAGGTCACCCAGGGAGCTCGGCAGAATGCAACCGAGGAAGAGGTAAGATCACAAGGACAACACAGTGCTAAAATCTCTTTCCCTGACCGGGAATCGAACCCGGGCCGCGGCGGTGAGAGCGCCGAATCCTAGCCACTAGACCATCAGGGACCTATTGGACAGCAAAAAAGTGAATAAAAAAAAAATAATAACACCGCCCTCTCCGAAGTCTGGTTTCGTAGGCTAAATGACATTATTATAAGTAGCTCTTCTCTGTCAGCAGCCAAATTTAATGTGGTTTGCTGACGAAATTCATCGTTCCTGCTGAAAATGATGAATGGCATCGTGTTCATTTTGTCAAAGTATGAATGACTCTGGAGATTCCTTGACTTTGTACAAATTGAGACTTAAGTTCCTGCAGAAATCAATAACCTTTATCTAACACTAAACACAGAATAAATGTAGGTGTTTTCCAATCAAATTTTGTTCCTCACAGTGCTCAAATCACATTTATTGACAGTCAGTTGATACCTAGGCCGCGGCGGTAAAAGCGAAATCATCTTTTCTCAAGGCATTGGTGGTATAGTGGTGAGCATAGCTGCTTGCCAAGCAGTTGACCCGGGTTCAATTCCGGCCAATGCATGATGTCATGCAACAGCTGGTTGTTTGTACTTGTGAAAAAACCTGTCTTTGGGATGTTGTGCACAAGGTTGTCACTGTGATGTGTTCTTCATAGGTGTGAAATTCTGGGTCTTTCCACAGAACTTTACACCACAATATCCTTGTCCGTTCTACGGATTTCACTTTGATGCCCAGCAGCCGTGCATTGTACGCTGGACTTTTTTCAAGGTCACCCAGGGAGTCGGCAGAATGCAACCGAGGCAGAGGTAAGATCACAAGGAAACACAGTGCTAAAATCTCTTTCCCTGACCGGGAATCGAACCCGGGCCGCGGAGGTGAGAGCGCGAATCCTAGCCACTAGACCATCAGGGACCTATTGGACGGCAAAAAAAGTGAATAAAAAAAAATAATAACACCGCCCTCTCCGAAGTCTGGTTTCGTAGGCTAAATGACATTATTATAAGTAGCTCTCTCTGTCACAGCCAAATTAATGTGGTTTGCTGACGAAATTCATCGTTCCTGCTGAAAATGATGAATGGCATGTGTTCATTTTGTCAAAGTATGAATGACTCTGGAGATTCCTTGACTTTGTACAAATGAACTTAAGTTCCTGCAGAAATCAATAACCTTTATCTAAACACTAAACACAGAATAAATGTAGGTGTTTTCCAATCAAATTTTGTTCCTCACAGTGCTCAAATCACATTTCTTGACAGTCAGTTGACCTAGGCCGCGGCGGCTGGGGTTGTGGTAAAAGCGAAATTATCTTTTCTCACGGCATTGGGGGTATAGTGGAGCATAGCTGCTTGCCAAGCAGTTGATCGGGTTTCGATTCCCGGCCAATGCATGATGTCATGCAACAGCTGGTTGTTGTACTTGTGAAAAAAAATCTGTCTTTGGAATGTTGTGCACAAGGTTCTCACTGTGGTGTGTTTTTCCTAGGTGTGAAACTCTGGGCCAGTCCACAGAACGTTACCCAAAGCCCTTGTCCGTTCTGCGGTTTTCACTTTGATGTCAGCAGCCATGCATGTACGCTTGGACTTTTTCAAGGTCACCCAGGGAGCTCGGCAGAATGCAACCGAGGCAGAGGTAAGATCACAAGGACAACACAGTGCTAAAATCTCTTTCCCTGACCGGGAATCGAACCCGGGCCGCGGCGGTGAGAGCGCCGAATCCTAGCCACTAGACCATCAGGACCTATTGGAGCAAAAAAGTGAATAAAAAAAAATAATAACACCGCCTCTCCGAAGTCTGGTTTCGTAGGCTAAATGACATTATTATAAGTAGCTCTTCTCTGTCACAGCCAAATTTAATGTGGTTTGCTGACGAAATTCATCGTTCCTGCTGAAAATGATGAATGGCATCGTGTTCATTTGTCAAAGTATGAATGACTGGAGATTCCTTGACTTTGTACAAATTGAGACTTAAGTTCCTGCAGAAATCAATAACCTTTATCTAACACTAAACACAGAATAAATGTAGGTGTTTTCCAATCAAATTTTGTTCCTCACAGTGCTCAAATCACATTTTGACAGTCAGTTGATACCTAGGCGCGCGGTGCGTGGGGTAAAAGCGAAATCATCTTTCTCAAGGCATTGGTGGTATAGTGGTGAGCATAGCTGCTTGCCAAGCAGTTGACCCGGGTTCGATTCCCGGCCAATGCATGATGTCATGCAACAGCTGGTGTTGTATTGTGAAAAAACCTGTCTTTGGGATGTTGTGCACAAGGTTGTCACTGTGATGTGTTCTCATAGGTGTGAAATTCTGGGCCTTCCACAGAACGTACACCACAATATCCTGTCCGTTCTACGGATTTCACTTTGATGCCAGCAGCCGGCCAGTTTGGAATTTTTCACGGTCACCAGGGAGCTGGCAGAATGCAACCGAGGCAGAGATAAGATCACAAGGACAACACAGTGCTAAAATCTCTTTCCCTGACGGGAATCGAACCCGGGCCGCGGCGGTGAGAGCACCGAATCCTAGCCACTAGACCATCAGGGACCTATTGGAGCAAAAAAGTGAATAAAAAAAATAATAAAACACCGCCCTTCCGAAGTCTGGTTCGTAGGCTAAATGACATTATTATAAGTAGCTCTTCTCTGTCACAGCCAAATTTA